>CM057450.1:309315000-310515000 GCA_016271365.2 Neoceratodus forsteri
TATATACAGTATATATATATATATATATATATATATATATATATATATATACACTGTAGGTCACTGCTTTCTGCTTGACTGGTATATATACACTGTAGGTCACTGCTTTCTGCTCGACTGGTGTATATGTACTGTAGGTCACTGCTTTCTGCTCCACTGGTATATACTGTAGTGCTTTCTGCTACACTGGTAACAATACTCTAGTGCTTTCTGTTCCACTGCTGTATATACTGTAGTGCATTCCACTCCACTGATACATACTGTAGTGCTTTCTGCTCCCCTGGTATGTATACTGTAGGGCTTTCTTCTCCACTGGTATATACTCTGTAGTGCTTTCTGCTCCACTGGTATATATACTATAGTGCTTCTGCTCCGCTGGTGTGTGTATATATACTGTAGTGCATTCTGCTCCACTGGTATATACTGTAGTGCTTTCTTCTCCACTGCTATATATATATATACACACTGTAGTGCGTTCTGCTCCACTGGTATATACTGTAGTGCTTTCTGCTCCACTGCTTTATATACTGTAGTGTTTTCTGCTCACTGGTATATATACTATAGTGCTTTCTGCTCCACTGCTATATATACAGTAGTGCTTTCTGCTTCACTGCTATATATACTGTAGTGCTTTCTGCTCCACTGGTGTGTATATATCCTGTAGTGCTTTCTGCTCCACTGGTATATATATTGTGGGTCACTGCTTTCTGCTCCATTGGTATATACGGTAGTGCATTCTGCTCCATTGGTATATACTGTTGGTCACTGCTTTCTGTTCCACTGGTATATACTGTAGATCATTGCTTTCTGCTTCACTGGTATATATGCTATAGTGCATTCTGCTCCACTTGTTATATATACTGTAGTGCTTTCTCCTGCACTGGTATATATACTATAGTTCATTCTTCTCCACTGATGTATTTATACTATAGTGCATTCTGTCCCACTGGTATATACTGAAGGTCACTGCTTTCTGCTCCACTGTTATATAGTGTAGTGCGTTCTGCTCCACTGGTATATATACAGTATATATATATATATATATATATATACACACACACACACACTGTAGATCACTGCTTTCTGCTCCACTGATATATACTGTAGTGCTTTCTGCTCCACTGGTATATATGCTATAGTGCATTCTGCTCCACTGGTTATATATACTGTAGTGCTTTCTGCTGCACTGGTATATATACTATAGTTCGTTCTTCTCCACTGATGTATATATAGTATAGTGCATTCTACTCCACTGGTATATACTGAAGGTCACTGCTTTCTGCTCCACTGTTATATAGTGTAGTGCGTTCTGCTCCACTGGTATATATACAGTATATATATATATATATATATATATATATATATATATACACACTGTAGGTCACTGCTTTCTGCTTGACTGGTATATATACACTGTAGGTCACTGCTTTCTGCCTCGACTGTGTATATGTACTGTAGGTCACTGCTTTCTGCTCCACTGGTATATACTGTAGTGCTTTCTGCTACACTGGTAACAATACTCTAGTGCTTTCTGTTCCACTGCTGTATATACTGTAGTGCATTCCACTCCACTGATACATACTGTAGTGCTTTCTGCTCCCCTGGTATGTATACTGTAGGGCTTTCTTCTCCACTGGTATATACTCTGTAGTGCTTTCTGCTCCACTGGTATATATACTATAGTGCGTTCTGCTCCGCTGGTGTGTGTATATATACTGTAGTGCATTCTGCTCCACTGGTATATACTGTAGTGCTTTCTTCTCCACTGCTATATATATATATACACACTGTAGTGCGTTCTGCTCCACTGGTATATACTGTAGTGCTTTCTGCTCCACTGCTTTATATACTGTAGTGTTTTCTGCTCCACTGGTATATATACTATAGTGCTTTCTGCTCCACTGCTATATATACAGTAGTGCTTTCTGCTTCACTGCTATATATACTGTAGTGCTTTCTGCTCCACTGGTGTGTATATATCCTGTAGTGCTTTCTGCTCCACTGGTATATATATTGTGGGTCACTGCTTTCTGCTCCATTGGTATATACGGTAGTGCATTCTGCTCCATTGGTATATACTGTTGGTCACTGCTTTCTGTTCCACTGGTATATACTGTAGATCATTGCCTTCTGCTCCACTGGTATGTACTGTAGTGTGTTCTGCTCCACTGGTATATGCTGTAGTGATTTCTGCTCCACTGGTATATATTCTGTAGGTCACTGCTTTCTGCTCCACTGTTATATACTGAGTGCATTCCTCTCCCACTGGTATATACTGTAGGTCACTGCTTTCTGCTCCACTGTTATATACTGTAGTGCGTTCTGCTCCACTAGTATATATATGCTGTAGGTCACTGCTTTCTGCTCAACTGGTGTATATATACTGTAGGTCACTGCTTTCTGCTCCACTGGTATACTGTAGTGCTTTCTATTCCACTGGTGTATATATATTGTAGTGCATTCTGCTTCACTGGTATATACTGTAGTGCTTTCTGTTCCACTGGTATATATACTGTTGTAGTACATTCTGCTCTTCTGGTGTATATACTGTAGATCACTGCCATCTGTTCCACTGGTATATATACTGTACTGCTTTCTGCACAACTGGTATATATACTGTAGGTCACTGCATTCTGTTCCAGTGGTATATATATATACTGTGCTGCTTTCTGCTTGACTGGTGTATATATACTGTAGTTCACTGCTTTCTGCTCAACTGGTGTATATAAACTGTAGGTCACTGCTTTCTGTTCCATTGGTATATACTGTAGTGCTTTCTGCTCTACTGGTATATATGTGCTGTAGGTCACTGCTTTCTGCTCCACTGGTATATATTGCAGGTCACTGCTTTCTGTTCCACTGGTATATATACTGTAGTGCTTTCTGCTCCACTGGTGTATGCTATAGTGCTTTCTGCTCCACTGGTATATGCTGTAGTGCGTTCTGCTCCACTGGTATATACTGCAGGTCACTACTTTGTGTTCCACTGGTATATACTATAGTGTTTTCTGCTCCACTGGTATATTCTATAGTGCTTTCTGTTCCACTTTTATATATACTGTAGGTCACTGCTTTCTGCTCCACTGGTATATACTGTAGGTCACTGCTTTCTGCTCCACTGTTATGTATATATACTGTAGGGCACTGCTTTCTGCTCGACTGGTGTATATATACACTGTAGGGCACTGATTTCTGCTTGACTGGTATGTATACCGCAGGTTACTGCTTTCTGCTTGACTGGTATAGATACTGTAGGGCACTGCTTTCTGCTCCACTGATATATATTGTTGGCATTCTGCTCCACTGGTATATACTGTAGTGCTTTCTGTTCCACTGGTTTATACTGTAGTGCTTTTTGGTCCACTGGTTTATACTGTAGGTCACTGCTTTCTGCTGCACTTGTGTATATACTGTAGGTCACTGCTTTGTATAGTAATGTGAGCCTTGAGACACAGCTTGTATGAAAGGTACTATAGAAATGTGAAGTTATGTTCTTTTTCTATTCTCTGAGCTGCGTGCAGCAATGATGATCAAAGGCTCTCTAACCCCCCCGAACAAAAACTGCCTTCAGAGATGGAATTCAACATGGTGATCCTCTGTGCTTGTCCCTTTGATTGCAGCATGGTTTGGCAGGATGGAGGTTAATAGCATCCATGCACAGCAGGCCATTTTAGTAATAAAGCTCTTCAGTGCCATTCATGCCCACCCACCAACCTACTCCATTTGTAATGTTTCTGAAAAGACGGAGGGAGTTTCCTGACAGCTGTTAAGATACAATGCCCCCCAGTTAATGACTGCGTGCTCCTGTGACACAGGGTGTGGATCCGTTGCATAGTTACTGGCTTTGGCTCCTTTCCAAAATCCACTTTAACAACTGTTGAGCTTGGCTGTGACTGCTTCACCAACATAGAAAACAGTCAAAACATGCAGAGAAAATCCACAGATAAAGCACTGTGTTGTGAAAATGCTGTGAGAATATGGCCCACTTATCGATTTCCTTAGACAAACAACCTTATGGTTTCTCAGGGGGAGTCTGGAGGGACTGGAAGGAAAAGTATGTCTCTTTGCAGATGACACAAAATCTGCAACAGAGTTGATGCACAAGGTGGGGTGGAAAGGTTGAGAAGGGACTTGGCAAGGTTAGAGGAATGGTCAAATTTATGGCAGCTTAGATTCAGTGCTAAGAAGTGCAAGGCAATGCACCTGGGAAACAAAACCCAGGAGAAGAGTACACAATGGGGTGAGATACTAACAACAACAAAAATGGAAAGGGACTTGGGGGTAGTCATATCAGATGACCTAAAGGTGGGCAAGCAATGTGAGAGGGCAGCAAGGTGGGCTGGGGGATACTGGGATGCATAGGGAGAGGCATCACCAGTAGAAAACAGGAAGTTGTTATCCCTCTGCACAGACAGCTGGTGAGACCCCATCTGGAGTACTGCGTGCAGTTCTGGAGACCCAGTCTTCACAAAGACATAGACAGGATGGAAGATGTCCAGAGGAGGGCAATTAAAATGGTGCAGGGTCTGCACCGGAAGACATATGAAGAGAGACTTAAGGAGCTTAATATGTATAGCCTCGAGGAAAGGAGGGAGAGGGGGGACATGATAGAAACTTTCAAGTACCTCAAGGGAATCAACAAAGTCCAAGAGGGTAGCATCTTTCAAAAAAAGAGGTGTGCAAGAACAAGGGGGCACAATTTGAAGATGGGGGTGGCTCAGAGGTAATTTAAGGAAGTATTTTTTCACAGAGAGGGTTGTGGATGCATGGAACGGCCTTCCGGAGGAGGTTGTGGAGTCAAAAACAGTGGTGTAATTCAAGCATGCATGGGACAGTCATAAGGCAATTGTAGGGGGTTGGGGTAGGAAGAAGTAGGCTGCTGGTTAACTAGGATCTGCAGCTTATCCATTAGGTAGGGAAATGGGC
This sequence comes from Neoceratodus forsteri, assembly GCA_016271365.2. Lineage (NCBI taxonomy): Eukaryota > Metazoa > Chordata > Ceratodontiformes > Ceratodontidae > Neoceratodus > Neoceratodus forsteri. The sequence continues at coordinate 309,319,927 of CM057450.1, forward strand.
AGACTGGGTGGGCCAAGCATTCCTTATCTGCCGTCAAATTCTCTGTTTCATGGACTAGACCTGGGTCCTGTGCCCTTTGGCACATAAGGGTGCCCTCCTCTTGAGAACATCATTTGATCCTGGGTCACTGGAAACGATGTAGACTGGATGGACCAGTGTTCTTGTTCTTTTCACTGTTTCTGTGAAACCAAGCCAGGTTTGAATGCTGCCTGTTCTTATGGAGCTGTAATGAGAGAAAGACTCCCCTGATTGAACTATGTGTACAGTCACTATTGGCTGATTTCAGGTATAAACAAACCCAGAGGCCAATAGCCACTTCAAAAAATCGCCAGTGACAGGCCAGCCCTGAGGCCATGTGTTGTGTTGCCACCTGAGAGACTAAAGCTTGCATGCGAGCTCTTGACTCTTACACTCGGGACCAGCTGTATGGGATGAGCACTTCACGGAGATGAGGACCAGACTGTCCGACATTTTATGCACCCTTGACCATGGACTAAGGAGTGGCATTGTCACCAGCTGTGAAGACAGCTGATCAGCTGGCTGGCAGAAGGGTATGGCCATAAGTAGAGCCAGGGTTCTTCTGAGAACCGAACCCAAACTGAACCAGAACTATTCGATTTTTGCCTGATTAAAACTGAACTAGAACCCTAAAAATAAAAAAACAGGCGAACCCGATCCAAACCTGAACCCAGACCATGTAAGATGAGGAGAACCCACATGGAGGCAGTAGTCTATCCATGCTATTCTAAACTTCTTCAGCTGTGTGAAGTATTGACTAGAGATTGTGAAATCATTTCTTCATTGAAGTCAGTAATGGCTGTCAATATCAAAGCAAAATCCAATGATGATGAGCCACCAGCAAAAAGGCCAAAAACTGATGTCAACGACATGCTATTGTAACCCCTAGGTGGCACTATCCCAAGGGATACTACCCCTGCCTGCATGACTAATCCCAGGTTGAGGGGCCTGAGCTTGTTGAATGGGTGACTCCACCTGGAGGGTAGGTTTAAGGGTAGCATAGCTGCTCTGGGTACAGCCCTCCGGGACACTGATACCTCCCTCTGACACCTCTAGTGGCTTACACTTGTCAGTAGATAAGTAATCACAGTTCACATCACGACTCAGTACTGAACCCACACTTGGCACACTTACCACCAGGGCTGGATCAGCTGCACAGACCCCCTGTAAAACAAGACCTGGAACAGAACAGTGTAAAGGCAATACAGTATCTCCTCCACAAAGTTACGCAATAGCCAGGTTATATGTAGAAAGAATAGAATCTGATTTATTCAGGGGATGTGAACAAGGGTGGGGCAGTAGTCTGGTATTTGATTCTAGATCTGATTTTGTCAGGTTAAACATGCAGGCACTAAGAGTCCCTGTAGCACAGTCACGCACACTCTGGGTACCCAGTTGTTATGCAGGCTAGCGTGAAGTGTTGCCTGGGGTAGGCCGGCATTGCAGCAGTTTTTGGGGCTATTAGAAAAGAAAGCAACATGCACTTTAACTCACAATTTGTAATCCGGAGCCGGATGGCTCAGCCCAAAATGGTTATCCACAACAATTAAATCAGATGACACACCAATGATTTTGAGCAGGGAGCTACCCTGATGTTTACTCACTCTACCTAGACCAGGATGCAGGATTGATGAGATGAAGACTGCAGGATGGAAAGCTGGTTTGCCAGGGGAAGCAGGTCCCACACGATGCACCGTGATGGTCGATCCTGTTTGATGGTGTTAAGGCAGGGAGCCAAATCCCCAAGCAGGTCTTTCGTCAGATGAATCTCTGCGGTGTGAGTGGCAATCTAGGCCAAGATAGAGAGGCCCAGACCAGGTGAAAGGTTCGGATGTTAATCCGGTTAGTGCTGGATGCAGCATTCAGCTTGTGTGACCCATTCAAGGGTGTGAGGAACCAAGTCATGACCCACACTATACATTCAGCACACTTATAGCTAGAATAACCAAATACCACAGTTCAGATGACAGTCCGATTGCAATTAGACAGTGTCTCTATGCAAACCGTATGCTCTGTGGTTGTCTTCAAGTCCTGACAGGCCGATCGCTCCAGGAGCAAGTCTTTGGTCCACACCAGGTGAAATTTGCTCTCACAGTTCAGGATTCCAGTTACAACAACAGCAATATCGGAACGAGTCTGATATTAGATTGCAGACTTCTTCACGCAAGAAGATGGTAGCAGGCAGGCCAGACACAGCCTTCCTGCCGATTCCCTGTGCTACCACATAGGAGCAGCGTCTGGAATTACTCGAGCTGTTCACTCTCTCAACTCCAACTACACACTCACTACTGCTGCAGGCAGCTCTGGGCTTTCCCAGTGATCCAAAAGGTTCAGTTGGTTGATCCATCTGTGTGTCACAGCAAGAGCTCCCCTTCTAGGTTCATTTAGGTGCCAAACAGCAAAAACTACAATTCTTACAGAAATTCACTCCCACAAGACTTCTGGGGACAGTCTCCATCTTAAAGTCCCCTGAAATTTCGATTGGCCCAAACTGGCAGTCCAGGACCAAAATGGTGGCTTTTAGTGAAATAATCCATGCTGCAAAGGAAAGCAGGTTAGACAAACTACTGTATTATTACTGCTAAAACAGATAATCAGCAAACAATCACATATCCTAATAGGGCTTCCTCTGCGCACTTAGCGATGGCAGAATGAAGCAGCTGTAACACAGCCAGGGTGGGACTCAAGCCTGAAACTACTTGGCCCACACCCTGATTAATTATAACCTACGAAACAGATGCCTCTTAAAGAGACAGGCACAGAGGCTAACAGGGCCCTCGCATGCATGCTCTTTTAACCTGTTTAACACAGAACACCATCCTGGCAGTGGGCATTAGGCAAGCCCAGGAAGATATTTTAGGAACCCCCAATTGTAGGGGGGTTACACCATCCAGTCTAGGTGGTCCTTCTTCAACAGCAACCAGATCATTGTCATCCAGTAAACTAAAAACATATTTAGAACATGACAGTTATACTGACAACTGCCTTGAATTCTGGAATAAGACAGGAAGACGCCTGTTCCCAAAACTAGCAAAGCTTGCATAGAAGTACCTATGCTTTCCAGCTAGCAGCAGTAGCAGTGAGAGAGTGTTCCCATTCTGCAAGCAAGTTCGAGATGACCGAATGTCTCACCTATTAGTTAACACACTTGCTTGTTCTGTATTTGCTAAATTCTTAAACATTTATACTGTACAGTTGAACTTGTACTTGCCTGCTTTTTAGTTTCTTTTACTCAAAGTAATGTTGATTTGAATAAAGTTAACAATGTGAAATCCATTGTCTTATCTCCATGTTTATTATTATATATAAATTCTATGCAAAAAACGTTAATGCATTATTTAGGGTTAAAACACAAAAAGTCAGGAAATGAGACCTTTAGGGTTGCCCCATCCCTGGCCTCGTGGACCCGACCATCATCCCAAGATTGACAGTTAACGGGTGTGTCATTGGGCTGTGAGGCCTAAATGTCACCCCATTCTTCTTTACTGTGGCTTGTGAATATGACTTCAGATGGAATGGGGTGACATTTAGGCCTCACAATCCCAATGACACACCCCATCAGCTGTCAATCTTGGGATGATGGGCGGGTCCACAAGGGAAGGATGGGGCAACCCTAAAGGTCTCATTTCCTGAGTTTTTATGTTTTAATCCTAAATGACGCATTAAAAAAGGTTTTTGCATAGAATTTCCTTACTTTTTGAGAAAGAATAGAAAAGTAGAAAGTTGCACAAGTTAGTGGAAGTGCAGCCCTTTGTGCCCCATGCGCCCACCAACTTGCAAATTCCTGCCTAAGATAAGAGTTCAGGTACTGAATATCAAATGTATTGCTGGCAGCGCATATGGTTGGGAGTGTGGGGCCCACCACCTTAAAAGAAAGCAAAGTGTCAGTCATCAGAGTGGCATAAGTCAACACCTGTTTACATGTCAGACACCTAACCACTACAAAATACCTGCATGGCAGTAACGCTAGGCACCCTATAAATGTGAAGCCAGTAGCACAATGCAAAACGCCATATGCAAAACATAACGTGTGTCATGCAATATGGGTGCAGCAAATTAATTTTCCAACACCTAAACACCATAATTCACATGGACAGCACATCCCCTCAACATGGTCCAAATTTCAATGTAAAATACCAAATTGTTTCTGAGATACAAAATGTGAATGTTTCAGGTTTTCACTCATCACACTGACAGAATTCTACACCTATTAACAATTTACACACCTAACAACTGAAAAGTACATCTATGGCAGTAAGGCTAACTACCCTAGTAATTTAAAGCAACTACCACCATGGAAAATGCTGTCCGCAGAATGTAAACTGCGTCACGCAATGTATTGTCTGACACCTAAGTACAATAATTCACATCTACAGGACATGCCGTCAACACCCTCCAAATGTCAAGTTAAAAGACCAAACCATTTCTGAGATACTTAATTTGAAAAATTGTTAAAATTGTGCTATCTGATCCCCCCAATCTGACCATCTAGTCCCTCCCTCGTGATCAAAGAATCTCATGATCAAAGAATTTGCAGGCTCACGATCAAAGAATAAAAAATGGTAACACAATTTTTAGAGACAAATACATGAAACCACAGCCATGACTCGACAGAACAAAGGCCCCTGAGCAGATCCCACCGTAGTTTGCCTTTAGAAGTGACCCCTGTGCTGAGAAAATTAAATTTTTCATGTGGCCATCTAGTCACGCCCTTGTGATCAAAGATCATGGTCAAAGAATCTCGGTATCAAAGATTTTGCAGGCTTGTGAGCAAAGAATTTGCAGGCCGCAACCAAACAATAAAAAATTTGAAAAGTCAATTTTTAGGCAGAAATACATGAAACCACAGCCATGCCTCGATAGAACGAAGCCTCCTGAGCAAAACCCACCCTCATTTGACTTAATAAGCCACCCCTGAGCTGAAAAATTAATTTTTTTCAAGTGGCCATCTAGTCATGCCCTCGTGATCAAAGATCACGGTCAAAGAATCTTGCGATCAAAGAATTTGCAGGCTTGCGATTAAAGATCATTAACGAGTCACAATCAAAGAATAAAAAAGCTAAAAACTCTTTTTTTATGACCATTTTGAAAGAAATCACAGGCATGGCTCGTTAGAGGTAAGACCCCTGAGCAAAACCCACCATAGTTTCACCTCAGAAGTCCCCCTCGGGCAGAGATATTTGACTTTTTCCGACTGCAGATTAAAAACAAGATGGTTGCAGTCACGATCAAAGAATTCCTCGTGATCTAAGATTCTTTGATCGCGAGCCTGCAAATTCTTTGATCGTGAGGTGGGACTAGATGGCCAAAATCCCACTCTTTTTTTCACAAAATAACCATATAATTTTCCCAATGACTTATAATGGGCAATTAAACCTTTAATAACATTTGACTGGATTAATATTTTTTTCACCAAACGAAAAGTGCCATGTTCCTTGACCCAAGCTCTTTCAGCTGAGCAAAGTTGCAGAGCAGCATTCCACACAACGGCCGTGCAGCGCCACAGACAAAATCAAAAACGCTGCCCACATAACTGGCGAAAAGTGCCTTTTCAGCATTTTGGTGTGCAAAAACTGTAAGTCCAACTGAAATGAAATTTGGCAAATCGAGATCTACCATGCTCCACCAAGCATACCAAATTTCATGCAAATCCGTTGAAAGGGTCCAAAGTTATTAACGTGCAAACTTTTTATTTTAACATAGAAGAAGACTCATAACTATAAATATAGGGGCGCGACTGTGCACCTATAATATATTCCATGACCGAGCATACTGACATCCTACATTAAAGGAGAATGGGGGAAGATTTAGGCCTCATGACCCCAATGGCACACCAAGGCATCTGTCAGACTGTGGAGGATCGGGGAGGTGTGTGTGAGGGGGGTTAGGGGTTCAACGCTAATGTCTAATTTCCTGACTTTTTTCGCTTTAACCCTAAATGATGCATTAACACAGTTTTTTGCATAGAATTTCCCTACTTTCTGAAAAAATGTTATGTAAGTAGTAAAAAACATGTATTGGTGGGAGTATGGAGCCCAGCTCCCACCAAGTTGCCAATTTTTGCATAACAATATGCATCTGGGCCCACACTCCCACTTATGCAAAGCTACGGAGCCATGCAGCAGCACTATAGGGCACCAAACCCTTATAACAGTAATTTGTGCATATCTTGAGAACCGTAAGAGCTAGAAAAAAAATTATAGCATCATTGTAATCCTGACAGTGAGTACTTCACACAGAATTGGAAAGACCATACCCATACCTTACATCGTTTCTGAGCTAAGGGCACCGAAAAGACCATAGCCATATCTCACATCGTTTCTGAGCTAAGGGCACCAGAAAGCACAGGGCAAGTACTCTTTCAACCCTTGTGACAGTACTTTAATAATAATAATAATAATAATTTTATTTATATAGCACCTTTCAATATATCAAGGTGCTGAACAATTTTGACAGTTCAAACACTACATAAACAAACATATACATAAAATCAGCATACCACAAGATAAAATATATAATAATAAAATCCAAAGCATTGATAAATAACTAATTATCTAAAAAAGCCAAGCTCCACAAGTAAGTTTTCAGATCTTTTTTAAAAAGTTCCACGGAGGTGCACTGCCGTAGCCAACATAGTAGAGAGTTCCAAAGAGTAGGTGCAGCATGAAAATGCTCTGCTGCCAAAGATTTCAAGCGCACTTTGGGATCTCTAACAACCCCATGTCGGCTGAGCGGAGTGATCGGTCAGGGCAATAAGGCACCAGGAGGTCTTTCAGATAGGCTGGACCCTGGTCGGAAGGGCTTTGAAAGTCAACAAAATGACTTTTTAAAGGTGATCTGCCATCAAGACAGGCAGCCAGTGCAGTTCGCGCAGCACGGGAGTAATGTGACAGAAATGACTTGTCTCAGTCAAAACCCGGGCTGCAGCGTTCTGCACCAGCTGTAGGCGACGGATTTCAACCCCAAAAAGCCCAAAGTACAGGGCGTTGCAATAGTCTAAGCGTGAAGATACAAAAGCATGAACCAAAGTAGGCAGGGAGTCAAACAGAACAAGATGCTTCACCCTGGCAATGTTCCTGAGATGATAAAACGAAGTCTTGACAACAGCTGACACCTGAGCTTTGAGAGTCAGCCTATCATCAATAATAAATCCAAGGCTACGTACCTGTTCTGAGGACGGAAAAGATACTCCACCAAGAATAATTCCAGAATGAGCACCGATATCCGGCCTCACCACCCGACCACCAGGATCCACTACCAGCACCTCTATTTTCTCCGAGTTCAACTTTAGCCAACTAGAATCCATCCAGTCTTGGATCTCCCTCAGACAGTTGTTAAACACCGAGAGAGCTCCATCCTGGTCGGGTGCAAAGGACAGATAGAGCTGGGTGTCATCCGCATAGCAGTGAAACCTCAGCCCATATCGTCTGATGATACCTCCGAGGGCAGCCATACACTGCAAACAACATGGGCGACAGCACAGATCCCTGGGGCACTCCACACAACAGAGGGATTGGAACAGAGGAAAAATCCTCACACAACTCTCTGTGATCTCCCGGTAAGAAATGACGTGAACCATTGCAGAACGGTTCCAGACATTCCACAAATTTTCCCCAGGCGAGCTAATAGCACCATGTGGTCCACTGTGTCAAAGGCTGCAGAGAGATCAAGAAGAACAAGAATGGAGTGTCTCTTCTGATCCCTCGCCATCAGAAGATCATTTAACACCCGAACCAGCGCAGTCTCGGTGCTATGTCTTTTACGGAAGCCCGACTGGAAGGATTCGTAGACGTTATGGATGGTTAAATGGTCATCCAGTTGAACCGCTACGACCTTCTCGATAACCTTCCCAATAAAGGGGAGGTTAGAGATAGGTCGATAACTAGAATAAGAGTCCGGGTCCAAGGAAGCTTTCTTCAAGAGAGTAGTTACCACAGCCTCTTTCAAGGAACAGGGAAACTCACCCAATTCCAAAGAGCACCAGACTATTTGCGCCAGGGCCAGACCAATGATGTCCAAACAACCCAGAATAAGGGTAGTCGGACCAGGATCCAAACCACAACTTGTGGGGTGCATAGAATGGATGATCCTCATAATGTCCACAAACTCAGGTCGTCGAAAGGAACTCCAGGAGAAATGAGGCACTGTCATCTCATGCTGACCAAAAACTTCACCCATAGAGCTTGCCGGACCCAGGTTCTTCCTGATGTCGGCCACTTTAGTTGCAAAGTATCGAGCGAGCTCGTCGACTCTGCTTGCGAAAGCTTTCGAACATGCAGGCAGGCTGGCTGCATAGTCTGCCTACAATTCGAACAGCTGAGCCAGTCGATTCTGAGCAACTGCAATCTCCCTGGACAGGAATTCTGCCTTCTTATGGGTGATTGCAGATTGATAGTTAACATAATGTTCCATCAATCTAGAGTGGTCGGCATCAAGGGCGGACCTGTGCCAGCGACGCTCTAACCTTCACCCCTGTCTCCGCATCTCCCTCAGGGTCCCATCAAACCATGGGGCTCCGGAGCGAAGGGATCTGGGGCGCTCACGAACAGGAGCGATGGAATCCAGAGCCGTCGTGATGGCCTTATTATAGGCCGACACTAATGCTTCTGGGCCATTGCTCACCAAACCGAAGGATGAGAGGTCAAGGACCGCCACTAGACCTTGTGGAGTAACATTCCGTAATGGGCGGTACCTGACCATCTCCACAGGGGCTGGTCTTCTCAGTGGGGTGCAAAAATTGAACCTCACGATGTGGTGATCAGACCAGGTGACTGGTTCCACCCTCATGTCGGATGCATCGATCCCTAGAAGGAAGACTAGATCTAAAGAGTGTCCAGATTTATGCGTTGCAGTGGAAACCACCTGTGTAAGGCCCAAAGAAGACATCAATTGGAGGAAGTCATTACCCAAATTTGAGAGTTCCTCTTCGACCAGGCGTTGAAGTCACCCAGGACCATCAACCTGGGCGACTCAAGCGATATGTCGGACGAGAGTCTGCTACTTCCTGTAGGCGCTCCCATCTCCGGTGGATGGTAGATGAGGGCAATTCGAACACCTACACCTGCTACGACTGTACACTCAAAAGACCCAGTCTCACCGACTACCACATTCGTGAGACCCAATCCGTCTTAAAACAGACTGCAACCCCCACCCTGCGGTCAATCTCGGCAGTGTATCACCGAGCACCGCCGGAATCATGGCTTCCACAGTGGGGCAGAGTTTCATCCAGCCAGGTCTCGTGATGCAGGCCAGGTCAGACACACAAGATCGCAATGACAGCGGTCTTATTCCTAACAGACCTGGCATTGCATAACACCGCCTGTTGGACAAACTCAGGGTTGTCAAGCCTATCTGCCCACTAATCTCTGTGGAGCCCTTGGGTATGGCTACCAGACAGGGAGAACCTCGATCTGGATTCCATTTCGCCCCAGGGCGCCTCCTGGACCTGACTACTCCGATACGATGGACCCGCTCATTCATCCACCCCTGTTCGACAACCCCCCTCCCTCTCCTACGAATGATACCCAGAGCTCTACAGCACTGGTAGGTATCAAAATGAAGAGGAGGAGTGACAAAGGGGCGGAGGGCGCGAAAGGAGGAGGATGAGTAGCGCACCACTGTGGGAGCTAAAGGCCAACACATGTTGAAGCTTAAATAAGAAAACCAAAACCCACAACAAAACTAATTAAGAATCAATTTAACAACATCATAAGAAAGAACTTAAAAAGAAAAAGAAAAATCTAAACCTAAACTGTTTACCCCCCCCCGGATTGCTCTCACCACCGGGAAAGGAAAGGGACAAGGCACTCTCACTGCCTAGCCCTTATGGGATATAACAGCAGAGGGCCAAGAACAAAACTCCTCTCAAGTTCTCTCACAACAAGGGGGAAGATGATATTTGTTCTAGCCTCACAAAAGGAAATAAAATAAAACAAAACTAAAAAAGGCTAAAGGACACAAAGACCTCTCACCCCCAGTGTCCAAAAGCCATAATCAAAAAAACTCAGAAATAAAGCAAATCAAACCAATACAAAGTCCATAAAATTAATATGTCCATATCAGGCAGGAACAGAGGGGAATAATGCAAGAAAAGTCAGAGGTTTCACCAGAATAATTCAAAGGTCTGTAAAATTTTGGTCAGAAAAAATCAGTTTAACTCATGCCCCATATTTCTCCCAAGTAGGTAATCCTTGAAGGAGTCCAAAACTACCCTTACCAAAGAGTCATGAAGAGTACCACGAAAGTGGCAGTCCTCATGACTCAAGGGGGTGGGGTACTCCAGCCAGCTCCCTGACTAAAAAATACCCCCAAACCCCCTGCAGCGTAGCAAAAGCTCCAGGTCAGGACACCTACCAGGTAATTAACTAACAGATGCTGAAACCAGAATTACACAACCAGATTTAAAACCTTGCTCAAACAGGGCCATTCAGCACTCTGAAAACTAAGCTGATCACAGTAAACTTGACCAAGTCAAATAGCGTCAGATTAAGATTCTAGCAAAAAAGGAAAGGGAGGGCAAACCCATCCAATGTAACTCCATTCCAAATCCTCCACCAAAGTTCAAAACAGCGTGGAAGTAGTGGGCTCTTCAGGCCCTATTCCCAACGAAATGAACCCGCCAGATTAATCACGGAAGCAACCGACAGAGAAGTCCAAAGCCATCTGACCAAAACCAGTCCAGGACTCCACGAGCCTTCCAGACCAACAAACGGTCCAAAGAATGAGATTAAATGTTCACTCGGACCGAAAGGCTTCCCGCTCTCTTCCCTGAACTCGTCCAGGAGCTGAACACTGAAAGGAGGGGGCGGAAACAAGAGAACCCCTCCGACGTTCCTCCGCTAGGATGAATCCTGTCGGAAGTCCAGAGATACCACCGCAGGTTAGGGCAGAACCAAAAGAGTCCCTCCGACGTTACTCTGCTGAACAGATCCTTGTCGAAACTCCAGAGACGCCACCGCAGGTCCGTGACAACGAAAAGCCTGAAAGCCCAACCGCTAATCCCCTCGATTGGTCCTGCCGAACCAATGCAAAGCCCAAGGGTTCACAAAGTCTAAAATAGACTAAAATAATAAATTAAAATAACGTAAAACTAATACACAAACAGAGGTTCAAGCCCGGGTGACGGCAACACGCCCAGCCTGGCGGCCACTTTCACAATATCTCATGAACCGTGCAACATACAAACAAAATTTCACTACAGGCTTACTCTACAATGTCATATCTTTTTCTAGTGGCTTGACCACCTATAGGTGATCTAAGCCACCTGTAGCGAAAAGTCTGTATCTCGCTTCATTTCCGAGATAACGGCACTGAAAGTCATGACACAGACTGCAGTGTAATCCTATGGGAAAAATGTCAATTATGTCACTAAATATCTCTGCAACAAATTATTTCCACAACACCTAAACAGCATAGACTAGTTCACATCTCTATGACATCCCCTCAACACCCTGCAAATTTCAAGTAAAAAGACCAACTGTTATTGAGATATGGTCATCCCAATTTGGGCCATCTGGTCTTTCCCATTAACATTCCAAAAATACACATACATTTTCCCATAGGATATAATGGGAATTTCAAATTGTAATAACTTTTGAACTGATTAATATTTCTTCACCAAACATAAAGCAGCAAGTTCCTTGGCCCAAGCTCCTTCTACATCCCAAGTTTTGGACCAATAGCCTACAGGGTGTCGGCGCAGGGCCATGGACAAACAATATGCAAAAGTGGCAAAAAGTGCATTTTGTGGCACTTCGCTGCGAAAAAAACATATGTCCGACTGAAATGCAATTTAGTAAATCAAGACTCCTACCACACCAGACTGTGCATTCCAGATTTTGTGCAAATCCGTTGAATGGTTGCAAAGTTATTAACGTGCAAAATGTGAGGTTTAACATTAAAAGTGCCTACCACAATGCAAAACGCTATACGCAAAATGTAAAATGCGTCACGTAATATCTCTGCAGCAACTTAATTTTCCAATACCTAAATACCATATTTTACATGCACAGGACATCCCCTTAACATCCTGCAAATTTTAATTTAAAAGACCAAACCGTGTCAGAGATATAACATTTTAAAGTTTGAGATTTTCATTGGTCAGAGTGGCAGAATTCCTCACCTGTTTACATTTTACACACCTGACAACTGAAAAGTACATCCATGGTGGTAAGGCTAGCTACCCTATAAATTTCAAGCCACTACCACAATGCAACACACTGTCTGCAAAACGTAAACTCCACCACGCCATATCTCTGCAATGAATGTATTTTCTGACACCATCATTCACATCTACGGGGCATCCCTTTAACACCCTCCAAATTTCAAGTTAAAAGACCAAACCATTTCTGAGATATTTAATTGTAAAAGTTGTTAAAATTGGGCTATCTGGTCTCTCCAAATCTGCCCATCTAGTCCCTCCCTCAGGATCAAAGAATCTTTGATCGTGAGCCTGCAAATTTTTTGATCGTGAAGAGGGACCAGATGGCCAAAACCTCATTCTTTGATCGCAAAATAACCATATAAAATTTTCCATTGACTTATAATGGGAACTTAAAAGTGCTATAACTTTTGAATGCCTCAATATATTTTCACCAAACTAAAAGCAGCATGTTCGGCCAGTGAGGCTCATTCAACCAAGCCATGTCGCAGAGCAGCAGACCACACAACGGCCGCGCAACACCACAGACAATATCTCAGAAACTGACTCCAAAACTGGATAATTTTGCATTTTCAGCGTTTTCGTATGCAAATACTGTAAGTCCGACCGAAATGAAATTTGGCAGATGAAGAGATCTACCATGCCCCCCCACACGCATACCAAATTTCAGGTAAATCCATTGAACGGGTCCAAAGTTATTAACGCACAACATTTTGACTTTAACATAGAAGTGACATTTCAACCCTAAATATAGTGGTGAAACCGCGCCACTATAATATATGTATATATAGTTTGGCAATATAAAGTGAATTTAGTAACACTTAACTTGATCAGAACCAGAACCAAACCAGAACTAAAAAAAATAAACCAAAAGCCTACAACCAAACTGAACCAGAACCCAAACATGTAATTTTAAGCAGAACTGAACCAAACCAGAACCCCACACTGTAGAACCAGAACCGAGCTAGAACCCCAAAAATCTGGAGAACCCTGGGTCTAGCCAAAAGATTCCATTCATTAGGGAGGTGGGCAATAATGAGGAAAAACATGTGTTAATATTCTAGGATGTATATGCAAATCACCATGAATGAATTTAGACAGATTCCGGTTTAAGCAGGAGTGCATGGTGCCAAATAGCCACACACATATACATACACACACACACTCAATGCCAAAGCTGAAAACGGAAGACACAGATGTGTGTTTTGTCCTTCTCAGGACTCATCGGTGTGCTGCATCTCAACTTAGGAGAAAATGAGCCAGCAGGTGTGATGGTCTTATGGACTAGGGCTATGGCGAGCCCAAACTAGTGAAGTTGTCTAAAAAGAGTTACAAATGAAGATTTATTGATATTCTCTTTACCCACCAACCCCCACGATCATGTTGTTTCTCTTCTGGGTGCCAGAAGCTTCCTAACCCTAATGCAGTGGTGTTACTGTGGTGTGGGCCCCGAGTTTTTGTGAGCAACGGTGGATGGCACTGGGAGGGAGATGGGCCCGTAGACTACCCAGGAGGGATTGACTACCAGCAGGTGATCAGATGTGTGTGTTGGAGGGGGGGATACCACTAGGACCAGGGATATGACAAACATGGGAATCAGGTGAGGGAAGGGTATCACTAGCTCCAGAAGTTCAGTTTATATTTACTGTGGAATCAATGGGGTTCACGGAAAGAGAGTGCACCAAACTCCACTCTGTGCAATCCCTCGGCATGTATGGAGGTGTGGAGGCATTACACAAGGCTGGTAATGGTCACCTAATGGCATACAAATGGCATCTTGGTGCCCTTTATGCCTCATGTGGTCATTTGAATGCTGGCTTGTGGATATGGCATCCAGTAGAAAAGGTGCCATTCTATTTGGCATGCACTAGCCCCCTTTGCTCCTGGCTCTCTGTTGTCAGCAAGGGGCTGTGTTGCACTGTGCCTCTGCTCATTGCACTGCACTACCATGGTCCCATATTCTTACATGAAGTGCATACCAAAAGGGCACTATGAGTATTGCCCTGAAGCCAACATGCTGATTACCACACTGCACTAGCCTTTACATGGTGCTGTCGGCCACATCTGAATATTGGGGCAGTGCTAATTAAATATTCTGTTTACTGTTACACTGTATGTTGCTATATAATGTGACAGTACCTGTACCATTTATTGTTGTTTTTTTATTGAGACTGGAGTTAGGTGGGCGAGGAGGAAGATGGTGTGGGTGGAGAGGTGATCTGAAGGGTAGGTACTGTATGGACAGATGTCTCTGTACAGTAACACATGGGTTGCACATTTACGTTTTATTTTTTAAACTGTTTATTATTTCAAAAGAAATAAGCATACAGTTAAAAAATGAGCATAGTACATTACATACACGATACTATAGTTCAGAAATGAGGGTGCCACTCCTAAATGCATTTTATCTGATGTACTGTATGCTTTTGAGATATGTCTTTGAGGGGGATAACAGTTTATATATTTGCAAAATGCTATCAGAATATGATGCTGTTTATTGAGTCCATGAACTACAGGATAAAAAGTCCTGGACTCAAACATCAAACTTTTCCCCTGACTCATTAGGAGGGAAAGGGAAAGTTCGCCATGCTATCTAGGCTTTGTGCATAATGGCCGTGATTCTCTAATGTGCAGATTGCCTACATGCCACAGAACTGGGGTGCATAGAGGACTGCTGCGCACTGGGCTCCTCCCCCCCATGGCAGTCACAACTGGCATGCTAGTACACTGTGTACTGGATCCCATGGCTGCCCCAGGCAGCACTGCGCCAGGGGCAGGACAGGGTGTTCCAGTGGGTGCGCCCTACATGTAGCATCCATCCACAGCAGCACTGCACGATGTTCCAGGGCTAAATGTGTTGGCAAATGGGACTGGCAGTATAGCCTAGAGGTTAGAGTAATGAGCTGTGAACAAGCTTGGTACAACAACCAGCAGACCAGACATGGGTTTGAGTCTCGCAACCTCCCCTTGCATACTGTGGGACTCTGAGCAAGTCACTTAACCGCCCAGTGCTCCCAGGTCACCCCTGAAAACAGGCACGTATGTCTAGTGGGCCTTACCTGGTTACCAATGACTAAAATAAAATAAAATAAAAAAAAATGCTGTAAGTGTGTTGAGGTAACCGCCGTAGCCATTGAACCCACCCCACATGATGCAACCGCTGGCCATGACACTGCATTGTTGGCCCCCATACCATGCTGTCCCAGCCTCATAGGCCAGAGGGGGTCTGGGAGCAGCTGCCCAGGCAGTCACTGGTGTCCCTGCACAGTTGCTGTTCACAGGTCCCAGAAACCCCGTATCATGTGGGGCTGGGGATCCACTAGGCTGCCTGCCCATGTCTGCTGATCCACCCCCACACACTAGCACACCGGGGAGAAGGTCCACAGATGGGAAGCGCATGGTGGCCATTGATCATGAATGGCAGCTTTGCATAACCATCTGCAGGTGCGGGTTATAAAGGCCAAGGCATGAAACCCACTCCTTACAGAATCAAAGCTAATATATGCAAATCCTGGTTGGGTTGAGCCACATACAAAAATTTCAACAATTGTAAGGTGCAGTTTTCAAATAAAATGTTACTGTACCCTTTAATAAGAAAAAAACACTCCTTCCCCTTCTAAGGCATTACATATGCTAAGTGGTATAAATTCACTTCATATGCATCATAAAAAAGAATCATTTTCAAGCAAAGGGGAAGAAATAAATGTTTTTAGGTCCAACTAAACAAAGTAAAACTGGTGTCAGTCAGGGTGTTTGGCTTCCCCTAGTTGTGTAACAGTCCCAGTCTTAGGAAACAAACAACAAAGGTGCCAGCCTTACCAGGGGGTTAGCCTGATACCCACCCTTATTTCAGCATGAAAATCACTACTAGGTGATCAAGTCTCTTTGTCTTCAGAGAGATGATCTTCGGTCCATGATCTTGGCAGTTCATGTTTCTGGCTCCATTTTTAGGCATTTTCTGGACTGGAGAAAAGATACAACCTGCCTCAGTGTGTAATCTGGAGTCTGGCCAGGAATACCATGCCAAGCGTGATGCTTGCCTCCCGCAGTATCGCCCTGACCCCATTAAACCTTTTATTTTTTTGCCTGTTGGCAAAACTGATGTCAGGTACATCTTGACTGGCCATCCTGCAACAATTTCCTATTGCATCTGGATAACACCGGCAAGAAGTCTCTGGTTCCAACTTCATCCAGCACCATCATGATAGGAAGGGCTTTCCACATGGAGTTACTCTAGAGGCCTTCTTGATGCTTATGGGTCTATCAGGTACCTCCTGTCCAAGCTGCTGTGCCAGTCATTCTTTAAGGAACAGGGGAAGGTGACCTCCCCTCCAGCATCCCAACTAAACGAATATTGGCAGCGCACTCTTAATTCTCCAGTGTTTCTAAGTGAGTCCGCAGGTAAGTGGTCTCTCTGAACACAAAAGTGACTGCTCCCATTGCTGTTTCTTATCACTTGGTGGCTTTAACCAAAGCCATTTTCATGGAGTCCAGCAAGGATTCTTGTTTTGCCACCTTGTTTGTTAGGCTGTTGAATTTATCTGACAATCCAGATACAGTCTTCATAAGCCAATTAATTTTGATATCCAGTGTTTGCAGGGTCTCTTCCAATGTCTCATCCACAGCATCTACAGGGTGGCTTTGAGCCAAACACATGGAAGAAGCTTCTGGATCATTTTTATGCTTACGCTCCCTCCTTTGGTGGCTTCTCTTTTTGTAGATTCCCCACAAGCTCCCTCCAGTTGTCAGATCCACATCGCAATGTTTTATTTTGTTGGACTTTCCAAAAAATTACATATTTTTTTATCTTTATGGCAAATCTTGTTGCAGTGCACTAAACCCGAGTGGCCATCTTGCTAGGCTGAACAGCGCCCCCGTAAGATTGTTTTATAATGTCAAAATAATATTCTCCAATGGATTGGATTTTATTGTTCATCTGCTCATGCAAATTGCTGTATAGTTGCATTGTATGACACAAGTTTGTTGTACTGACTAAGAGATAAATTCATAAACATCTGGGTTAGATATTCAAAAAAAGCACCAAAGCAGAGCACAAAGGTTTGTGTTGCGCTTGTGCCTGTGCCCAACCAGGGGATTGCTATATTCCGTTGGATAGCAGACTATCACTATCGGACTGAATATTGGGCCATGTGGGCGCAGCGCTAAGTCACTGTGTGCTGTCCCAACAGGGATCTGAGCTGCAGCCAGCCCATAGTGAATTGTGTCCTCAGACCGGATAGCGCCAGGATCCACGGTACGATATTCAGCTGCAGAATGCAGATGAGCCAACTGGGCATGCAAGATGTTAAGAGGCCATATGCATTCCCATTATGGGCTCATTTACATGGGAAGCAGTGGCAAGTTTGTGCCTATCCTGTGGTTGCCCGCCAAGTCATTCCTGGTGGGAACAGGAACCCACAGCACCTCTAACGACCATCTCTTTTATGATAATGTAGTCCATGGTGTCTAGTGGCACTCCAAACCCTCCAATCCTTGTCCCAGTGCCATATTCCCTGGTGTCAAGTGGCTTCCCCCACCCTCTAGCCCCCGTCCTGATACCAGTGCCAAATTCCGTGGTGGCCAGTGGCACCTTCCACCCTCTGATTCCCCATCCCATAGGCATCACTCTATACCTGGACACTAATGGCACCACCTCCCTCCTTCCACTTTACCAGTCCAACACCGGCATCCAGTGGTGCACCCACCCCCTCCCTCTGAATGATAGTCACCCCAGGACCGGCATACAACAGTGGTTCAGTGGCTCCACCTCCCTGTCCCCACGCAGTACACCACTAAGGCAACCCCTACGTGCATTCTCTGCAGGTCATACAGCAGCCAGCCAATGAGGTGAGAGGAGTGCTGTGCTGGTCACTGTATTGAGCTCACTGAATGTCCCCTGTATCACCAGTAAGGGGGGGGGGCTTGCCTGGGTGGTGTGCTGGGTGCAGACAGGGAAGGGGGCGCCACTGAACTACTGCTGTATGCTGGTCTGTTGGATGACCGCCATTCAGGGGAGACAGCCAATATACCATTGAATGCAGGAGTCAGATGAGTACCACAGGATGGGGGATATGGGGAGGTAGTGCCACTAGTCCCCAGGTATAGAGCAACACCTATGGGACAGGGAATTGGAGGGTGGGGATGCTACTGGACACCAGGGAAATGGCATTGTGTACAGGTTGGAGATTGTGTGTGGGGGATGCCACTAGACACCAGGGACATCTTACCATCATTGGGACGTGTGTGTGTGTGTGTGTGTGTGTGTAGCATTGGGCACCAGGTACTATCATTGTGATCACTGGGGTGGATGTTGGGGGTGAAGGGTGCCACTGGCCACCAGGGACTATATTGCCTGCACTGGGGATGAGTGCTCGGGGGGGGGGGGCTGCTAGATGCCAGGGACTCTGCCAGCACCAGGATGGGTGTTCAGAGGCTGATGGGTGTCACTAGACACCAGGGCATAAGTTCCACATACCAAGATGAGGAAATCAGAGGGTGGGGTGCCACTTCTCCCAGGGTGCCATCCGCCTGTCATGGGATGGTCAAACAGGTTTGGGCAGCTGCAATACAGCTGTCCTGCCACTAGGGATTTGCACCTGGCAGAAAACAGTGTACCTTTGGGTGCCATTTACCACTGACACAAACCACTGAATTAGCATTATGCCCATATGCAGGGAGGCCCCCCTCATTTACATGGGCACAGTGATATTTTAGCACTCAGGCACTAACAGGGTTAGCCCATGCTACAGGTGTCTCAGAATAAAGACCCCACCCACAAATGGTGCTACACTTGTGGAAGAAAAACAGAGCTGGGACCTACACACTGCATGGGGCTCCTCTTGCTGCAGTTGGGAGGGAAAGGACCAATGGTCATAAGAGACAAGGGGCTAAAGCAGGACAAGCAGTACCCAACCTTGTCAAGAGGGCTAGTAGAATACTGGGGTGGATCAAAGTGGAGCGACCAGCAATGCATAGGAGTACTCCTGCCTTTACAAGGCCCTGATCAGGTCCCACCTGAAGTACTGCATGCAGGTTTGGTTTTCTCAATACAAACAGGACAGGCAGTCAAGAGGGCGTAACACAGGGTCATCGATATGCCTTGCGGTATGGGGCCGAAAGTTATGAGAAGAAGCTGGAATCCCCTAACATATTCACCTTAGTGAAACTGAGGCCAAGAGGGGACAAGACCTCAGTCTTTTACATACTCAAGGCTGACAACAAGATTGAATATTGGAGATGTTTTAGCTGGTGTCCTGCTGCAGCTCAGAGGTATATGCCATAAAACTCAGGGGTGGTTAATTCAGGGGTAACATGAGGAGACACATTTTCTCCCAGAGGGTAATGACCAGATGGAACAGCCTGCCAGCACAGTGTGGACATGAATCAAGTACAGGCCTTCAGGGTAAACCTGGACCAATTTCAACTTACCAAGGGAATGGCAGGGTACCCTGGGTAGTTGAGTAGGTAGGGAATCCTTATTCATGACTCAAATTTTACATTCACTTGGTGTCTCATGAACATTCAAATGCATGTATTCATTATTTGAAATTGGTTCACCAGGTAAACATAAATAAATACAAGTATAATCTCATTTACAGATGTGACCTGGTGAAGGGGGCAGTTGGGGGGGATACATATAAACACAATATGTACATATGATAATTGTAAACAGATAAAACCAAAAAGATATACAGGTGGGGTCATGCCTGTATATGAGGGTTGAGTAACCACTTCTTTGTTAAACTCGAGTTTTTGCACCTTAATAAGTTTGTTCTCAACCAATTTACAAATTTGGTGCATAGCCTCTGTGCCAGGATCCCTGATCCTGTAAATTTCATATAGATTGTCTAGTTAGCAAAGTTACAGAGGTGCAAAAATTTAAACATCTCCGCTTTTGAAAAATACTTTTTGCCATTGAGTAACTAAAAAAATAGGAGGCCTTAAAGCTTGGTCAAAGGTTTGTGCTTTTGTGGTTTTTAGGTCCAGCTATTGAGTAGCTTTTAAAATATTTAATACAAATTTTCTGTTTCTGAGCATGCATGGTTCAAAAAATCAGCGATCTATTCATAACTTGAATTTTTGCGAAAGCAGCAACTTGCACTGTACAGCACAGCTGTCTTTAATAAATTACTGCTTTGTTGTAAAGTGCAACCCCTGCTGCTGTCATGACTAGTAGGTCAGGGAGGGGGTTACTGTCATTGTAGCCCTGCCATCCTGACTGTGCCTTCAACTGTATCTGCACACTGGGAGCCCCAGTCCCTAGTGGCAGTGTATTTATTTAGTTATTTATTTATTTGTACAATCCGACACTGGGATTCCCACTCTTGGTGTCGGATGACTCCCCCGGCCCATTATTTTAATAATGTTTGCCAACATCAGGGAGCCCAATCCCCATGTCGGCAGTCAGAATTCTCCAGCAGAGTTGGACACTGGGGAACCCACCCCCAGTGGCCTGAAATACATTTATTTTCCATGTATACCTGCAAAAAAGAAAACCATACATGTCGTCTTTTTTTTTTATAATTTAAACCTGAAATAAAGAAAATGGTCCTTCGTCATTGCTGCAGTTCCCTTCCCCATCCCGACCCTCCCACTTAGTGCACCCCCACTCTGTACTTACCTCTGGAGGTCATGTACTGTCATCTTCTGTGGACCAGAACAAAACTGCACTCTTCAAAGCCAAATCGTGAACTTAGGAATAAAGCTTGGTGTCGTATAATATATTTGGTGGGTAGGAGCTGGTTGCACTATATGACAAAGCTGTGTCATATAGTGCAACTCCTGCCAGGACTGGATCAAGCCTTTGGGGGGCCCAGGGCACTCAAACTCTGGGGGCCCATGTAAGTCAACACCCAACCAGTATAGATTGAAGTGTTGCACCCATTGTTATAGCTGAAAGGGTTTAGTTCTGTGTGAGGTCTGGTGGATAGGTTACAAACAGATAGAGCTCTCAGCGAAGGTGTCTAAGAAGGGGCCTCAGGGAGGTATGCTATGTGTGGGTCTAAAAAGAGAGCCAGGGTATTCAGTCACTTAGCCCTATGAAGGAAGAACCACTCAGGAAATAAATCTTGAAAACATTGGTGGCTGGTTTGCTGTAAGCCTGAATAACAATGGTAAGCATGTGGGGAGAGAGATGCCCTTCTCTTGAGTTCAAGAGGTAATAGAACCAGTGCAGCAAAGGGGTAAAGGGCTCAGGCAAGCAAACAAAGCTACCACTGAATAAAGCATGGAGAGAAAGAAAACATACAGAGAAGGTGTGCTGTGGGAAAAGCAGTTTGTGCTTATGAGCTGGCTATAACTTATGGGAGTGTCATTCGGTGACAGGGATAAGGAAAATGTAACAGAGCAGCAGTAATCCCATGCTCTTGTTTTTGGTTTCCAGGTAGGTGCACTAGACATACAGATGCCTATTTTCAGTTGTGACCCAGGGTGTTACATAATGGAGATACAGGACAATTGTAAGGATACAAGACAACACTTGCGTGGTGGAAATATAACACAAGAGGGGTTTACAGTCAGTACAATTCAGTGTAAAAACAGCAGGTGCATATAGTACCCCGAGCTTAAGGAAAGACAATCATATGAACCAACACTTAAAATGGCAACAATACAATAGAATAATGGCATACAGGTAGCGCACAATTAGTTTAATACAGTAGGAGCGGATAGAACCCCTAATTTGGGGATATATATATATATATATATATATATATATATATGTATGTGTGTGCTGTTCCACTATAGGACATGCATGGCAAGCAGGTAGAACAAGTGCAGTTGGTATAACAGTTTGTGACAGGACTTCAGTATAACCCTGTCGAGCATCTGTGGAAGTAGGTAAAGTATGAGAAGGTCATTGTAGAGAAGAGGGGTTAACAGTAAGCATAGGGATGGGGTAGAGTAAAAGTGGGACAGGAGAGGAAGGGGAGGAGGTAAGAAGACCTAGACCTAGAATGTGGTAGTGGATGAACAGAAAAGTACATGGAGGAGACAGGAGTAGGAGATAGTGGTGAGATATAATGGAGGGTGAGAGTCAAGCGGCAGTAGTGGGTGAGTACGGGAGCTTAAGGTGGATTGAAGCAAGTACAAGGTGCAAACTTAGTGATCAAGGTGTTCCTTTTTAAAGAGGTCATGACTTGGTGCCACCGTGATGGCTAAGGGAAGGGAGTTCCAGTATTATGGGGTAGCATGGGAGAAAGCATGGACACCCTTGGCTGTTGTACACCTTGGGATGTGAAGGGGATTACTGTCAGCTGACCTAAGTCCGTGCAAGGAGAATTGCTGGAACAGCATGGAGGCCAGGGTTGAGGGGGTTCCAGATCTGATAATGCCATCAGGGAGCCAAGAGAGAGAGAGGAATCGATGTGTGCTAGGGGGAAGGCCATCGTAGATCAGTATAAAGTTGACAGTGGTGCTTACGATGAGAAGACGCAGAGGCATACTGACAGATATTATTGTATGTCATGCTCCACCTACAGTATGAAGAGAGACTTAAGACGCACCTATAAACGTGACCGAACTGCAGATGAAGGCCAGAAGCAAAATGCCTCAGGCAATAGCCAATCTGGCTGAGGGAGTAAGGACGTAACTAGTTTCGTAAGTGATCCCAATTTTGATATTTACAGATTTACAGGTGGAAGAGATGTGTTGGTCGAAATCAGGGATCTATCTAGTAGTACGCCCAGGTATTTGAAGGAGGTAACAGTATCTAACAGGGACCCATTCTAGATACCCCCAAAATAATTCAAATCTGTTCTCCTCCCTAAGCCCGTAGTTTTAATAATGGGTGCCAACATCAGAGTGCCCAATCCCTGTGTCGGCATTCACAAGTATCCCCCCCCCACAGTGTGGGACACTGGGGAGCCCACTCCCAGTGTCCCAAAATAGTTTTAATAACTTTCCTGGGGGAAGGGGGAAGTCCCTTAATGCCTCTTTTTAAAACCTGAAAAAATGTCCTCGTTGTCACCACCGTCCCACCCCCATCCCGACCCTCCCATTGGACAGCCACCACCCCACACCCTGCTTACCCTATATTTACCACTGGAGGTTGTTGGCTGTCATCTCCTGTGGACTGAGACACATCTGCACTCTTCAAAGCCGAACCACGAACTGAGGAATCAAGGTAAGTGCTATATAATGTATTTCAGCTGTGTTTTGAAATTATGTTCATAACTTTGGCATTTTTTGGAATTTTTGCACCAAAGTTTCAGCGTGGCCTTTTTGGGACCCCACCTCATGAGCACTGTCACTGTCATTTCCTTAATCGGACCCGGAATATGATTTTTCTGTCACTGCGTGAAATCACCTTTTGGGACCGCATAATGAAATTTCACCACCAGTGTTCGTGAGATGGGTTCCCAAAAAGGGAATTTTGAAAATTTGATGTAAAATTCCTAAAAATGGCAAGTTACGCGTGTTTGTTGAAATTTTTCTACAAATATTCAAACAGTTAGATGGACTTAACCCAAACAAATCCCCAGGCCCAGATGGTTTGCACCCTAAAATATTAAAGGAATTGGCATGGGAACTGACCCATCCTTTGACACACATATTCCAAGGATCTTTAAATACTGGTTCTGTCCCTTATGACTGGAAGTTAGCAAATATAGTACCAATTTTAAAAAAAGGACCTTGTACTCAACCAGAAAACTTTCGGACCATAAGTTTGACATCAATACTGGGAAAACTTATGGAGAGTATAATTAAAGACATTCTAAAGGAACACTTGGAGGTACAGGATATGATGGATCCTATACAGCACGGGTTTGTGAAGAATAGATCATGTCAGACTAATTTACTGTCCTTTTATGAAAGAGTCAATAGAGAACTGGACATTGGCAACCCTGTGGATGTGGTATTTCTCGACTTTGCTAAGGCCTTCGATAAACTGCCACATAAGGAATTATTGTTAGTGTTGGAAAATGCAAAACTTCCCATTAACATATGCAGATGGATTTCTGATTGGCTGTGGGATAGAAGACAGAGAGTGGTCATAAACGGGGAGTACTCTGACTGGGCCGCGGTGACCAGTGGTGTGCCTCAGGGATCAGTGTTGGGCCCCACTTTGTTTAACATATATATTTCCTCCCTGAAGATTAGGAACAATAATATATGGATGCAAAAATTTGCCGATGATTGCAGATTGGGTGTGGTCACAAATAAAGTTGAACACATAGTAGCTTTACAGTACACATTGGACTCAATACATGAATGGACAATCACAAACAAGTTAGGGTTAAAAAAAAAACAAATGTAAAGTCATGCATGTGGGGAAAAATAACATTGAAGCAACTTATCAAATAGACAATATTACTCTGGGGGTTGAAACTGAGGAAAAAGATCTGGGAATTACAGTAACAAAAGACCTGAAATTTAGGGTACACTGTAGACACCAGTTGAGAAAGGCTAACCAGATTCTAAATTGCATACTTAAGTATATAGCATGTAGAGATAGGAATGTGATGATGCCTCTGTACATTGCTTTGGTCAGGCCCCACCTGGAGTACTGTGCAAGGGTTTGGTCACCCTATAACAAGGAGGACATATTAAATATTGAGGGAGTACAGAAAAGATTTACTAAAAAAGTAAAAGGATTAGAAAAAAACCAGATTACAATAGACTGGTAAGTCTAAATCTTAATTCATTACATTATCGTAGAACAAGAGGAGATCTATGTTTCCTATACAAGAGTATGGAAGATGATAAGTTATTAAAAGAACTGGGGTTCATATATAAAATAGGGAGAACTAGTACAAGGAAACACAATAAACAATTGTACCAACAAACCTGGGAACATAACTTTCAGAAATATTGGTACAGTTTAAGACTTGTGCTAACCTGGAATAACTTACCTAAGGAAATTGTAAATAGTATAACTATGAATGAATTCAAAAATGGGATTGATATGTTTTTTGGAGACAGTAAATTTATATGTCAATAATGATTGGAACGCGAGCCTTATAGGATGGTATTGCTATCCTCGGCTTGAAGAAACCTATGATAAACCTATGAAATGCGCATAACTTTGATAATTTTCAATATTTTGGCTCCAGATCTTCAACATAGCCATTTTTTCACACCACCTCAAGAACAATACAGCTGTCATTTTTCAGATCCTGTCCAAAACATGTTTTTTCAACTGTGGTGTGGAATGGCATTTTGGCATAAATTTGAAGATTTTCACCTACGGTGTTTATGAGATGGGGTCATAAGAACACTATGTTGAAATGTTTTGGGTCAAAATATTTAAAAACAAAACATTTATTAAGTAACGTTTGCAGGGATGTCCACTGTACCACTGGGGAATGTGCTGCCTTATCGTGCCAGTAAACTGGGACAAGACCGATGGGGAAGGTGCTGTGGCATGCAGCACTAGCCCAGCCTGGGTAGGGATGGAGCAGTGTGTTGGCGCAGATGCCTGTGATGGGTCGGGGAACCTCACGCACAAGGTATTGACGTGTGCCAGGGCCTGCTGGGCCCATGCGCTAGGTCAGGATTGTCTCCAATATTGTATTGATTTTATTTTGTGCAGGTCCTTTTGGGACCTACGTAAATGAGGATACAATTACAGTATCACAAAAAGAAGGAAAATTCTTTGCAAAAAACTATGTTAATGCAGCCATTATGGTTGTAGAACATAAAGCGCAAAAAGAGGGGAAATTAAAAACATTAGAGATTTGGGTCTCTGGAGTATTGGCCAATCAGTGGCAGGGTCTTACTTAGGTTTGTCAACCTAATGCCCACCCCCCTCCCTGATCAGACAAGATCACATGTGATGTTTTCATGCAAGGCCAATAGGGTCCTGCATGAAGAAAGCTCTCACAGATGATGTTGGCCGTACTGTATCACTCTGAGGCACTAGTTTGGAGCTGTATCTTGTGCTTTGGACAGGAGGCTATCAGCTGGGGGGAGGGGGAGGGCGTTAGGGTTGACAACCACAAGTAAGACTCCACCACCGATCCGCCAATACCAAATCCCTAATGTTTTTCATTTCCCCTCTTTTTGTGGTTTGTGTTATACAACTCGGGGGGAGTAGAAAAATGAGAAAGGACCTAAACATGCTTGAGGAGTGATTGAGAGTGTGGCAGCTAAGATTCAATGCAAAGAAGTGTAAAATCATGCACTTGGGGTGCAGAAATCCAAGGGAGGAGTACAAGATGGGGAGGGGGAGGTACTGACGGCCACCAGTCAAGAAAGGGACCTGGGGTAATCATATCTAATTAATCACCTAAAGGTAACCAAACAATGTAAGAAGGCTGTGGGAGAGCCAGTGGGATACTAGGATGCATAGGAAGAGGTATCACCCGAAGAAAAAAGGAGGTGGTTATGCCACTGTACAGATCACTAGTGAGACCTCATCTGGAGTACTGTGTCTAGTTCTGGAGGTCACAGCTCCAGAAGGATTTAGACAAAATAATGGCAGTCCAGAGAAGGGCAACAAAAATGGTGCAAGAACTGCACCAAAAGTCATATGATGAAAGGCTAGAGGGCTTTAATATGTATTCACTGGAGGAGGGGGGAGATATGATAGAGACATTCAGATACATTAAGGATACAAACAAGGTACAGGAGGGTAGCATCTTTCAGAAAAGAAGGTGTACAAGAACAAGGGGCATGACACGAGGCTAGAGGGGTGTAGGCTCGGGCAATGTGAGGAAGTACTTTTTCACAGATAGAGTAGTGGATGCTTGGAATAGTCTTGCTGCAGAGGTGGTGGGGCAAAAATAGTAGGGGAATTCAAGAATGCATGGGATAGTCATTAGAGTACTCTAGCAATAGGGAAGAGAGGGCAAGTTACAGATCAGCTAGGGTCTAGGTGTTGCATTAGGTAGGAAAAAGGGGCAGACTATGTGGGCCATACGGTCCTTATCTGCCATCACATTTGGTGTATCTGTAACCCTAATGTCTGCATTAACATAGTTCTAGAATATAAAATATAGACACAATATATGCATACAAAAACAATATAATTTTTACAATAAGAGTTATGTGTATATAATGTGTGCACAACAGCAAAGCTGGCAGAACAATCAGATAGTTGGGGTACACAGAGAAGAATGGAGGTCATTGTCTCTGGTCACTAAAACTTAGGTTTTGAGAAAAAAATATTTTTGTAATATGTGTAAAAGCACAGAGAAACTATATTTAGCTGGAGGTGGTATGCCGGTATTTTATATGGAACACCAAAATTAAAATGTTGGTAGTCTGTCTGCAACACCAAACTTGAAACTGAATTTCTTGCCCTGCTGTAAATTGGTACAGCTTTGCACAGCATACTTATTTCATCCCTGCTTAATGAGGCTGGGGTGGGACAGACATGATGGACCTAGAGGCCTTTCTGACCTTAAGTTACAATTTTGCCCCTCCTGAATTTTGAGCCTGTCAACATGCTCACAATGTATACGCTGTAACACTCCTGAATTTTACACCCCTTAACCCTCTTAAAACAGACATTCTCACCTTACTGATTTTTTTCATCCTACAATGCTCCTGAAATTTTTGCTCTGCATGTCTGCAGAATTTTTGTGCCCTGCAATCTCCCCATATTTTTTCACCCTGCACCCCTCCCAAATGTTTATGCTGTGCACTACTTCCAAAATGTGAACTCTTTACCCTGTCTGAATTGTGTTCCCCACACCCCTCCCAAATTCTGCACCCTGTAACTCCCCCCAAAATTGTGCCTCACGCCCCTTTCAAAATGTATGACCAGCACCTTCCATGAAATTTACACCCAACGTCCATTCCAAAATCGGCACCCTGCACTGTTTTTTTTTATTTGAATGCCAAACCCCTCACAATATTAGCACATGGTACCTATTCTCAAATGTGTTAATTGCATGTCTTCCAGAATTGATAACACAGCATTCCAAAATATGTCCAGCCATATAATTCGTAGTGTGGGGACTATTTTATCATACATCTGACTTCCAGTAGAAGGATAAAATACCAAAAACACTGAAAATGAATGTTTTAATTTAAAACAAGTTATTTTATTTTTATGTTTGCCTGCATGCATGTGCAAGAAACATAGTGCCACCATACGAGTTTTCATAGGTATGCTTCCCCCAACCCCTGCTCCCTTTTGCAGGCGCAGCCGCACCACACCGATGAATGTCCGAGCTGTCTATGACAGTCCTTCAGATGCAGTGGCAAACAGTTGAAAATGAAAAACTGCTGCAGCCAGCAGTTGTAACGTGTTGGTAATTTATATACTGCCGTTGGCAGTATGCAAAGTGCCTACACTCAGCACTGCACCCTGAACACTGCTGTCATAGACACCTCCCTTGTCTTCAAGTTCCCCCCTCCCCAAACACTCAAGTAGCACTCTGGCAGCCCACCCCAGCATGCTCATGTGCTCCCCCCAACGCACACCATATAGCTGATGGGGTGCTCAATCCCCTGTCGGCTCCAGTGCCCCCCCACAGACCTCTAGGAAGCCCACCCCAGTGTGGCAGAAGTCAGAATGGTGACGGGGGGGGTGCTCAATCCCCCATCGGCTCCACTGAACCACCCCCCAAAAAAAACAGATTTCCAGTTGCCAAACTGGGGTAAACATCTGTGTGGCTGACAGGGGTGCCCAATCCCCCATCGGCTCCACTGAGCCCCCCAAAAATACTTTCAGCTGCCATGCTGGGAGACCACCCTAGGGTGGCACAAGTACCGCATCGTCTTCCTAAAAAGAAAAAAAAAAAACTGAAAACAAAAAATGGTCCCTCGTTAATTGTCTTGCCCACCTCCCCCAACCCACGCCCATCCTCTGCGCATCCAACTCCCCACACACCACCGACCCCATACTTGCCTCCGGAGTCCGGCACAATGATCTTTGGTGGACCGGGAACATGTCTGCACTCTTCAAAGCCGACCGTGAACTGAAGAAATGCCGGTAAGCTGTATAATGGCATAAATGTTTTGTTTTTTTCTCAACTTTGGTGCATATCTGAGCCATTTTGAGGAATTTTTTTACCAAATTTTCAACATGGGGTTCTTGTGGCCCCACTTCATGAACTCAGTCACTGTCATTTTGTTATTCGGTCCCGAAAGGTGATTTGGCGGTCACTGTGCGGAACCACCTTTCAGGACCAAGTAACGAAATTACAGTGTTACAGTTCATGAGGTAGGCCCCCCCAAAACCCTATACTGAAAATCTGGTGAATAAATTCCGAAAAATTACTGTTTCATGAGAGTACATTGTGAAGTTCCTACGCACACTCGTAACTTCGCAAATTTTTCATATTTTCACTCCAGATTTTCAACATTGCAATTTTACCACACCTCCTTATGAGCAGCACAGCTGTCATTTTTCATATCTTGCCCAAAATGTGTTTTCGCACATGTAGCACCCAATGGCATGGTCGGTGTGCAAAATCAGTGTTAGGGACAGAATAAGAAAATTACAGTGACACTGTTCATGAACAGAGGTCTTAAAATTGCTGTGTTGAAAATTTGGTGACAAAAGTCCATAAAATGACTGTGTTACAAGCGTGCATTGCGCAGTTTCCACACACCCTCGGTAAGTTCATGAATTTGTACTATTTTCAGTCCAGATTTTCAATACTGGCATTTTTCGACATCTCCTTATGAAAAGTACAGCTGTCATTTTTCACACCCTGGCCAAAATGTGTTTTCGCACTTCCGGTGCAGAAATGCGTGGTCGCTGGGGGAAATCAGTGTTCAGGACAGATCAAGAAAATCACAGTGACACTGTTAATGAGCAGAGGCCCCAAAATGCCTGTATTGACAATCTGCTGTAAAATATCCCCAAACTAATGACATTATGGGTGTGCAGTTTCCATGCACGCTCGTGACTTCAGTTTTTTTATATTTTCACTCCATATTATCAACATTGCCATTTTTTACACCTCCCCATGAACAGTACAGCTGTCATTTTTCACATCCTGTTCAAAATGTGTTTTTGCACCTGTGGTGCCAAATGGCGTAGTCACTGTGCAAAATCAGCTTTCGGCTAGCGAACTGATATTGCCACTGTTCATGAGGTGGGGGTCACAAAAAACCCACGTTGAAAATTTGGAGTGAAAATACATGGGGCATTAGGGTTTCTGACCATAACGCCCCACCCTGTAGAGACTGACAGGCATCAGGGATGTGACTTGGGATTGCTGCCTGTAATGCTCATGCCATTCCACCTACACCCACACCCTGCAGCCAGTGGCAGGCATCGAAGTGTGCCTTGGACTCTTCAGTCCCAAAGTTCACCCCATTCTCCTATACTGCACCCATCTCACCGTATTTCCTTATGGAATGGGGTGAGCATAAGGGCCAAAGACCCCAAGGAACACCGTGACACTTGTCAGTGTCTGCAGGGTGGGGTGTGGTGAAATGGCGTGGCCGTTATGCCTGACGACCCAAACGCACACCCCAATGCCTGTCAGTGTCTACAGGGTGGTGGTGGGGTTGGCTTCAGTTCAGTACTTCACTACAATTCCTATTTTGCATCTCTCTAACTCCTACACTACCAGTGCCAGCAAGCAGACATTCAGCATTGACAAATGCTTGTTTATTGAAGAGACTTTCTAATACTCTGGGTTCATTGTTGTGCTGCACGGATTCATGATCACAAACTTTGTGGACTTACTGAATACGTCAATTCTTTGTCATTCTGTGTACCCTCCTGATGATGTAACAAATGGTGTTGTCTAGACTCCTAACATTACTGTATATGTATTACAGTTGCTGTGTCTTACTGTCATGTGCCAGTTTTATTGGAATTTGCTTACTTATAACTGAATAAATAAAGTTTTATGACTGCACTTTCCGAGAGGTTGAAAGGCCATACTTCAGCTGTGCAGTTTGCTTAACAACCACCCGTGGTGCACCGTTATCAGACCATAACTACAACCTGTTGTAGCTTATTCCTTACTTACTGCAGAGAACCTCACCTTTAATTGCAACC
Organism: Neoceratodus forsteri; assembly: GCA_016271365.2. NCBI lineage: Eukaryota > Metazoa > Chordata > Ceratodontiformes > Ceratodontidae > Neoceratodus > Neoceratodus forsteri. The sequence goes on from CM057450.1 coordinate 309,351,015, forward strand.
CCCCCAAAACAAATGTTTTGATGATTCATTGTTTTAACCCCAGTCTCACTTCTTTCTTCCATCTCATGTTCAGTGGGTGACAAAACTCCTGAGTTCTTTCCTCCGAGTCGCACCTGGAAACAAGCTTCAGTTTTTCCTGGTTAAAAAATGTCCCCTTTCCCTTTCTATCTCATGTTCAGTGGGTGACATTACTCCCGATTTCCTTGTTGGCATGTCTGTCAGTTAATGGCCAACTGCAATTTTAGGTAATTGCTGGCCTCTTTAGTTGCTCCATGGCTTGTTTCCACATGGCGAGACCCTGGTTGGCCAATGGCCACCCACGAGCTAGTGGCCACCAGAGAACAACCTATTTGGTGACACAGAGGAAGGTCATCAGGGCTGTTTGTGGCTCTGAGGAGGATGGACAGAGATGTCATTATGTGCTGTGGCTGGTTTTTTTTTTTGGTTAATTCTCTGCTTATATTCCCAGGTTGCCAAACATCCAACATCTACCCTCATATTGGTGGTCTTCCAGCTACCAAAACTCCACTTACCTGAGGCCCATGCTCCTCACGACTTACCACCAATGATGGTGCCATCTGAGCTAGGGAGACCTCCTCTGGAAATGCTGCCATTTGGGTTCCTCACAGGCAAGGAAACTGAACCCACTTGGGACATGGGCATTGTGACGTGGACAGCCAGTTCTGAGTGCTGTATGATCCTTTTTTGTAATATAAAAATGTGTATGGACTGTCTCCTGTGAGAAATGCTGAAACAGCATATGAGATCACACACACAGGTTTTAGATACAAGGTGTTACCTGGAAGACCCAAAGCTAATTATAGACTTTAACCAAGTTAATTATAGCTGTAGTTGCTAAGAGGGAAAAATCATAAACTTTGATAACACTTAGAGGAAGAAGAGCAGGTTGTGACATTTTAGTGCGAAGTCATAAAAGATGCTTTCATGTCCTGGAAGGGGGAAGCTTATCATAAGGTCAAAGAGAGTCATTTGAAGAACACGAGTTATGCTGAGGTTGCAGAATTTAATACTTGAAAAAGACATCCTGTTTTTATACAGATATATTTTTTATATATTCTGACAGGGAGGAGCTAGGTGACCTCATGCAAATAGGTGGGGAAAAACAGCTTTTAAACATTATTCTGTTTTCCTTCAGAGACACTTCTATCTAGACTCTGACAAAGAAACATCTTTGGAGCACTTTAAGCAGGTATTTAGAGAGAGAGAGAGACACACATCTAAGTACTGTAGTAAGAATTGCACTGTTTAAAACCTTGTTCTTTTAATAGATTTGTATGTCTTGTGATATAATAGTTCTGTATTTTATGTTTTACGTATTTTTATCTATTTTAGTAAAACTCTTTTTAGAGCTTACTTGGTCTTTCTTTGATTTCTTTCCTTTACAAGTAGAGTATATATAGTTATAGCAGACACTAGACATAAGCTTGAATGGTGATACCAAACTGGAAAGATAAGTGTTTTAATCTGAGGTCTTTTATTACAGTTTTTAAGGGTTCATTTCTGTACACCTAGTTAGGTGCCCATAGGCAAAGATATCTGTCCCCCCAAAGACAGAATTATCTGAGCCTGTGAATTGGGTATGCTAGCAAGAGGTTCACAGTTTGCATCCCTCCAAGACTTGAGACCAAAGGTTGACTGAATCCACAAAAACAGACAAGAGGATTACCTTGTTATGTTAACTGTTCACAAGACTGCGCTCAGAGGTTGGCACTTTGGGAGTAGAGGGCTGGCCTGCTGAGTGGGTTTGTGACAGACTGGTGGTAGTGGTGGGATAATTTTGGTATCACAGGCTTTTATTGTTCAGTGTGTCAGCTGAGACTATAAGCTCACTTGCAAATAAAGAAAAAGGCAGTGATTTATATTTAAAAAGGAAACAGAACTATATCACTTGACATACAGTCAAGTTCGTACCCATTTTATTTTTTTTCTCCTAAAGTGCAAGTCAGAGTAGCAGTAGTGAGGGTAGATGACTTCCAACTACAGCAGGCACACTATAGACTACTTAAGGCAGTTGTGCAGGGACAGAGGAGTCCCGTTCGAGCTGAAAGCCAGCAAGCAGAACCTCATAGATGCCCTGATGGTAGCAGATACCCAGAGCAGCAAGTCGCAGACCATGACTGAAAAGGACCAAACCTCGAGTGTGGCAGGGCTAGCAGCCAGTGCAGTGTCCGGATACGATGAGGAGGGCAACAGGGCCACTGTCAGTGAAGGGTCACAGCAGCAGGGGAAGGTCACCAGTATCCAGGATCTGGAAGTACTTAGGCTGCAAATTGAGTTGCGCAGGATGGAGCTGGAGTTCCAGGAGAAGAGGGAGTGAGAGAAGTGAGAGGCAGACTATGAAGAACGTGAGCACCAGCGAGCTGCAGAAGAGAAGGCAGAGCGAGAATGTTGAGAGGCAGAGCGAGAACAGAGGGAGGCAGACCATAAGGAGCGTGAGCACCAGCGAGCTGCAGAGGAGAAGAGAGAGGTGCACCAGAGGCAACAAGAACTGGAGAAGCTACAACTCTGACCAGCAGCACCAGAGCAGGTAAGTGGCTTGGGTTTAACTGGGACTGCAGAACTGGGTTACAAATTGAATTCAAAATTAATAGCTGAGTTTAAAGAGGGGGAGGATATGGATGCCTTTTTAAATTCTTTTGAAAAAGTTTGCATTCAGGTTAAAATCCTACAGAGTCCTGGAGCTTCCAGCTATCCCCGTTATTTATCGGGAAAGCTCGGGATGCATTGGGTCAAATGGACAATGAGGACAGTGATGATTACAGCAAACTTAAAGCTGCACTGTTAAAAAAGTTTGAATTAAAAGCTGAATCATACAGAGCTAAATTCCATAAGCTCAGGAGAAGCCCTGATATGAGCTACGAGGAGCTATCCATGAAATGTCAGTTTTTAAAACATTGCTGGGAAGGAATTGAGGCAAACTCTGTTGATAAAACTGAAAATGTGATTTTATTAGAACAGTTTTTTTGGGCGTGCCCAGCACAGCTGAAAACCTGGCTAGAGGACCGAGATCCCAAAACAGTGCAAGAGGCTGCTGAACTCTCGGACCACTATGCCAAGAGCAGACCTGCTCAGAGACCAAATGGGGTGGGCGTGGCAGCGCAGAAAGGGAAAAGTGCACCTTCAGGGCAGCTAAAACCCTCACTGCCTCCACCAAGTTAGCCCCATGCTTCAGAGAAAAGATTTCTCTGAGAGAAGGAAGAAATGAATGTTGATTGTGTAAAGAAACTGGGCATATTGCCAGACAGTGTCCCAAAAAGGCGAGCAATACACAACAGGGTGCTAGAAAGGAAGTAGGTTGTTTGTGTGTCCCTGGAAGCATGCCAGTGAACATGAGGGAACACATGCACCCAGTCATGGTGAATGGTGTGCAGACGCAAGGATTAAGGGACACAGGGGCGTCCTTGACCTTGGTAAAGGGGGATCCGGTACAGCCTGGTCAGTTTATACCCAATAGATACGTCACTGTACAGGACTTCACTAATGAGGTGAAAACATTGCCCCTCGCTAGTGTTCTCTTAGACTGGGGTGAAACAGGGGGAACTGTGCAACAGGTGGCTGTAGCCAAAACATTAACAGTGGATGTGATCCTGGGAAACAGTCTAAAACAGGGGATGGTATGTGCAGTTACCCGTAGCCAAGTGGCAAGGGAAAATTGTAGTTCCCTGAAACCCACAGAAGCCATTGTGGAACCTGCTGAGAGGCTGGTTCCCCAGTCTGTGTCTCCAGATGGGAAGACTAACGAAAAGGGTGTAGAAATTTCCCCAGTAGCAAGTAACCACACAGATACAGAGGGTTACTCTGAAGAGGGAAGGTTGATTCATTGTCAGAGGGTTGGGACTGACAGTGATCCTGAGTGCCCTGATGCTAGTGCTAGGGATCCTAGTTTAGCAACTGAAGGGGACCTGTCTCATGCCTTGGGAATGTGTGAGGGGTTTGCAGCTGCTCAGAGAAGTGACCCTAGTTTAGAGAAGCTGAGGGCTTGGGCAGACTCGGACTGCACACTGGGAGGTGACGGCAGACATAAGGTTTATTGGGAAAATGGACTTATGTATACTCAGGCAGTACAGACAGAAGGAGGGATGCTAGGCAGGCAGCTTGTTGTTCCCTAGGGGTATCGTGAGCAGTTGCTCAAGATTGCACATGATATTCCCTTATCTGGTCATCTTGGAATCATGTGCACAATGCAGCGGTTGGCTCAGAATTTCTACTGGCCTAACTTCACCCAGCAGGTGAAGGAGTATTGCAGGTCTTGTCACCGGTGCCAAGAAATAGGGAAGGCGGGCAAGAAAACCCAAGCCTTTCTGATTCCATTGCCCATAGTGGAGGAGCCATTCCAGAGGGTGGGAATGGATATTATGGGGTCTTTAAATACCCCCAGCTCCTCAGGGAAGAGATTCATCCTGACCGTGGTGCATTTTGCCACCCGATACCCAGAGGCAGTCGCCCTATCCTCACTGAGGACAGACAAAGTGGCAGATGCCTTACTTGGGATTTTCTCCCATGTTGGGTTTCCACAGGAGGTTATCACCGATCGAGGGGGTTCCTTCATGTCAGACCTGATGTAATGTTTATGGGAGAAGTGTGGGGTGGTGCAGAGATGCATGACACTGTACCACCCACAAGCCAATGGACTTGTGGAAAGATTCAATGGTACCCTAAAGTCAGTGCTCCGGGCATTTGCTGAACAGCATGGGAAGGACTGGGAGAAATACCTTCCCCACCTGTTGTTTGCATACAGGGAGGTGCCCCAAGAGTCAACAGGATTTCCCCCTTTGAACTCTTATATGGACGCCGGGTACGTGGGCCCCTTGACTTGATCCGGGAGGACTGGGAAGGCAAGAATGCCACCCAGGGAACTCCCATTGTGGATTATGTCCTTAGGTTTAGGGAAAGGCTGAAGGAGCTTATGGGGACAGCCCAGAGCAACCTGGCAACTGTCCAATAGAAACAAAAAGTGTGATACGACTGCAGAGCCAGAGCTCGATCGTACATGGTGGGTCAGGAAGTCATGGTCCTTATTCCGGTCTGGAAAGACAAGCTGCAAGCTGAGAGGGCAGGACCATACAAAGTGGTTAGGAAGGTAAATGACATAAAACTACATTGTGGAGTTATCTGACTGAAGACAGACAGAAAGGATGTACCATGTCAACATGATGAAGCCATATGCAAATAAGGCTGACATGGTGTTTGCAGTGTGTAGTCCTGGGGAGGGGACAGACGAAGGAGAACCCCTTTTGGATTTACTGGAAGAAAGCAAGTGGGAGTCCTCTGTGGAGGCAGTAAAATTGTCTCCCCAGCTGACCCCAGACCAGATTCAGAAAGTAAGGTAGGTTTTAGCAGACTTTTCCCCCTTGTTTAGCGCCAAGCCTGGACTAACTCCCTTAGAGACGCATGATGTGGAGACAGGGACACAGACGCCCATACGGCAGACAGCATATTGGGTGTCAGAGGCTGTCCAAAATGACATTAGAAGGGAAGTGGAGGAGATACTGGATTTAGGGGTCATCCAAAGATCCCACAGCCCCTGGGCCTCACCCATAGTCCTTGTGCCTAAGCCAGATGGCTCTACTTGTTTCTGTGTGGATTATCGTGGACTGAATAAAGTCGTGAAGTCAGACGCCTACGTGATGCCCCGGATGGATGAACTCCTGGACAAGTTGGGAGGGGCGACCTACCTTACCACTATTGACCTGACAGAGGGGTATTGGCAGGTAGAGTTGACAGACAGAGCTAGAGAGAGGTCGGCCTTCATCACTCTGATAGGCTTATTTGAGTTTAAAGTAATGCCTTTCAGAATGAAGAACTTCCAGGCCACTTTCCAAAGGTTGGTGAACCAGGTGTTAAATGGTGCTGAGGAGTACGCCATGGTGTACCTGGATGACACTGCCATCTTTAGTACCAACTGGGAGGAACACCTATCCCACCTTAGGAAAGTGCTGGGCAGGATACAGATGGCTGGGCTCACTGTCAAAGCCGAAAAGTGCCAGGTGGCCATGGGGAAAGTGGCATACCTCAGGTATGTGGTAGGCTGGGGACAGCTCCATCCTAACCAAATAAAGATAGAGGTAATCCAGGTGTGGCCCAGACCAGAAACCCAGAAACAGGTCAGGAGTTTTCTATGGAAAGCAGGGTACTACAGAAAATTTGTACCCAATTACAGTGCCCTGGCTGTTCCCCTATCTGACCTGACAAAGAAAAGGATACCAAAGAAAATTACCTGGGGCCCAGCCTGTGAGGAAGCCTTTTCCAAACTAAAGGAGGCACTGTGCAGTACTCCTGTTTTGACAAGTCCTGACTATAGCAAAACCTTTATAGTTCAGACTGACGCCTCAAACGTGGGTATTGGGGCAGTACTGAGTCAGACATCCAGCCAAGGGACAGATCACCCAGCAGTGTGTCTTAGTAGGAAGTTACTTCCCAGGGAGCAAGCATACTGCACAGTGGAAAAGGAGTGTCTTGCCATAGTGTGGGCCCTCAAGAAATTGGAGCCATACTTATATAGGCAGCATTTTGTGGTGCAGACTGACCACAACCCCCTGGTTTGGCTGACGCAGATGGGGAAAAACAATGGTAGATTGCTAAGACAGAGTCTTGCTTTGCAAAGGTATGATCTGACAATCGTACATAGGGCTGGAGCCAAAAAACAGAACTCAGATGGGCTGTCTAGGGTTTATGAGGAGTGAACTGATTTGGGAAGCTCATCCCATTTAGGGGATAGAGCCCCCAAAGTCAGTCTAGGTGGGGAGGATTGTGATGTGGGCAGCCAGTTCTGAGTGCTGTATGATCATTTTTTGTCATATGAAAATGTGTATAGACTGTCTTCCATGAGAAATGCTGAAACAGCATGTGAGATCACACACACACACAGGTTTTAGATACAAGGTGTTACCTGCAAGGCCCGAAGCTAATTACAGATTTTAACCAAGTTAATTATAGCTGTCGTTGCTAAGAGGGAAAATCATAAACTTTGATAACGCTTAGAGGAAGAAGAGCAGGTTGTGACATTTTAGTGCGAAGTCATAAAAGATGCTTTCATGGAAGGGGGAAGCTTATCAGAAGATCAAAAAGAGTCATTTGAAGAACATGAGTTATGCTGAGGTTGCAGAATTTAATACTTGGATAAGACATCCTGTTTTTATATAGATATATATTTTTTATATATTCTGATAGGGAGGAGCTAGGTGACCTCATGCGAATAGGTGGGGAAAAAAAACTTTTAAACATTATTCTGTTTTTCTTCAGAGACACTTCTATCTAGACTCTGACAAAGAAACATCTTTGGAGCACTTTAAGCAGGTGTTTAGAGAGAGAGAGAGAGAGAGAGAGAGAGAGATACATCTAAGTACTGTAGTAAGAATTGCACTGTTTAAAACCGTGTTCTTTTAATAGATTTGTATGTCTTGTGATATAATAGTTCTGTATTTTATGTTTTACATATTTTTATCTATTTTAGTAAAACTCTTTTTAGAGCTTACTTGGTCTTTCTTTGCTTTATTTCCTTTACAAGTACAGTATATATGGTTATAACTGACACTAGGCATAAGCTCGAATGGTGATACCAAACTGGAAAGATAAGTGTTTTAATCTGAGGTCTTTTTTATTACAGTTTTTAAGGGTTCATTTCTGTACACCTTGTTAGGTGCCCATAGGCAAAGATATCTGGGCCCCCGAAGACAAAATTATCTGAGCCTGTGCATTGGGTATGATAGAAAGAGGTCCACTTTCAGTTACTCTTAAAAAATGTAATTCCAAACTTGTGCATAGCCATGTTTCTCTTATCTCTGTCTTTTTCTTTGCCTACCTAGGCCAGGGTCATTCCTGAAAAAAATCTACTTGCCCAGTCAACAGATTATTTCTGTGCATGTGTGTGTTTCAGTTTTTTGATTTATCCACATCTGCTGAATGACACATCTTGTATTGTGAGCTGCACACACCACTGAACTTAAGAAATATTAAAGGGAAAACAAACACTGTCATTTACATGTTGTAATGCAATAGTAAACCTGGGCATGTGTGAGGTCTGTTTTATCACCCCAGTGTATTTTTTATATTTAAAGTTTAACACTACAGAGCAAATCGGAGAACAACTACTAAAGCAATGCACAGAACATACAGTATCAGAAACCAAGTTATAACAGAGCTTGGCATGTATTACAATCAGTTTGGAATAGATGCTAAATAAGAAAAGAAAAAGATATTAAATGATACAATGTCAGTAGTTTGAAAAACAATAGAAAGGGTAGTATTGCTATGAGGGGGTGGGGTTCGGTGGTCCCCTGGCACAGGGCAGCTATCAAACACAGATAAAATAAAACCATGAGTTCAAGAAAAAGATACCCACAGGAGCTCTTTCTCACAGTGGGGAAAAAATAATAAGGTTGGATGGGTGGCCAGAACAAGTGTTCAGTGTACTTTAGTGGACTCATAGTGAAAGACCCAGGGCCTCCAATGCAATTCAAATTGCTCCTGGCATTTCTGTTGAGTGGCTGCAAATGTTTCTAGAGCACAGATTACTAGCATAATGGAATGCCACGACCCCAGCGTTGGTGGGACAGGTTTCAACCAGAGGCGTGTAATCACCTTTTTAGCTGCCAGGATGTAAATCAAGATCAACAACTTGCGGGACAAGTGGGTATTGAGCTGGGGTATTGATGTCAAAGAATTTTCAGGGGTTACCTTGATAGAAAATCCAGTCAAGGTGTTTATGTGGGTCAGTACATCCGCCCAATACGACTGCTAATTTCAGACAAAAAAATGAAAATATGAGCATGACCCACTGAGTTGTACCCACAGCCTCACCAAAAGCGTACACCCTTGAGGAGAGAAGAGGTACTGTGGTGTACGCTTTTGGCATTTTGTTTTGTTTTTTTTCGTTTATTTTCAAGCACGAATAAATGGTTATCTGATGAAGGAACCTGGCTTACCTTTATTGTTGGAGTGTTTGAGACCACCTTTCTTGCCTATTGAACACTTGTACTATGTGTTGAGGATCCACCATTTCACTTTGTGCGGTCTCCCAACTTTTCCCTACCAATGAGACCATGACGCTGTTGAAGTGTCTCAAGGGGTATAACCCCATATTCTTCCAGGAATTTATATATGTACATGAATTTGTTGTGTCTCCATCTTCGAAAACTGAGGTCCATAGCCAGTGGAAGAAAATTGTCATCTGTAGCCAAAACTGTACAGAAGCAGAAAAAAATGGGAAAGATGTTTAAGCCTATACCAGACCTTCAGAGTTTGGGCTGTGAAATAAGTGAAGGAAGTAAGGGAAGGAGTGAGGGTCAAAGTCGAAAAGAGGAGAAGGCCCCAAGTCGAATAAATAATTAATGGTCATTTCTACATTTTTCCAGGCATGAGTGGCTTGGGGGAGTAGCCAAGTGAAGATTATATTCAGATGAGCTGCCCTGGCATAATTAAAATGGTTTGGGAGATTCATGCCACCCTTTGCCAGGGGAAGTTGTAAAACAGAGTAATGGATTTGTGGTTGTTTACCCCCCCCCCCTCCGAAGTGACATATCCACTTGTTCCAGGAAGAAAAGTAAAAAGGTTCCAGGAAAATCAGGAGAGTGTAAAATAAGCATAACAAGTGGGGGAGAAGATGCATAACATATGGTTTTTAGTTTAGAGGAAAAGGAAAGGTTGAGTTTGCCCCATGAATGCAGGTCATACTCCAGAGTACTGCTTTGTGTGTTTGATTTTAACTAGTTCTATTTTTTTTTCATTTTGTGCCCTATATTAATATAGCGTTCTTCCCACCCAGTATTAATTTTTAGGTGCTTAGCTAAAGATTGCACTGAAGCAGTACAAAGTGACATTAGTGTAGCCGATGTCACTGTGTTCCTCTTCACTGTAGTCTTCAGCTCAACCGGTGTAACTGCTAAGTAATTAAAAAAATGAATACCGGACAGGAAAAAAAATGCATTAAAGGAAAGCAGTCACCAATGTATTAGTGCCTCTGTGATTTTCCTTACCTGATATACCATTCTTTCTGCAGTTCCATTAATCTGGTCTTGGTCTCTGAGGGCAATGTTTGCTAAAATTAATCCCAAAGGTACTGCGTTGCAATGTTGCACTGTACAGGAACAATCACTGCAACTGGCATGCAAATTAACACATTGTGCTCAATCACAGCACCTGTAGTTGCATTTCTGTTGGTCAGCCTCACTGCCTAATGCTCTTTCACCCATATTTATTCTCCTCCTGGTTGCCCCACGTAAAGGACAGGAACACGTGTTCTAGTGTAGCCCTTCCTGTCCTCTACATTCTTGAGGTTGTGTTATCAGGGTGCATCGCAGTAGTATGACTAGCTGCCCCCCCCCAAAAAAAAAATAATTAATTGACACGGACTACAGTGATTATTTCAGAGTGCCTCAGCAATCACTTTTATTCTGCCAGTGTGCCCTATGTACAGTTTCTGCACATATTACTGTGCTTTATGTGTACCATGAAGTAAAAACATAAACTCGGTGCAGCATGTAGGAAGGAGTGTGAGGTGCACAACAGAAAGTGAAGCAGCACTCCATTCTTTGCCAAGGCTAAAAGCACAGCATAGATCTACAGTACATTGTGCCCTAGATCTGAGCACAAAGTTGTACAAAAAAAGAGGCAATATTTGCAACTAATTTCAGCATGGCCACTGCTGGTCCTAGCAATGTTACTGAGTCACTGTATGACTCAGCTAATGATAGTGATGCTGATACAGACAGTGGCAGTGACAATGGCAGCTCGGATATGTTCTCTGAGATGCTGCACCTGAGTGTCAGTTCGGGTATACAACCCTATTCTTTTGAGCCATGGAGACCCAGAAGTTCTTTTCTGGCTGCACCCAGCAGTGCTGAAAGCACATTGATTGATGATGATGATGATACTGAACAGTCCATGCTGGATTGACTGGTGTGATTGTGGTAACTGCTCCCTAATGCCTACTATCTGAGAATCAGTCTGCTGCCAGGAGGTGTGAGGGGTCCCATGAACTTGGGGAGAAGTTGGAGGGGCTCATCTGTATCTCACTGCACCCACAGTTTACCATTGCTTGCCTGGATCCCTTTGTGGTGCGTTTGGCACCTATCAGCATCTGTGGCTGCTATAGGCGTTCACATCATCCAGATCTCGCACCAAATCAGTATTTATTTGTTGTTTTGCTGCACGCTATACTGTGATTTTTATTTCTTTTACTTTTGGGGAAGGAGTCCACATCTGACCACTTTCATCACCTTGGTGAGTGACTCTATGGGTCTTGTGTAAATGTTCTGGGAAGGGAAGGTTGCTTCGGGTGTTTTGTGAGTCTGGTTCTGTGTCTGTCTGCGTGTGTGTGTTTTTTTTGGGGGGGTTAGGGATGGTGGGAGAGTACATCTTGTGACAGGCATGGACGTTACTTATTTGTGGGGCGTGACCATGGCCCGGGTGAAGGGAGGACTCATTTGATCCTCCTCCTCCTTGCTGTACACTTGCGATGCTGCACAGTTGTGTGACAACTGTTGTCTTATGTTCCTATGCTGTCGATGATAGAAACATAGAATTTGATGGCAGATAAGGACTGCTTGGCCCACCTAGTCTGCCCATTTCCCTACCTAATGGATAAGTTGCAGATCCTAGTTAACCAACAACCTACTTCCTCCTATTCCCCCACTAGAATTGCCTTATGTCTGTCCCATGCATTCTTGAATTCCCCCACTGTTTTTGACTCTATGACCTCCTCAGGAATGCTGTTCCATGCATCTACAACCCTCTCTACGAAGAAACACTTCCTCACATTACATCTGAGCCGTCTCCCCTCTATCTTCAAATTGTGCCCCCTTGTTCTTGCACATCTTTTTCAGAAAGATGCTACCCTCTTGGACTTTGTTGATTCCCTTGAGTAATTTGAAAGTTTCTATCATGCCCCCCCCACCTCCCTCCTTTCCTCGAGGCTATACATCTTAAACTCCTTTAGTATTCCTTCATTTGTCTTCTGGTGCAGACCCTGCACCATTTTGGTTGCCTTCCTCTGGTCAGCCTCCATCCTGTCTACGTCTTTGCAGAGATGGGGTCTCCAGAACTGTACACAGTACTCCAGATGTGGTCTTACCAACTGTCTGTACAGAGGGCCAACAACTTCCTGTTTTCTACTGGTGATGCCTCTCCCTATGCATCCCAGTATCCACCAGCCTTCCTTACTGCCATCTCACATTGCTGACCCACCTTTAGGTCATCTGATATGACTACCCTCATGTCCCTTTCCATATTTGTTGTTGTCAGTATCTCACCCCCCATTGTGTACTCTTGCCCTAGGTTTTCGTTTCCCAGGTGCATTACTTTGCACTTCTTTGCATTAAATCTAAGCTGCCATACATTTGACCATTCCTCCAACCCTGCCAAGTCCCTTTTCATCCTTTCCACCCCACCTTGCATATCAACCCTATTGCTGAAATTGCTGGCTGCTACGTGATCTGTTTCTTCAAGGCAGAGTTTTTGCAGACTGGTTCATTTTAGTATGGTTTTTTGACCAACCCTGTTGTGCCTTTTGCCAGGGATCAACATTTTATCTGCCTTTGCAATCCACTGGGCCCTCAGTTGTCTGCTCCTTGGCATTGGTTTCCATGGGCTGCCACAAGGACCCTTAGCAAGGGTATGAGGGTGGCCAGCGGCATGTCTGCCTCTTCCAATATCTGCCAAAAACATTTCAACCTCAGAGGGATGATTAAACAATACTCAATCTAGGCCCTGAAGACACCATCATCCTTGGTGATTTGAATTTAAATTGGTTATCTAATGCATCTGCACCCCTAGTAACCTTCTGTGACACCTATGGATTCACTCAATTAATCAAAGATCCAACGAGGATTAACCTAAAAAATATGACCAACAGTTCACTCCTGGATATCATGATGGTAAACAAGCCTCACTTATATTCTCATGCTGGAGTGCTACCCAGTGACATAAGTGATCATTGTCCCATAGCTGGCATAAGATCTACACTCAAGCCATCCAATCCTGCAAAATTTCTCCATAAAAGGTCAAAAAAGAATTTCAGCATCTCAGGATATCTCCATGATTTGTGCAATACAACGCATTGGCAAGATTTCTACCTCACAACCTCAGTTGAGACAGCTCTTCAGATCCTAAGGGATATTATCACAAATGCCCTCAATATACATGCACCACTCATCAGTGTCAGAACCAAAGTAAAATCTTGTCGTTGGTTCAATGCTGACCTTAAATCAGCTTTGATAGCCAGAGACAAACTCTGAAAAAAGGCAAGAAAAACAAAGGATCCTAGAGACTGGCTTCAATTCAGAAAAGCAAGAAATTCATGCACAAAACAAATAAGAAATGCCAAAACTGCCTTCTATAGAGCTGAATTGGATTCCTCCTATACTAACCCATCTAGGTTCTGGGGTACTATAAAGGGAATTCTAGGTCAAAATTCTACCCCCTGCCTTACCCTCCAAACTGCTCCTAAGTGACATTGAAATCACTGACAAGCAAGAAATATTAAATGCCTTCAATGACCATTTCACTACAGCTGGTCTAGCCTTTGACTCTTCACCTGCAAATCTCTTGAGATCATCATTAAACCTTCAATCCACTGTGGGCCAAAAGGCTGCCTCAACATTCTCCTTCGAACCAATACCCTTAAAAGAAGTAGAAGACCTCCTATCCAATTTAGACACATCTAAGAGTGCAGGTGCAGACTCCCTGGATCCCTACTTTCTTAAAGTAGCACTGCACGCCTTAGCTGCCCCCCTCACTCACCTCTTCAATCTTTCCCTAGCTACTGGTTCCATCCCCTCTATATGGAAGACAGCTCAAGTAGTTCCACTACTTAAATCAGGTGATCCCATGGACCTTAACAATTACAGGCCCATTTCCATCTTACCGGGTACTATCCAAGATGCTTGAAAAATTAGTAAACTCGCAGTTAAGGGCCTATCTGGACACCAACAATCTCCTAAATCCAGCACAATCTGGGTTTAGATCAATGCATAGCACCATCTCTGCCCTAGCCAAAGTCACTAACGATTGGCAGACTGCCTTGGATAAAAAGAATAGTACCTGTGCTGTGTTCCTGGATTTGAGTAAAGCATTTGATACAGTAGATCATGAATCATTAATCTCCTCTCTTAGCTCTGTAGGCCTTGATTCACTCTCTCTCAATTGGTTTAGGTGCTATCTCTCTGGAAGGTTACAACTGGTAAAAAATGAAAATTACCTATCTACCTCTAAACCACTGCTAAGAGGTGTACCGCAAGGCTCTATCCTGGGCCCCATCCTCTTTGCCATTTATATTAATAACATTGATTCCAATCTCTCTCAATCTAACATTCACCTGTTTGCTGATGATACTGTATTATATGTCAGCAATCTCTCACCATCAAAAGCCTGTGAACTGTTACAGTCAGAATTCTCCATCCTACAGCACAACCTATTGGAAAAAAAACTACTTCTAAATGCCAAAAACACAAAAGCTATGTTCTTTGCCACCAAGAGTTGCTCTTCCATTACCCCATCATTCACCACCCCACAATTATCCACCTTATTTGGAGAAAATCTGGAATTTGTGGATAAATTCAAATATCTTGGAGTCTGGATTGACAATAAGCTTGACTATTCTGTCCACGTTGAAGAGCTACTAAAAAAGTTGAGACAAAGACTTGGCCTATTTTACAGAATAAAACACTACCTTACCAGAGACTCCAAACAAAGATTAATCCAGGCATCATTCCTATCCCTCATTGACTATGCTGATTTCCTCTACGGCCATTGCTCCCTCTCCCTCTTAAATAAGCTGGACACCCTGTATCATAGAGCCATTAGATTTATTACAGACCTTCCCTCCAACACCCATCATTGCTCTCTTTACATGGCAGTCAATTGGACATCCCTACAGCACAGAAGAAAAAAGAATGCTGCAATCTGGATCTTTAAAGCTTTATCAGACAAACTCCCCCTCCTATATCTCAGACTGTTTCACCCGAATCACATCCAGGCCATACACCTTAAGGATCAATAAGCTCATTATGCTAAAGATTCCCAATACCTGCACCCGGTTTGGGAGGGCTGCTATCAGCTATTCCCTAGCATTTATCTGGAACTCACTCCAAAAATCTATGAATCTGAATACCCTCTTACCCTTTTCATCCTTCAAAAAATTATACACCACCCTATTCCCAGAACTGTGCAACTGCTTCCATAAGGCCTAGTCTTCCACCCAACCTCCACCCCTCCCTTCTGTAATCCATTATGTTTAGTTTCCATTCTTCTACCCAGTCAGTTATCACACTTCGTATAAAAAGCCTATAGAAGCCCTACTATCTGAATATTATCTCTTCTATATCGAATGTCCTCTTCATTTTTTACAGGTTTAAGTTATTGTTACTGTGCCTTGTATATCTGTAAATTTTGTATATATCTCTCATCTAATTGATTGTATTAATGTTATGTTATTCTCATGTCTTTGTACAAAACTTGTATCCTTCTTTGTATGACCATTCAGGTCCATCTTGTAAATGAGCTAAGCTCAATGATGTTCGCCTGAATAAATAAAGATTTTGATTGATTGATTGATTGAAACATTATCTGTTCTCCCTGATAAGTCACCCTGAGCATAGCTGGGTAACGGAGGGATGCTGTGATGTTCAGTTTATACAATTTTCTTTTAACCTCAGCATAGGCCCTCCGGCGTTTTGACAGGTCATAAGAAAAGTCTTGGTACATTTGAATTTTGTGCCCCTGCCATTCAAGAATTTTCATTTCCCTGGCCAGCCTTAAGTACAGTTCTTTAATGGGGTACCGTAGGAATTTACGTAAAATTGGTCGGGTCTTTCCCCTGGAGGAGGTCTGGGAGCAAGGTTCTGGTGCGCCCTTTCAATCTCTGGCAGGGCCATTCCAATGAAGCATACCTGGCAATGCAGACTGTAGGAATGGGATAACTTCTCTCCCTTCCATCCCTTCAGGAATGCCAACTATTCGTACATTGTTCCTCCGGGAATGATCTTCAGTATCGTTCACCTTATTGAGTAAGTACTGGATTTGTGCTTGTTGTTCATACAGGGTGGACTGATGTTGATCGAGCCATGCCTCGTGCTGCTGTGCCACCACCTCAGTCTCTGACACACGGCCCACCACCCATTGCAAATCTTCATTAGTTTTGTTAGTAGTTGATTTCAGTTCCGAAGTGTCCGCTAAAACTCTGTGAAGCATAGCCATCAGGTTGGCAAATTCAGCTGCAGAGTCCAGAAGTGACACGGGGGATAACATGATAAGTCTGTACCCCCTTAGTGCTCGGAGTGCTGGAACTTTCCAGCGGGCGCAGCGCAGGCTAACTGTGGGTGCAATGTGTTGCCCAGCCTTGCTGATGATGCTTCATGGCCAGTTGTCAAATATTCTGTGAGGTATAAATCCGGATTGCAACCACCAATTTATGTGCCAGTGGTCTTGAACTATTGTTCGGATGTTCTGATTCAAAGTTCTGTTATTTCTCCCATTGTTTGGGTTAGCGATTCTAACAAATGGGTAAAGATAGGTGCCAGAAAGGTCCTCTATTCAGATTTACTATGTTTCCATGTTGGATGCCAGGCCACGCCTCACAACCTAATTGTTGATTGTGTTTGCTGTATATAGTTGCTGAAGTTTAATGAAGGTTTACTGATGGTGCTGCAACACACACACGCACTGTATGACTGCCTTGAGGCACAACCTGTCTGCACAGTTCCATATTGTAGTACTACACTTCAAACCATACTTGCTAGTGTGCCTTTGCATTCCACTCATTCCACTGACCAGTTACCCTTCCTGAGTAACGAATCAAACCTGTCAGACACCAAAAAGAACACACCATCACTGGCGTGACATGTCACTGTGGAAGCATCCCCCACCACCATTGCACCAACTACTGTATCTTTCCATGTAACTTTACTGCAGATGTCATTCCACCAGTGGTATGTACAACCCTCCCCTCAATGCAGAAACCAGTGCACTTCACATGTCTGTCTCTGTGGCAAACGTACCGACTGTATCTTCTTTACGGGGTTGGGGTTATGCACATGAACATTAATGTGCAGATGGTACATTCTGAGCACTCATATCAAGCCCACTATGAGCTGCATCTCCTGTCCTTGCCCCCACTTGTGGATACATGTCTGCACTGTGTTTCACTTTTCTAGTGCAAGGTGATCTGTGGGCTTGCATTGTCATATCAAGACTACTTAACAGTTTGGCTATGTGGTGGTGTTACTTCCACAATGAAACCACTTGTGGCACAAATATGGGTTTACAGTCACTGGTCATCTTGAGGCAGCTGGCTAAAAATGTTGTCTCTTTCATATGCATAACTTTGTGAGGGTGGGGGGGATTGGATTGTGTGTGTTTCATCAAGAATGAGTGTACATACTCATCAGCACTTTGGACATTATGTCTGGATTGCAGGAAGCAAAGATCATTACGTAGAATGATGTTCCCAGACCTTTTACCTGGGCAATTCGTCACTGCACACCACTATTTGGTGTGTGTACATGTCATCAAAGCTGCTACAACAGTGGTACATCACACCCCCACAACCCCCTTCTCACTGTACAGATACTCGAACGAATGACTTGTATTCAGCGTGTACTGCTGTCAGTCCAGTCACTGCATGTCAGCATGTATCAGGACAGTAACAGTTCAGGACTGTTCTACCCCAGTCACAGTAGTAGTGCACATGTAAAACTGCATGGCTGCAGTGCTCACGTGCCACAAGTACATTCCGTTGTAAGCTGAAAAACAAGGTTGTGATTCTTTCTGCAAACAAATGTGCATTGACAGTCCTCACCTTATGGAAAGTGTGTCATGCAACAAAGATGATCCAGGGACTAGGAGACATACTCTATGTGTGCATACTGAAGGAGTTGAACATGTACTCACTGGAGGGGAGGAGAGATGGGGGGATATGATTGAAATCTTCAAGTACATGAAGGGAATAAACAAGACAGGCACGGAGGGACTATTCAAGTTAAGGTGGGGTAGAGACACTCAAGGTCACAATCTCAGATTGGGGGGGAGGTTCAGGAGGGAAATGAGAAGACACATTTTTACCGAGAGAGTGGTGTCTGGGTGGAAAGCAGTGCCTGCAGAAGTGGTATCTTGTAGAACAGTGGACTACTTCATAAAGGGGATGGGATAGGGTAAGAGGGAGGGTGAGGGGATGGAGGGGCAGCTGCAGTATAAGGGTTGCTAGCTGCACACTCGAGCAGACTCGATAGACCATAAGGCCTTTATCTACTGGCAAATTCATATGTTCATATGCTTCAGTCATCACCACCATTCCAAGGCCATTCCTGCGCGTGCAGAAAGGAGCACAAGGTGCTCACAGTCAATGTTACAGCTATGAGGAACATAATAATGTACTTTTTATGCTACGATGTGATGCCTTGCCACAGAGCCACACTCACTACTACTCGCATACAGTCTGTATGAGAGTGGTAAGGAGCGTGGCTCTGTGGTGAAGCATGACATCGTAGTACAAGAAGTTCATTATTATGTTCCTCATAGCTGTAACGTACATTCTGGGCACCTTGTGCTCCTTTCTGCATACACAGGAATGGCCTTGGAATGGTGGTGACAACTGTTGGATCCAGAACCATGACACAATTTTCATTCAAGTAGCACACGTACAGTATGTTGTCGTCATAATTTTTCATTCACACAACTGGATGACAATGTGCACTGTCATGTGATGAGTATTCAGCTCTGCTAGTTTTCATGATGCAGCATGTGACTGGTGCCAGTCATCCAGGTATTGCCCCTCCCCAGAACAGGTTCTGCTGCAGACATATAGTGACAATGTAGTTGTCCACTGTCATTAATTGCGCAACTTTACTTCTGTGTTCTAAATATCCATTTATTGTCAATTACAGCAACAAATGTCATGGAAATTACTGTATCACTACAAAGCAAACATGATTACTGCCATGTGATATTTCAGTTGCCAGAATGACTTGTCAATACTTTACCTGCATCTCTCAATCGGAAATTGCAACAAAAAATTTTGATGTAAACATGGGACATCACAGTTTGACAAAAACGAGTGAAAATATAAAGGTTAACTATTGAAATCAATGCTTGCAGTCCAAATTCTTGTCTTTCAACTATGTACAAAACATGTGTCACTTGTACTAAGGAATGTCAATGTCATACACATGTTGGCAAGGTCTCACACTGTCATTCGCTTTTGTATATGACTGTACTCTGTGGTACTGGCATCAGTAGTCCCAACATGACATACTTGTAGGTGACACAAATGCTGCCCACTGCGTGATAGTGGTCATCATCATTGTGCACTTCAAACATGCAGATGTCGGCTTTGGGTCTAAGGAGCCATTGTCAGTGACCATGCATGCCTTACATCAATTGTTATTTGTACACAGTGTCATGTCTTCTGTACTTGTTTCCCATTGGCACCTCGCATGAGGATTGACTTGACAGTGATCCTGACAGCTCCCTGCATTGACAGACAGTAAGTTGAAGGGACACTTGTTCCTTTTTTCTGCACCTGGTCCGCCACTGTCAGGCACCTGTAGAGTGGGCCTCTGTGGCCACATCACGGCCACATCCATGGAACTTACATTCACCTGTACCTGCAAGTGAATGGGCATGGTTCTGCACCATCGCCAGTTAGTAATGATTAGGAGGAAAGGGTGATGGGTTGAAGCGTGGGGTGAAATGGCAACAGTGCTAAATGACTACTTCTGCTTGGTATTTACTAAAGAGAAAGTGGGGGAGATACCCAAGGGTGGTGGGAGGGCCAGAACGGAAGGGGTGGGAGTGACAGACAGGGTTATCACAGAAATGATTGTGCTGGAGGGCTTGAGGGCACTGAACATGGACATGGTGCCATGACCAGATGGTGTTCACCCCAGGGTAGTGAAAGAGCTGGCAGACATTCTAGTGGGGCCTTTGGCAGATTTGTTCAGAGCCACACTGGACTTGGAGTGTGTACCTCAGAATTGGAGCATGGCTCATGTGGTACCTATCCATATGACCAGCCCCAAGGGTGAACCTGAGAACTACAGACCAGTGAGCCTCACATCCATCATGGGGAGTCTGAGGGACACAGTCCTGAAGGAGAGGCTGGTGTCTATTCTGGAGGCCAGTGGGATGCAGAACAGTGGACAGCATGGCTTTGTCACCGGCACATCATGTCAGACGAACATGGTGGAGTAGTATGCCAATGTAAGTAGACAGTTGGACAGGGGCCATGCAGTAGATGTCCTGTATCTGGGTTTCAGGAAGGCATTCAACTCTGTGACACATGGGAGGCTCATAAGTAAGCTAGAAGGGACAGGGTTGGGTGCTAAGCTGGTGGGATTGATAGGAAAAAGCATACTGGGAAGGCATCAGAGAGTGGTGGTTTGGGCAACTGTCATCTCCAAGGTCAGCGAAGAGCAGAGTTCCACAGGGCTCGGTGTTGTGAACATTGTTATTCATAATATTCATTGCAGACATTTCGATGGACATCAAAAGCAAGATCACTCTGTTTGGCAATGAGATCAAGATGTGAGTGGTACTGGATGACCTAGGGGTGCGGCAGGGGTTGCAGGAGGATGTTACAAAGCTGGAGACCTGGTTGGACACCTGGCAGTTGTGGTTCAATGCCCAACAATGCAAGGTGCTGCAATTTGTGCCAAACAACCCAAAAAGGAGCTACCAGCTAGGGGGAGTACTGCTAGATGTGAATGAGGAGGAGAAGGATCTGGTGGTGCTCATAACGGGATCACTGAACAACTTGGCACAGTGTAGGAAAGAGGCTGCAAAGCCAACAACATGCTGGGTTCTATTGCCATGGGTACTGTATATTGTCCAGGAGTGGGTAGGTGATCCTGCCATTGTACAGATTGCTAGTTAGGCCACATCTGGAGTACCGCATGCAGTACTTGCACCCGTACCTCAAGCGGGACATAAACTTACTGGAGGGGGTGCAATGCAGGGCAACAAAGATGATCAGTGTTCTGGGGGACTTACCATATGAGACTAGATTGAGGGAATTGAACATGTACTCATTGGAGAAGAGGAGGGGTGGAGGGATATGATAGAAACCTTCAAGTACATGAAAGGCGTAAACAGAACTGCTAAGAAGGGTCATTTCAAAATAAGGGGAGGGAGGGACACTTGAGGCCATGATATGGGATTGGGGGGGTAGGTTCAGCAAAGAGATGAGAAGGCACTGTTTTACAGAAAGGGTTGTCGCCAGATGGAACGCATTACTGGTGGAAGTGGTGTCCTGTAGAAGAGTGGGCTGCTTGAAAAGGGTCTGAGGCAGGGTAAGAGGGAGGATTATGGGAACGGGGAAAGGTAGGGAGGGCCAGCTGCAGAATAGGACTGCTAGCTGCACAATCGAGCACACTTGATAGAACTTAAGGCCTTTATCTGCTGGCAACTTTACTATGTTAGTATGTTCGTATTAGTGGAGCCTACAAGTGGTCAGTTGTCACCATTGGCCATGGTGGTTTCGCAGTCATTTCCATCACATTTCTCAGCACTACGCCAAGGAGAAAACTTATGAGGTGCATAGGTGGAGGCGTGCAAACATTCTCAGAAGTCAGGCATCTCCTCTCCTCTTAGGTGCATGCACACCCGCAGTATGCCTGTGACCACACACGGTGGAAATTACGTGCTGGGAGCACTGCTCCTCCATCCCCAGGAGATGAGAGCTGTCTTGACACTTCATCCTGTCACTCCCCCGTGGAACACTAGTGTCATAATTGCTCTGAGGACATGTGTCCCCGGTGTGGTGGCAGTTAAGACATGGATGCCTCATCACTCTATGCCACTGTGCAGCGACATTGGTAGACATCTCAATGTGTTTTGGTGTGTCTTGTCTGGTCATGCATCATTGACACCACAGCAAGCGATGTTGCTGTTGTAATACAATGTATGCCTGCCTGATAGTTACCATATGTGTGTCCAGTGATCAAGTGCCAGGACGGTTCATTCTCCGGTGACTGAACATGAGACACTCCAGGCATTAGCAAGGGTGCTTGTCATACAGCCGCATCGAAGCTATAGTGGCTGTATGACACGGGTCACAGGTGCTGGCAGTGTTATGTCATGTTTGCCATGTGACCAAACTACATCTATGACTATCACGGTGGTCATTGTACATCGGTGCACCTGTTGTGTTGTCTGCACTTTGATGTTCCCGAGTCTTTACCCTGAGAATCACCACTTGAATGGCAATCAGCCAAGTTCACTGCAGCCATTACGAATAGTTGCAGAATGTATTCATGGCGGTGAACATGCAGTGCATTACTGATGTCAATGGGTTCAAACCACCCTTCAGTTCAGGCACAGTGATCATTTAGCGCAGTACCTTGCTGTATCATGGTATGGATCATACGATCACTGTGGGTGTCACAATTCATAGACAGACATGTGCTCAGTATGCACATTGCAGTTGCACTGTGCTCTGTTACTGTACTGCTTTACCAGACATACCCCAAACCCACCACCCAAGTCAACTCCATTACTGAACAGTCCAGTCACAAAGAAATGAACAAGTGGAACAAAGCATCCACCCAGTTACATGGAAGGATTCATGAAGGTCACAAACATTTACAATGGTAACATAACCAACAATGGCATTTAACAGTGTGTAAGGCAGTCCTAGTGGCGGGTAAGAGGAAGTAAGCTGTTGGTTAACTAGGATCTGCAGCTTATCTGTTAGGTAGGAAAATGTTAGGTAGGAAAATGGGCAGACTAGGTGGGTCAAGCAGTCCTTATCTGCCGTCAAATTCTATGTTTCTATGTAAAGCTGTAGAGTTTAAAGTTTAACAGATCTTCTACTGCACTGCCAGTATTCTAAGCTTAAAGCCCAATCCTTGCCTCTCGCTTTCCCACCTGTCTGCTGACTCACCCACCTACATCGCCTCCCTGTTTCTGTTTCTCGGTCCACCCTGTGTTTTAGCCACCTCCTTCTAAGTAATTTTGCATGCCCTGTTTCTTTGTTTTAGCTAACCACTGCTCCTCTGCTTGCTCCTACTTAATCCATCTCCTTTCCTCTCTCACTCAGGTGTACCGTGCCCGACTAGGGATCAGACCTCGATGCCAGAGGAGAAGCTACAAGCCTGCCCTGGGAAGTGACCCGCAGTCCTGCTCCTGCTAATCAGCAGACCGCACGGCTTCTTTCCCCTGCTGTAACTGCCACCTGGGATCATCCAAACTCCGGTTCTTTGCAGGGTCCAGAATCTACAGAAACAGCCGAATTAGGACCCACTAGCCCAGACTGTACTGAACCACGCTTTAGTGGCTCACCTGGAGCTGCAGGTCAGAAAGCCGTATACCCCCTCAGGTACAATGGTGTTTGGTGTCTTTGGACATTTTGAATTTTTAGCGCCAACACTCTGATTGGAGGATGTCAGTCTCACTGTCTTCTCTCTGGCTGGTCTCCATTTTACCTTGCTTTGTTAGAGCCACTTATCAGCGCTGCTCCCCCTGAGACGATCTTTATTTTTTGTAAGGCTCCTTTTTTTTTTTTTGTCTACTTTCCCATTTTCAAATAATATTGCAAAGCCACTAGAGGGCAACAACAGCAGTCTCTCCTGTTAAAGGGGCAACACCCAATATTTACGCCTTCCTCTTCCACTCCAGCAGACCTGGGACACCGCTCTTTCTGAGGACCATTTCCGGGGTGAGAGATGCAGTTCCTTCCTGTTTCTTGGGCCTGACCGTGATCACCTTATAAAGCCACATGACTTGAACGCCTGCCCCCGTGCCACTTCCACGCTGGTGGAGCAGGGCCAGAAACAGGAATGAAAACTGCAGACCAAGCCTCCCATGCCAGATAGCAGCCTTGAGCCACTCTGATGGTTCGTCCAAATGTCTTACCCCACCGGCCGTTCGCAGCAGCTCCCCACCCACCCCCCATCTCACCCACCCTGGGTAGACCCTGCCTTATATAGACACCATGTAGTCAGATGACTAAGTGCCTATTTTTCCATTGGTCCTTTATATTGCCTGACTGCTAGGGGTACCCCACGCTGAAATAATTTGCCTACAAACGGAAAGTTACCTTTCTGATGAAAACAGTCCCCAAGGATAGCCACTAAAGTACCTTTTTACACTCAATGCCTTCTAATTGTGCTGTTCCTGTACCCACGTCATCTCGATACCAGTCAAAGCGGACATCTGGTATGATGAGTTGCCAAGGACTCCTGATCATCCAGGCAGAGTTCTTACTGCTGTTCTTCCTCTTGGCTATTACTATCAGCAAGAGTAGTCTGGCCCACTCTGCTACACAGCCAGCTCTGGATGACTTCCATTTCTCCAACCTCCTCCTACTCTCTCCCACATGGCCTGACTTGACCCCATTGCTAGTGCACAAGGGCTTTATGTATCTAACCACTTATGATCCCAAAAAATGCTTCCTTCATCACTTGACCACCTCCTCTTTTATACACCGGAAACTCTGGTATATTCTACTCTTGGCAATCCTTCTCTCTGGTGATATCGAAACTAATCCAAGCCCAACACACACATCTCTCTCAATCAAACTCCCTACTAGTCGACTCTAAAGGCCTCCTTATTGTACATCACAACATTAGAAGCCTTGAGCACAACCTTGCTGAGCATGAGGCTTGGCTTACCCTCTACCACCCGGACATACTCTGCTTATCAGAAACATGGCTAAAATCCTCTAACTCTGACTCCTTGTATTCCATACCCAATTATGGCCTCCTATGGAGGGACAGAGTGTTCCCTAAAAGAGGAGGGGGGGGGTTGCCGTCTACTTCAAAGAACACCTACCCCTCACTGCCATATAAACCATCCCCCCGACCCACTGTGAATCTCTACATGCAGTTCTAACCCTTGAGGCTAAAAAGCTACATGTTGTATGCACTTACAGTACAACCCCCCAAACAGTGGCCATGTTGGCCAGGATGAACTATTGAACCATACGTCCAAACTCTCCGGTAAAAATGAAGTTATCATTCTAGGAGATATTAACCTAAACTGGTTAGTGAAGTGCCAAGCCTTATCCATCTCCAAAATTCAGCACCATACTCTGCATCAGCTGATCACTACACCCACTAGAGTTGCTCCCCACTCAACCTCTAGCACCCTGATCGACTGGGTATTAGCAAATCGTACTGAACACATCCAAGCTGCTGGCACACTCGCAGATGCTATCACTGGCCATTCTCCTATCTTTTTGCATCTGGGGCTTGGCTGCACCCCCCCTCTTCATGACCTAATTACATCACTTTCTGGGATTATGCTAACTTAGATGCACAACAGTTTCTATGTGACACCTCTGTCATTGACTGGTCCAATTTTTACAATGCCAATGACATACAGCCTGCCCTCGACATTTTTCTGACAGAATGCATGGCACTGCAGGACCTACACTCCCCTCTCGTTACCCGCAGAATTAAGGGTAAACAAACCAGATGTCTGAAAAAGGAACTACAGTACTTAATAAGCTAAGAGCAAGGGACAAGAGTTGGAGCCACTTTAAGTCTTCTGGCCTACCAGCGGATCATAACAACAACAGGCAGCAATGGAATGCCTGCAAAAAAGAAAGAACAGCCAAAGGCTTATGCTACAAAAGCTTACTAGTGAATGCCTCGGGCGACCACAAAAAATTCTGGTCACACATAAAAACCTTCTTGGGGTCTACCCGCTTCACCACCCCAAATGACATGGTCCTCAATGGTACTCCATGTAACAACCCTCAGACCATAGCTAACTTTTTTAATAATCAATTCTCAGATCTAAATAAATACTCATCCTCCTTCCCTGCCTCACAACACCACTGCCCTCCTGCGACCTTCAGCCAAGAAGCCATTGGCCCCTCCTTTTGCTTTAAGGCTATCACTCAACAGTAGGTCTCTAAACTACTTAGTTCAGTCTCAGACAGCACAGCCAGAGGCTCGGATAGTCTTGAACCCAGACTACTAAAAATAGCAGCCCCGCTCATTGCCACTCCCTTAGCCAAACTTTTCATGCTCTAGCTATGTCATAGTAGTGTCCCTGACATTTGGAAGATAGCCAGGGTCACTCCTGTCTTCAAAAAGGGTGACACTACAGACCCATTGCCATCCTCTCGGTTCTGAGCAAAATCCTGGAAAAATTAGTTGTTACACAAATCTTTGAATTTCTTCTCAAAAATGACCTTCTTACAACAGACCAGTATGGTTTCCGCAAGGGCCATAGCACCTCCACGGCCCTGCTTAAGTTTACTACTGACTCACTCACTGCTATGGACATAGGTGTTGGAACAGGGGAGGCCACTAGGGCCATGGCCCTGTCACTTTTTGCTATCATGATAATATATTTAATAGGGGGAAAATTTACCCCTTACGTCCTTGGCCCTACCACTTTTCAAACCATTCCAGCACCACTGGCTATGGAGTCAGGCCTTCTAACTGGAGCTGTTTTCATAGACATGACAAAGGCCTTCGACTTGTGAACCACTGTATTTTCCTTGCCACCCTGAAGTCTTTGGGCTTTGTGTATAATGTTGTCAACTAGTTCAATAGTTACCTGTCAAACAGGGTCCAAGTTGTAAAATACAATTCAACCTATTCTGACCTGGAATCAGTGAATATAGGTGTACCACAAGGCTCAGTTTTGGGGCCGCTGCTATTTTCTATATTTATCAATAACATCACCTCCCATCTTACTGCCACCTTCTCTCTCCCCTGTACTGATAATATAGTCCTATACACCAGCGTGAAAAACATCTGTGACACCAATCTGCAGCTCTCCACTGATTTCTCCACTGATTTTTAGCGCACTAAAGCCTGGCTTTCACATCACAAACTAATTCTTAATGAGGCCAAAACCCAATCCATGCTATTTGGGACAAATTTTAAACTCAAAACCTGCCAAAATAAGTTCATGGTCTCGTGCCTGGGTGGCTCCTCTATTGGTTCAGTGACCTTATTTAAGTACCTAGGGGTAACACTGAATCAGTCCCTAAACTTTGATCTTCATATCCAGAACTCATGTAAATCTGTCAACTCTAAATTAGGTATACCGTGCCAGACCAGATATGCACCATCCCCTGCAGCGAGGCTTGCCATTGCTCATGGTATTCTACTTCCCACCCTTACATACGGAGTTGCGATCCATGCTGCCTTACCTAAATCCAGTCTCCATAGATGGGACGTCACCTATAATAATATCTGTCGCTATGCCTCCTCCTCCTCCTCTCATCTTCGGAAACACCACTGCCTCCTCTACTCAGATCTAAACTGGCTGTCACCAAATGCTGTTAGACTTTACTCCCTTGGGTTGACTGTCCACAGTATTATGCAGTCTTAAACTCCAGAAACCTTAGTTGATCTACCTGTTCCTCAGGTGTCCAGCTATGGCCTATACTCGTCTGGAAAATCCCTTCTGTGTGTCCCAAAAAGTAACACCACCAAAGGCACCAATGCTTTCGCCCACCATGCTCCTCAGCTATGGAACTCCATCCCTTTAGCGATCTGCCAAGCACCCTCACATAATGCCTTTAAAAAGGAGCTCCTTAGCTACCTCATCTCCTCTAATCGATGCCCTTGCTTCAAACCCCCTTAGCACCTCTCCTACTCTCACCGCTGTGCACTTGATGTGCTCTCTACCTAATGCCTTGCACTTAATACTCCCCCTGCCTGTCTACTTGTCTCCCCTCCTAACTTGATGCGCTTCTCCTCTTTGGCTTGTCATCTCAAACCTCTTGCCCTGTCCTACTATAACTAATTCTCTACTCCTTAGATCTTTGTAATCGTTGCCGAAAAGTTCCTACTTGCAATACTCTGTGCCCTATAACCCAACCCGTGTGAATATGTTTCTCCCCTAAGGATCTGCCTACCATATGTTATTTTGTAATTTTCCCAGCTCATTATACTTGATAGTTCCTTGCAAGTATGTGGTTGTTTGTTTTCAGTGACCCTCTCACCAAACTTTGCATCATGATAATTCCTTGCAAATATGTGGTCTGTGTCCTGCACCTGCCAACAAATTGCCTTACTGCATGTTTTGTCATGAATCACGTTGTTTTGTACCTTGATCTCATCACCTTGGTTGTATTTTTACTGTAAAACCTTGTTTTGTTTCTGTGCTTTAGGTCATTCCACTCTGTAACCTCCCGGGTCGTGCCTGAAAATAGTGATTTCTATGGCTAGTGCACCTACCTGGTAAACAAAAATGAAATAAATAAATAAACAGGAAGAATTAAGAGCCATTTCTGAAATGTTTGCAGGGTTCCTCAAGTGACACAATAGTTGATTTTTGGCAAATTGAGAGTAGTGTCTCTTAATCAGTTCTTCCTTGTCTAGACCATGGCACTGGCACAGTATTCTTAGGCAATGAAGGCTTCTCTATAGCAGGTACATTTTCCAGTTCACCACTTTTGAATCTAACAATGTCATCCAGCATGCTGTCAAGAAACTGGTAACTTTTTCATTCATACACTGGACGGGTTATCCATTGCTTGGTCAGTTTAGAAAACGCAAGATCATGCTTTTGATTGCCTTTGTTGGGTCCAGAACTGCATTTTGCCGGTGTGCGATGACAACTGGCAGAGTACTCGAGCATAGCTTGCTGTGCCCACGCAACCATGCCACCATATGAAAAATGCTGTCTCCTTGGACAGTATTTGTTTAGGAGGGAATGGAAGACTTCTAATTTGCCAGTATGGCAAAACTCGGTTACCTTGGCCAAATCTTTCAGTAGCCTGCTGTCCATGATGATGGATTTGAGGGCATCGTATGCCGCAGTCCCCTTCTGCAACCAGCATGTTTATTGTTGTGTCTTGTCATCTAGTGGGCCATGCTTGCATGCATGAAAGACTAATCCAGCAGTCCAGCTGTGTGTGTTTGTGGTATGCTTAAGAATGGAGACCCTCTTCTCCCTCAGTAGAGCTGCATTCCCTTTGCACATAGATGATGACCACCAGAAGCGGTTAACTATCGAGCGCGTCCATGGTACAAGATCCTCACAGTGTCGCTGCTTGCCCTTGGGGACCAGTTTCTTCATAATAGATTTGGCCACATGCCACACATCATATTGATGTGATATACACCAGCAAACATGTTTCCTTTAGACATCATGATCGATATTTGTGGACGTCTGTCCATTGCATTTGTCGCAATGTCAATGCTAGCATCCCTTACCTTGTTCAGCACCCTAAGGAATCCCTCCTTCTCCATACAATTTGAGTTTGATACTGCCATCACCTGTACGAGCTGTGACTCCAAAATTTGATTCCTCTCCATGTTCATGATAGTGTATGTACAGTATTTCACATTGTGACTGGAGGAATCGCATTGTCCATCACCAATCAGCGTTACCTTCCACCCCGACACAAGCTGTAGGTTTTGTGATTTTTGGTTCATCCATGTGTAATTTACAACTGGAAATGGGAACTGGCATTGAATTTGCAGATACTGGGCCTGTGAGAGGAATGGGACATGAATGCAATTGAAGAACTCTGAAATTCATCTGTGAGTATTACCAGAGAAAAGCACTGCAGAACTAAGAAGCAGATTGCCCGCACTCACGTTGCCAATGAGTGGGTGTGATCTCTACATAAAGATGTGTGACTTGGCACAGCAGAACTCTGCCACAAGCATTGATCCTCTAATGTAGGAGTGTGTTAGCAGCAGTGGCAGTTGACACAGCTTGCACACCATTAGTTGGAACAGAAGGAATAATGAGTCTTGAAAACTATTAGTTTCTGCTCCGTGGTGATGCTGTTGGCTACACGTGATTCCTCTATAGTGTCAATTTTCTCAGAGTCTGACTGAGACTTGATATCACTGTCAAGAGTGAACATGGACACACTCTGATCTTTTGTTTCGCTGAGCTCCGATGTAATTACTGACTCATCAGTCAAATCCTCGGCGGGGACACAGTTTTGAGACTTTACAGGCATGGATGTCAATATTGGCCTAGTCATGACCGAAGACAGGGTTGCAGCTGTGCGTTCCTCTAATCCATCTTCATGCAGTAGGTCAACCTTGTTTTCACAGGACTGTGGCACATTGGATTATCTGCAGTAAATATGGTCTTTGAAGACAGTCAAGCGGTGACTGGCCACTGGCATGCAAAGTCAGTTGTCAGCACCTGGCACTGGACTACCACAGATGCAGTGTTGGTCATTATGTGATTACTGGGAAACAGGCCAGTGGGAGACATCTCCACATTGCTGTCAGTGGTGATGCTGTCCCCAGAGGAGTATTTCTCCTGATGGTCTTGTTGCACACTGCTGCCCAAGGAGCATGTCTAGTGGAATCCACTGATGTCATTGTTCGGTTCTTCAACTGTCATCACCTGTGGAAATCATCATACTGTTACCAGTGATGTAAACACATAATAGGGAACATTCAGTTTGTCAAGTGCATCTTCCTGGCAAACATTTCAGTACTGTACCTGTACACACTTATGAGAACCATGTCCATCTGTGCTCTGTGAGCTCTTCAGGAATACTGATGGAACAGCATCAAGTTTCAGCCTCCTTATGTTCTTCTGGGGACCTTGGTTGAGAAGAAAAAAAAAGGAAAAGCAAAATTTTGTCAGAATACGTGAAGATAGCACATCATATAAGACAATGAAAAACACAACATAGTACTGCAGGTTGTGATGTACCTCTATGGCACAACTACACATGCTGGTAGATGTGACAGGCAAGCACCTATGTGATTATTCACAATGCATGACACAATGGTTGACTTGTACTACTCATTGGACACTACTGTGTGACAAGGAACATGCTGGTAGCATTGCTATGTAGCCGCGTTCAACATGCATTACAATGTGCATAGATATACCAGAGTAAACACACTTCACAATGTGACAGGTTTTGGAATACTGTGGCTATGTACTGAAACTTACCCTATGGAGCGCATGTAGTGTTTCACCTTCATATGGCTACAGGGAGTGTGGATGCAGTCATGCTCCACCAGGTGTGACGATAAATGATTAGTGATGGTGACCGTGGACATTTCATATACATCAGCACAACACAGGAAAGGAGAAGTAATGACGTCTTATCGGGTGCTGCAAACACTTACCATGTGTGTAGGTAAAACACAAACAGAGGCAGTAGTAACTAAGACAGTGTTGTGTAGCCTTATGCGCACAGGAACAAGAATAGCGATGAAGTCACTGAAGATTGCATCAGACGGCTCAGATGGAATGCAGGGTCTACCATTACTAAATATAACATAGTGCTAATTTAATGCTGCATAGGCATTGACTAGTGACCAATGGGTACCATAAGGTAGTGGTCTAATCAAGACAGTGATGGCCATCTTGGAAGAGGGCAAACACGCCTCACACACAACTGTGCTAGCTATACACGCATTGAATACAGGAGATGGGGATACGTGGGAAGGCAGATCTTGTAACACAATTCACCACAGCTGCCAATCATCAGGAGGGGGAATGAATGAATTGGTGCATGACTCAATTAATATCAAGTTACTGTAAACAGAATAACACATAATGATGTGCATGTGTTTGCACTCCACTGGTTTTCAAAGACAGAGTCATGGTGGAGTCACATGGTAGAGGCTATGCCCTACACCGTATGAGTGATGCTAATTAAGCT
Organism: Neoceratodus forsteri; assembly: GCA_016271365.2. Classification (NCBI taxonomy): domain Eukaryota; kingdom Metazoa; phylum Chordata; order Ceratodontiformes; family Ceratodontidae; genus Neoceratodus; species Neoceratodus forsteri. The sequence continues at coordinate 309,382,588 of CM057450.1, forward strand.
ATGGTAATGAAGCAGAGGTACAGTTGTGGCTTGTACAGTCCCCACAGTCTGCAGAAGGATGTTCCAAATAGAACACGATTTGAGTACTGCAACAACTGACATTTCATGGCACGGTGGAGAAAGTATGATAAAGGAAGCAACTGTACACAGAATAAACTGAGCATGGGCCACGTGGGCACATTTTACACAGGAACCATGAGCAGTGGTTATGACTATGAAAAGAAGGGCTGCTGTTGATGCAGTTAATATGGTGGTGGTCCAGTGTCCTGCACCATTGCACAATGGGCACCATCGGTACACTTTGGACCAGTGCTCAGTACCCAACCACCAGTGCCTGGAGCGGAGAGCAGCATGGACTGAACACAGGGCATCCACTGAATGCACGTGTGTGGGAAGAGGGTGGGCCTTGTACACCTGCAGATGGGCTTGCTGGTGCTGTAGGCAGCGCTGTGCATCTAGTTGCTATTGCAACCTCATGTCCCGGGTTGCAATTGTGCATGTATAGTTGAGGGCATATGTGATGGTGGATGGCTTAAAAGTTGAAGAAATAGCACAGGACGACATGGACAATAGCAGACTGTGCCTGTCACCACAAATGATGTAACTGTGTGATTTTAAGTGGGCATGCATAGTATCTGTCTTTGACTGTAGGGGCGATTATACAATGCCAGTGTGGAGCACTCTCTTGTGTTACGTTGTGTTACCCAGGGCATCAAAGTTGAGTGTTGGTGGATGGTGACACCACAGAGTGACTTTTGGTGGCAATTTACCATACCAAGAATTGGATATGAGGAATTGCTATAGACTGTCCAATACCACAATGGTAAAAAGGAGATACAAGAGTATAGCATCCGTGAACATAAATCGTGCCAGTTCAATAGGCCATTATATGAACATGGAATGTGTTATAAATCAGGGTGATGTTTGACATAATTTTTGTAGGAAAAGGGTGGTGACATGAACTGTAAAAGAGTACAGAAGGATGGCAGAGTGCAAGAGTAATGGTGGAAACTACTGTGGTGAATAAGGAAGAAGATGTGGACAACAGGAAGCACAGTGTGCACTGATCAGACTAGTCATCGGCAGAGGCTGTACAGAGATACACAACCTAGGTTATGTGTTGAAAAGTTACCCTTTAGGACCGCTACTTGATGTAACAATCACTAAAAGTGTGGCCATTGTGTTGCAGTCTGGTGCAGTTCCATGGGGTGCCAGCGATCCCTTCACTGAACTCCTAAAAATGAAGGTAGACAAAAAAATATGGCATGATGGGATTCACCACAGAATTGTAAAAGAATTACTGGGAGAAATACTGACACCACTAACTACCCTTTTTAACAAATCATGGGAGGATGGCGTGGTACCTGAGGACTGGAGGAGGGTGGATGTGATTCCCCGTCACAAAAGTGGGAGCAAGGCATATTCCAGAAACTACAGACCTGTTAGTTTGACATCAGTGGAAAGGAAAGTAATTGAATCTCTCCTGACTGATTGAATTGTTCAGTACCTAGAGGCCAGCATGTCACGGTACCCAAGGCAACAGTGATCACAGTGGGAAGGTCATGTCAGACGAATGTAATAGGTTTCTTTGACTGGGTGACCAAAGTAGTACACCAGGGAGGGCCTGTGGACATGGCCTACCTAGACTTTGTCAAGGCATTTGACACCTTCCCAAACAAAAGATTAATCAACAAGTTAGCCACTCTTGGAGTGGTTACCAGGGTGGTATCCTTGCTTAAAAATCGTCTGGACAACAGGACGCAGAGGGTAGTAGTAAATGGAGTGCACTACAAAGAAAGGGGGTTTACTAGCAGTGTACTGCAGGGTTCAGTACCAGGACAGGTTCTCTTTACTGACTTTATAGGTGACAGTGCAGAAGTACTGGAAGGAAAAATATGCCTTTTTGAAGACGACACAAAGATCTGTGACAGGATTGATACATAAGGGGGGGGGCTGAAGGATGAGAATGGTCTTGGCAATGTTGGAGAATTGGGCAAATGTACAGCAGCTTAGTTTTTTTTTTCCCCCAATTATTTAACCAGGTGAGACACACTAAGCTGAAAGCTTGTTTACAGGTGCAACCTGGGAGCGCAAGGAAGTTAAATGACTTGCTCAGGGTCACACAGTATGCAAGTGGGGGCTGTAGGATTCAGACCCAGGTCTCCAGATTTGCAGCTCAGAGCCTTAAACCACTGCACCATACTGCCTCCTATTCAATGAAAAGAAGTGAAAAGTAATGCACTTGTGAAACAAAAACCCAGGGGAAAGAGTACACAACAGGGGGTGGGTAGGTGGGGTGATGGTGAGGTACTAACAACAACAGAAAATGGAAGTGGACATTGGGGGTTGTCATGTCAGATGACATAAAGGTAGGCAAGCAATGTGAAAAAAAAGTAAGGAGGGCTGTGGGGATACTGGGATGCATGGGGAGAGGCAGCACAAGTAGAAAATCAGAAATTATTATCCCTCTGTACAGACAGTTGGTGAGTACTGCATGCAGTTCTGGAGACCCAATGTCTGCAGTTACATAGACAGGATGGATGCAGTCCAGAGGAGGGAAACTGATATGGTACAGATTCTACACCAGAAGCCATATGAAGAGACACTAAAGGAGCTTAATATGTATGTCCTTGAGGAAAAGACATGATAGAAACTTTCTATTATGTCAAGGGAATCAACAATGTCCAAGAGGGTAGCAACTGGAGTGAACTGATTATCATGGGTGACTTTAATATGAACTGGTTATCCCATGCATCTGCCCCTTTCAAAGATGCAGTACGTGCCTTTGACCTGACCCAGGCTGTCCAGTCTCTCACCAGGCAAGATCCCAGATCGGGGTCGTCCACCCTTATTGACCTCATCTTTACTAACTGGCCAGATCGCCTCTCCAATATTAAAGTTCTCCCAGACGTGCAAAGTGACCACTCCCCGGTCTCATGCTCTTGGTCGAATAAAATTAATCCCAGCCAACCCAAAATCTCCATCCAAAGGCACCTCAAAAAAAGTAGCCTCTCTTGCCTCAAACTCTATCTCTCCTTCTGCGACTGGGCACCAGTTCACACTGCCCAGTCAGTCGACTCTGCACTTACCTCCTTCATTTAAATCTTCAACACTGCCTGTGACATATTTGCCCCTTTCACAAAACAGGTTATTAAAAACAGGGACACTCCATGGATCTCTCAAGCCCTACTTGAACAGATGCGCCACAGAGACAACCTCTGGCACAGGGCACCGAACTCCCAACGTCCTCATGACAAACAACTCTATAGAGAGGCAAAAAACAAATGCACTTGGGCTATTCGGCTAGCCAAGTCAAACTACTATAAGCAAGCTCTCAATACCACTTGGGGCTCTGGGAACAACGTCTGGCACAATGTCAAGGAGCTTTGTGGGAAAACTGTCTCCCCAACCCCTACGCAAATACTTGACCATGGAACTCTCTTCCAAGACCCTACCACTATATCCAATGTATTGAACAACTCATTCTCCGATCACAGTCACATCCTACCCCCAAACTTCTTTGACCCCATCCCCAAAGGCCCATCCAATATCTTCCCCACTACTACCCTCCCACCCTTCCATCTGAGAATCATCTTCTGTAACAAAGCTAAACACTACCTAACCAAAGCCTTGCGCAACTTGAGGTACAGCAGCGACTCCCTTGACCTTAAAATTCTCCGTTAACTCTTGACGAGACCCTCCCTCACCTCACCAAAATACTAAACTGCTCAGTACAACTAGATCAATTCCCTAAGCTATGGAAAAGTGGAAAAATCACACCAATCCTAAAAAAGGGTGATCCGACCGACCCTGGTAATTATAGGCCTATCACTATCCCCCCCCCCCATTGAAAGCCCTTGAAAGAATCATGTCAGACCAGCGCACTGAATACCTGACCAACTACAATCTGCTTTGCCCAGAACAGCACGGGTTCAGAGCAGGGCATAGCAAAACCACTGCTCTTCTCGAATTTACATCTTACATACATGATGTGCTGGAACAGGGGTCAATAGCAGGAGCGATCTGTGTTGACCTGACTAAAGCATCTGACACCGTCAGTCATGCTCTGCTTATCCACTCCGCCCCCCATCATCTCGCCCCTGAAGCAATCTCATGGTTTAAAAACTATCTTACTGACCGAACACAAGAAGTCAAAATCAACACCACCCTGTCTGCCACTCTACCAGTTCTTGCGGGTGTCCCTCAAGGATCCATTTTAGGCCCACTACTCTTCACCCTCTTTCTGAACACCCTTCCTAAGGCCTGCAGTGGTAAACTGTTGCTGTATGCAGATGAAGCCGTAGTGTATTGGAAAAACACAAATCCAAACTCACTCCAAATCACCCTGCAAGATTGTTTCAGAGAAATTGAGTCATGGTTTTCCAAACATTGACTAATACTAAACTACAACAAAACTAAATCAATGATCTTTGCTCAGCGCCAAAACCCCTACAGGAATGCCCAGCTATCCATCTGTAATTCCCAAGGCATCCGTATTGAACAGGTCCCTGACTTCAAATACCTAGGCATCACTCTGGACTCATCCCTCACCTACCACTTACACATTAGCCACCTCTCCTCCTCAGTAAACACCCAGCTTGGCATTCTCTACAGACACAAATAGTGCCTCCCCCCCAGGCCTTATGGCTGGCAGTTACCAGCTCAGTCATATCTCTGGTCAGTTATGGGACAATTATATAAGGCATGGCCGAACACACAGCCCTAAACAGCATCAATCTAGCCCTCAACAAAGCCTGCTGACTAGTCACAAGCTGTGATAGATTATCACATACGTGCGAACTCTACAAACGAGCAAATTGGCTGACTTTTGAAGGGAGACTAAGGTACCACACCTGCCTCCAAGCCAAAAAGATCCTTACGGATCTTGCACCCACGGGCCTTCACCCTCTCATCCAACCTACCCCTCACAGGAGCACCCCCAGACACCGGGATAGCACCCCCCTCTTAGTCCCCCACTGTAGGACTTCACTAAGGCAAAGTTCCTTCCGTTACCATGCTCCCCACTGGCTTAATGACCTTCCCTCCTCCATCACCCTGGCCCCTAGCCTTGGCCTATTTAAAATGGGCATTAAGAGACTGCTCCTTGACTCGGAGTCATGTGGCTGTTACAAACATCTGTCCCATATTTCTGATTCCGGTAGAAAACAAGTGTCGCTCATGACCCAAATCTAGGCCTACGCACCCGCCGGGAAGTAGACTTCTGCCCCTACACCTGGGTGGGCCTACTGAAACAGTATCCAGGCACTCTTCAACTCGATGACCTAGGATCCATAGCTACCCTAGTGAAACAAATCTAAACAATGTAAATTATTCTGTACGAGGTAACCATGTATTAATTGTCTTAATGTGATGTCCTGCTTAGTAAGCAATGTACAAAATTGTCTTAAGTGCTATATCTGTTTTGTATTGACATGGAGCCTTTGCAAAAGAGTCATCGACTCAAAGGATTGTAATTCCGAAACTACAATAAAAATAACAAAATAAATCTTTCAGAAACAGATATGTGCAAGCACAAGGGGGCACAATTAGAAGATAGAGGGTGGATGGCTTTGGGCAACTTGAGGAAGTCTTTTTTCATGGAGATCGTGATAGACGCATGGAACAGCTTTCCTGAGGATGTCGTGGGGTCAAAAACAATGGATGTATTTAACAAAGCATGGGACAGACATAAGGCAATTCTGCTGTTGGTTGGAAGGAAGTAGGCTGTTGATTCAGTAGGATCTGCAGCTTATCCAATCTGTAGGGAAATGGTCAGACTGGGTGGGCCAAGGGGTCCTCATTGACCATCAAAGGCTATGTGTGTTTCTATGCGAAGAGAAGTAGCAGCGCCTCTGGCAACCCTGTTCACAGTCACTCAACACAGGCCTGGTTACAGAAGACTAGAGAAGGATGCATGTGGTCCCAATGCATAAAAGTGGCAGTAGGGAGGAAGTCAGGAACTACAGGCCAGTCAGCCTCACCTCAGTGGTGGGGAAGATCATGGAGACACTGCTGAAATAAAGGACAGTGGCACACCTGGAATCCAGTGGTGACCATGATCTGGGGGAACATGGATTCACAGCAGAAAGGTGTTGTGAAACAAATTGGATATATTTTTTTGATTGGGTGACTAGGAAAGTGAATCAGAGAGGGGCAGAAGACATTGCATATCTAGATTTCAGCAAAGCCTTTTATACCATCCCACACAGAAGGCTGGTTAGCACGATTAGTAGTCTGGGCACGGGGCATAAAGTGATACATTGGGCTTGAAACTGGCTGATGGGCAGAAGGCAGAGGGTGGTGGTACATGGGATCCAATCCGGGGAGAAAGAGGTAACCAGCAGAGTAACACATGGATCAGTACTGGGACCAGTCCTGTTCAGTGTCTTCATTCATGACATTGCAGGTGGGCTGGAAGGAAAGATATGCCTATTTGAAGATGACACCAAGATCTGCAACAGGGTGGATACTACAGAAGGGGAGCAGAAAATGAAAATGGACCTGGAGAAGCTTCAAAGATGGTCAGAGGTGTAGCAACTGAGGTTGAATGCAAAAATGCACTTGGGTAGGGGGCGACCCTGGGGAGAGTTACAGAATGATGGTGGTGGTGCTGACTGTCACCAAACAGGTAAGGGAACTAGTGGTCTTCATATCTGATGACCTTAACGTATTGAAGCACTGTGTAAAGTCTGCATGGAGGGCCACTGGCATGCTTGGGTGAATAGGCAAAGGTATGACTAGCAGAAGATGGGAGGTGTTAATGCCATTGCATAAAAAAATGCTAAGGCCTCACCTGGAGTACTGCATGCAGTACTGGAGACCACACATGCATAAGGACACAGACAAGGTGGAGACTAGCCAGAGATGGGTGACAAAGATGGTGCATGGCTCGCATCACAAAACACACACGAGGAGAGAATAAGAAACTTCAATATGTACTCAGTGGAGGAGAGGAGAGAAACTGGGGACATGATAGAAACTTTCAAGTACCTCAAGGGCATAAGCAAGGTGCAGGTGGGTGATCTTTAACAATGTGGAAAAGATACAAGAAAGAAGGGGCACAAAATCAAATTGGAGGGGGGGTTACAGCTTATTTAAAAATGCACAACCCACCATCAACAGTAGAAATGGTACCAAAGGGCAACTTCTGGTGCCCTTCAAGTGCACCATGCTCACTCAGAGATTCCTTTCATTCAGGGACCCCAAGTGGATAAATGACCTACCTACTGCCCTCGTTTAATGTGGTACGATCAGCCAGTTCAAATCTGGGCTACGCTCCCACCTAAGCAGTGAGAATGTTGTTGTTGCTCCGTTTAATCTGTGGCTTGTCCCAGATCAACCCATTCCTATTCTCCACTCTCTTTCTCCTCTGCTACATCCTCCCATCCCACTCAACCCCCCTTAGCTTACCCTCCCCCCTCTGCCTCATCATCCCCTCCCTCTTCCCACTCCCTTCCTGCTTACTCTTCCTATACCCTTTAATCTGCCCCCCCATTACTCCCCAAACAAAGCCTACTCTGACAGCTTTTATTTTCACCCTACTTACACATTAGCATGGGATCCTACTGCCCCATAACTGTACTGTGCACTTAACTCAGCATTGAACCGCACTCCCTGTCTTGTTGTAGTCGCACTTCCTTTATGATGCCTTGTAATCTATTTGTTGTCTTAGTATTCTAACTGTATTAGCTGTTCATGTTCGCCTTGCTTCCCTGTAACCTTTGTAATGTTATGTACTGTATCTGATTTGATGTGGAACCTTTGTAAACAAGCCCTCAGCTCAAAGGTATTAATCTGAAATAAATAAACATTAAGAGGTAACGTGAGGAAGTTCTTCTACACAGAGGTGGACGCTTGCGACAATCTGCCACAAGAGGTGGTGGGGCAAGCACAGTGAAGGGGTGTTTTCCACTTGCCACGTGCATTACCTTACACTTGGTTGCATGTAACATCAGTTGACATGCCTCTGACCATCTCTACACCAGTTACAGGTAGTTTCTCATCTTTTGCACTCCCAGAGGGGTAGACAGGCTGTTGCAGATGTTGGTGTCATGTCCAAACTGGTAAAGCTTTCCACTCAGGTCATCTGCAATGTCACAGCTGTAGACCTAGAAGAGTACTGTCTCCAGAAGTGAGCCTCGAGGAACCCCACTGGTCGCCTCCCTTTCATCTGATTTTGTTACACTTACCATGACCTTATTAGTTCAGTCTCTTACCCATTTTCCTATACCCTTGGATCCCATTCACAAGCTATGTAGCTACTTGACCAGTTTCCTATGGTAGACAGTATGACAGACTTTGCTGAATTATACATAGACAATATCTACTGTCACCACTTGATGTACTGTCTGTCACCCAGTGGAAGAATTATATCTGATTACTTTGACAGGACCGCCCAGCGTTGAACCCATGTCGAGTGCATTCATACTCCACCAAGGCATATAGGTACTGCAGTGCTCATTCCTTGAGGCTTGTGTCCATAATGTTTCCTACCACACAGGTGAATGTACGTGGCATGTACTTACCTGCATCTTTATTAATACCACTTTCATGGAGAGGGACAACATTTGCCCTTCTCCAGTCCTATGGGACCATTCCAGGGTCTAGTGAGTGACTGCACATGACTGCCAGAGGGGCTGACATTTTAGTTGTCTGGTCACCGGGTGCTCTGGGGTGTATGCCATCTAGTGACATTCGGACAACAGGAAAGTATCTCCAAAAAGTACAAAGGCTACAGGGAGGACAAGTGGCATGCGGGTGTAACCACCCAGTCTCCTGGGATTAATAGAATCCCATCAGTACTAGCCTATGTGCAGGTGAAATGGCAGCTGTTAAGGATACTCATTAAGGGGCTCCTTTCAAAATTACATCATTGTTTACTCCGCTAGCCTGGATGAGGATGATTATGTCATTTAGAAGTATCACAGCAGCATAACCATTTTTTGAGTCAGCTGCTCTGGGGAAGCTTAGAATGTTCAGTTAGTTCATCAGTGACAATCAGAGTGGACGGAGTGTCTGCCAGTGAACTCTGCGGCCGAGAGCCCTGTGATTCTCACTCAAGTTTTATATTTAAACTACAGTTGCCAGTGAACTGGTGGAGACCCTTTCCAGCAGGATTCCTTGATTTTCACTCCAGAGGGAGTGAAAGGGATTGCGTGTTTCAGTGGAACCAAGGTGAAATCCCCTGAAGGTCTGGAGTGTGTACAGCTGCCTTTGAGAAAGGACTGTGTGTTAATTTTCTGACAAGCTACCAAGGAAAATGGTGTATTTCTGGGTTGTTTTCCGTGCTTAAAGGAAGGAGCAACAAAATATGTGAGTACAGATGCAGAGACTGTCTCATTTGGGAGTTGGCTGAGGTGTGTGTGCCCTAGATAAGGCTAAATCACACCTTTCCGTACCCCTCATACACTTAGGTGTCATTTAAAATTTAACTTTTAGTCCTTTAGCGCTTCACTGGAAGTGAAGGCTCTTTTGGTGTAACCCTGAAGGAATGGCAGAGACGGTCAGTTGGGGCAAAGGGTGGGAGGAACGCTATCTGGAGTCTACAAGGTAGGGCTAGCGGGTTGGTTGATGGGTGCCATGTTTCCCTGAGCAACAGCCATTGCTGCGGGTTGAGGTGGGTGATACAATTTACAAACATACACCCATGGGAAGGAAGATGTTCTATGCTCTGAGTGTGTGGCACAGTCCGCGAGCATACAATCTTGGTAAAGGAAATGTTTCCAGTGTGTGGTTCACTACGTGTGCATGCATCATTTGGGAAAAGAGGAAAGAAGTATTGTTTTTGTGGAAAACTAAAGTCTGCCTAGCAAATGTTCTACAACTGACTGTACCAGAAATTGCCTAATGACAAAACCAATGGGGGCCCACCCCCGCTGTAATGCTCAGAGAGAATAAAGACACACTGTAAAATCACAGCTGTTGTAGTGGACATTTGTACATTGCTTCTGAGTGGATGTACTGGGGCCCCCTCAGCAGTCAGGACTAGCATCCTGTACCCTGGACCTGGTTGTAGTTACAAAGGTTACTTTTGGTAGTTGTCCCCCTACCCCTCTTCCTCTGGATAATAAACCTGGTATACATCCTGGTAAAAAGATTGATGGATTGATAGGGGGCATACCAATCTAAGTAACTGCTGAAAAAGTAAATGGTATGCCATATGTGGGTACTAGTAATTAATGGGGGGTGCAAACTTGCCAAAAGTGGTGTGGGGTTTACACGGGGATGCCTAGGCAGAGTTGTCAACAACATTTATACATGCCTATGACAGTGGGATAGCCATAACAGAATGTTACAGGTGGGAAAGGGCTGAAAACCCATTCACCAGATATTATCAGATGCTGCAAACAAGGACATACACATGGGCAGGCTGTAGGGGCACACCACTTGTTTCTGCTTACTTCTTTGTGTGTCCACCTGTTCTACAATGAATACATTTGTTGATATACCCACAATGGGGAGTATTCTCCATCCAGCACAGTGGTCAAGTTTGCTGTGCCAGAGACATATGAACCCAGTATGCTTCACAGCCCACCTAGACATTACGTGTCAACATATTTGTCCCAGACACGTATCTCAGTTGCAACGGACGCTAGCAGCAACAAACCGGTGTGGAACCCGATTTGAGCATTTCATTGGCCTCTGTGGTGCTGGTGTGTGTTGTCATAGCTTATGGTAGCTATATGAATGTTGTCCAACTACTGACATTGGTAGGCGATGGTGGACCTTGGCTGATAATACTGAGTTGGAATGTGAAACATTACAGTATACATCTTGCAGACAAGGGAGACATAGCTTGCGATGTATTGTTAGCCCTTTGGCAAACCTCATGAAGTGTACAGTAATTCAGCCATCACCAAACAAGTGACAGTACTCTTCACTCCAACAACTGTACACATGCCAAGGCCTGATACTATCAAAAGGTACTATTTGGACATGAGGCTACTGTTATTGTTGTGCACTAATTTGCATCAAGCAGTAAGCATGATCTTTTTTGAGGGAAGCAGGTGGCTCAAACAATGGACGATGTTATAACCAAGCACAGTTCTCTGAACTTACAACAATGCTGTACTACACCCAATACTAGTGCACCCGTATGAGTCGGGCAGTGGTGGTAATAAAACACCCTTGTGACTCACTGTGACAGTTTCTGTTAACTGGGGCCAGGGGGGTGGCTTATGGACTACAGGGGTGGGAACAGACAGTTCAGTGTTTTAAACAACACTATCAGCAGCATTAATGCCACTTTTGAGTGACATGGCACCCCTCCGACGTGTCCCCATAGGCATATCCTGATAGCTTACACAGTGTCTCAGTAGACTTCTTGGTCTTAGGAAATACTAGACAGAGTAATGACAAGGGTACAATTAGTGCTGTCACTGTGCCTGCAACAACTATCATTACAGATGGTGACAGAAGTAGCATGTGATCTCCAGTAGTACAACACAAAACAGTTAATAAAACAGAACGAATGACAAAGATACCTTTCTCAAAGTAATCTTCATCACTTAAATGCTCTGAACAAACCACATTGTGCTTCTGTGGCATGAAGCTGTCAGCACTGAGGTCTAGATGACAGAGAGCACTGATCCACTAACTTTTTAAGGGATCATTGCAGGGAAATCGATGGAAACTAACTTTATAGCCACACTTCGTCTTCTCCAAAGTGTTGGCACACCCTGCCACCATACACGTTGGCATTTTATATGCTGATGTTGTCACCGATACAACCAGGTAAAGAAATGACGGGGTGGGAAGCAGGCACAACTTACAATATGATAAAACGCACTGATACATGGTCACAAATAAAAAGAAAAACGCTTCAGTGCTTATACAGAAGTGGCTGCAACAAGACAAGGAGCAGGCGGAATGACAGGACATGTGCGAGACATTCAATTGCCTAAATACGTGTGAAAAGTTGAAAAAATCAGCAGCCATGAGCGGGAACGTGCCTGTCCATGGGACATGCATGCGCACCGCACAGACACAGGAATGAGCAAAGCCTTCACTTCCAGTGCAGCTCCAAAGATGAAATGGCACTCCACTCTATGGGGAATCCACTCAGGGGAGACAGGAAAAACCTGCAAAAAAAAAAAAAAAGAGGAAGGTTAGTAGAACATTAAAAATCACTTTTGCGTTTATGGATATTGGGACTTCAGGCAGCAGCACACGCGGTAAGGGGCCATTTAGACAGCTTTCCTTTAAATATGAGGAACTAAAACACAAAAAAATTATGCTGGGGAGATTCAACAGACCTCACACATGCCCAAATTTTACAATTATGTTAAAAAATGTAAACTGCATTGTTCATGTTCCCATTAAAGGGGAAGGTAAGTGACTAATAACGGGCTTACATGTTAGTGTCAGCAGACTGGAGGTATTCATATCTAAATCAGCCTTATATTAAAACTGGCCAGCTGCTCTATCACAGAAACTTGAGAAAGGAAATGATACCATGATTCCGTGTAAAGGAGAACTGCGTTCAGCCTGTACACTATTTTGGTCTGTAGATCTGTTTGTAAATGCTGGTTTCCATTTTGTTACTGTTCCATCGAGACTAGAGGTTAAGTTAACTCACGGTGTGTTTATGAGGGGTATTCTGCAATTTCCCCCTCCTTGTCCCTTGAACTCAGGGTGTGTTTATGGGGTATTCTACAATTCTCCCCTCCTCATCTCCTGAACTCAGTGTGTGTTTATGGGGGGTATTCTGCAAGTTTCCCCCTCCACATCCCCTGAACTCAGGGTGTGTTTATGTGGATATTCTGCAATTCTCCTCTCCTCATCTCCTGAACTCAGGGTGTGTTTATGGGGGGTATTTCTTTTATTTTAGTTTTTGTTTACTGGGTAAGTGCACTAGCCATAAAATGACTATTTTCAGGCACGACCTGGGAGAGTACAGAACAAAATATTGTACAACAGTCCAATAGTACACGGCGTAATAAATACAGTCAATGATGAACAATCTAAGTTACATAAACTAGAAAAAGTAAATCATGACAAAAGGAATTACATAAACATGACTAACCTAGCACATATGCCAAGGACAGACTACACTTGAGTGAGGAGGGAAAGAAAGTGTTGAAACAGAGGATGGAGGAGTACATAGAGGAAGTTGGGAATTTAAACTAGGAGTGGGGGGTGGCAGTTGGGGAAGAGATATGCAGAGACCACAGGTTGGGAAACCATATGAGCATCCCCCCATAACAGTGACAAAGGACAAATGGCAAGTACTGTGGTGATGCTAGGAAAGGAGGGCAGGATGGGGGAGGTGGAAGGTGGTTACCCTTAATGCTAGGAGCCTTGGGAGGAAAACTGCAGGTTACAGGTTCTCATGGCAGAGGAGAGGTGGACATTGCAGCCATCACGGAAACATGGGCCACCAATACAATGACTGGGACCTGTCTGTACCAGGGTACAGATTATTCGTAGGGACAGGGTGATTGGGAAAGGAGGGGTGGCACTATATGTGAAGGAAGGACTGAAGTGTGTAGGGAGGAGAAGGGAGGAGGGTAGTATGGAGTCACTTTGGATGCAAATCCAGGATTCAAGAATAGGATTCTTAGAATGGGAGTGGTGCAGGCCACCATCTCAGATGGAGGAGTTAGACAGGGAACTAGCGGGACAGATCAGGAGGACCTGCGAGAAGGGTAGTGTGGTGATTGTGGGGACTTCAACATGCCAGGAGTTGCCTGGAGCACCCCAACAACCAGGAACAGAAGGAAGCAGGTACTGCTGGATGCATTCAGGACAGCTTCCTGCTGCAAATGGTCAGTGAACCAACCAGGTTGAAATACCCTTGACCTTGTCCTGGCAAATGGGGACTTTGTGAGAGAACTTACAGTGGAGTAACCGCTGTCGGGGAGTGACCACCGCTCAGTATGGATCACATTGGATATGGGCAAGGAAGGAGTGGAATCTGGCACAATAGTGCTGGACTTCAGGAGGGCCAACTTTGGGAGGATGGGGGAAGTGGTAAAAGGGTATCTGGCCATAATTCAATCTGGTATGGACACTAACCAGAGGCGGGAGCTCATAAAGTTGGGGATAGTGGAGGCAACAAAACCTGCTGCAAAGCCCAGAGCAAGAAGGCTAGGGCTAAGAAACCAATCTGGTTGAGCAAGGAGGTCATGGGAAGGTAAGGAGGAAAAGAGCTGCCTTTGGAAGTACAAGAAAACAGGGAGGGGAGGACAGGTAGGAGTACCCGACAGAATCGAAGGAGGTGACAAGGGCAGTAGAGAACAAAGCATCTCACAGAACTCAGGCTGGCACAAGACATTAGAAAGGGAGAAGGACTTCTTTAAGTACATCAGGGAGAAAAAGGAGCTGTAAGGACCACATAAGTAAGGATTAGGAAGGAGGGTTGGGTGGAAGCAGGGTGCGATAAAGGCGGAAGCACTAAATGAGTACTTCTGCTCAGTATTTTAAAAGAGAAGAGGGGTGACACAAGGTGGGAGAAAATGGCAGAAGCAGGGGGAGTGGTGACAGATGGAAATCATGGAGAGCAGAGTTCGAGAGGGTTTGAAGGCACTGAGGGTGGACAAGGCGCCAGGCCCAGATGGCATCCACCCAGGGCACTGAAGGAGCTGGCAGAGGTCCTGCAGGACCTTGGCAGACCCTATTTAATGCCTCACTACATTCAGGGTGTTACCTCAGGACTGGAGGATGGCTCATGTGGTGCCCCTCCACAAGAGTGGCCCCAAGGATGAACCGGAAACTACAGACCAGTGAGCCTCACACCCATCATGGGTAAGCTAATGGAGACTATCCTGGAAGGAGAGGCTGGTGGCCCTCCTAGAGGCCAAGGACTGGGACAGCAGACAGCATGGCTTCATATGTGGCAGATCCTGCCAAACCAACCTGGTCGAGTTCTGCGGCTGGGTAACTAGGCAGCTGGACAGGGGCCATGCAGTGGATGTCCTGTATCTGGACTTCAGTAAGGCATTCGACTCAGTGCCACATGGAAGGCTGGGAAGGAAGTTAGTAGGCACAGGGGTGGGTGCAAGCTGGTGAGATGGGTGGGAAACTGGCTGCAGGAAGGCAACAGAGGGTGGTGGTGGGTGGGGAGCTCTCACACCCAAGGGCAGTGATGAGCGGTGTTCCACAGGAGCTCTGTGTTGGGACCAGTGTTGTTTGGGATATTCATTGCAGACATATCATGGGACATCAAGAGCAAGATCAGTCTGTTTGCTGATGATACCAAGGTAGGCACGGTGGTGGATGACCTAGGGGATGGCAGGGGTTGCAGGATGATCTGGCAAAGCTTGAAACCTGGTCAGACACCACGCAAGCTGGGCTTTAATGCCAAAAGTGCAGGTGCTGCATTTTGGGATGAAGAACCCAAGGAGGAGTTACCAGCTAGGGGGAGTGCAGCTAGCCCAGACAGAGGAGGAGAAGGATCTGGGTGTGCTCATTACAGGGTCAATGAACAACTCGGCACAATGTAGGAAGGCAGCTGCAAAGGCCAACAAAATGCTGGGTTGTATTGCAAGGGTATATCCTCGAGGAGGAGGAGGTGATTCTGCCTGTATAGGTCATTAGTTAGACCACACCTGGAGTACTCGTGCAGTACTGGCGTCCGTATCTGAAGAGGGGCATTAAGTTACTGGAGGGGTGCAGCGCAGAGCGACAAAGATGATCAAGGGGCTGGGGGACTTATCATACGAGAGGAGGTTGAAGGAGTTAAACATGTACTCACTGGAGGAGAGGAGAGACAGGGGTGACATGATTGAAACCTTTAAATACATGAAAGGAATAAACAAGATGGGTACAGAGGGGGCTGTTCAAAGTAAGGGAGGGGAGGGCCACCAGGGGCCATGATATGAGACTGGAGTGAGGAAGGTTCAGGAGGGAGATGAGGAGACACTTTTTTACAGAGAGGGTGGTGGCTGGGTGGAATGTGTTACCTGCTGAAGTGGTATGCAGTAGAACAGTGGACTGCTTCAAATGAGGATGGGACAGGACAAGGGGGAGGGTTAATGAAGGGGAAGGGTGGAAGGGAGGGAGGGGCAGCTGCAGAATAAGGAGTGCTAGCTGCACATTCGAGCAGACTTGATAGACCTCTAGGCCTTTATCTGCTGGCAAATTTCATATGTTTGTATATAATCATACCCAGTCTAATAGTACAAGGCACAACAAGTACAAACAGTAATGAGCAAGCAAAAGTACATAAGCAGGAATATGCAAATCATGACAAAGAGGGATAACATAAACATGACCAAGACAACGTGGAACAGCAGGGTTGGAGGCACACGCTGTTCAAGTCATCAGTGCTAGGGGAGAAGATAGAAACCAGGATAAACATGCAAGAGCTAGAGGTAAGGAGGAAAGTCTTAACAGATGCATCAAGTAGAAATAGAGGATTTTGAGGCCTAAGTTAAATATCAGAGAGAGATTAAGGACATGACCCATCTAGAGGTTTAACAGGATAACTAGATATTCTAGCAAAACATTAGACACAGTCATTACAAGGGGTTTGTGGGTAGAGAAGAGAGAGGGAAGAAGGGGGGAAGGAGAGACAAAACTGAATGAGAAAATAGGGGAAGTGAATTAAGAGGAGGTAGTAATAGAACAGGTAGTGAAGGGAGATAGAGAGAAAAGGAGAGGTGATTAGAGGGATGGGAGGAGGCAAGCGATATCAAGTAGGGTTGAAGCAAGTGCACTCATGGGTAAGCAATAGATATTGATGGAATTCCCTTTTGAAGCAGAGATGGGACACCGACTGTCTCAGTCCAAGAGATAGGGCATTCCAGAGTTGGGGGCCACACACTGGAAGGCACTTGCCCTTTAGATGTATGGCATCTAGCCACCTTTAACAGAGATTTATCTGCTGATGCATGGCCGTGATTGGAAGTAGCAGGAGCAAGCGAGAGCCGAAAGTGACGAGGGAGTATTAGCTCTGATAATGGAATCGCTAAGTGTACCCGTCGAGTAGTGCCTAGTTGCTAAGGGGGAGAGCCAGTTAAGGTCACTGTATAGGTGGCAGTGATGCTTGAGCCAAGGTGATGAGGAGGCATAACGGCATATGCTGTTGTGTGTATTGTCCCACTTTTGCAGGGTTGTTTTGTGAGCAATGGAGAAAACAGGGGCACCATAGGTGAGAGCTGGGAGCAGTATCCCTCTGGCAATAGCTAGTTTAGCAGATGGTGTTAGTAGGTAGCTAGCTTTGTAGGCCACACCAATTTTAGAGTTGACAGCTTTACAGGTAGCCTGAATATGGGAGCTAAAAGAAAGGGATTGGTCAAGTAGGACCCCCAGATATTTAAAGGACTCCACGGATTCAATCTGTCCTCCTCCCTATGTCACTTACCAAAATTGAATCAGCTTTATTGGTTTAATACTTGTGTTCAGTAAGGTAAGGTCACTGTATAGGTGGCAGTGATGCTTGAGCCAAGGCGATGAGGAGGCATAACGGCATATATTGTCATACATAATGTCCCACTTTTGCAGGGTGGTTTTGCTAGTTAGCAACTAGGCAATACTCGATGGGTACATTTATCGATTCCATTATCAGAGATAATACTCCCTTGTCACTTGTGGCTTCCCTTGCTCCGGTACAGAGACACGCAGTTCTTGCCTAATTGCACGCCCGTGCACAAATTTTGTAGTCTGTGCTGCCTGGCCCTCGCTGCTACTGTGTGTACATAATACCAATTACAGCTAAACTGAAAACCGGGATTCCTATTACTGATTTTTTGTTTGTTTAAGGACTGTTACTAGCATATATTTGCTCATTCTGGTAGAGAAAAAAAAAAAAGAAAAAAAGAGTAAAATACTGTTTTGTTTGCTTTGCTAGTTTCTGTGTTTTAGCTTAACCAGACCCCTTAATCTTCCCATTCTGTCCTTTGTGTGTCTCTTTGTTTGATTTTTTTGCTCTCCCCTCCACAAGTTCTTAAATACACCTAAACCACTCCTACTTCTGTGCACCTCCTCCCATTGGCCATCTTGCCCTACACAAATTTAAAGCTGCAGAACACCTCCTAGAGTGCGGTCGTGCCCCACAGAACTACATTTCTAACAGCCCCTTGCTTCACCACTCCCTCCTCTCCCCCTTCATAAGGCTGACTTCGCTAATTCTCTCCTACTACTTCCCCTTGTCCCCCACTCTCCCTCGGAAAGATGAAGCTGGCACTGCCTATATTATGGACCATCTCCCTAACTACTGCACTGGTATTGACCAACTTCTGCGCTATGGTGATGGCCTGCGATCAACAGTGCCTCTCCTTCCTCTCATTCCCTCCCTCTCCCCTGTCTCAACCCTCTTCACTCACTACTAGGGATAAGTCCACCCTGGGGTACATCTCTCTCATCCTACTCACTAAAGGAGAACGCCGCCTCCTTGGCCACTACCTGGCTAACCTCTCCTGGTCTCCTAGTATTCCCTCCTGCCCATACATTTTCCTATTATCACTACTCTCCCTTGCTGGGGACATTGAGTGCAACCCTGGCCCAACAAATTCCCATATCACCCCCTCCTCAAGCATCTGGACAAATGCCCCTGGTCTTAAAATCGCACATATCAATGTCTGCAGTCTTCCATCTAAACTCACTGACCTTGAGGCTTGGATTGAGCTACACAAGCCCCATATTCTGGGACTCACTGAAACATGGCTAAAGCCACACCACACCGAAAACACCTTCAAACTACCTGGCTACTCCTACCTACACTTCAATAGGCCAGGCAGGAAAAAATGTGGCGGTGTGGCCCTGCTCCTATGGGAACCCCTCTCAGCTAGCATTGTCCAACACTCTGACCCTTCCTCACCTAGTGAATGGCTACTCTCTGAACTGACCCTGGGATCCTGCAAGAAACTCTGTATTGGCTGTTGCTACAACCCCCCCATGACTGGAACTATTGGACTCCCCAGCCTCCTCCAAGGCCTGAGCTCTCTAACTCCCCATAGGGAATCTATCCTTCTTAGCGACTTTAATCTAAACTGGCTGAGCTGCCACCAGCCTGACTATGTATCCCTGTTAAAGCAGCACAACCTGGTGCAGGTGATCACTGTCCCCACCAGACTTAATCCACGTTCGGCTACCCAAACTCTACTAGACTGGATCCTCATAAACAGGGAGGACTGAGCATTACACGCTGGCACCATGGCTGACTCTATAAGCGATCACTCACCGACCTATCTCCTCTGGTCTTCCAAACTAAAGCACCCCCCACCCAAATACCTATCTCTCAGAAATTTCAGCTGCCCAGTCTCCACAAATCTCCTCGAGAAGGCCCAGTCCTTGGACTGGTCCATGCTTTTTTCCCTTTCAAATGCAGCCACGGCAGTTTCCACATTTATCCGGACTCTACTAACAGTCCAGGACCGCTTTTTCCCTGTCACCACCGGATGGGTCAGAGGCAGGTGCTCGCACTGGGTCTCTAAAGACCTCCTAACCCTGAAGGCCAGAGACCGCACCTGGTCCACATTCAAAGCAACTCCCTCTACTGCCCTCTGGGATGCTTACAGGTGCATGAGGAAGAAATGTAAACAACAGGCCACATTTTTGAAACAGACCCACTTCTGCAATCTGCAAAAGGCCAACCTTGGAGACCCTAGAAAATTCTGGGACTCAATCAGCTCCTTCCTAAACCCCCGGCCCAGCTACACTGCACCACATCTCAACTCCCAGGATGGGCTGCTGACCGACCCTCATGATGTGGCCAGTGTCTTCAACTGTAAGTTCACCAACTTATCCATGTACCTAAATAAGCTGCCAACTGCCCAACCTCAAAGCTGAGCCTAATGCCCAATACACTGCCATCCTCCTCCAGCTCTGCCACTCACCCGCAAATACCCCCATTCTATTTTAAAGCTCTCTCCATACACGATACAGAGAAGCTACTCAAAAGTCTACCTAACCATGGCTCCTCCAGATCTGATGGGCTATCTCCAGTCTTCCTTAAGCTGATCTCCCCAGCGATTGCCAGGCCACTCACCTTCGTCTTTAACCTTGCCCTTTCCACCTCCTCCATACCTGACCCATGGAAGATAGCTAAGGTTATCACCATTCTTAAATCTGGTGACCCCAAATCCTCCAACAATTACCGTTTGATATCCATTCTCCCTCATCTCAGTAAACTACTCGCGAGAGCAGTCCACAATCAGCTCACTGAGTACATACAGTAGGCAAATACACCATCCTATGCAACCAACAGCATGGCTTTCGGAAGAATCATTCCACTGCCACTGCCCTTGCGCTTCTGACCGACCACATCCTCTCTAACATGGATAATGGTAAAGCCACCGGGGCTGTCTTTGTTGACCTCTCAAAGGCTTTTGACATGGTTAACCATGCTCTCCTTACCTCCAAGCTTAGCCTCCTTGGTTGTTCTCAGAAAGTCACAAGCTGGTTCACTAACTACCTTACCGATTGCTCACAATTCATGTGTATTGGTCAAACCTGCTATCCCACCCTGCCTGTCTCTGTGGGGGACCCTCAAGGCTCAATCCTGGGTCCCTTCCTTTTCTCCTTATTCGTTAATTTGCTTCCCTTCGACTGCCTCAACTGTCACTCTCTCCTGTATGCCGATGACCATGTCCTCTTCCACAGTGACAAATCCACAGCCACAATCTCCTCAGTTCTCTCGCACAACTATGTTGTGGCCTACAGCTGGTTCTCAAAAAACCTCCTCTTAGTAAATGCCAAAAAAACTAAATCCATGCTGTTCGGATCTTTTTTTTTTTTTAGTTTTTGTTGACCGGGTAAGTGCACTAGACAAATCCTGCCTATTTTCAGGCACGACCCGAGGAGGGGGATACAGATGAATGCCAACTGACCTTAAACCAGATTAAGCTGTTGGTGGTATTTTTAGTGAATCTAAGCCCTTTCTGGCCCAAACATTCTCACCCCAGACGGCCCAGCCCTGGAGGATGTCAACACCTACAAATACTTAGGAGTACTGCTTGACCCCTCCCTCACCTTCACTGAGCATGCAAATTCCCTTGTCAGAAGGTTCCTTCAAAAGTTAGGTGCCACCTCTAGATTCAGGCAATACCTTACCCCTGAAGCCAGACTACCCATTGTCCACGGTAATCTTCTCCCTATTCTTGACTACTGCTCCCCTATTTATGCCAGGAGCTCAGTTCCTGCCATGGCTAAACTCTCCGCTACCTACAACAGAGCCTGTCGCTTTGCTTTATTGGCCCCAATCTCCACCCACCACTGTACCCTCTATAATACCCTTGGATGGCTACAGCTACAAGGTTGCTTTGACCTAGCCCTCTGCTGCATGGTAGACAATGTCATCCGCACAGCTCCAGAATCCCCCCTAACTGCCCTTCTGAAAACCAGAACGCTCCTCTGCAACCTCCACTCTAATGGTACTCCCCCTGTAGCTGTTCCTAGGGTATCCACCAACATGGGTAGCAGAGCTTGGTCTGCAGCTGCCCCTTTGCAGTAGAACAAACTACCGGCTGAACTCCGTTCCATTGACACACACTCCAGTTTCAAGTCCCACCTTAAAGTCTGGTTCCTGGCAAACTCATTCTGCTGCTGCTCCCTGGGGTCTGATACCAACTCACACTAGTCAACTCCCCGGCCCAGGGGTTACCCACCTACCCACACTAGTCAACTCCCTTGCCTACAACTGTTATATTGTATTTTTCACAGTAATATTTGACTTCCTTGCCTGTACATATTGTATATATATACATTTTTTACTGAGTATTCTGTGTATTACTTGCTCACTGGACGATGCAGTCACACATTGTACACTGTGCCTACGATTTGTTTGTTTTGTACCAAATCTCCTCATGTCCGATATTGAAACCTTGTATTCACTGTTCTCAATGGACCGATGCATCAAACTTGTATATTTTGCTTACTATTGTTGCTTGTACCAAATCTGTTTCATGTGTATTACTGTTACCTTGTACGCCACTGTCACCCTTCGCCATGTGTTATGGCCCGGGTCATGCCTGAAAACGGTCCCTGGGATCAGTGCACTCACCCGGTTATCAGAGTCATAAATAAATAAAACACCAACAAACCAACATACTACAAACAACAATACCCCCACCCACACCCAACCCTGAATCCCGCCCCCATGGCATCAGCATACTACCCTTACACCGAACAGACAGTGAATATAAGCTTTACTTTAACCTTGCTAAGTTACGTAAAGTGCATGCAATTTACCCAGGACACTGTTAGATTTGGAGAGATGGTTATGAAAACCAGCTATTAATATCTCAGTATTCAGGTTAGAGAGGAGCTCCTGAAGCCATTCTGTGTATGAGAAGATGTTGGAATTCTGACAATGTCTTAAGACTAGTTTCTTGACTGACATGACTATTATGGCCATATAATAGAAACATAGAAATATAGATTTTGACGTCAGATAAGGACCGCTTGGCCCACCCAGTCTGCCCATTTCCTACCTAATGGATAAGCTGCAGATCCTAGTTAACCAGCAGCCTACTTCTTCCTACCCCCACCCCTAGAATTGCCTTATGACTGTCCCATGCATGCTTGAATTCAACCACTGTTTTGACTCCAGCCTCCTCCGAAGGCTGTTCCATGCATCAACCCTCTCTGTGAAAAAATACTTCCTTAAATTACCTCTGCCGCCCCCTTCTGTCTTCAAATTGTGCCCCTTGTTCTTGCACACCTCTTTTTTGAAAGATGCTACCCTCTTGGACTTTGTTGATTCCTTGAGATACTTGAAAGTTTTATCGTGTCCCCCTCCCTCCTTTCTTCGAGGCTATACATATTCAGCTCCTTAAGTCTCTCTTCATATGTCTTCTGGTGCAGACCCTGCACCATTTTAGTTGCCCTCCTCTGGACAGCCTTCATCCTGTCTATGTCCTTGTGGAGATTGGGTCTCCAGAACTGCACACAGTACTCCAGATGGGGTCTCACCTACTGTCTGTACAGAGGGATAATAACTTCCTGTTTTCTACTGGTGATGCCTCTATAATATAATACCTACACTGCTTGACTACCACCATTGAGTAGTCCCCGATCAGGTAGCTCTCAGGTAAAAACAACTCTTTAATACCCAGTAACGGATCTGAGTTCTGCCTGATAAGAGACCACAGTGATGCCACCTTAGGGCAGTCCCAGAAAATATGGTATAGCGATACCTCTGCCTGAAGGCATCTACAACAAGTGGAAGAAGACACCTTCCCCATTTGGAAGAGTTTGGTTGGAAAATAGTACATATTGTTAAGAATTTTAAATTGCATAAGTCTTATCCTGTCTTGTACAATATACCTGTAGTTATCTTTCCTCACCTTCTCCCAGTCCAGAGCTAGATGGGGAAGTTGTGCTTCCCAATAATCTGGTTTGCCCTCTCTGGCACTGTAAACTCTCTCATAGAGGAGAACAGAAATCTTCAACACTGCATGAGGTAATATAGCCAAGCCTCCGACAATCTTCAGGAACTCTCCTTTCTCCCCTCACCCAATAGTCATGTGGGAGTGCTGCACCAAAATATGATGAAGTTGTAACACTTTAAAGACTGCGGTTGCTTTAATATGTCGCCTGAGGTTAGATACCTCCCATCCCTTATCATGTCCTCCACCAGCAATGAGTTCAGTTGTGGGAGCTAGCCAGCCGGAATAGGTTTCCCACCTATCTTCAGGTTAGGGTTACCAACAATAGGTTGCTGAGGATCATGTGCATGGTTATATGACAGGAATGAGCACAATTGAGCGTGTGCTCTGACCACTACCCCCACTGGAGATTGATGGAGACTGTCCGATAAGGCTTTTAAAGTGGTATGTAACAGGGCTGTAGGAGAAAGGCCACAGGAGGCAATTAGTTCTTTCTCTATAGCCAATCATTTCGACGTGTATGACCGGGAAGCCTGATCCCCTCATGGTGAAATCCATTTCAAATACTTGCTGGCATGGCTAGCTCAATCATACAAATCGAAGTGAGGAAGCCTTAATCCACCCCTGTTCTTGGAGGCAGCCAGTTTATGATAGGCATGTCTAGCTGGTTTACCAGCCCCAATAAAATCGGATATGCTGGCAAGTATTTTCCTTAACCAGGCCAATGGCAACCATGAATTTAGCATATTCAAGGAGTAAGCAAAACACAGGGTAAGATATTCATTTTAACTAAGCTAATCCTACCCCAGAGGGAGAGTGGCCTGCTTTTCCACCTAGACAAATCCTGTTGTATAACCTAGAATAGTGCACCCAGGTTGAGCTACTTAGGGTGGTACGGTGTTGGGCAGACTAGATGGGCCGTGGTGCCTTTCTCTGCCGTTACATTTCTGTGTATTTGTGTACTTGATAGTCTTTTCACCCCTGGCCAGATGTATCCCCAGGTATTTAAAGTTTTTCAGCGACCATGATAAACCTAGTTTGATGGCGACCACCTTGCTTGATTTGAAGTTCAAGGGGAACACAGTTGTTTTTTCCTAATTGAATTTATAATTGGAGAGGTTACTATACTCCCTAATCAAACCTAAGGCAGCTGGTATAGATAAATGGGGTTTGTTGAGATGCATAAGTATGTCATCAGCATACGCTGAAATCTTTAACTTCTATTTACCCACCTGCACTCCCTGTACTTTCGTACTCGTATTAAGTTGTACTAACATGGACTCCAGGTAAAGGTTAAATAACAGGGGCGATGGGGGCATCCCTGTCTTGTACCCGAATGTAAAAAGAGAGTGGAGGAGAAAGCCCCATTGCAGTAAATATGAGTGCCAAGTGTGCTATACAATACCTGTATCCATTGCATAAACTGTGAGGGGAACCCAAAGCGGTGCAGCATTCTAAACAAAAACTGCCAGTCCACTCTATCAAATGCTTTCTCTGCATCCAGGGACACCAGAACTGCTGGGTGCTCAGAGTCCATGGATGCAGAGAAGACATGACCCAACTCACGCAACTGGTCTGAGGAGACTCTTACTGCCATGAAACCCACTTGTTCAGGCCCTATCAATGAGGGCAACACCCTGCTCACTCTATCCGCTAACAACTTGGCTAAAATCTTTACATCATAATTCAGAAGCAATATCAGTCTATAGTTACAGTAGATACCTTTTCCGGGTCCCTTCCCTCCTTGTGGAGGACAATGATTAAGGCTTCAAATAACGAACTGTCATGTGCCCCGTCAGTTAAAACATATTGGAGCAACCTATGCAACCAGGGAATCAACTTCTCAGCCAGAGCTTTATAAAAGTTGGGCGAGAACCCATCTGGTCCCCTGGGATTTGTCTAGAAGTAAGGCCTTGATTGCACCACTAATGTCCTTCATGGTGAAAGGGGCAACCAACATGCTTTTTTGTTCAGTCATAAGGATAGGGAGTGAAATATTGGCTAAGTAATTGTCCACTACCTTCAGCAAGGGAGGGTTAGACATTGGTCTATATAAGTCCTTATAAAACGTTTCAAATTCCAAAGCTATATATTTTGAATTCGTTTTGAGAGAGTCGTCCCCTGCAGATTTGATAGCATTGATAATGCTAGAATTTTCTTGCTGTTTAACTCTCATTGCAAGTAGCCGCCCCACTTTCTCCCCTTGCTCTACATATGCAGCCCAAGCTTTCAATAGCGCATATTCTGCTTTCTCTCTCAGTAAGTCACTGTACTGGCTTCTAACCTTGATCAGCTCCTGTCGAGCTGCCTCTGTGGACCCCGACGAGAGACGGGCCTCCAGGTCCCTAATCCTGTCTAATAATACAGCTGCTTCTGCCTCCCTCCTATGCTTTTTCGTAGAGGCTGTATGTATCAATTCCCCCCTTAAATAGCATTTCAAGGCCCCCATTCCATATCCACCTTCCCCGTTGACCCCAAATTCTCTGAGGTGAACTGGTCAATTCATTGGGCTATCTTGGTCACTATCCATTCATCTTTCAACAACTAATTATTTTTTTTTAAAACTTTATTTAGTGAGGTTTATAGGGCCGAGGCCCATATGACATACTCTGACAATACACATATAACAGTTATACAATTTGATTCACCTCCATTACAATCACTGGCTAGAATGGTCTTAAAGTAAGGCAATTATTTATATTCCCTTATTAATGAGAAACTCTGTAGCAAGGGGGGGGGAACGAGACAGAAGGAGCAGAAGCCCCACAAAGTACGCACCACAAGACCCATCATATTTCCCTCCAGATTTTGCCCTGTTCCTCTCCTGATTGAACCCATTCTTGTCCAAATTCAGGGGACAAACTCAGGCCTTTCCCCTCCCATATAAAGGACCTATCGCCTCCACAACATCTCAAAGGTTGCAAATCTCTTATTAAGTTTGGCTGTTATTGATTCCATTCTATACACATCTATCATGCGATCCTGCCACATATTCAAAGTAATCTTCTTAGGAGATAACCAGTTACTGGTCATTATTTTTTGAGCCACCAAAAAAGCAATTTTTAGAAACCTTATTGTCAGGGGGTCACGCAATTTCTTAGGCAAGTCCAGAAAAAAGTAACCCAGAGGGGACATCTCTAATTCGGGATCTATTATTTCTTTTAGAGCCTGTCGAAGATTTTGTTTAAAGGGAGTCAACTCAGGGCATTCCCATAGTAAATGTGCTAGGGAAGCATGTATATGCCCACAGTTCCTCCAGCATTTAGCAGAAATAGAGCCATGAAATCTGGATTGAATAGCTGGAGATCTAAAATAACGAGTTAGGATCTTCCATGAAAACTCTCGCCAGCTCGCTGATGAGATACCCCAGTGAACTCTCCTTTGAGTCCGTACCCAGAAGTCCTCCCCAATCGGCACTCCCAGGTCCTTTTCCCAGGCTTTTTTAATGTGTACAGAAGAGTCGCCCTTCCAGGCTACCAGGGCCTGATATAATTTAGAGATTATATGGGATCCAGCAGGGTCTCCTTCTATTGCTTTTTTGAGTAAATATGCGATTTGTGGAGGCGAAGAGCCCCCTGGCTTAACCTGTATTACTACATTACTTATATAATTTCTTATCTGAAAATACCTGAATCTGTCCTTCCAACTGATTCCATATTTTTCAACCAGTGAGTCAAAAGACCGGACCGTATTCCCATCCAGGAAATCCCAAACCAGTTGTAAACCCCTCTCCTCCCATCTCCTAAAACCACTGTCCCATTTATTAGGTGGAAAGGTGTTCAGATATGGAACCGAGTTCAACAAATAGCTCCACCCCTTGGCACTCCTATCCCCCAAGACCCCTTGCCAAACCCCCACAGTGAAGGCTGTATAAGGATTCCCCTCTCGGTTTACATTTGTTCGCCCTCCCTGCCTTAGTAGTATATCATTTATGCTTTTAAGCAGGGTGATTTCCTCAAGTTGTAAATCTTTCCACCTGGCGGTGTATGACTGATCCAACCAGTAGACCGCAGTACGAAGTTGAGCCGCCCAGTAGTATAATTTGAAATTTGGCAGTGCTAGGCCTCCCTTCGTTTTTGGGATCTGGAGTACTGAAAGTCGGATCCTAGGTCTATTTGGACCCCAAATAAAATGGGATATTGTCCTGTTCAAAGAACAAAAAAAGGACTCTGGAACTGGAACAGGGAGGGTCTGAGCCAGATATAAAAATTGAGGAAGTATTATCATTTTTATCCCTTCCACTCTCTGGATCATTGGCATAGTGACAGGCACCCATCTATCTAATTCTAACTTAATTTTCCTCAATAATGGGTCATAGTTAAGGGAGTACATCTGGTCCATCTGATCACTCAGATACACCCCCAAGTATTTAATCCGGGAGGTGTCCCATCTAAAAGTGAATATCCTTCGGATCTTTTCCGAGGGGTCATAATGTGATTTTAAAACCTCTGTTTTAGATATATTGATCTTATAGCCCGCTAGATGACTAAACTCCGATAATCTTGTCCATAAGGGCTCTAATGTGGACTTGGGGTCCGAGATAAATCAGTAAGTCATCAGTGTATAGCAGCCAGTTTATGTATTCCCTCCTAAGTCCCATCCTTTCACCGTTCGTCATTTCTCAAGGCTTGGGCCAGGGGCTCCAAATACAGTGCAAAAAGCATGGGGGAAAGGGGACAACCCTGTCTCGTCCCCCATTGTAGATCTATGGGGGGGGGGACTCTTCCATTGATTTTTATATATGCCTTCGTTTTGGTATATATGTTCTGTATTACTCGAATGAAAGGCTTAGAGAACCCAAAGACCCCCAAAGTCAACTCCAAAAATCTCCACGCCACTCAGTCGAAGGCCTTCTCCGCATCTAAACTGAGGATCAAGCTAGGGGCCCCCGACCGAGCAGCATGGCATAAGATCTGCAGCGACCTTTTAATATTGTCTTGGGTCTGTCTTCCCGGAATAAACCCTGTCTGATCCCCACTGATCAATTTAGGCAGTACCCCTTCTAGGTGTCTCGCCAATATTGAGGTAAATAGTTTATAATCAATATTTAAAACTGAGATAGGGCGAAAGGCACCACAGTGTGTAATATCTTTTCCGGGTTTAGGAACACTTGAAATGACTGCATAATTCCATGAATCGGGAATTACTTCCCCCGAATGCACTGCCCTGCATGTCTCCAGCAGAGGTTTCTCAATTTCCTGGGTAAAAAATTTGAAAAACTCAGGAGTGAATCCATCTGGACCAGGAGATTTTCTTGTTTTCAAATTTTTAATCGCACAAGATTGTTCTAAAGTGGATATAGGTGAGTCCAGAGCCTCTCTCATCTCCCTAGTTAAGGTCAGTAAGTTTAGCTTGGACAGATAAGCGTTGATTTGCTCTTTATCTGACTCCCGCTCCGAGGTATATAGCCTCATATAAAATTCCCTAAACCCGCTTAAAATTTTTTCCGGTGTTTTTAATAGTTGGCCTGAGACAGGATCCCTAATTCGAGTAATCATAGTTTTAGCAGTATGTTGTCTCAGGCGGTGTGCTAGAAGGCGAGACGCTCTGGGGCCTGTTTCAAAGTACCTTTGTCTCAGGCACTGCAGGGCCTGCTCCGTCCTATTATCTATTAGCTTCTGAATTCTCTGTTTAACCACCTGTATCTCCTGCGAGATAGATAAGTCTCCCTCTGCTAATCTCCCCTGCAATCTCAGTAACTGACTCTGTAGTTTTTCCATCTGCTGATTTTGCTGTTTTTTAAAATGAGTAGCAAACTTAATACAATCCCCTCTAAATACAGCCTTCACTGTGTCCCAAAGTATACTACTTGTCACCTGAGGGGTTCTATTGTCCTGTTGTATTTGTTTCAGCCTTTCTTTGGCCATGTCTGTAAGCTCTTTTAAATTTAAGAAATAATTATTAAATTTCCAGAGAGATTTACTTTCCGCTCTCCAGTTCAGCGACATTACCTGAGAGTGATCAGAGAGTACTGAGGGGATATGTCTACATTCAACAGCCTGCTCTTGGTGCTCTCCAGATATCAATATATAATCTGTTCTAGCAAAAGAGCCATGTAGGTGAGAATAATGAGTATATTCCCTTTTATTCTTATTAAGCTCTCTCCAGGAATCCACCAGGAAGGTACCCCTCAGATGACTTTTAATAAATCGACTAGTTGGGCTCATACGGACCACTTTTGCATTTGATGTGTCCCTCTGGTTCCACACCTGGTTTAGATCAGCTCCTATCACTAACAAGCCTCTTTGAAACTCAGTTATCTTTTGCAGTAAAAGTCGCATGGTTTCCTTAGTGGAGCCTGGGGGACCATAGAGAGATGCCAGGGTGACCGGGGTGCCCTCTAATTTCCCATTAACAATGACCAATCACCCCTCTGTATCTGCATAACTAGATAATTTTTGAAACTGCACCCCCCTGGGGATCAATATTGCAACCCCTCTTCTTTTCCCTTTCCCATAGGATGAAGCTATTACTTGCTCAAACCCAAGTTTCCCTAGTTTCTGGTGTTCAGATTTGTCTAAGTGGGTTTCCTGCAGGAGCACAGCCGAGGGCCTCTGTCTTTTAATCATAGATAGAGCTTTGTATCTTTTCACCGGGTTGTTTAGTCCGTTAACATTGTGAGAAAGGATTCTTAAATTGATGTTATCAACCATTTAAACAATTAGAAATGTAATACCTTCTGTTAATAATTCCCCATTCCCCCCACCCCCAAGCATTGCAAGGTGTTCCACTTATTATCATGTATTATCAATACCAGATGCCAGTGATGCAGTTTGAATACTGTCAAGACCTTACAACTAACATAAACAACACCAACATAAACATTAAGGTTTCCTTCCCCAGGTGTAGCTGCCAACTGAGCAGTCTTCCATCCTGGATCCTAACTATTTACATAGGTACTCCCAAGGGAGGAGAACAGAGTTTCCTGTTCTCTATCATTCCAGGTTGACTCAACCTGGATAGGAGGTAAGGGTGCCCCAAATGGGGTATGTTCCCTCTGGACCTTGAGATCCCCAGGTCCAAGCCCGATGCCTGGGCCAAATGTCACCTGCAGCATACCTGGCACCATCGAGCAGTCCCCCATCATCCAGGTCCCCACCCAACTCAGTGAGTGAGTGTTCGGAACCATGAAAGTTCTCCCCCTCACCCCTCTATTATAATTCAGGTTTGTGGTCCCAGATTCCTGTTAATATAAAAACTTCTACAGATACCTTGCCCTCTCTCCCAGATCAGTCTAGATTCGTGGCATCACAATACCATTGCTCAGACACTCATATATTTCCCCCTCTACCCGTTAATTAGACCCTCGAGGATTATAAGGTTCTCCAATCGGAATAACTCACCCCCTACAACAGCCCCAACTAAGTTTTCCCTTCTTCCTTAATGGATGAGGTGAGTCTTCCTATATCAAGACAAGTCAGTGCTACCTCTATTCATTACGCAGGAGCATGTAATCCTCCCCCAATAACTTCAGCTGTGTAATATACTTACTAAGCGTGAAGGTAGCAAAATAATAATATCTGTTTTTACCCCATCCATCTTTATTAACGGTCTCCTCAAAAACCCCCGGCCCCCCCGATCCCTTTGCCTATCGACTTCTCCCTTTTCCTTTTTAGTTGGGGGAGAGTTTGCTACGGCTCCTGGGCTAACCTGCATGATGCTCGTTTATCTATTTACCCAAAGATTGCTGCCTTAGAAGCGTCTATCCCAATTGCTCCCCCCTCCACTCCCAACATTTTAATTACTCCCGACTTCCCTCTTCAGGTTGTCTTGTTTTCCCTCTTTCACAGATGGAGAGGCTATATTATATACGTAAGCCATCCAATATAACATCTGGCCTATAGAGCCTCCTCGGTAATTACCAATCACTTTCCTCCCCCCCTTCTCAAGATTCTACCAACCATAACCTTCTTCTCATGTCCAATTATAATTAAAAATGTTCAAACTTGAGAGACTGGTATCCAACAAGTGTGCATCTTTTTCCATTCATAGCAGTGAGCTCAGGTATAGCAGAGACAGCGGATAAATGTCTGTGTCCCAATCTTCATTTCCTTCCTTCTTTCAGTTATTCTCCAAATTCTCCACTTGTTGCCCTTCTAAGGATTGAGGGTGTGAGAGTCTGTGTAACGTTTCCTTGATTTCTTGAATTGTGGTCGCCGCTGCTCATCTTCCCGATCGGTTAGGGTGTTGAGATTTATACAGTTGCCAAGGGGGTTGATAGATGGGCTGGTGTATTTTACGAGGAAAGGCATCAGCAACCTCATGTCCCTTGTCCTTTAAAGCCCGAAGAGCTTCCTCAGCAGTGTGGTATAGTTCTGTACCTGAGTCCCACCACACTCGAGGCGAGAAGAGTAGGAGTTTGAAATTTTATGTTTAAAGCTTTAAGTTTCTGCATTATCCGGAGTGGAATATGCTGTTGCAGAATGGGGGTTAATCCTGATCGAAAGAGACAGGCGCCATTGTATTCCACTTTTCTCTGCCTCCAGGCTGTTCTTAAAATCTGTTCTTTCTCTCTAAAACTTGCAAATTTATACAATTGACCTGGGTCTGGCATTTGGGGAGGTTGGCTTGAGTACTAAGCGCTCTGTGGGCCTCTCAGTTCTAAAATGAAAGAGACGGGAGGTCTAAGACATGTCGCAGTAAGTTCTCCAGGAATTCATGCATCTCCCCGACCTCTGAAGTTTCTGGCACTCCGTAAATTCTTAAATTGTCCCTCCGGGAACGAGCTTCAAGATCTGTACACTTAGCAGCCATCTGGTCTTGTTGAGTTATTATAAATTCCATAGTACGAGAGAGATTTGGATAAGGTCATCTTCTGCTGTTGAAACACGCTCTTTGGTGGCAGTCACTCTTTTCTCTAGCCTTTTAAATCAATCGTGAATTAACAAATTCCTGTTTAGTTTCAGGCGAAATTGCTTGATTTCAAATAAAAGAGTTTCAAACCTGGAGCGAGAAAGTGTATTGAGCTCTGTTTCAGTATCCGTTCCTGCCATACTCGAGGGGATTCTCTGCCACTATTTGTTGAACTGGCTGGGCTCAATCCTCCGTCATCCGTCTTTTTTTTCCGATTTTTGGAGCGGGATCTCTCTCTAGCTGAGTTTCCATTGGTATTTCTTTTCATTTCTTATAAATATTATCAGACAGGCTGTATGGAAACAGTTAAATTGAACTGAGGGGAGGAGAGCCACTTGATCAAGCTGCCATCCTGCTGGTGACATCACCAGAAGTCTCCCACACTCTCAACAACTAATTATTTAACTTTCATATGGTATCCTTGTGTTGCATCGGTGTAAGTGCTGTCGTGCTCCTAACCAGATAGTGATCTGATATCACCCCAGGGTAGATCTGTCAGTCCATTAACCCACTCAGAAGGGACTTACAGATTAAAAAGTAATCTTTACAGGATAAGGTGTTGTGCACTGGAGATCTAAAGGTAAAATCCTTAGAGTCAGGGTGCAATACCCTCCAAGAGTCGCAGAGTCCCAATTTATCAACTAAATCACGCTGGTGAAAGACTTTTTGTTTTAGTCCCAAATCTATCAAGATCGGGTGAAAATGGGAGATTCCAGTCTCCCCTATAATTATGGAGAGGGACAGGAAAGGCTGTAGTGTCTATATTAGCTCCATAAAAAATGAGGGAGTGTCCACATTGAGCCCATAGGCACATCCTAGAACCACTTCAGTTCTCTCAAGGGTGCCTATAGTGAAAATGAACCTGCCCCCTGGGTCCTGGATACATCGCTTGCACACAAAAGGAATTGGCCTAGCTATGACCTGGCATATAATTTTGCGTCGGCCATCCCAGTTTTAAAGGGGGACACCTCCAATCATTCCCCTCTCCAGAACCCGTGGTGTGCACACTCTACTGGTGGCACTCTGCCCAGTTTAGACTTTACGGTTGCTCTCCCTGACCTCCAGACCTCAATCATGGAACTCGCCATCTGGCTCTACCTTTGCATCACTTTATGCAGCCTATCCCTAATAGGGTACACGTCCGATGGCACTTACCCCAAGGAGGAATCATACCCCCTTCCACAAGATTGCCTACTGATGGAGTCTCTATACAACTCGTGCTCTGCTCCCAACTTCTTGTTCCCACTCTCAGCTGAACTTCTCCCTCGATCAGCCTCCAGCACATCGTCACCTATCAAAGGAATACTACCTACCTGGCCCAGTAACTACTCTTATTGGTGCCATACAGCCAGGGTTCTAGCCTGCGTGTCCTTAGGCCTAAACTTCTCAAGGAACAGTTCCTTCCATTTTTACGTCAAGAAGTCCTCTAGTCAAATAAGGGCCAGTTTCTCCAAACTACCACTCGCTACACTGAGG
This sequence comes from Neoceratodus forsteri, assembly GCA_016271365.2. NCBI lineage: Eukaryota > Metazoa > Chordata > Ceratodontiformes > Ceratodontidae > Neoceratodus > Neoceratodus forsteri. Next base: position 309,416,187 of record CM057450.1, read on the forward strand.
AAAGTCATATTCCTCCTCCTGCTATGTTCAGGTAATGTGCAACTTAACCCTGGTCCCATACAAGATATTCCCTCACTGGCAGAAGTCACGAAGTATAAAGGTATCAGCTTTATGCATGTTAACGTGTGTAGCCTGCTAAAGAAACTCACCACAATCCAGGCCTGGGCTATCCATACTGAGCCGGATGTACTTGTCATATTGGAATCCTGGCTTCGTCCATCCACACCAGACAAAGAGGTCAACATTCCTAACTATCTATTATTTAGAGCCGATAGGCCTTCCAGAGGCGGTGGTGTAGCCATCTATGTTAAGGACAAGTTTACTGTCGTAACCCTTGACTCAACTTCAATTGCCAACTCCTTTGAATGCCTGTCCTTAAAAATTGAAATATCAACTACCTTGGCCCTCCATGTCATAGGATGCTACAGACCCCCATCCTCGAGGCCCCAGCTCCTTTCCCACCTATTAACTATTATGAGCACAAGCTCTATGGAAACAATCATACTAGGGGACCTTAACTACGACTGGCTGTCCAGCGCATCTCTCCCACTTAAATCCTTCTGTGACTCACATGGGCTCACCCTACTTATTAACGAACCTACTTGTATCAATAAGAAAAACCCATCAAAAGGTAGACTACTAGACATACTCTTAGTAAACAAACCACACTTCTCCCACGCCGGGATCTTTTCTGCCGATGTCAGTGACCATTGCTTTATAGCTGGTATAAGAGCATCCCCTAAACTAACGGCCACAGCAAAATTCTCCACAAAACGATCTAAACAGAACTTTGACCCACTAGCATATATCCATGACCTGAAAACCTCCCTGCTTTGGCAGACCTTCTACTTAGCCAAAACAGTAGAAGCAGCATATGCTACCTTCCATGAAATTGTTTCTGGTGCCCTTAACACCCATGCACCTCTAGTCAATACCCGCATCAAGGCAAGAAAATGCCGTTGGTTTACAGCAGACATCAAGGCAGCACTGCTAAAAAGGGACAAGTTCTGGAAACTAGCTCGCAAATCTCGCAAAGATGAAGACTGGCTTCTGTTCAGAGCAGCCAGAAACTATTGCCCAAAGCTAATTCGGGAAACCAACTCCAGTTTCTATTGCTCAGAACTCGACACTGCCTCTAATAGTCCAACCAAGTTCTGGTCCACTGTAAAAGATCTATCTGGCAATACCACAAGAAACACCCTCCAATCAAAAATTATCTCTAACAATGTAGCCATCAACAACAACAAAGAGATACTCCAAGACTTCAACAACCACTTTGCTACTGCAGGGCTAGCCTTTGATAATTCCCCTGCAAGCAGCCTCCACTCGCAGATCATCACACAACCATCAGAATCCAGTCCCCAGTCACAGCGTTCTCTTTCTCTCCTGTCTCACAAAAAGAGGTCGAAGATCTCCTCCTCTGGTTGGACACCAGGAAAAGTGCCGGAGCTGACACCTTCGACCCTTATTTTTTTTTTTTTTATTTAGTTTTTGTTAACCGGGTAGCTGCACTAGCCATAAAATGACTATTTTCAGGCACGACCCTGGAGAGTACAACAAAAGGAGAACAGTTGAACAACAGCAACATGGGTACAATAACACAAATAGAGGAACAGTACAGCAGTGCTACAAAAATACAGTGGGTAGAAACAACAAAAAATAATGGCAAGCATTATACAGATAATGGCAGTAAGATATATAATAAGTGCAGAAACCATGGACCCGACCTGTAGAGTAAAAGGGTTAATAAGATAGTAAGGTTATATAGAGAGAAATGTGAGGAATGTTCAAACATAACAAGAAAGACTGACAGAAGGAAGGTCATGGGTAGTAACTGGCAAAACAACAGTGGATGGTCAGCAACAAGGTTCGAGAAGGAAGAGAGCTAGTAGTCAAGAAGTTATTTACAAAGAGATGGAAAAATATGGGGAGGGGAAGAGGAGACAGTCTTGGAGCTGGATTAGAGCAGGGGTGACATTACTTGTAAGTCTAAGGAGCTTCAAGTTGGGTCAAAGTATGTACAAGCATCAGCTAAGGATAGATAACGACGATATTCACTTTTAAATCCAAAGTGAGACTGAGACAGCCGGAGGCTGAGTGGAAGAGCATTCCATAGCCTGGGAGCAGAGAACTGGAAGGCCCCTGTGCCTTTAGTCGTCCGACATCTCGGAACATAGAGCAAGGATTTATCAGCTGATCGCAGGCCATGGGAGGATGGTTGAGGGACCAGCAATGCCGCCAGCTGAGATGGGTTTTTTTCCCGGATAATCGAATCCATTAGTGATCCAAGGTAGTATTGTCTACTGGCAGAGGGTGAGAGCCAATTCAGATCCTTATAAAGAAGGCAGTGATGTTTGAGTCGAGGCGACGAAGAGGCAAATCGGCATATAATGTTATAAGTTACTTCCCATTTTAATTGGGAGGTTTTATGGGCAGAGGTAAGAATAGAGGCACCATAAGCAAGGGTTGGGAGCAGAATACCTCGGGCAATTGCTAATTTGGCCGAGGGTGTAAGCGTGTAGCTCGTTTTGTAACCTACTCCTAGTTTCAAGTTTACAGCCTTGCACAAGGACTGAATGTGAAGATTAAAATCCAGGGACTGGTCCAGGAGGATCCCAAGGTACTTGAAGGAAGTAACACTTTCAAGTGGAAATCCTCCTGGGTGAAGAACCTCCAGCAAACTAGAACAGGTCTTAATCTTTGGTGCAGAACCTAGGAGCATGGCTTTCGTTTTCTTTTCATTTAGTACAAGCTTACAGTCTAGTAGCCAGTCTAAGACCTTATTGAAGTCTGAAGTAAGTGATGTGTTTATGCAGGCAATACTAGAAGAACTAGTGTAGATGATCAGGTCATCAGCGTAGAGAATAGCTGAGCAGGATTCCAGGACCTCAGCTGCATTGTTGTTAAAAAAATTGAGAACAGAAGGGGCCCAAGGATAAAGCCCTGGGGGACCCCAAGGTTGATAACAGACGTGTTGGACAGGTAGGAGTTAAATTTGACAGCTTGCAACCTGTTTGACAGGTAGCTACAGAACCAGTTCACAACAAGGGTAGAGAAAAGGAATTTATGGAGAGTGGAGAGAAGCAGGGGGATGGTCTACAAGGTCGAAAGCCTTAGTGAGGTCAATGAAGATGGCACCTGTGAGTTTTCCAGAGTCCATGTTGGACAGAATATCAGTAGTTAGTTGAAGAAGAGCCGTGGTGGTGCTATGACCTTTTCTGAAACCATGCTGAGTGTCTGAGAGGAGATTGTAGCGTGTAAGGTAGTCAATGGAGGTCTGTGATGCAACTGTTTTCTCTAGCATCTTGTTAAGGACAGAGAGAATTGCTATAGGTCTGTAATTGGCCATGTCCTTTGGGTCACCTTTTTTAAAGACAGGCATTATTCTTGCAGATTTCCATAGGTCTGGCACAGTGCTATGAATAAGGGATAAAGTGTAGATTCTGGCAATCGGAGAGGCAATGAGTGGAGCAGCCAGCTTAAGAAGATGAGGTTCCAGTGAGTCAGAACCAGAGCTGATATTGGCAGATATGGATCTCAGTAATTTCAGAACTTCTGCTTTTGATATAGCCTTGAAATAGAATGGTGACGCTGGAGGAGCATCATACGATAGGGCAGTATGGTTGTCTGATGGTAGTGTGGTAGGTAGATTGGAGTGCGATCCACTAGGTTGTAAAACCAAGGTATAGTATGACAGATCAGAGAAAAGATTGTTAAAAGTCTTTGAGATGGTCCTAGGGTCATTACAATGTGCCCCATTTATGATCATTTCATCAGGAGTGACCGACTGCGAGGTACCGAGAAATGTTTTGACATGGGCCCAGAATTTCCTCAAGTCGCAGGCTGAGTTTTGTAGAAGGTCCTTGCAGTATTTGCTTTTAGCAACTCTAACTTGTCTCTTACATCTGTTCCTTAGTTCACGATAGACAATAAGATCTGACTGTAGGCCAGTTTGTTTGTAGCGAATCCAAAGCTTGTCCCTCTGGTGCAGATTAGCAAGGAGGTCTTTATGCAGCCACCTCATCTGTTTTCCTCTGACCTCCTAGTAGTCTTGGGGCATGTTTATATTGAATGGTAAGAAATTCATTTATGAATATCTGTAGAGCAACCTCCACATCCTTTGTTTGATAGATACCTGCCCAGTCGATATTGGAGACATCATAGAGAAATGCATCCTGGTCAATATGAGCTAGATTTGTAAACGTGATTAGTCTTGATGGAGGAGATGGAGGCGCAGCCATAGATAGGATACAAAAAGTGGGTGAGTGGTCTGTTAGTGCATCTGCAAGGATTAACCATCACCCAGTCTAGGAGTGTACCCATTTGATGGGATGACGTGGCTCTAGTTGCTTCAGAGATCAACTGGTGAAAATTATAACTAAGTGTGAGTGACTGCAAGGATATTTGAGCTGACCCTAACCAATTGAGGTTAAGATCACCTAGGATGACAGCCTGATTATGATTTACAGTCTGGGAGGTGATGTCAAGGAGTTCTTGAAGACCTACTATTCCCCCAGCAGGGGAATTATAGGCACAGATAATATGAAGCTTCTTTTCCCCCAGTACAATAGTTGCCTGTATGAATTTGCACACTGCGGGAGAGGCAGAAGCCAGGACAATAGAGATGTTGAGGTGGTTTCTGAAGAATAGGGCAACTCCACCTCCACGCTTGGATAAGGATCTGTCCCGCCGGAACAGGGAATAGTTAGGCAAGGAGCATACATCATCAGGTATTCCGGGTTTTAGCCAAGTTTCTGTGAGACAGAGTACATCAGGATTGTAGAGTTTCACCCAGGCCTCGAGTTCCACATGGTGACAGGTAAGACTTCTGATTTTGATGTGGGCAATTAATAATCCTTTCTTGGACATGCCAGATAACTCATTTGGGGAAAAGAACAGGTAGGTGGACCTGGATTTAGTTTGACGTCCCCAGATAGCAGAATAATGATCATGGCTAGGAACCAAAGCCTTGCACAGTGGCAGGCTAGGGTGAAAGCACATCTCCATGGCAGCTTCCTCCTGGCATGTAGCGGGTAATAGATGCTGCCTCTAACAAAGAGGATCTAAAGATTGCCTACCATGTCTTGGCCATGCTGATTATGCACCTATTTAACTTGTCCCTTTCTCTAGCGACCCTCCCCAAACTGTGGAAGACCGCACATGTCATCCCACTGTTCAAATCCGGAGACCCCTTTGACCTGAACAATTACAGGCCCATCTCCCTCCTCCCAGCACTATCAAAACTCCTGGAAAAAATTGTGAACCTCCAGTTAAAATCATTCCTAGGTGACAATAACCTGCTAAACCCGATGCAATCTGGATTCAGAACCAAACATAGCACAATTACATCCCTGGCCAAAGTGACAAATGATTGGCAATGCGAACTCGACAACAAAAAATCTGTCTGCACTGTCTTTCTAGACTTAAGTAAGGCCTTCAACACTGTCGACCACTGCCTCCTACTCTCTTCATTAAAAGATACTGGCTTAGACTCTACTTCCTTGCATTGGTTCCACAGCTACCTTACAGATAGGTACCAGCAGGTCAAGACAGAAGGTAAACTCTCCCAACCAAATCTATTAAAAAGAGGCGTCCCACAGGGATCCATCCTGGGGCCTCTCCTCTTTGCCATCTATATTAACAACATCGACTCTGGCATCAGTGAAGCTAAAATTCATCTTTTTGCAGATGACACAGTGATCTACTTAAGCCGCTCTACTCCTGAAACCGCCGGTAGTGACCTACAAGCCGACTTCAACGCACTTCAAACTCAGCTGCTCCGTACAAAAATGCTACTCAATGCCAAAAAGACTAAGGCAATGCTTCTATCATCTCTCAACCATGTAGCCTTCCCCGCTTTGCCACCCAACACCACCCTCTTAGGAAAAACACTAGAATTCGTACCGAAATTCAAATACCTGGGTTTCTGGATTGACTCTAAACTCTCCATTGCTGACCATATGGAGGACTTGCTAAAGAAACTGAGGCAGAGACTAGGTCTATTTTTTAGGTTGAACCACCTACTAACTTCAGAGGCCAAGAGACGACTAGTTCAGTCCATGTTGCTTTCCCTAATTGACTATGCTGACATTATATACAGCCAATGTGCTATTCCATACCTTGGTAAATTGGATATACTATACCACAAAGCCCTGCGCTTTATCACTGCTCTCCCATACTCCACTCACCACTGCTCTCTATATGCGGCCATAGGCTGGACCTCCCTATGCTACAGATGAAATAAAAACGCGGCAGTCTGGACATACAGAACTATAACTGGTAAACTACCGCATTACATCGTTGACTGCCTGACGTTCAACTTGCATGGAACCTATACCTTAAGAAGCTGCTCAATGATCTCCCTGAAAGTGCCCAAAGCCCTAACGCACTTTGGGAGAGCTGCTATAGGATTCATTCTACCATCTCTCTAGAACACCTTACAGAAATCACTGAAATTAAGGACTCCCGTTAGTCTTACGGTATTCAAGACCCTTTATTCTAAATACATTACAGAAGCCTGCAACTGCTTCCGATGATCTTAGCTCCGGAATGCGCTTCAGACTCCACTGAACCCAAAGACTACTGTTACTCTGCTGTGGTACACCCTAGTCAAGTTACCTCTCAGATGCCTGCATCTGCTCCACTACGACCTCAGCCTCCTCCTTACTACCTCCCTTCCTGCACAGTTAGGGTGCCCCCTTTTTATCACGGCGCCAAACCTCACCCTCCCCTACCATCCTGTCAGTTTTCACCCCCAACAGTGCATCCACTTGCTCCTGATAATCACCATCTTCAGATCCTCCTCCCCACCCCCACACTGGCTGCTACACCCCCAGCTGTGCATCCTATTGCTCCTAACACTTACTAACATCAGAGCCTCCTCCCCCCCCACACTGGCTGCTATACCCCAGCGGTGCATCCTATTGCTCCTAACACTTACTAACATCAGAGCCTCCTCCCCCTTCCCCACATACTGGCTACATACTCCTTCCAACACACATGCCGCACCCCATTTCTCCAAGGGATCCTAAAGGACTGGGTATGCCCCCTCAGCTATCACACCCGTCTCAGCTAGTCCCCAAGATGCTCAGTATCACCCTTATTACAGGACAAGTAAACTAGGTATATTCTTGTACCTGGTGTAACCCTTTGCTGATTTGCTCTATACTGTTTGTTATACTCTGTAACAAATATGTATTTTTTTTTTGCTTCTCTCCTTCCTTTATAGGGTGTGTATACTTGCTTTTACTGTATATATCGCCTTGTGTATAAATGTAACACTGTTGTCTCATGTAATGCAGGTCCCTCTTGCAAATGAGCTTGCTCAATGGTGTTCGCCTAGATAAATAAAGAATTTGATTAATTGATTGATTAATATGGCTACACTTGTGCTCTGTGTGCTGTCCCCAGCAGCATACACTTGCTCCATATAAGGGCAAACCTTTGGCTTCTAAGAGGTGTGTCTCCTGTAAAAAAACAATGCCCCCTTAACATTCTGGATATGCTTTGGTATACGGTACCTCTTAATATGCTTGCGAGCACCCTTGACATTCCATGTAATAACACTGAAGTTACTAATCGTCCTGCTTTTTACTGTTTATAGCTATCTGAGCCATCAAGTACACATAGGTACTCATATTCCAGCTGATGCCATGGACCCACCCTCCCCCCATACTACAGACTAGAATCCCCAACTGTTTATGCAGTGGAAATTGTGTGAAATTACTCTTATTGCTCAGACAGAAAACCTTTGTAACCAGAAAAGTATTAATATATAGTAAGAACAGAAACAGCCCAGAATATACTCCCTTCTCCCCACCCCCCAACAATAATTGCTTCGGTCCATGATGTCCAACCTTCTCCGACTCCTCCACTAGCTCCCATGACTTTCCCCACACAAATGAGACCTCAGTCCCCCGCAGTTAGTGGATAATGGCGGCAATAAAGGGTCCCACCCTCCCAATCCCAAAGTCTGGTAGGGTCTACAGAATGAGCGCTCTTAATACCCCACAATCCACAATATCTCACAGCTCCAGATTGCTTGAGCGTTCTGCAGCTCTTCTAAATCACTGCAGCACTGGGGAGTAGGATCTCATTGACACTGCTCGCTGCATGACAAGGAAAAGGAAGAACGCACTCAGACATCACCAGGAGATTAGGTCTACTGCTCTCTATCTGTCCCTCCGAGTTCTGGTAAGACCGCTGCCAGTCCTTAGATCAGGGTTTCTCAAATGGTGAGGTCAGCCTCCCTGGGGAATCCCCAACCTGTTCCAGGGGAGGCTCAAGCAAGCCTTAAAATGTACTATATTTAAATGTCAAGTTTTGGATGCTTTGTGTGAAAGGCTGCAGCAAACTGAAAGCAAATAATGGCATGCAAATTTATGTACAAAATGGTTACCAGAAAAACACACTCAACAAACATTTGTTTCCTGGTATGGCATGGGGGAACATCTGAATGGAGGAAATACAATTCTTGGAAACTGTAAAACAAAATGCAAAATAATACAAATGAATAGGAACAAGATAACAATTAACCCATTATACTGGCTGCAGAAAAGCACAAATACAAAGGCTAAGCAGAGAGATACTAGGAGCAAGGCCAGGATGGAGCAGAATGGTCCCTGAGAAGGTGTTTAAGGGCAGGGTAAAAGTGACAAATACAATAGTCTGACTCATGGAGGTACTGCAACAAGGGGTAAATAGGGCCAAAACTCAGAAGTGTGGAGCGAGTAGGCTGACCTGGGGAAGGGTTATAGAGAAGGAGAATAATAGCGTCAATAAAATGAGAATACACTCAACTACTCACATGCACTTCATTGTAGTCTTCCTGTAATGTGCAAAGTATGATAGTTGTTCTAACTGTGGGGAGGCCCAAAATTATTTCCATATTAGGGGGAGGATCAGGATCTTTTCAAAGGCTTGGGGGAGGCTCACTATGACAAAGTGTGAGAACTCCTGCCTTAGATGAATATACTTAATAGCTGAGTTACAGAGCCATTGCTTATAGATCTGAAGGCCCACATGCCCATTTTCCTTGCACTCCCCTCGCTGTGTGCAAGCTCATTAAATTGAACAATGATACCTTTCAAGTCTTGCGCCTGTTCCACTATCGACCCATACCACAGCTTGCACTTTCAAGGGTGGTTGTCAATTGTGTCAAAATTAAGAATCCGGAAAGGGGGACACAATAAAGAAGGGGGGCTGAGGAGAAGATAAAATATCCTGCGGTTCCACTATCGCACATTGTTAATAACATGAAATCCACTGCAGATATAACAAAACTGGAATATTCACCACATGGTGTGGAATGTCTCCTCATCTAGGCATGAAAAGGTCAAGTAGTGCATTCTTTGGGGCTTCACTAGCTGCTTCTGCCACCTCAAAATTGACCCAGGAACCAGCCATCAGAACTTGTAACTTGGCCGGGTACACCATTCTGAACTTTATTCCAGTGGCAATTAGTTTTGTGACGATGGGATGAAAGATACCCCTCTTCAGGTGTACAAAGCTCAGCAAATCCTGTGACACTCATAGCTTAGAGTCGCCCCATCTCACCTCTTGTATCTCCTTCATTTTACCCAGAAAATGTTGTTTTTCAAGGTAATTAAGGAAGTGTAGCATAAATGGCCTGGGGTTTGATCCCAGTGCTAGCATGGGCCGCAAAGCTTGGTGGGCTCGTTCGATGGTGTATGAGGCATGATATGGAGATGGACCTGCCAGTTTTTGTATCAACTTTTGGGTAAATGTGATCGGCTCAGTCCCCTTCTCTCTTTCCGGAAGCCCGAAGATGATAACATTATTGTGCATGCTACGGCATTCAAAATCTTCAACTTTAGTTTCAAGCTTGCCCACTTTTTGCCATAGAGCTACAAGTTCTGGATCCAGGCAAGTGAGTCTCTTCTCCACTGAAACCAGGTGGGCCTCATTGTCCCCAGTACACCTCAACAGGTCTTCAATTGCCCCAGCCATTACTTCAAATTCGGCCTTTAAGGATCGGAGCTCTTCTCGAAATGACTGGAATTCCTGAAGAAATCGCTCCAATGCCAAAGGGGCTTGCTCCGGGGTAGTATTAGGACCGTGACCGCTCACAGAAGCCTGGGCCTTGCTTTTTTTGGTGGATTTTTCAGGCGTAGGTTGCGGTATGTGTTTGGGGGGGGTGCTGCTCTCATTTCAGCTTCCATTTCTCAGACTTGCCAGTAAGTAAACTGCAAAGTACAGACATACTTCTCATCCGGAGTATAGTAATCCACTTTATTTTGGTGAAACCACTAGTCAGTCAGTCACATCATGTGACTCCCCTATGGAGGGTATTCTGCAGTTTCCCCCTCCTCATCTCCTGAACTAAGGGTGTGTTTATGGGGGGTATTCTGCAGTCCCCCCCATACCTTGCACATGACTTCCCTCAAAAGCACTACGTCACACCCAGCCCACACACTTAACTGACTGACACTCACCAGGCCATTATGTGGCCCAACCCCCACATATCACTGACCCACACTCAACAGGCCACTATGTAGCCTTGGAAGAACCCCCAAGGTAGGATTGGAGTAAGGAAGATGTACCCCAGGCTGCATCCATTTATTAGGGGGTGGTGCAGTGGAGACACAAGGCCCAGATATGCCTATGGCGCAATTTCCTTTTTGCTGTTTTTCAGCTCTCCCCAAGACACCAGTGGCCGTAACGCCATGCGCAAGCACACACACAGATTGTGCAGCCACGTGGTATTGGCCAATGTCTCCCACCCCTATAGGAGGGCTGACCACCACCACCACCTGGGGTCACCCTGGTGGTGGTACTGCTATGGTGGTTTTGCACAGCATTCCTCCCTCCCTTCGTTTAATGGAAAGTGTCTGCTCTCTGTTTAACCCGGCTGCCCCCCCCATGGCCTAAGCTCATTCTTCCAACCTGATTAATGATGTTGTGAGCAGTAGCCCTACCAGGCATGGGGTCATTATGTCGCATGGTCGAATCCCGCAAGGCACAAGCGTGTTGAGTGATTTCTGCCAGTTTTTGTTCTTGGGAGACACTCACACTCCCCGGACCCCCACTAAGGATTCTTAACCCAGGGGGTCCTACTCGGAGAGCCAGATAGGAACTAGTTGGCCATAATGTCGTGCCTAATATGTGTGCAACATTATGACCCGGTACGGCCCTGCCGCTATGCTGATGGACCAGCCCACATGTTCCTGTTTTACACACAGGTAGCAAAGACCATTTTAGAACTAAATAATGTCCTTCTTAACCACAGAGTTATATAGTAGAACACAAATGGATTGTGACAACAACGTAAGTGCTTAACAAGGACATAAACTACATTACACAGTTCTTAAATGTCCTTTACCAATGGAGTGTAGATCAAAAACATCCCCTGAGTTCACAGAACAGCCAGTAAAGCTGGAACAATGACAGAATGATAAGTACTGTAAATATGGCTTTTACAGAAAACACAGGCTTGTAGGTTAAGGCAGTTCTCCTTTGGGTGCAGTTTGTCCAACTGTGACATCACATTCTGGTTGCTGCCTTGTTTTAATATATTTATATTGTAGGAATGACTTCCACTGACTCTTCATCTGCATGGAAGAGCAATTTACACAATGCATAACTGGGATAAAACATAGAAATAAAACATGTTACTTTTGTTTGTGACACCACAAAAATGACAATAACATGCCAGTTCCACTTCAGATAGGTCTTTAGCATGTATTTCCCACTTTGGATAGGTTACAAAGGTGCACTTAGTCAATGGGGGAGCAGCTTACACTCAAAACAGCAGTGAAATCCAATAAACAGTTAAATCATAGCAACATAAAACATAGACATTTACGGCAGATAAAGGCCACTGGTCCATCTAGTCAGCTCATAATACCCTATCCTACCACTGAGACCTAGTGTTTATATGGGATTTATGCCCATGCTACCTGCCCCCATGTTCCCTCCTTTGCTGCCCCCCCCCCCCGGGTTAACTATTAAGCCCTCAACTCTGTCTCAACCATGGTTGAAGCTGTTAATGGTCCTGATGCCCACTAAATCAGCTGGCAGGCTGTTCCAGGGCTCAACCTTTCTCCATAAAAAAGAACTTCCTCACGTCCCTCTTGAATTTCCCTCCCACCAGCTTCCACTCATGTCCTTTTACTTGCTGCTACACAGTCTCCAACCTGTCCCTATCTTCACTCAAGTGAGGGCTCCAGAACTGGGCACAATGCACCAGCTGTGGCCTTACCACTGATGTACAGAGACGTAGCAATACCTCCTTTCTCCTGTTATCAAATCCCCTCCCAATACATCCAGCATCCTGGTTGTCTTGCTGTAGGCCTTGTTAAATTTACTACATTGTGTAAGGGAGTCACTTATGATTACTCCCAGGTCCCTTTCCTCAGTGATAGTGTCCAGCTTAACCCCTTCCATCCAATATTTTGTCTGGGGCTTCCTGTTCCCAATGTGCATCATTTTGCACTTTTTGACATTGAACTTCGCCAAACAAAACTTGGACCACCTCTCCAACATTTGCAGGTCCCTCTGCAGCTCTCTTACCCCCTCCTTACTGTCTCCTCACATTCTACCCTACCACAGAGCTCAGTGTCCTCTGTGAAGAGGCACATCTCACCCTGAATTCCTTCTCCTGTGTCACTGATGAACAGATTGAAAAGGACTGGACCCAGGACCGAACCCTGTGGCACCCAACATGTGACCTCTCTCCCTGGATTTAATTCCATTTACTACTAACCTCTGCTGTCTCCCTCCTAACCAACTACCCACCCATGTAACGATGCATTTAAACTAGCCAAGGGGGTAGCCAGAAAGACTGAGGGAGGCAGAGATTGTCCCCTTCAGAGACTAGTGCAGTAGGTAATGTTAACCCAGGGAGAAGAAATTCCCTGGAGGATGATGGAGGCAAACAGAAGGGCAGGGCAAGCAAATATGGAGGAGGAACTTCAGTTGGAAGAAAGGGGGGGGGAGGAACAGCAGGAAGACAGCGTAACAGGAGAGGGCAGGACTACGGTGACAGAGGTGGCAAGAGGGGAAACAGAAAGAGAAGGCAGGTTAGAGGGGAAGAGGAATGAAGAGAATGGAGGCCTGGTGTGCCAGCGGAAGGAGTCTAGGAAACATAATTCCTGACCTTGGTGCAATCATTGCTGAGGCAAATCTGGATCTGGTGGCTAAAATGGAATCATGGTGCATGGACAACCACAGCTGAGAAGTGTCCACCCCACACTACACCATGTTCTGGAAGGTCAGGGAGGTAAGTTGGAGGGGTTGTTTTATATGTGAAGGAGGGTATATAGGCCACTAAGAAACACAGACAACGGGGACAATGAAGCGCTGGAGGTACTGTGGATCAACCTAGAGATGGGGCTGGGGGCTGTTATTCACATGGGGGTGGTATACAGGCCTTCAACATAGGGGTCGGATTTAGACAGAGCCCTGGGGGAAGCCATCAGCAAAATGCCCAGAGAGGGGGAAGTTTTGATTTTGGGGGACTTTAATCTGTCAGATGTAGACTGGGGCATTCTCACCATGGCTACATTTATTTATTTAGTTAGTTAGTTTCTGTTGACCAGGTAAGTGCACTAGACAAATCCTGCCTGTTTTCAGGCATGACCCGGGGGAAGGGGATACAGATGAATGCCAACTGACCTTGAACCAGATTAAGCTGTTAGTGGTATTTTTAGTGAATGAGGGAAATTTGGCCTGGACACTGGGGAAATTCCCCTACTCTTTTCGCTAGAGGGCGTTGTGTTGCTGCGGGAAAGTGAACAGAGTACAAGAGATTTTGGAGGAGCAAGACGTGCGGGTGGCTGAGGAGTGGGTCTCCTCCTCTGCCTTCCCTATTCTAGAGAATATTATGGATGTGAAACCTGTTTTGGAAGAAATGTTTGTGTTGGCTACTGAAAATATGGATGGTTCAGATGCTGACTTACGTTGTACAGATGAATCAGGAACCGGGGCTCAGAAGTCCGATCAGAAGGCTGTCTTAGGAAAGAAGATGGCTGATATTCAACTGAGGATGGAGCTGGCTGAAAAGCAATTTGTGGAGACTCGGAACAAATTGCAGGAGGAATTGCGGCTGCAGAAGGAGCAGTCCACGACTCAGGAACTGGATATAGTACCAAGTAAAATGGAGACTGATTTGTGTGCAGAGAGTTCGAGAGATGCAGGGAATCTGCCTTTATCGACTACGAATATCGCCTTCCCTGGCTCTCCGGTAATGCAGGTAAAATACAGTTATGTAAGAACTTACCGTAACAATAGATCTTCGAGAGAGGCTCATGCAGTAGGTAATCACAAATAGAACTGAAGCCAGCAAGCGTCAGGACCCCACGGAAAAATTTCTAGCTAACAGTCTCTGGCAGGGAACTGCCCCACGTCAGGTGACCGACATAAGGTGACGTCAGTATAAAGGGGCGGTCCTCCCACGCCCGCCTTCCAGTTCTTTCCTGCCAAAGGCCTAAAATGGCGAGACGAGAGAGAAGCGGATGTTTCCCTCACTGGAAAAGGAGCTGAAAAAGCTTAGGGGGATGGAGGGCGGGAAAGTATTACCTACTGCAAGAGCCTCTCTCGAACATCTACTGTTATGGTAAGTTCTTACGTAACTGTACTATCTTACTTCAAGAGGGCTCTTGCAGTAAGTATTCACAAATAGGACTGAGTCTCAAGCAGTCTGGAACATGCAGGAGCAAATGGGAGGAGGAAAACTATCCAAAACTAGACCCTCTGGCTGCTGAGGTCTTAGGAAAGAAGACCCTACAGAACAGCCAACCCGAAGCCCGCTCTATGACGAGAGGCAATGTCCGAATTGTAGTGTTTCATAAAGGTATGGACAGAAGTCCAAATAGCGGCTGCACAGATGTCTGCCGCTGACACATTCTTGAAACAAGCAGCGGATGCAGCGACCCCTCTGGTGGAGTGCCCTCTGACCTGACCCGGCAAGGTCTTCTTGTACTTGTCGTAAAAGAAAGTGATACAATGAGCCAACCATTTAGATAGGCATTGCTTAGAAATAGGATTGCCTTCTCTTTTATGAGTAAAAGAGATGAACAGTTGATCAGTCTTCCTAAGATCCTTCATCCTTGTGGTGTAGTATCTCAGGATGCAGTTAACATACAAAGTGTGCAAGAGGTACTCCCCTTGATTGGAGTGCTGCGTAAAGGAGGCAGGCAGCTCCATGGATTGATTCAGCGTAGATTCCGCTACCACCTTGGGGAGAAACTTAGGGTTGGTACACAGAGCCACACGTTCCTTGTGGAAAATCAAATATGGGATTTTGCACATGAGGGCCTGGAGCTCGGAAATCCTTCGAGCAGAAGTAATGGCCACAAGGAAGAGAGTCTTCCATGAAAGGAACTTTAGGTCTGCTGAAGCTGCCGGCTGGAAAGGAGGCAGAGAAAGCATCTCAAGGATAAAATTCAAATCCCAAGGAGGGGCAGGAACCCGAATAGGGGGTCTCAAGTGGAGGAACCCTCTAAGAAAAGTCTTGGAGACTTCTAACTGCACAAAAGTCCTGTCCCCAAAAGGAACATGGTAAGCTGAGATGGCCACCATGTGGACCTTCAGAGAGGAATGACTGAGACCCAGATCAAAGAGATGGTGCAAGTAATCCAACAGCTGCCCAACAGAGCAAGAGAATGGCTCGAGATCTTTGGAAGTGGCCCAAATAGAGAGCCGCTTCCACTTCATGGCATAGGTAGATCTAGTGGAGGGCTTTCTGGCCTCCACCAGAATCTCAGCAACCAATGGGAAAACCCTGAAACAAGCTTGAGCTACGTCTGCAGGAGCCACGCGTGCAACTGAAGGGACTTGAGACCTGGATGGACCAGGGTCCCCTGATCCTGGGTCAGCAAAAGTTGCGACAGAGGAAGAGGAAGAGGAAGAGGAGGTTCCTCTGAATACTGTTGCAGAAGAGAGAACCAAACTTGCCTGGGCCAGAAAGCAGTGATGAGGATCATGCAAGCTCCTCCTGAGCTGAGTTTCTGTAAGAACCTTGGAATCAAGGGGATTGGGGGGGAAGGCATAGATGAATCTTCCCTTCCAGTCTAGAGACAGAGCGTCTCTCCAAAAAATGCCACGCCCTGGAGCGAGCGAGCAGAAGGCGGGAAGTTCTGCATTGAGAGGAGACGCAAACTGGTCTACCTGTGGTGTTCCCCAGAGTAGGAAGATATCGTCTGCTACCCCCTGATCTAGTTCCCACTCATGGGCGTGAGCAGACGACTGACTGAGGTGGTCTGCCAACATGTCCTCGAGCCCCGGGACGTGAATGGCCGGGAGGTGAAGGTTGTGCTGCACTGCCCATTCCCAAACTCGAATCGCCTCCCTGCAGGGAGGGTAGGAACTAGTTCCTCCCTGTTTGTTGATGTACCAGACTATGCATATGTTGTCCGTCTGGACAGCCAGATGTCCAGGAAGCAAATAAAGGTGCAGAGCCTGAAAGAGCATAAAGCACGGTCAAGCTCCTATTACTGATGGAGAGATTTTCTGAGCTTGGACCAGGAGCCCTGGGTCCTGTGGAGGCCTGAGATGTGCTCCACAACCCTTGCCCAAGGCATCTGTAGTCAGCATCTGGGAGGGGGGAGAAAGACAGAAGGGAACTCCCCGGCAAAGATTCTCCTGAACCATCCACCACTGCAATTTCCGAACCATAGGATTGGAGACCAGAACTAGTTGATCTAGGTCATCCACCAGCTGATCCCACTGAGACTGAAGCGTCCACTGAGAGATTCTCATGTGGAGCCAAGCTTGAGGGACTGTCGGAATAGCAGCCGCCATGAGCCTGAGGAGGTGAAGGACTGACCTGGCACTGACCCACTTACGGCTGGACAACAGGCTGACCTGAGCCTGAAGTGAGGCCATCCTGTCCAGTGATAGGAATGCCATGCTGGAGGTCATGTCCAGGATCACGCTGATAAACTGGAGCCTCTGGGACGGGATCAGGTGGGACTTGGCCTGGTTGACAGTAACCCCCAGGCAGGTAAAATCATGCAGGGTAAGGGAAAGGAAGTGCAGGAGTTCCTCCCTGGATGAGGCCGCCAGGAGCCAGTCGTCCAGGTACAGGAAAACCTGCACTCCCTGGGTACGCAGGAAGGCCGCCACCACCGGAAGACATTTGGTGAACACTCGGGGTGCCGAGGAAAGACCAAATGGCAGGGCCTTGAACTGGTAGTGGTCCCTCTGTAATGCAAAACACAGGTATTTGCCGTGGGAAGGGCGAATAGGGATATGCAGGTAAGCATCCTGCATGTCCAGAGTGCACAGCACTGTCCCAGCCAAAGAAGGGGCAGAAGACTCTGCAGAGAGAGCATCCTGAACCTTTTGTACTCCACGAACAAGTTCAGGGAGCTGAGGTCAAGAATTGGCCTCACATCTCCTGACTTCTTCAGGACCAGGAAGAAATGGGAGTAGTAACCCATCCTCCAAAGATGGGGAGGAACAGGCTCTATCACCTCCTTCAGAAGAAGAGAAGATATTTCTTCCTGAACCAGAAGAAGATGTTCTGGGGAGTAAGATGACCTGGGTGGGGGGTTCCAAAGAAACTCTATTGAGCGTCCTTCTGCGATCAGCTGGAGCACCCAAGTGTCTGAAGTGATCCTATCCCAACCCGGTAGATGAAGGGAGAATCTCCCTACTACCGGTTCCTCTGGAAGGTCCAGAGGCTGTGGGAGAGGAAAGGAGTCAGAAGGTGTGAGGCAGCATCATGGCTGAAGCCCCCGCTGCTTTTTTGGGTGGGGGGGCTTGGCAGCTGGAGTGGCCCGACATTTGTTGGCCCGTTTTCCCTGAGGTTTCACCTTTTGCTGAGAACGTCAGTGAAAGGGATGACATTGAGCCTGAGGGGGCCTGTACATGGAGTCAACCGATTTAAGTGCAGTACCCTTCTCCTGCAGATCAGTGATGATGTCCTTGACATCACCATGGAACAGCACTGAACCCCTGAAGTGCGCATCCTGGATAGCAGACTGCACCTCCAGGACCAAACCTGACACCCGGAGCCAGGCATGATGCCGCAAACCCATGGCAAAAGCTGAGCTCCAACCAGCAGCGTCCACTGCATCATACGTGGCATAAAGCATGTGCCGACTGGCCGAACATGCAGACTGGACTAGATCTGCCACTTCCTGCTTCGTCTGAGACTCAGGAAGGGAGTCCAATTTAGCCTCCACCTCACTAAGGATCACCTTCTGGTAATCCCCCATATGACCAACATAATTCAGGGCCCTAATACCCAGAGGGGAAGAAGCGTAGACCTTCTTCCCGTACTGGTCCAGAAGGAGTGATTCCTTGTCGGGTGGTGAGCTCAAGTGCTTGGTTTAGCTGTCTGGCCATGAGTAGTGCTAATCACAACTGAATCAGCTCGAGGGTGCGAATTTAAAGAATCAACACCGTCCGGAGCCTGATAAAGCCTGTCCGACTTCCTAGGAAGGGGGGCTAATGCTGACAGTTGCTTCCAAAATGGAAACAAGGTCTGCATCGGGCTCAATCCAGGGTGGCACCAGGGTAGGAGTGGTCTAGGGCAGATCCAGGTGCCCAGCAAGTTTCTTATGCTATGGATCTGGCTCCAAGGAATGCCACTGATGAACTGCCTGGATTTTGCACAGCAACTCTGTAAAGGAAGGATCCTCTGGAGGAGACTTTGGAGGAGTCCTTGGCCTGGGCTTGTCTGGAGTGTAGGGCTCGTCGTCTGGGTTGGAACAACCATCGGAGTCATCCAAGGTCTCTGAGGAGGATAAAGAGGAAGAAGACTCCTCCTTCCGGCGCGGGGGAGGAACGGACCCCTTGGGAAGCCCACGGGGAAGCGTATCCTGCCCTGCCCTGGAACCAGAGGGCTCACCTCTGGTATCCAGAGGTGGGGAGGGGGTATCTTGTTTCCAATGCAGGGGGGGTCCAGAACCAGGACCAGTGTTGGAAGATGGCTCTCTACCTCTCTGCTGAGCTGAGCCTTGGCCTCAGCCCACCAGGAAGCCAGATTGTCCTTCAAGTCCACCGGCGGCTGAGAGGGCGGTGGATGAGGAGGAGGAGGAGAAGGGGGATATGGATACTGAAGGTATACATAAGGCATGTATCTGTAGTCCAATGGCAGATAGCCCAGCATCAGATACTGATGCACCGTGTACTACGGTGTCGGGTAGGTCAGCATCGGGTACTGGGGTGCCGGATACTGTGGGCCTGGGTATGACGGCATCTGATAGGACGGGGTCAGATACCCAGGGACAGGGGGGTCTGCGGGAGCAGAAGGGCCTGGATGCAGCCCAGTGGGCAGGCCCAGAACGGGAGGCCTGGCGGGCAGCAGGCCCGGCGTAGGGGGCGTCATCCAGCAATGGGATATTGTCGGGCATCGGGTAGGTCAGCGCCAGCATCCGAGGATCCGGCGTCGGGTCATCTGGCCCAGTGGGAGGGAGACCCAACAGCAGCATACCTACCTCCTTCATGTCACCCGGAGAAAAAAGGGTTACCATCCCTGGGATCCAGCAAAGGAGACGCTGGTGCCTTGGAGTACAAAAAGCGTTGTGGAGAGCTCGGGACAATGGATAGGCCCAAGGGGTCCGGCGTCAGTTCTATCGGTGAGTGGATGTCAGAGGAGCTGACATCCATCTTATCAGTGAGATCCGGGCGGACTTCAGAGGAGCCGGTGTCTGACTTATTGGACCCAGCGCCTGACGAAAGCTGCGAAGGAGAAGCAGCCTTGGCGGGCACCTTGGTGGCCGTGCGCTGCCCCGGAGGGTCAGGTGTCTTAACGGCCTTACCTGGGCGGGCTTCGGAGAAGCTGACGTCTGATTTATTGGGTCCACTCAAACCAGAAGGCCGCACGGTGGCAACCTTACTGTGAGCAGCTGCCTCCTTAGACCCGGAGGTTCCCGAGGGGCCTGAGCGTGAGCCTGATGGGAGGGTTGACGCCACCTTGGAAGCCTCCAAAAAGGCTGCCACGGGGCTGCCTCCTGGGGGAGGCATTACCTGCAGCACCGCGACCCCAGCCAAGGTCGTGGCGACCAATGAGGAGTCCCGGTCCTGGTGCTTCTTCTTGTGGTGGACCTCCGGAGAAGTCAAAGCCCGCCAAAGTTTTTTCAGTTCCTTTTCCATGGAGGTCATTTTTTGCTTAAGAACGTGGGCCTCCAGGGACTGCTGCCTCCACTTTTGGGTGGTAGTGTTAAACTGCTGGCAGAGCTGGCACTTCTTGACAGGATGATTAGGGCCTAGACAAAAAAGGCACTGGGAATGTCCGTCCTTATGTGGGAGCTGGGCGCCGCAAGAGTCGCACTTGTTTTTGTGCTCTGAGGGAGTCGGGGACAACATACATGGCAGCTGAAGGTAAGGGTGATGAAAATCATGAAAAAATACAGAAAATAGGCAGTAAAACTACCAATGATTGACTGAGAAGCAGTGAACTTAACCGTGAGGCACTGCATGAGCTAACAGTGGGAAAGAACTGGAAGGCGGGTGTGGGGAACCGCCCCTTTATACTGACGTTGCCTGACGTCGGTCACCTGACGTGCGGGCAGTCCCCCACCAGAGACTGCTAGCTAGAAATTTTTCTGTGGGGTCCTGACACCTGCCGGCTTCAGTCCTATTTGTGGTTACCTACTGCAAGAGCCCTCTTGAAGTAAGCTCTGAAGTTATGGTGGCTTACACATTGGATAGGGGTGAACGGAGGGAAGTGCAGACTGCTAGTGACATTTTGATTTCCCAAGATTCCGGGAATTGAGTTCAGCAGATTGATTTATCTGATTCAAACCTAATAGAGTGTGAAGGGACAGGTCCTTTATCCCTGATTGTTTTTCCCACTGGGGTCTCCTCGGGAGGTGGAAAAAAGTCTGTCTGTAAGGAGGGAGATGGTAGGGGACAAAAAATACGTTCTCAGGTCCCCGATGTTACTAGTAAATCCACTGGTTTTGTTCAGAAAGCTCCTGATGTACCTTTATCGGAGCCTTTCTCTAGTTCTGTAGACTGGGTCTCATCTGCATTGGAAGCTGCTGGGGGGGGGGTATAAAATGATTCTGGTATGGGGTGGAATGCTGATTTTCAAGGTATGAAGGCTTCCGGTTCTGTCCCCGATCAACTCATTATTTCTGCCCCATCTTCTGAATTAAGTGATGGCTCTAGTTTGTCTCCAGGGCAACAATCTCCTTTGGTGCCAATTTCTGCTACACAGCCTGATACTTCTAATACTTTATTAGAAGATATTAAAAGTTTGGAGGGTGATGTTTCTGTGCCTGGCTCGCCAGACTCTCCCTTGATAGCTCCTGTGGAGGATTTGGCTGGAACAGTTCCTTTACGTCAGGATGCTACCCCAAGCTACATATAGGCCCTGAAAAGCCCTTATAGGCCCCTGATAATGTATGACATGATAAAGTTAGAGATCAACTCTTTCCATCTGACACTAGGCTTCTATCAGAACCGGCAATGAGAAGAAATGCTGTGCGTTTAAAATATAGGGGTAATATCTCAGATGTCCCTGACAGACATTTTGTAGGGCAGGCTTTACTTAAAGACAGCATGAAGTACTACGTTTATGCCCTCATACATGTGCCCGGGGATTCTGTTTTTGGTATTAGTTTTAAACACCCAGCAGGCCTTGAAAGGTTTTGGAAACAGTATCAACTGTTGAAACTTTCTCCTTTACGGAAACCATTTTTAGCAATCCCCCTGACAAAACCCCGATGAAGAAAATAACTGTTTTATTTCGGAATGAGGGGGTGAATGTTGCTGATATCACTTATTGGTTACAACAGCATTGCACAGTCAAAGGAT
Organism: Neoceratodus forsteri; assembly: GCA_016271365.2. Lineage (NCBI taxonomy): Eukaryota > Metazoa > Chordata > Ceratodontiformes > Ceratodontidae > Neoceratodus > Neoceratodus forsteri. The sequence goes on from CM057450.1 coordinate 309,437,919, forward strand.
ATCCACAGCTAATATTGGATGTGGTTTTATGTAATGTGACTTTTAGAATTATAAACATCTATGCTCCTCAGGTGAAGGCGGATATGTCTTCTCTCTTTATGAGATCAAAGCCTTACCTACACACTTCTAAACTGGTAATATGGGGAGGTGATTTTAATTGTGGTCTATCACATAGAGATTGGGGGAAGGTTACAATGAAGATATACAGTGACACGAATGCCTTGCTTAAAATCCTATAGTTCAATAAGTTATGTGATGTTTATGATCTTTTGAAACAGGTTCCAACACACACCTTTTATAAAGGAAATTTGTCCTCAAGGATAGATTTTTGGTTTGTGTCTGCTCGGGTTACTTCTCAGGAAGTGGTGGTTGTCCCTTTGGAAACTTCCGATCATATGGCTGATAAACTTCAATTAGGAATAGTACAGAAGTTTCCCATGGGGAGAGGATACTGGAAGATGAATTGTGCTGTTTTACAGGAGGCCCTTATACAGACTTCTGTGAGAGAGTATTTGATGTTGAGAGCGGATATTTGTTTCCTACATGATAGCCCTATAGAATGGTGGGAAGACACTAAGAGAGGTCTAAAAAAAAAACTCTACATAAATATTACCAGTGAAAGGGCTAAAAGAAAATATATTCAGTATTTGGGACTCAGAGCAAAATGTATGCAATTGATAACTCAGGCAGCCGATCTGAAGAATGACGTAAAGCTGCAGTTACAATCCATTAAAGACAGAATATAGGGTGGCGTGGCCTGGCTGACAAAGGTGGCGGAGTGAAAATTTTGAGCTCTGTGAGGATCCATCTATTATTTTGCACATCCTAAATGATTTAGAGTCCAAAAAGAAGATAGGAGACTACTCTGACCTTCCTAATGTCAGATACATCTAAATCCGGTAAAAAACAAACGAAATTGTGCTTTCCTGGACCCTCTGAGAATGGTAAAGGGTAAGGCCCGAGTAGACCCTGGAGCGGCGATGTACAAAAACCGGCAAGGCTTCCTGAGCAAGAAACTATTACTACAGAACAAGATATGTCACAAGGGAATAAAGATTATGTTTCCTTGGAGCGTCTGATTCTGGATTTAAAATGTGATTTAGGGACTAAAATGCAAACCGGCTTTGATAATCTTACCACGCAAATGCAGCAATTACAACAAACAGTGAATACTGTTTCTGAAACGGTGGAGGTGCATGAAAGAAGAATAACAGAGGTAGAGGCTCGAGTTGCCACACAGGAAGATACAACCTCTTCTAATCTCACCAATTTGCAAAAAGCTTTGAAGAGATCGCCTTTCTGAAGGAGCGGATCGACGATCATGAGAATCGTGAGAGGCGAAATAATATATGAATTATTGGCTTACCAGAAAACACTGAGGGCAAAGACTGTAGCAGTTTCATGCAAAATTTGCTCAGACAATCCCTCGCCTTGCCGGAAGCCTGCAGTTTAGAAATTCAGAGGGACCATAGATCTGGCATTAAGCCGCAACCAGATCAATGCCCCTGACATCTTCTAATTAAGTTTCTAAGATACCAGGACCACCAGAAAGTCCTGGAAGTGGCTTGGAGGGCAGGCCTGATTATGGTTAATAACTCAAGAGTCAGTATTTTTCCAGACTACTCCAACTACCTACAATCCCGATGCCTGGCCTTTAGTGAAGTAAAGAAGCAACTGCATAATATGAACTGTCCCTTTTCATTAGTTTATCCGGCATGGCTGATAGTGAGACCTCCAGGAGGTAAACAAAGAGCGTTTAACAATCCAGAAGCTGCTGCATCATTTCTAAATGATTGGGCAGGCAAGGGCCAGGCAAATGAAGAGGCTGAAGGGAATCGTTGATCGTAACAATCCAGTATCAAGAGAAGATAAGTTATAACTTGAGATACAAATGCTTCATTTGCTCTCATTTACCAGACTTTTGAGATTTACTGCCTAGAAGCTGGGGTGGTATTTTGGGGGTCGAGTCTTACAAGGCCCAGAACACCAGGGGGTGGCCTATAATGGTGGGCTAAAGCCTCGGATATACTCCCTATACCCCTCGGCCGTGGCAAAAGAGACCTAAAATGGCGCGACAAAAGCCGATCTAAAAATGGGACTCAACGTTTATAATTTATGATCTTTTATTTGTAAGAGACAACCCTACTAGCTTATCAGGCTACAAAAATGATCAAGTCTCAGTCACTGTAACTGATTCACCATAGAAGGTTATGTCATGTTATGTTTAGCTGAATATAGAATGGCGTAGTTGGGGCGTTTCAACCTGTAGCCAGGGAAGCACCTATATATCTGAATGTAGTCAGTATATGGCATGAAGATGAAAGGTGCTATGGCAGGCATATGAAAGACATCAGTTCCATTTTGATTCTTAAGCTCAAGGAGTTCCTAGTTAACCCTTTTGTTTTTCCTTTCTCTCTCGAGGGGTGTAGGGAACAGACACATCTTGAGGAGAGGCATGATGGGCATTTATTTAGGTATCATATCAACTTGAGATAAAAAGAGAGTTTTGATCAGAAATAAGATCTGTAACGAGATTAAGCCGTTAAATCAGTTAAATGGTTCTCTTAGTTGGCCAAGTTTTGAGCCATATTATTCGACAGTCCTACAAATGTTTAAGGTTAAAAAAGTACTTAAGGAAACAGTAATATCTATTTGGATTCTTACAGTTTTAGGGTAGGTTTTGACTATTAAAGATGTTTGGTCTCTTAAGGTAACATAGTATATAATAATGGGGCAATGGGGGCAACCCTCGGGTGGTGGGACGAAGGCAGTCCCATGGAATAATTTTTATGGAAGAGCAATTATGACAATGCTGTAAGTGCATTTTGAGAGGCCCTTGGAGTCTCCATCATACAGGGTGGGTATCCTTGATGGGTCAAGGGGGGATGCAATCTCTACTATGTGCTGGGGGGGCTCGCGTGCCCGTCCCCCCACTCCCTTGGAAGTAACTTAGTAGGATGTGCTTAAAATATGGGGATATGATTATTGTGGAATGGTGTATGGATCCCCAGCCCAATCCACAAGGAGTAGTGGGATGAGGGAAGAAAACGTTTGGAGGGTGAAGTTTTGTAGTATCAAGGAAGGGGTTAGATTGGGGGAGGGGAAAGGGGTTTGGGAAAAGAGAAGGGATGGGGCAAATAGTTGGAGATAAGTTTCAAAAAACAGAACAGGGAGGTTTCCTCATGTTTCATTTTGTTTACTCTAGTGAACTCAGGGTTACAGATATTAAGATAATTTGCTATGTATATGACAATGGCTAAATTAAATTGCGTTACATGGAATATCAATGGACTACACACGGTGATAAAGAGGTGAAAGGTTTGGTCTCTGTTAAACAAACAGATGTGATACAGCCTTATTACAAGAAATACATTGTTCAGGGGAGGAAGTGTCACCAATGGCAAGTGCATGGGGGGGGTACACTTCTAGCAGCCCCATTTACATCTCGGGCAAAAGGAGTGGCAATTTGGATTCGCCCAGGGCTTCCACATCGGGTGATTTCACAGAGGGCTGACCAAAAGGGTAGATTTTTAATTACTGAAGTGGAGGTTAATGGTTGGGAATTGACTTTAGTTTCAATCTATGGCCCAAATTTTGATTCACTTGATTTTGTTACCCATTTACAAATGACAATGGCTCCTTACAAGGACAATATGATCATAGGAGGGGATTTTAACCTGTACCTAGATCCTAAATTGGATCATTTTCAAAGTAAAGTTAATCCATTCCCTAAAGAGGTGGCAGCATTTAAGGCTTTGGTGGAGGACAGGGCACTGGTAGAGGTGTGGAGGCATTTGCACCCAGGGGAAAGGGAGTACTCCTTTTTTTCACATGCCCACCAAATTTATTCCCGTCTTGACTACCTATTTTTTCCCCTCCATGATGGGCTTGAACATAGAGGCAGCATATGGCCCTATGGCGATTTCGGACCTTGCCCCTTTGAAAGTAGAGATTCAACTTGGCCTTATGGAGTCAACAAGCTGTCAATGGAGGTTGGACCCAATTCTGCTCCATGACCCTATATACATTAGTAGCATGAATGAAAAAATAAGATTTTATATCTATCAATCATACTAATGAGGTACACATAAAATATGTATGGGATGCCTTAAAGGCATACATTAGAGGGGAAACACTCTCTTATTCTGCTCATAAGCAGAGGGGTGAAAGGGAAAGCCAACATGGCTTGGAGTCCCAAATCCTAAAAATGGAAAGGGCAGTTATGTTGAACCCTACTGTGGATAAGTTTAGGGAAGTTAAAGTAATAAAAGGGAGATATAGTCAAATAACTAATAAATGAATAGAGAGAGAGACCTCCTAATTACAAATACTCGAACATATTTTGAAGGGGATTATGCTGGGAAATGGCTTGCAAATTTGGTGAAAAAGAAAAGGGTGGAGTGTACTATTTTAGCCATGAATATGCCCAATGGGGAGCTTACTTATAATCAAAATAATATTAACCAATTGTTGAAGGATTTTTACATTTCTTTGTACTCCTCACAATTTCCAGATAATGGGGACCCACATACCTTTCTGGATAAAACACCCCTCCCTGAGGTAACAGCCAAGCAGAGGGACGAATTAAATAGACCTATTTCACAAGAGGAGATTAAAAGGGAAACTAAAAGTATTAAACGGGGAAAAGCCCCAGGACCAGATGGGATCCCAACTGATTTTTATAGGTTAACTTGGGATGCCATCAGGCCATTATTAGAAGAAGTAGTGAAAGTAGCACTGGAGGAGAGTGTTCAGGCTATGAGGCTATGATAGTGGTTCTCCCAAAACCAGGGAAGGATCCGAAACTTTGTGGATCCTACAGACCAATTTCTTTGCTTAACTCAAGCTATAAAATAGTGACCAAAATTATGGCTGGGAGGCTGGAGTCCCTCCTACCCAACCTGATTCATTTGAACCGGGGGGGGGGGTTTGTGAAGGGACGGCAGGCCAAACATAATCTGAGGTGGGCAATGAACATTATTCATAAATGGTTGGCAAGGAAAGATAAGATGAGGGGATTTCTGGATCTCAATGCCGAGAAGACATTCGATCGGGTGGAATGGTCTTACATGTTTGCAGTACTTGGAAAACTCAGTCTGGACGAAACATTTGTAAAGTGGATAAGATCTTTATATAAGGCCCCTAAAGCTCAGATATTAACCAATAATACCCTGTCCTCCCCTTTCTGTCTTTCCTGTGGTACTCATCAGGGATGCCCTTTCCCCCCTCTTATATGTATTATGTATCGAAACTCAAGCAGCCTATATTAAGTCTAACCCTAATATAGAGGGAAATAGGGAGGGTGGGAATAACCACATCATTTCATTGTTTGTAGATGATGTCTTGTTATTTCTGGATGATCCTGAAAGGGCCATACCGGAACTGAATAGGTGTTTTGAATTATATGGGCCTTTATTGGGCCATAAAATAAACTGGGCAAAAAGTGAGTGGCTCCCCTTGGGAAAATAAAAAAAACTATTAAAATTGCAGGCGTGGAAGTCCCACCTTCTAACGTAATTAAATATTTAGGGGTTCTTCTCCCAAACAAACTCTCACAAGTAGTTAAATTAAATTATACTCCCTTGATTCGTAAAATCAAGGAAGATTGTTCTAATTGGAAAGCTCTCCCCTTGTCTTTAATTGGAAGGGTAAACCTGATTAAAATGTCAATCCTACCACAAATTCTCTATTTATTCCAAACAATACCTCTCCACATACTTAATAAATATATAAATTCTATTGAAGGTGCCATAACTCAATTGTTGTGGCAGGGTACATGTCCTCAAATTAAAAAGCTAGCCCAATGGTGTAGAGTGGGTGAGGGCAGTTTGGGCCTGCCCCACATTAAATATTATATAGCAGCCCAGTTGGTGCAGATTCCAGATCTCCTACAAAGGGATACATATAAGAAACCCCAATGGACGGGTATAGAGGATGCAGATGAGTTTCCCCTTATACTATTCAATCTTGGTAGACTTGTTATTAGAACCAGAAGAAAAGTGGGTTTCCAACCCTTGTACCAGAAATTTGCTGAGGGTCTGGAAGATGGCCCATCACCTTTTAGGAGAGCAAAATTATGTTTCCCCGGATACCACACTAAGGTTGGTCCTGATGAGAGGGGGATGACTAACCGAAATCCAGGACAGACATCTCAGAATATGAGCTGGGAAAGATTTATTGAGGGTTGAACAGTTGATGCGTGGAAACTGGATAGCTACCTTTCAGGAAGTAAATACGATTTTTGTTATCCATCCTTCCCATTATTTCACATATCTCAGAATAAAGGAAAGAGTGGAAACACTAATTTAAAAAAAGGGGGGCCCAGAATTAATGCATCGTTCACCTCTGGAGGAGTTGTTTAGAAGATTCTCTCAATTGGACACTTTTAAACCTTTGCAGGGGTGTTACAGGTTGTTGGTGGGTTCCTTGGGGGACCTCTTGGGGGCAATTATGGAAAGATGGGAAATGGACCTGTTTCCAGATGGCCTGACAGGGGGAGACTGGACCCTTATACAAAACAATTTACTTCATTGCTCAGTAAATAACAGACTACGGTCCCTACAGTATAATATTATGATGAGAGCTTATTTTACACCAGAAAGAGCCCATAAAATTAACCCTGACAACTCACAGTTCTGCACCAGGTGTGGTGTAAATGTGGGTACATTTTTCCATATGTTATGGGAATGCCCCCAGATAAAATCCTTTTGGATGAGTGTAGAAACAATACTAGCTAGGACCCTACATACGCATATACAATTGGATCCCTCAGAAACTCTGTTAGGGCTCCTGGGGGTGGGAGGTAGGTACCCTGGGGATGGCAGCAAGTTGAAGAGAATTGAAAGGATTGTGGGTATAAGGGAAGTGGCAATTCACTGGAAAAATCGTCACGCTCCTACAATTTCTGCCTGGTTGAAGGAACTACTCCATATGATGAAATTAGAACACACTCAGTGTCAGATATCTGGCCAATGGCAAAGATATGAGGAAATATGGGCACCCCTTGAAATTGTAATAGGATCCGATTCGTTCCCACTTTTTTGAAATGCGGAGGAAGAATACCCATTTAGTACTCTATTAGTGTTTTTTTATGCCTAATGTACTGCGTTTGGAAAGTCTGACATTCCAGATATGTAAAATTATAGTTATGTAAAATTATTGATATAATGCCACTAATATAAAGTTAAGCAACTGGATCTGTAATGTATGCGATCATAATATGGAATGGAATGTTCTGATGAGCAGCTTTGGTAAACCGCTCAGGCGTTATGCTACCTTTTAAAATATTGTAATGATGGATGTAATATTGAATGTAACCTCATGTCCTGGAGAATAAATAAAGTTTACAAAAAAAAGACAGAATGTGTATGTATTTGAAAGTGTCGGAGGATAGGGCAGCGCAACAACAAAAATACCAGACTAGGGGAATGAAAGAACAGGTGAACCCTTATGATTTGGGCTTACATGGGGCTCAGCGCCTGGTTATGACTGCTTTAAAGGATGACATGGGAAGTTTAGTAACAGATAATAGTGGACTTAAGCTGTTAATTCAAAATCATATTAAAGACTACTTTCTAGAAGGACAAGGTAGGGCAGCTAAATTTGTTTGTACAACAATTGGATATACCACAGTTGAGTACAGAGGAGGAGCACTGTTTAGTGGTCCCTGTTTCAATAACAGAAATAAGGGAAGCTATTACTAAACTAATGCCAAGGACTACTCCTGGGGTTGATGGAATACCTAATGATTTTTATAAATATTTTTGTGACATCTTGCCTCCTTGGTTACATGTCATTTATGAGGCTATTTGGGAAGAAAATAGGTTGGTATCAGGCATGAAGGAGGGAATTATGACTTTCCTGTATAAAAAAGGGGATCCTCAAGAGGTTAAGAATTGGAGGCCCTTGAGTTTACTGAACTCAGATTGCAAGATTTTAACTAAAATTCTGACTAGCCAGTTAGCCAAAATTGCACAACAGGTAATTTGTTCTGTACAGACCTGCGCAATTCCAGGTAGAACTATTGTTCAGAATTTGACTTTATTAGAGAAGTGGTAGAACAAGGTTTATGTATGAATATGGATGGTTATTTGTTGACTATTGATCAGGAGACTGCTTTTGATACAGTACGGCAAGAGCATATCTGAACAGTGTTACAGCACTATGGTGTTCCAGAGTCGTTCTTAACATTAATGAGGACGTTGTCTACTGAAGTGCAGGTTACCCCCTTGGTGAATGGGCACCTAAGTATACCAATATATCTGAAAAATGGTGTTAAACAGGGCTGTCCAATGAGCCCTTTGCTTTATGTGTTTGGATTAGATCCCATGCTAAGGATCATTGAAACTGCAGCAGACATCAGCGCTATTAAAAATAAGGATGGGGTTGTTTTGCAGAAAGTCACTGCTTATGCTGATGGTCATATTTTTACTATAGCTGATTTGAAATCTGGTGAACGGATTAAGGACAATGGAGGAAGTCTATGATACTACCGGAATTAAGATTAATAAAGGAAAAAGTAAAGTTTTAGTTCTGAGTGCTGCACAGGTTGTGGAGGAATTTCCCATCTCTGTGACGAAAGAGGAAGTTAAGATTTTAGGCTTATTCTTTGGTACTAGGGAATCAGAAGGGAAAAAATGGAACTCTGTATATGATATGGCTAACCTTAAAGTTATGTCATGGCTTTCCTGGAAAATGACTAGAAAAAAGAGGGTTTATTTGCTTAGAGCATATATAGCTCCCATCTTTTTATATATCTCTCATGTCTTTCCGCTACCTTTTGCTATGCACTCAAAAGTTATGTGCCTTTTTTTTCTTTTTTGTGGGGCAGTAGGTTGAATCCAGTTAAGAGGGTACATACATATAGGGCTTGGAAAGCAGGGGTTCTGAATATGATTCAGCCTTTAATATATTTTTGGGGGAATTTTTTTTTTAGTTTAATACGTCCTTTAGTCTTAGAATCCAAGGGTATGGGACTGTTGTGTATGTGATTGTGGGGAACCCCTTTTTTGACAGCATGGGGTAAGGGTAAATAGCATCCCTCAGAGAAAGCTCTTCTGGGGTATTTACAGACTACTTTACAATATATTAGGACTTGGAAGATCGAGCTTAGTTGGTTTTTGGGACATGAGAAGAAACATGTTTATAAAGTTGTGCTAGACAAGTGGTACAAGGAGGAGCCCTTATTTCAGGTACCCCCTGCAACTAACACGGAGTTGTTGCTGGAAAGCATCGCGGAATCATGGATTCCCCTCAAGATGCAAGATTTAATATGGTTATGTGGACATCAGAAATTGAATGTAAAAGGCAACCAAAAACACAAGCAAACTGATGACAGAGGCTGTGGGAAGCTACTTTGTCATGGTCAAATGGAAACTATGCAGCCTTTGTTTTTTGACTGTGTGAATGTTCACGGGTTTGGGAAAAAACTAGCTGGTTGGTGGGGAGAAGATCTCTTTCAGTATATGACCTATGATATTTTAATATTGGGACAAATTCCTACTTCATGGTTAAAATGGACAAAAAGCTCTATTTATGTAATTTTAGCTTACTTAAAGTGGTCATTATGGCAGGCAAGATGCCAAAGATCTCTGCAAGGTAAAGAGGTCACACAGCAGGAAGTATTGTTTAACATTCAGGGAGAACTTGATCGTCTATGAATATGAATTGCGAACATTAGGACAGATTGTGGGTTCTAGGTTATGGAAGAATGTTGGGTGGGTGGGCTAATACTTGCTGTATTTTTTCTGGTTATTTAACTTGAGCATTGAAAGTAAGATGTCTCTGTAATAAGGAATATAGTTCTGTGTTTTGGTGATGGGACTTTTCTTGTTTTGTCATGGTTTATTCTTATGAGGGATTATGATAGTATGAGCACTATGTAGGAGATGTTTTTTAAGTACGAAGTATGTGGTGGGTTATATGAGCTGTATGGTATTTGTGTTCTAGTTTCACTATCATTATTACTTATGTTTTGTTTTTGAATATTGAATAAAGATTTCCCCTACTCTTTTTGATAAGTGCCATGGGATCTTTAACATACACCTGAACTACCACCAATCCAGGAAGATGGGACCTCAGTTTAATGTCTCATCCGAAAGACGGCACCTCAGAAGTGCAGCACCCCTCTCATGCTGCACTACAGTGTCAGTACTGGGATATTAACCCAAGTGCCAGATGTGTAAACTGAACCCACAGCCCTCTGATCTCCCGGCCTCAGAAGCGAGTGTGCTACCTACAGAGTCACTGACACTGCTACTGTTACATCAAGAGGCAGGGCCATCCTAAACTCCATACAAGGGGCATTTGTCAGGCAGCTGGTTTTGGTACACACTAGGGATGAGGCAGTGCTGAACCTGGTACTTCCAAACAGAGACGGCACTGCTGACATCACAGTGGGTAGTCCCCTGGGTACAAGTGATCACTGTACTGTATGGTTTGGCATACAGTTAGATCAGGGGAATAAAAACACACTAAGATGAGGGTCCTGTACTTTAGGAGGGAAGATTTTAAAGAAATGGGAAACTGCCTCAGAGAATGCCTCTGGGGGGTTGGGGAGTGGAGGCTCAATTGGGAAAAAATGAAGATGGGTATAGCCCAGGCAATGACATGCTGCTTGAAGAAAGTGAACATGGGAAAGAGGAGGAAGAGCCCACTATGGTTCTCTAAGGAGGTGGCAAAGGCAGTGAAGGAGAAGAAAACAGTATTTAAAAAGTACAAGTAGACCCAGAAGGATGAAGACAGGGAGATATATCTGGCAAAACAAAGGGAGGCAGGAAGGAGGGTGAGGGCAGCTAAAGAACTAACAGAAGAGAGAGTAGCTAAGGAGGTCAAAAAAAGGGGAAAAGACCTTCTTCAGGTACAGCATGTGGGGAAAGAGGAAGACAAGGGGCAGCATAGCAGGAGGGTGAAGGAGGACTGCACAGAGGAAGATCAAGAGAAAACAGAAATACTAAACCATTACTTCTGCTCAGTCTTCACGGTAGAGGGTGGTGGGTGGTGGATGGACCAGCATGCTGCAGTAAGCACCTGGGAGAGGAGGAAGTGGGCACAAGTCCATTTTCAGTGGAGAGGATCTGGAAGAGATGGGAAGTCTTAAAGGAAACTAAGGCAATGGGGCTGAATGGGATTCATCCAGGGGTCCTAAAGGAACTGAGCACGGTGCTGGCTGCCCCTCTGGCAGTGCTTTGTGGGATCACAGTGGAGATAAGGGAAGTTCCATAGGATGGAGGGGGCTGATGTGGTCCCTCTGCACAAAAGCAGTAATGAGGATGCAAGCAACTACAGGCCAGTCAGTCTCACGTCGATAGTGGGGAAGTTAATAGAGACAAAACAAAAGGAGAAGCTCATGGAGCACCTGGAGGCAAAAGAGCTGCAGGACCACTGGCAGCATGGTTTCACAGGAGGTAGGTCATGTCAAACTAATCTCAGACTTCTTTGACTGGGTTACCAGTGAGGTGCATCAAGACTGAGCAATAGACATGGCCTTTCTGGACTTCAGTAAGGCTTTCAGCACTGTGCCACACAGGAGACAAGTTAAGAAACTAAGCAGCCTGGGGTTGGGGGAGCATGTGACAAGCTGGGTATTAGACTGGTTAAGGTATAGGAGGCAAAGGGAGGTGGCAAACAGTAACCACTCAGGTGATAGAAGAGTGACTAATGGGGTGCCACAGGGTTCGGTGCTGGGACCGGTCCTTTTCAATGTTTTCATAAGCAACATTGTGGAGGAGCTTTGTGGATGATACAAAAATCTGCAACGGGGTTAACACTTGAGAAGGGGTGGAGAGAATGAGGGTAAACTAGAAAAATGGTATAGGGGGTGGCAGCTAGGTTTGAATGCCAAAAAGTTCAGGGTTATGCACTTAGGACTATGAGACCCAGGGGCTGTGGCTAAGATGGGGGAGTGGAGCTTGCAGTCACCAAGCAAGAAAGAGACCTGGGGGTCATCATATCTGGTGACAAAGCAGTAGGAAAGGCTAGCAGGATGCTGGGGTGGGTGCACTGGGAGAGGGATTTCTAGCAGGGGGATGAAGGTGGTGCTGCCGTTGTATTGCTCACTGATGAGGCCCCAGCTGGAGTACTGTGTCCATTCTGAAAGCTGCACCTCCACAAGGACACTGAAAGGGTAGAGGTGGTACAGAGGAGGGCAGCCAAAATGGTGAGACGGTTGCTGTAAGAACTCAACATGTACTCCCTGGAAGAGAGGAGAGTAAGAGGGGACATGACTGACACCTACACATAACTCACAGGAGTGAAATAGGTGCAAGTTTCAGAGAAAGGAAGCAGGGTTCAATTTTGGGTGGGGGAATTGGGACAATCGGCATACAGTTTTTAATTCTAACCCACCTTTTCTTGTACCTTGGGGACAACCTGCTCACTGTTGCACAGGTTTTCAACTGCTGTTTTATGAATATGGGCTCGGTTGAACAATATGACCCATAATTCTTTTCGTTTGACCCTTACTTTTTATACCCAGTGGGTCAGCGTCCCACCAAGATAAATATCTGAAATGAACCCTGAGGAAGGCACTAAAACAAGAGGGCATGCAATGAAGTTAAAAGGGGGAAGTTTAGGAGAGATGTGTGGAAATACTTCTTCACAGAAAGGGTGGTGGGTGACTGTAAGAGTCTTCCAGAGGACGTAGTGGGGGCATAGACTGTGGGGAGCTTCAAGCATGCATGGAATAGGCATAGGGGCATGTTAGGTAGCGGAGCAGGAGGAGGGAGTGACACCTATGATAAACTAGGGTCAGTGGTGATGGAACAGGCAGGGACAAGGGGCAGACTGGATGGGCCTAAAGGTCCTTTTCTGCTGAAAATTCTGTTTCTATGTCCTTCACTGTACCTTTAGTAACCTTGTGTGTGGTACTAAGTTGAGAGCCTTGCTGAAATTGAAGAAGAATAATCCGTTATCTATTGCTAACATATTATGTGATCCTGGATCTCAACAGTACTATAGTACTTCTCTTAAACCCTCTGGCACCAAACCCTCCCAGTCTTTTTTTTTCATTTTTCTCTGTACTTCGCCATAGTGCTTAGCTATCCACCTTAGCCCACTAAAATCCGTACCCCACCACCCTCCTATTGCTCGCCACCCCCCCCCCCCGACTGCCTAGCCCACACTACTTCTTGGCTCTCTCCTGCCTCGCTAAAAAAATGTTTTGGCTGAGTCCCCACCACCTGTTCCTCACCTCACCTCCTTTTCTCTTCATGCCAAGTCCCCCTCCGCCTACCCTACCCTCCACCTACTCTCACCTTTCTATACTACTACCCGAAACATTGTACCATGGCTTTTACTCTGGAAGTCTTAAACAAACATCACCCAATTAATACCTGGGTGCAAAGAGCCATATTTCCTAATTGGAAACTGCCACATCATTATAACTCACTAACGATCACCCTCTACCGGGACTGCAGAAGACAATCCAAGCATCTTAAAAAGTACAAACAGAAACTCACTCCAACCTATTATGAACTACGAATGGCATCGCTGAAACTCCTGCTCCTCCTACTTTTAATATCTGGTGGGATACACCCAAACCCTGGTCCTGTTGCACTGAAGCCGACAAAAACAGGGAAAGTTGGTAGTGGTCTCTCCATTATCACTCTAAATATCTGCAGCCTCCTTCCCAAATTGGCATCTCTTCAAACTCTCGCTGGACAAAAACCCTGATATACTAGCCATTGTGGAAACCTGGCTATCTCCCAGCACCGGATCATGCGGTCTCGCTTGAAGGCTACAATCTTTTCAGACTCGACCGGGCAAGCAAGCAAGAAAGGTGGGCTGTGCTATCTACATAAGGACAACCTCTCCTGTCAGCGGCAGCTTCACCCCACAAAATACGCAGATGCAACTCCTCCCTATCAAACTGCTTCTTGGTGCACAAAACAAAGTTCTCACAGTGGCACAGTCTATATCCTCCAAAGACCACCGTGCCAGTATTAAGTCTGTACTTGATTTTGTTAGTCTGCAGCCCTCGAAATAGAGGCTCCTCCTCCTCGGGATTTCAACATAAACTGGCTCGCCTCTGACACTAGCTCTTACAAAGATGACATCCTAGCAGCAACCTGACTCAGATGGTAACCTCCCCACCGGAAAAATTACAAAACTGGTACAAGCACCCTTATTGACTGGGTTCTCACAAATCACCCTGACCGGATAAAAACATTAAAGTCCTCCCTGACTCCTCAGTGACCACTCCCCAGTGTCCTGTACCTGGTCTAATAAATTTCTCAAGCCACCCCCAAAGTTATAACAAGCAGGTATTGCCTTATGAGAATCTTATCAAATTGAAAACCCATCTCCTACAACAGGACTGGCGCCAATCCTTGAATCAACTGATATTAATACCGCACTAAAATACTTCACTAAATCTTTCAACTCTGCATGCGACTTATACGCCCCAGTAAAAAAACATAAAATCAAAGTGCTATCAAATCCATGGATTACTGCCAAACTACTTGCCGAGCTCAAGGTTCGGGACCACCTCTGGGCAGTTGCCAGAGACACAGGCTCACCTCATGATACCCTAAAATACAAGCAGGCACGAAATAGATGTACCTCACAAATTAGGCAAATGAAGAGCACCTATTTCAAAATGCCCTTGGATCCACCTGGGGTGATGGAAGAGCTTTTGGGACAACATCCCAAACATAATGGGTAAACAATCAAAATCGTCACCTACCATTATGAAAGTTGATGGATCCACCACTCTTGACCCAAAGTCTATTGCAGATAGCTTAATAAGAGATTCACAGACCTTAGTGGTCCTCCCCCAGATTTCTTCTCGGACTTACCTGTGCCTCGGAGTATCACAAAACACCCTCGTGACAAACCACAATTTTACTTCAAGAAAATCAAAGTGCAAGAAGCACACAAGTACATAGAAAAGCCTGCTCCAAATCCAGAACAAGTAGTGACACGCTGAATCTAAAAATCCTGTCTCTCACCTGGATGAAGTCATTCACCCCTTGCAAAAATTCTTAATCTGTCACTTTGCAAAGTCAATTTCCCAACAAATGGAAATCTGCCATAGTTACGCCAGTGCACAAAGCGGGGACAAAACCTCAACAGGAAACTATCGACCAATATCAATACTCCCTCCCTCTCCAAAGCACTTGAGCGAATAGTGAGCAGAACAATCTCTGATTACCTGGACAAATACAATCTACTCTGTAATCAACAGCATGGCTTTAGGAAGGACATAGTACAACAACAGCCTTACTTGATTTCTCTGGAAGTCCACTCAGCCCTGGACAAAGGGTGCAAAACAGGTGCAGTCTTTATCGATCTTACAAAAGCTTCGACACAGTCCATCAGCCTACTTACCTCCCTACTTTCTAGCCTAGGCCTGGCCGAAGGTCCTTGTGCTTGGGTAAAAAGTTACCTGTCCAATCGGTCACAGGCTGTAAAAATCTCTAATGAACTCTCCGACTTCAAACCAGTTCTCTCGGGTGTACCACAGGGATCAATTCTTGGACCGCTCCTCTTTAGCCTGTTCCTTAACTCCCTCCCAGATATCTGACAGGAGAAAATAATCTTATACGCTGATGATGCTGTAATTCTCTCTTCCCACAAGGATCCAAACTCCCTACGAAAAAGCCTGCAACTTGCTTTCTCTAGTGTTGAAAGGTGGTTCCTGGATAGTAAACTTGTGCTAAACCACAATAAACAAAAAGCCATGCTCTTCTCCAATCACCAAAACAAAATAGGCATACTCCACTCACCATACAAACCTCTGCGGGAATTACACTGGACCAAGTATATACTTTCAAATACCTTGGCATCACTTTGACCAGGGCTCACCTTTGCAACCCCATTGACAACACTACGAAAACAGTGAACCAGCGCCTTGGAATACTATTCCGTAACCGTTAATTTCTAAATCAGCGGCATTGAGAATAGCTATACAGAGTTCCATAATCTCAATCATTGACTATGGCCTTATTATTTATGGCTCAGCTACCTCCACTGCTCTAAGGCGTATCTCAATCACTCTAAATAAGGCCTGCCGGCTCTCTCACGAGGCTCAAAGACTGACTCACCAGTGTGATCTGTACTATGAATCAGGCTGGTTGAACCTATCAAACGTCTTATTTATCTCCACAATGGCAAAAAAATCTATCTTGGGACTGACTCCATTATGTATTCAAAACCTACTCCGACTGAATCCTGGCTCCGACCCTCCACCAGATCTGAGCGCCAACCTTTCCAGGTTCGAGATGCCGGACTGCACAAGGACAAAGATCTTTCACATACAGGGCCCCGACATGGTTCAATGTGCTTAGTCCACCTACTCTATCCTTAACCTCGCTTGAAGCTTTCAAATCCATGCTCTATGCCCACCTCACCACCACTAGCAACTGTGACTGCGCTAGATAAAGACTACTACTCCTCATGTCCATCCTCACATCTGAGGCCTCTTCCTCCCTGACTAATAAACCCTCTGGTACCTCTACTACTTCCTGTCTCCCACCCAAACTCACTCCCGCCCTTTCTTCCTGTCCACTGTCACTTACTCTCCCGCTCACCACCTTTCCCTCCTCTCTAGCCTCCTTTTGGCGCCTAATGATCACCCTCTCCCTGGAAGTTTCCTTAACCTCAAAATTGTCTACTCGCTTGAACCTGTTATAGCTTGTTTTTCTATGAAACTTAAAAACGTTACTGCCTTAAACTGTTAATAGCAAATTTATGATGTAACTTTCCTGTCTGGTTTTACCTGTAATGTGTATCATGCTTTGTTAAATGTTCTTTGTGACATGGAACCTTTGTAAAAGAGCCCTGGCTCAAAGGTATTAATTCCTAGACTAATAAACTAAACTAAACTAAACTAAACTAATTGCTTTCAGTTTGACAAGATCTCCCTTCCACAGATCCGTGCTGTTTACTATCCTGGAGCCCATTGTTCTCCAGGTAGTTCAGTAGGTCCTCTTTGACTAGTGTCCCATCAGTTTACCCACAACAAAGGTAAGACTTACAGGCCTGTAGTTACCAATTTCCCCATCCTTATGGAGCCAAACTACACCCACTACCCTCCAGTGTTTCTAAATCCTCCCTGACTGTATTCAGCTATTGAATAGCCCTGCTAGGGGTTTAGCCAGTTCCCTGAGCATCCTTTGATGCATCCTACCTGCCCCAGGGGCCTTATCTACCTTCAGGCCTCCTAGTCCTTTTCTGACCCTTTCACTTGTAAATATCTTCTGTCTCATTTCTGATATCCCCCTGTCAGCAGCCTTTATGTTGCTTTGCAGCACTCCACTGTGAAAATGGAGCAGAAGTAGTCATTCAGAATGGCTGCCTTCCGCATGTCCTTCTCTGTTATCTTGCCCCATCTGTTAGTCTAAGAATTCCTCCTGTCTTTATTTTTCCCTAATATATCTGAATAACTGTTTTCCCCCCATGCATAACTAACTCTGAAATGTAGAGCTCTGTGTCAGCTTTTGCATCCTTGACTGTCCTCTTGGCCTTCCTTGACTACACGTAGAATATGGGGTCCCGTGCTGGAGGCCATACCTACAAGGGGACAAGGACAAGCTGGAAAGGGTCCAGAGAAGAGCAACCAAAATGGTGAAGGGGCTGCAGGAGAAGTCTTATGAGGAGAGACTGGGAGAACTGGGCCTGTACACACACTGGAGGAGGGGGGGTGGGTATGGTAGAAACATTAAAGTACTTGAAGGGCATAAACGAGGTGAAGGTCGACGGCATCTTCAGAATGAGTAAGAATAATTCCACTAGAGGGCATACCTGCAAACTGAAGGGGGAAGATTCAGAGGGGACATCAGGGGGAGGTTCTTTACCATGAGGGTGGTAAGGCAGTGGAACAGTCTGCTGGAATGGGTGGTGGGAGTGGATAGGGTAGACAACTTCCAAAGAGCCTGGGATAGGTACATGGGCCTAAAGGGCAGGGGGCAGGCTGGCAATGGAGGGAGGGGGTCTTCCTGGGGGGGGGGTTAACGGGCAGACTAGATGGGCCATGGGGTCCTTTTCTGCTGACGGTTTCTATGATTCTATAATGATTCCTTGATTTCAGCTAGCACTCACTCCATTATTCATCCCCCTGCTTCTCCTTGTATCTGATGAAGGCCTTTTTCTTGGTGCTCAACATTTTCTCTGATCTTCTTAGAGAACTAGATTTGTGTCTTATTTATTTATTTACGCTATTTACCAGGAAGGCATACTGAGCAACGTGCTCGATTCCAGATGCGACCTGGGGGCCTGGGCCCAGTACATAGCATATAGCAGAACAATTACAGTACAGTAATTGGAATATAGAACATAGCATAAAATTTGTACATTATAATACAGATTTTGCATACGAAGATACAATAGAGTATAAGGTATGATGTATACGCCTGACAACCATAATTCAGGAGTTTACAGACAGATATACACATAACAAGTACTATTGTACAGTATAAAATTTTTTTTTTTGAGAGCTATGACTTAGCAGGAGCAGCTGGAGGAAATATTGCCTGCAGTAGTCGAGATGCGGTGACAGGTATTTTGTGCGTGTCAGATGGGAAGTGGTGGGCGTTCCAGATCTCTGCAGGGATTCTATATTTAAAAGCTGCCTGGCCTTTAGTAGTGCACATAAGTGGGACTTGTAGTAGTCTGTGGTCTGCGCCTCTTAAGAGGGCACACGGGAGGCTGTTGGGGTAAAGTAGATTCAAGGGAGGAGGGAGGAGAGGGACCAGAATTTTGCAGCGAACCTAGCACAGTTTATGAGTCTGCGATTATGGAAGATGGAAGGTTAGGAGCTGTATAAAGTACAGTGGTGAGTGGATTGTGGGCAGTCAAGGATGAAAGCGACAGAAGGAGTGGAATAGGGTGTCAAGGCTTGCCAAGGTGGACGCAGGTGCGATAGTGTATACTATGTCTCCATAGTCAAGTACAGGGAGTATCATTTTATGGACTATGGTGTGCCTTGTTTGTATGGGGAGACTGGATTTGTTATGATAAAGTGCCCCCAGTTTTGGGAGCAGCCTCTTATGCAGGGAGTCTATGTGAGAGATGAAATCTAAGTGCTGGTCGAGCCAGATGCCTAGATATCTATAGCTAGTGCATTGCTCAAGGGGTGTCCCTTCCAGGGTTTTGAATGGGGGGCAGGGGGTTTGGCGGGAGAGTCTTTGTTGGGAGCCAAATGTGAGCGACACAGTTTTTTTAGGGTTTAGAAATAACTGGTTTGTCAGGAACCAGTGCTGGATTGCTGAGAAGTCCTCCTGAAGGAGAGATGCAACACTGCTTGTTGAGGGGCCGGATGCATACAAAACTGTATCGTCCGCATACATTTGGATGGAAGAATGGGAGCATGCAGAGGGGTGGCCATTTAGAAAAATGGAGAAAAGTATTGGTCCTAGGACAGATCCTTGAGGGACTCCAGATGTGACTGGAAGGGGGTTTGATGTGTGAGAGGCAAGTCTGACCGCTTGCATCCTACCCACTAGATAGTCCTGGAACCAATCTATAGCTGGGTGTGCTAGCCCTGCATCAGTAAGTTTGGAGATAAGTAGGGAATGAGAGACGGTATCGAAAGCCTTTGCTAGATCTATAAAAATGGCCGTGGTGATGTATCCTTTGTCGATGGCAGTGAGAATGTCCACGGTGACACGTAGCAGGGAGGTGATGGTAGAATGGGATTTGCGGAAGCCGGATTGGAAAGGCGTGAAAAAGGAGGAGGCTTCCAAGTACTGAGTCAGTTGGGACAAGACAAGTCACTCCTGTAGTTTGGCCAGAATAGGGAGTAGGAGACAGGTCTATAATTGCCTGGGAGGAGGGTCACCCCTTTAGGGAGGGTATGACAGTGGCCATTTTCCATGCCGTTGGTACCTTACCAGTGAGAAAGAGATTGAGAAGTGTGCCAGAGGGGTGGCAATGGCAGAGGCTGACAGAGAATAGCATCTTGGTGTCCAGGGACGGACGGGCATTTGCCTTTGTTAGGGTTCAGTGCCCATAGGGAGTGGAGGACTTCAGCAGGGGAAACTAGTTTGAATACGAAAGGTAGGACTGGGGGGGTGATCGCTAGGGGTGAGGGGGTGGTGGGGGTGGGCAGTGGGGTGCTTGTAGTGGAGGGAGGATAGAAGGTTGTCAGTGCAGCTGGAGAAATGGGTGTTGAAAGCTTCAGCAACAAAGATGGGGTCGGAGATGGGTGTGCTGTTTACTAATAGTGTATGGGGAGGTGGTTGGGTTGTGGGGAGAGCAGGGATTTGAGAGATTTCCAGAAGTCCATAGGGTGGTTAGAATTTTTACTAAAGGTTGATAGGAAGTAGGACTTTTTTGCGTGGCGGATGCTATTTGTGCAAGCATTTCGAAGGGCTCTGTAGGTAGTAAGGGAGGCCTGGGATTTCAGTTTCTTATATGCTTTCCAGGCATGGTCCCTGGCGTGGCATATTCGGATTATGTCAGCTGTGATCCATGGGAGATGTGCACCTCTAACTCTTTTGGTGCACAGAGGAGCGTGCCTGTCCCAAACTTTTAGGAATCTTAGTTTAAATGCGTTATAGGCATCGTCAATGGAAGATGCCTCAGTGATGCAGGACAGTTTTACCCTCAGGTCCGCCAGGAGATTCAAGGTCTAGGAGTTGTAGGACCTGGTGCATAGCGTCTTTGGGGGGAGAGGGCTAACAACCTTCCTGATCAAATAAATCAAGTGTTGATCACTAATAGAATCAGGGAGTAGGCCTGCGTTAAGGATTCTATGTGGGTGCGAGGTGAGGGCCCAGTCCAGTAGGGAGTGGTTTTTTGTCTTATGGTTGAGTCTGGTAGGCTCTTTTATAAGTTGCGTGAGGTTCTGGGCCTTTATTTTGGTCTTCAGGTGGGCTTTATCTGCTCCTACCCAATTGGCATTATAATCCCCTGTGGCATGGAGCTCACCTCCTTTAGCTAGGAACTGTAAAGTGGTTAGGTGTCTTGTACCTATCTCTTTTGGTGACCATCCTAAAGCATGACCTTGTTGCCTCAAGAATGGGCCCTTTAATTTCTCCCCACCTTTCCGCCACACCCCTGATTCCATCCTCCCTAACCATCCTATCCTAGACTA
This sequence comes from Neoceratodus forsteri, assembly GCA_016271365.2. Lineage (NCBI taxonomy): Eukaryota > Metazoa > Chordata > Ceratodontiformes > Ceratodontidae > Neoceratodus > Neoceratodus forsteri. Next base: position 309,458,953 of record CM057450.1, read on the forward strand.
ATTGTCTTATGTGGTTGAAGTCTGCTTCCCTGAAATCCAGGTCTACAGGCTTTGATGAGGGTATACTGGAGCTGAGGGCTGGTTTGAATCACATGGTGTTATGATCACTGGACCCTAGTGGTTCCCTCACCCTTATCCTGCCTATCATTTCTGAGTTGGTGAGCACCAAGTCAAGAATGGCAGCCTGCCTTGTGAGTTCCCTGACCACCTGTGCCAGTAGGCAGTCCTCCAACGTATCTAGTAGAGCCTGAATTCTGGTGCTCCTAGGTGCTGGAATGCCACAGTCAATGTATGGTAGGTTGCGATTCCCCACTTCCACTACTTCCCCTTTGAGGCATCTGTCACAAACCCACTCAGCAGGTCAGCCCTCCACTCTCAAAGTACCAACCTCCGAGCACAGTCTTGTGAACAGTTAACAGAAACAGGGTAACCCTCCTGTCTGTTTTATGGGTTTGAATCAAACTTTGGTCTTAAGTCTTGGAGGGATTCAAACTGTGAACCTCTTATTAGCATACCCAATATCCGGGCTCAGATAATTCTGCTCTTCGGGGGGGAGACAGATATCTTTTGCCTACTGGCACCTAACCAGGCGTACAAAATGAACCCTTAAAACTCTCTTAAAGACCTCAGAATAAATTCTTACCTTTTCCCAGTTTGGTAAAACCAGTAAGCTTTGTACCGTGTCAACTTTAACCATGTATGCTGCACTTGTCAAGAAAAAGAATTTCAAAGGCACGCCAAGTAATCTCTAAAGTAGAGGTTTACTTCAAAATAGATAAAAAAAAAATGTAACGTAAATACAGAACCATATATCACTGAACATACAAATCACTTAAAAGAATAAGGTTTTAAAAAGTGCAGATTCCTACCACTAATACACTTAGACTTGTCTGTTCTAAGGTATTCTTATCTCACAGTGCTGTAGATGTTTCTTTTTCAGAGTCCAAACATTTTTGTCTTAGTGGAAAACAAGATACTGTCTGGCTTTGCCAATCTCTTTGCATGAGGTCACCTAGCTCCTCCCTGTCAGAATATAAAAAAAATATATCTATGCAAAACAGGATATCTTATCAAAGTATTAATTCTGTGACCTCAGCACAACTCATTTTCTCATACGACTTTCTTTGATCTTATGTGCAGATTTCTCTTTTCAGGACATCAAAGAACGTGTTATGTCTCTCTGCCAGATCTCACGGAGGTGCAACATGCTTTATATCACCATGTGAATTTTAACTGTGTTTCCTCTGAACATTATAAAAGTTTATGATCCATCTTGGCACTTGGCAACCTGCAATTAGTCACATAAACAGGAGATGCTTCATTTAGTCCCTTCTAGCCTGTAATTATCTCTTGGCTTTCCAGGTAACACCTATTAGCTAAAACCTGGGAGGGGGATTGTCATTCCACAAACTGTCAGCATCTCTCATGAGAGACATTCAATAATACCTTTTTATATTACAAAAATCAAGATTAATCAGAACCAGCTGTCTAAGTGTTACAGCCTCCTCCTTCTTTATTTCTGCCCCAAGTTCCCTTTTGCCTTCATTCCTCTGTGTCACAATTCCTCCCCACCTAGACTGAATTTGGGGGCTCTATCCCCTGCATGGGATGAGCTTCCCAAATCAGTTCACTCCTCTTACACACGTGACAGCCCATCGGAGTTCCAGTTTTTGGTTCTAGCCCTATGTAGAATTGTCATATCATACCCTTGCAAAGCAAGACTCCATCTTACCAGTCTACCATTGTTCTTTCCCATCTGCATCAACCAAACTAGGGGGTTGTGGTCAGTCTGCACCAAAAAATGCTGCCCATATAAGTATGGCTCCAACTTCATTAGGGCCCACACTATGGCAAGACATTCTTTTTCCACAGTAGAGTATGCCTGCTTCCTGGGTAGTAACTTCCTACTCAGGTACACTAATGGGTGATCTCTTCCTTGGCTGGATGTCTGACTCAGTACTGCCCCAATACCCACGTCTGAGGCGTCAGTCTGAACTATAAAGGGTTTGCTATAGTCAGGACTTGTCAAAACAGGAGCACTGCACAGTGCCTCCTTTAGTTTGGAAAAGGCTTCCTCATAGGCTGGGCCCCAAGTAATTTTCTTTGGCATCCTTTTCTTTGTCAGGTCAGATAGGGGAGCAGCCAGGGCACTGTAATTGGGTACAAATTTCTTGTTGTACCCTGCTGTCCCTAGAAAACTCCTGACCTGCTTCTGTGTTTCTGGTGTGGGCCATGCCCAGATTACCTCTATTTTTATTTGGTTAGGACGGAGCTGTCCCTGGCCTACCACATGCCCGAGGTATGCCACTTCTCCCATGGCCTCCTAGCACTTCTTGGCTTTGACAGCGAGCCCGGCCCTCTGTATCCTGCCCAGCACTTCCCTAAGGTGGGATAGGTGTTCCTTCCAGCTGGTACTTAAGTTGGCAATGTCATCCAGGTACGCCATGGTGTACTCCTCAGCACCATTTAACACCTAGTTCACCAACCTTTGGAAAGTGGCCGGGGCGTTCTTCATTCCAAAAGGCATTACTTTAAATTCAAATAAATCTATCGGAGTGATGAAGGCCGACCTCTCCCTAGCTCTGTCTGTCAACTCTACCTACCAATACCCCTTTGTCAGGTCAATGGTCGTAAGGTAGGTTGCCCCTCCCAACTTGTCCAGGAGTTCGTCCATCCGGGACATTGGGTGGGCGTCGGACTTCGTGACTGCATTCAGTCCACGACAGTCTACACAGAAACGAGTAGAGCCATCTGGCTTAGGCACAAGGACTATGGGTGAGGCCCAGGGGCTGTGGGATTTCTGGATTACCCCTAAATCCAGCATCTCCTCCACTTCCCTTCTAATGTCCTTTTGGACAGCCTCTGACACCCGATATGCTGTCCACCGCATATGCGTCTGTGTCCCTGTCTCCACATCGTGCGTCGCTAAGGGGGTTAGTCCAGGCTAGGCGCTAAACAGTGGAGCAAAGTCTGCTAAAACCTCCCTTACTTCCTGGATCTGGTCCGGGGTCAGCTGGGGAGACAGTTTGCCTCTGCAGAGGACTCCCACTTACTTTCCTCCAGCAAGTCCAGAAGGGGGTCTCCTTCATCCATCCCCTTCCCAGGACGACACACTGCAAACACCATGTAAGCCCTATCTGCATATGGCTTCATCATGTTGACATGGTACATCCTTTCTGTCCGTCTTCAGTCAAGTAACTCTACAATATAGTTCACGTCATTTACCTTCCTAACCACTTTGTACGGTCCTGCCCACTCAGCCTGCAGCTTGTCTTTCCGGACCGGAATAAGGACCATGACTTCCTGACCCACCATGCACGAGCGAGCTCTGGCTCTGCGGTTGCACCAAACTTTTTGTTTCTGTTGGGCAGCTGCCAGGTTGCTCTGGGCTGTCCCTGTAAGCTCCTTCGGCCTTTCCCTAAACCCAAGGACGTAATCCACAATGGGAGATCCCTGGGTGGTGTGCTTGCCTTTCCAGTCCTCCCAGATCAAGTCTAGGGGCCCATGTACTGGCGTCCATATAAGAGTTCGAAGGGGAAAATCCTGTCAACTCTTGGGGCACCTCTATATGCAAACAACAGGTGGGAAGGTATTTCTCCCAGTCCCTCCCATGCTGTTCAGCAAACGCCGGAGCATTGACTTCGGGTACCATTGAATCTTCCACAAGCCCATTGGCTTGTGGGTGATCTGAGTTGTGCATCTCTGTACCACCCCACACTTCTCCATAAACATTTCATCAGGTCCAGTGAAGGAACTCCCTCGATCAGTGATAACCTCCCGCAGAAACCCAACACGGGAGAAAATCCCAAGTAAGGCATCTGCCACTTTGTCTGTCCTCAGTGAGGATAGGGCGACTGCCTCTGGGTACCAGGTGGCATAATCCAGCACAGTCAGGATGAATCTCTTCCCTGAAGAGCTGGGGGTATTTAAAGGCCCCACAATATCCATTCCCACCCTATGGAATGACTCCTCCACTATGGGCAATGGAATCAGGGCAGCTTGGGTTTTCTTGCCCGCCTTCCCTATTTCTTTGCACCGGTGACAAGACCTGCACTATTCCTTCACCTGCTGGGTGAAATTAAGCCAATAGAAATTCTAGGCCAACTGCTGCGTAGTGCGCGCGATTCCAAGATGACCAGACAAGGGATTATCATGTGCAATCTTGAGCAACTGCTCACGATACCCCTGGGGAACGACAAGCTCCCTGCCTAGCACACCTCCCTTCCTCCCTCTGTCTGTACTGCCTGAGTATACATAAGCCCATTTTCCCAATAAACCTTATGTCTGCCATCACCTCCCTATGTGCTGTCCGAGTCTGCCAAAGCCCTCAGCTTCTCTAGACTAGGGTCACTTCTCTGAGCAGCTGCAAACCTCTCACACATTCCCAAGGCATGGGACAGGTCCCCTTCAGTCACTAAACTAAGGTCACTAGCACTAGCGTCAGGGCAGTCAGGATCACTGTCAATCCCAACCCTCTGACAATGGGTCACCCCTCCCTCTTCGGAGTAACCCTCCGTAGCTGTATCGTTACTTGCTACTGGGGAAATTTCTACCCCCTTTTCATTAATCTCCTCATCTGGAGACACAGGCTGGGGAACCAGCCTCTCAGTGGTTTCCGCACTGGCTTCTGTGAGGTTCAGGGAACTACAATTTTCCCTTGCAGCTTGGCTACGGGTAACTGCACATACCATCCCTTTTTTGAGTTTGTTGCCCAGGATCACATCCACTGCTAACGTTTTGGCTACAGCCACCTGTTGCACAGTTCCCCCTGTTTCACCCCAGTCTAGGAGAATACTGGCGAGGGGCAATGTTTTCGTCTCACCAGTAAAGTCTTGTACAGTGACGTATTTATTGGGTATAAGCTGACCAGGCTGTACCAGATCCCCTTTTACTAATGTCAGGGATGCCCCTGTGTCCCTTAACCCTTGCATCTGTACACAATTTACCATGACTGGGTGCATGTGTTCCCTCATGTTCACAGGCATGCTTCCAGGGACGCACAAACAACCCACTTTTTTTCTAGTACCATTCTGCGTATTATTGCTCATTCTTTTGGGACACCGTCTGGCAGTATACCCAGTTTCTTTACATAACCAACATTCACTTCTCTTTTCAGAGAAATCTTTTCTCTGAAACCTTGGGCTAACTGGTTTCGTTGGAGGCAGTGAGGGTTTTAGCTGCCCTGAAGGCACGCTTTTCCCTTTCTGTGCTGCCACGGCCGCCCCATTCCCTCTCAGAGCAGGTATGCTCTTGGCATAGCAGTCCAAGAGTTCAACAGCCTCTTGCATTGTTTTGGGATCTCAGTTCTCCCGCCAGGTTTTCAGCTCTGCTGGGCATGCCCAGAAAAACTGTTCTAACAAAATCACATTTTCAATTTTATCAACAGAGTTTACTTCAATTCCTTCCCACCAACGTTTTAAAAACTAACGTTGTTTCGTGACTAGCTCCTCGTAGCTCATGTCAGGGCTTCTCCAGAGCTTACGGAATTTAGCTCTGTATGATTCAGCAGTTAATTTGAATTTCTTTAACAGTGCAGCTTTAAGTTTGCTGTAATCATCACTGTCCTCATTGTCCATTTGACCCAATGCATCCCGAGCTTTCCCGGTAAGTAGTGGGGATAGCTGGAAGCTCCAGGACTCTCTAGAAATTTTAGCCTGAATACAAACTTTTTCAAAGGAATTTAAAAAGGCACCCATGTCCTTCCCCTCTTTAAATTTGGCTATCAATTTGGAATTCAATTTGTAACCCAGTCCTGTAGTCCCAGTTAAACCCAAGCCACTTACTTGCTCTGGTGCCACTGGTTGGAGTCGTAGCTTCTCCAGTTCATGTTGCCTCTGGCACTCCTACTCCTCACGGTCTGCATCTTGGCATTCTCACTCCCTCTTCTCCTCTGCAGCTCGCTGGCACTCATGCTCCTCACGGTCTGCCTCTCGGTGTTCTCACTGTGCCTCATGGTCTGCCTTCCGCTGTTCATGGTCCCTCTCCCTCTGGAACTCCAGCTCCATCTTGCACAATTCAGTTTGCAGCCTCAGTACTTCTGGATCTAGGATACTGGTGCCCTTCCCCTGCTGCTGTGGCCCTTCACTGACAGTGGCCCTGTTGCCCTCCTCACTGGATCTGGACACTGCACTGGCCACTAGCCCTGCCATACTCGAGGTTTAGTCCTTTTCAGTCACTGTCTGTGACTCACTGCTCTGGGTATCTGCTACCATCAGGGCATCTATGAGGTTCTGCTTGGTGGCTTTCACCTCGAATGGGACTCTGCTGTCCCCGCACAACTGCTTTAAGTAGTCTACAGTGTGCCTGCTGTACTTGGAAGCCGTCTTCTTCCCTAACTATGGCTACTCTGACTTACACTTTAGAAAAAAAAATAAAATGGGTAGGAACTTGACTGTATGCCAAGTGATATAGTTCTGTCTCCTTTTTTAAAAATAAATCACTGCCTTTTTCTTTCTTTGCAAGTGAGCTGATGGTCTCAAGCTGACACACTGAACAATAAAAGCTTGTAATACCAAAATGTTTCGCACTGCTGCCAACCAATCTGTCACAAACCCACTCAGCAGGTCAGCCCTTTACTCCTAAAGTGCCAACCTCCAAGCGCAGTCTTGTGAACAGTTAACAGAAACAGGGTAACCTTCCTGTCTGTTTTGTGTGTTCAAATCAACCTTTGGTCTGAAGTCTTCGAGGGATTCAAACTGTGAACCTCTTGTTAGTGTACCCAATGTACAGGCTCAGATAATTCTTGCTCTTGTGGGGAAGATATCTTTTGCCCACAGCACCTAACCAGGCATACAAAATGAACCCTTAAAACTCTATTAAAGACCTCAGAATAAATTCTTACCTTTTCCCAGTTTGGTAAAACCAGTAAGCTTCGAACTGTGTCAACTTTAACCATGTATGCTGCACTTGTCAAGAAAAATAATTTCAAAGGCACACCAGGTAATCTCTAAAGTAGAGGTTTACTTCAAAATAGATAAAAAAATGTAACATGTACATACAGAACCATATATCACTGAACATACAACTCACTTAAAAGAATAAAGTTTTAAAAAGTGCAGATTCCTACCACTAATACATGTAGACTTGTCTGTTCTAAAGTATTCTTATCTCACAGTGCTATAGATGTTTCTTTTTCAGAGTCCAAATATTTTTCGTCGTAGTGGAAAACAGAATACTGTTTTAAAACTGGCTTTGCCAACCTCTTTGCGTGAGGTCACCTAGCTCCTCCCTGTCAGAATATAAAAAAAATATATCTATGCAAAACAGGATGTCTTATCAAAGTATTAATTCTGTGAACTAAGCACAACTCATTTTCTCATATGACTTTCTTTGATCTTATGAGCAGCTTCCTCTTTCCAGGACATCAAAGGACTTGTTATGTCTCTCTACCAGATCTCACGGAGGTGCAAAATGCTTTGTATCACCATATGAATTTTAACTGTGTTTCCTCTGAATGTTATAAAAGTTTATGATCTATCTTGGCAGTTGGCAAACTGCAATTAGTCACATAAACAGGAGATGCTTCATTTAGTCCCTTCTAGCCTGTAATTATCTCTTGGCCTTCCAGGTAACACCTATTAGCTAAAACCTGGGAGGGGGTTGTCATTCCATAGACTGTCAGCATCTCTCATGAGAGACATTCAATAACACCTTTTTATATTACAAAAATCAAGATTAATTAGAACCAGCTGTCTGAGTGTCACAGCCTCCTCCTTCTTTATTTCTGCCCCAAGTTCCCTTTTGCCTTCATTCCTCTGTCCCGGTGGCCATGCCAATGTACCATTTTTTGCCTGATGTAGTCAATGAACTGAAGCCACAGTGATTCTGTTACCCCATTCTCTCCTCTGATTGACTCATCCTATACCATCTCAATGCCTTGCCTGACATAGAGGGCTACCCCTCTTCCTTTGCCTTTCCCCTGTCTTGCCTATACATTGTGTAACCTGGGAAAACCAGGTCCCAGTCATTATTCCCTGTGGTCCAGGTTTCCAAGATGGACACAAAGTCCAACCTGATAACTGCCACTATTTCCTGGCATCACTAATTTTATTTTCCAGGCTCCTGGCATTAAGGCAGATCACCTTCAATCATGCAACCAAGCCCTTCCCATCTTTTATACTGTAGAGTCTCCCCCTCATCATCCCTTTATCTCCTTAATTTCCTGTTTTTCATCTTTTTTTTTTGCCAGTTTAGCAATCCTTCCTTCCCTGGCCTTGTTTCTTAGCCTGTCATGAACTCCTGCTTTGTTGCATCTCTCTCCAGAGTTCCTAGCCCCCATTTCTAGGGGAGCTTTAGCTAAGTTTCACATGTGCTGTCTTCCTCAGTGGTTCCTTCAGCCTCAGCTTCCTCTATAGTCAGTTTAACTGTCCACAAATGTAGACATCGAACTTTCACCCCAGTGCACTGGTCTCCTCTCTTGTTAGGTGAAGGCCATCACCCTTGTACAACCTTCGCCCCCTCCTGACACCATCCCTTCAGCTACCCATTAAACTCCTTGATCTCTTCCTTCTTCACTCTATCCTCCCCATATTCCCTCCCCCACACTGGGAGCACTTTGAAAAAAGGCCAGGGAAGCCAACTGCACCCTCTATCTGTCCCCCAGTCTTCAGAAGTTGTGCTTCCCCATTTTGATAGGCTGGTTCGTCAGATTGTTGGTACCCAAATGTAGCAGCACCACTAGCTCCCCACCCCCTCTTCTACCATCCTCCCTATTATATCCGTATCCCAAACGGCTGATGCACCAGGAAGGCATCCAACCACCACCCTTCCTTCCCCCCACCACCCTCTCGACCCCTCTTACCATAGAGTCCCCTATGACTAAAACACTCCTTATCTTCCTCCTGTTTTTACCCCTTCATAAAAAAAATTCAAAAGCTTTACATTTTAAAATATGTTGTGTAAATCTGACACATAATGGCCTGACTGACAATGCCACTTATCACGCATGAGGGAGCAGGACTTTTATAACTCACTCGTGCCACTCTTGAGTTATGATCCTGCCCCCCCCACTCTCATGAAAATAAATGACATATTCTGAGTCAAGTCATTGTGTATCCCTTATACAGTATACAGGGTAAAGGAGGGGTTACATTTAAAAAGGTTAGAAGCAGGACCCCATTGGAAATGAGAAGCTGCATCTGAGCTGGGCTATCCTGGGTCAATAAATTAAAAAATAACTATATGACTGATTTTGCTCAGACTACCACCAAGACAGCTCGTAAGTGCAGCCACAGTGTTGCTGCCTGCAGCACCAGTGACCTGGGTTGGAGGTCTGGTGGGGAGTTTTGAGTGTAGGATGTTCTCCTCAGGGGAGGAAGAGTGACTGTTCCTGTTTCTCTGTTGCCACCTGGGTGACCTCAAGTGGCAGTGTAGCTACAGCAGTGACAGCGAGGTAAGCCCAGCCTGGCTACATGTCTGTACACTTTGCACATGCATGTGCAGGGGCCCTGTCATCATTATCTAATGGGGAGAGTGAAAATTGAAGGAAAAAGGAGCTCCCTGTCCTAGATGATGACACCCAGTGCTCTTGGGCCCCATGCTCCGCCTGAAGCACCAGACAGTGTGTTAGACGAGAACAGGTATTCAACCTTTGCAAAACGTACACAGTTTGTTCCATGGTGCCACCTTACAGACCTGGGTTCAAGTATGAGTCCTGGAATCCCACCTTGATACCAGTTACCGGGGGGGCACATCACAGAGGTGAGGAGCTCAGTTCCCAGGGGTAGGATATTGCCCAACACAGCATTTACGCAGAATAGTCACTGTGAAGGCAGCCACTTGCCCACCTCCGAGCCTAATGAAGGGTATAAGTGGGCAGTTTCAATTGTCATGCAAGGGTGTCCAAGTGTGGCAGAACCTTGTGGGCTAATAATGATCGAACCTTGCTGGGCAGTGATGACAGCGCCTCATGGGGCAATAATGGCAGCCTCACAGGGCAATAACCAAAATAAATAGCAGGTCAGTAATGACAGAACCTAGCTGGGCAATAACAACAGAATGTAGCTGGGTAGTAGCAAGAGAACCTTTCAGAAGAGTAGCCCCAGAAAGTAGCTGGGCAGTAACAAGATAACTTTTCAGAAGAGTAGCCCCAGAAAGTAGCTGGGCAGCAATGAGAATCTAGCAGGACAATAACAACGGGACCTAGCTGGGTGGTATTACAGAACCTTATAGGGTACTGAAAAATAAAGCAGACCCTAGACTGGTGGTGGAACCGGTTGGATGGTCAGACCATCACTCCATTAGATTCAGTTTTGAGGCCACCCCTGTTAGGTCTGCCCCTACGGAGATGGTTCGATACCGCCCTTTGAGGGGTGTATCCCCAGAGGACCTGATGGCAGTGTTGGACCTATCGAGCCTACCGATAGATTGCATGGATCCAGGTGTTCTGCTACATGCCTATAATGAGGCAGTAACAGGGGCCCTGGATTCTATTGCACCATTTCGTGTTCATCCTCTTACTCCTTGCCCCAGGTCTCCTTGGTTTGATGAGACCATGAGGGAATTGAGGAGAGTTGGGCGAAGGCTGGAGAGGCGTTGGCGAAAGTCCGGTCGTGATGATGACAAGCTTAGTTTGATGGACCATTATTTGGTCTATCAATCCGCAATCTCTCGAAAGAAGGCAGAATTCCTGTCCAGAGAGATAGCGGCTGCACAGAATAGACCGGCTCAGTTCTTTCGGACTGTGGACAGACTGTGCAATCCAGTCTGTCTTCAGCCCAGAAGAGCATTATCTCAAGGATGGTGTGAGGAGCTCGCTTTCTTCTTTGCAGATAAGGTTGCCAAAATCAGATCGGACATTTGCTCTTCCCCTCCTAATGGGAGCAGCAGTGGTCATCAGGAGATGTCAAACACCCAGTTGGAATGGTCTGACTTCAGCCTTCCCATAATCGAGGATGTTGTGATGATCATCCGAGCACTGCGACCGACCTGCTGTAATTTGGACCCTGGTCCACAGCGCCTCTTAGTGGGTTGCGTGGATAAGATTGGCTAGTCTAGCTCTGATCGTATGGAAGTCTTTGGAGAGGGGATTTTTCCAGATCCTCAAAGAGGCTATAATTAAGCCCCTTTAAAGAAACCTCCTTAGACCCATACTGTCTAGCAAATTACAGGCCTGTCTCTAACTTACCCTTTGTGGGTAAAGTTATTGAGAAAGTGGTCGCAGTGCAGTTGGAGGATCATCTGACCAACAACAATATCTACGATTCGCTCCAGTCTGGATTTAGGAAAAGGCATAGTACCGAGACAGCGCTAGTACGGGTACTAAATGACCTCCTAATGGCAAGACATCGTAGGACCCGATCCATCTTGGTACTACTTTATCTCTCTGCAGCGTTTGACACCGTTGACCATGGTGTGTTATTGGAGTGCCTGCGGTTAGTCTGTGGACTGTCTGATACGGTTCTCAGATGGTTTCAATCTTACCTTGAGGGTAGGACTCAGAGTGTTGTCGGGAATTTTTTCCTCAACATCATTCTCCCTGCCCTGTGGGGTACCGCAGGGCTCCATTTTAGCACCCATGTTGTTTTCAGTGTATATGCTACCATTGGGGGTGATTATTAGATGGTACGGTCTGGGTTTTCACTGCTATGCTGATGATACCCAGCTGTATATGTCTTTTGTGCCCGTAAGGACGCTGCCTTGTCGGGTATTTAATAACTGCCTGAAGAAATCCAAGAATGGATGAATGGTAGTTGGCTGAGGTTAAATCCGGAGAAAACTGAGGTGTTGGTTGTGGATTTAGGTCGCCAGTGAGGCGGGTATGCCAGAGGGATCACCCTCAGGCCTATGGCTTGAGTTGTCCAGCTGACGACCCAGACCGGTGCAAATCTTGGCATAGTACTTGATGACCATTTGACACTTAAATCCCAGGTGTCAGCGGTTGTGAAGACTTCCTTTTTTCATCTGAGGAATATTGTCAGGGTGAAGCACTTGGTTCCTCCAGAGGACCTTCCAACATTAATCCACGCCTTTGTTACCTCCCGGCTTGACTACTGTAACTCCCTATACCTAGGGCTATCGGGGGTTGAACTTCGCCGTCTGCAGCTGGTGCAGAATGCGGCAGCCAGGCTGTTGACTGGAGTCTCTAGATCCAGTCACATAACGCCTGTGCTCCACGGACTGCACTGGCTACCAGTGTTTTGCGAATCACCTTCAAGGTCGGTTTGCTGACCTATAAAGCCCACATGATTTGGGACCTGCCTACCTGAAAGAGCTCCTGTGCCCCTATAGTCCCTCTCGCCCCCTCCGATCCACTGACGAGGGATTGCTAGAGATTCCCAGGGTACGTTTGAAAACATCTGGTGCTAGATCATTTAGTTTTATGGCACCTACCCTGTGGAACTCTCTACCTCGTCAGGTGCGAGACTGCCCGACCATCCTTAGTTTTAAAAGGGAGTTGAAGACCCACCTTTTTAATATAGCTTTTAAGGATTTCTGCTGATTTGATTTACTATATTTATTGTCATATTTATCTGTACATGCGCTTTGATTTAAGAAAAGCGCCTTTTAAAAATAAAGTTGAAATTGAAATTGAATTGAAAATAGACAAATAGAGGGTTTGTGCACTTGTGGAAAATTCATAGGAGGACCACATAAATTGCAGATAGTAACAATAAATGTTCCTTTATTTTAGATGCCTTCAAACAGAGGATATACCTTCCTTAAGTACACAGTGATGATTGCCAGAGAGCGCAGGCAAAAACAGGAGCTAAACACAAACAAATGTGAAAACAGATAGCTGTAAAAACACAAATACAGACACAAACCTCCATGGCCCAAACACCCCAGTGCTTCACTCAATCTAGGGCTGAGTTATGGCAATAACAGAACCTAGCTTGGCAGTAATGACAAAATCTTGCAGGACATTAACCACGAAAACCTAGCCACTGAAGGTGCTGAATGGCAGTATTTGCCATTTTCATTGTGCTGACCCAGGATTTCATATCATGTCTGCTCTTAGGTCATATCAACTCAGTAAAGAACATCAGTTGAGATATTTGTGCTGCTTTGTTTGGTTTTGGATGAAGCCTGGAGGGACAGAATTGTCCATCTAAGGGCTCTCAATTAAAAAAAAGGGAGGGCGGAAGGGAGATCAAAAGAACTCAACAATGCTGGGATGAACTGTGCTGGACTGTGTGTGGGGGTGAATTACTGCTGCCAGTTTGGGACTAAGTTGAGTCCGAGAAGTCTGTTTTACTTGCGATCTCAGTCCTGAATCAAATACAGGCCAGGGCCCCTTGAGGTCAGAGGTGATTGGGAGCATTAATCCACATCAACTTACAATAACCAGATTCATCCCTTCATAAAGCAGCAGCATATTTTCACTGGGAGGGAGGCTCGGTTCCATTGCTAACTCTGGCCCCTTTGAACTGACAGTGAGATTAACAACTGAAAAGACATTTCTGAGCCCAGTGATCCCTGCAGTCTAATCTCTCTTGACAATTCCTTTATACAGAGGCACTGAGCCATTGTACCCAGGGCATCTCCAGCCTCATCTACACAAACTTAAAAAGCCACAGCCTTTTCATCTGTCTCTCCATCGCAGAATCAATTTTTCATCAAAAGGCTTGGACCAATCTATGCTTATTCTTTTATTTCACTTTGCAGTTTTCCACTGGCATAATTTTTGGAATGCTTCTCTTTGAAATCAGGCTGATTGCTTCTGCCCAGTCCCACCTTCTGTATGTGGTTTCTAACCATACCTGTAAAGTGTTCCATATTATGAGGGATGTCCCTCATTGTACCCATCAGAATTACTCCATCCCACAAGAAAGAGGTGATGTCCTGCATATAGAAAGTTCTATCTCGTATTGTCTCAGACTATAAAGCAAAAATTCAGAAATAATCTGTGATGCTAAATCAAACTGCAATGTTGCACATATAAAAGCATTAGTTTTCAATGTTCAAGCGTGTATCTCAGTGTTTAATGATTTGTTCCATATTATGACAGCAGTGTTCCCGCATAATAAGTTCCAATGCCCCTTATTTGAGTTATAAAAGGATTATGTGTGATGACTGTAAGGAATCGAAGGCACAAAGAACAAAGAAAATGGGCACTCACCCCTCAGTCCATGAACAAATGACAAGACACTGGCTCGAGAAAAATGCTGTGCAAAAGTGCTGTTTTATTTAGTGTCAGAGACAAAAAAATGCACTGAATGCCTGATGTGTTTCGGAAACAGACTCTTCTTTCTCAAAGCATTTTCTTTTACTTCCACCAAGGTTCCAGACTCCATTAATAGAACTGCAATAACTGGGAATACGGTGCTAATGCTTAGACCACTGGCTCAGCTGCTCAGGTTTACTGGGGGAGGTTACCAGTCCAGTAACACCTACATCCAGTGTCAAGGGCCCTTTTGCTTACAGTCTGTTTCACAGCCCCTGTTTGAGGACAACAGTTTGATATCAGGTCACAAATATTCTGCCTTTAACCTGGTTTAGAGACTTGTTTTAAATTGATTAGGCTCTAGTCCTTTCTAGGGAAAGGAAAGTGGACACAATTAGAGGGTCTTGCATAGCTAGCAGTGCCCCACAGGTGGGGGCAAGGGAAGTTGGGAATGGAAGAAAAGAAAAGGGGGGAACTTGGTGGACAGGAATGTCCACCAATTTGAGGAGTTTGGTTACTAAACTGGTTGATTAAAAGGCCACAATGGTGGACGAGGGACTGGACCTAGTGGCCATAACGTAGACCTAGTGGACGGAGAACCAGGACTGGGAGGTGGTTATCTCAGGCTATAATATTTTCAGGAAAGACAGGACAGGTAGGAAGATGGGGGGGAGGTTGCACTTTATGTGAAGGACAGTATAAGGGTGACAGTAGGGCAGGAAGAACAAGGGGAGATGGAGGTCCTGTGGGTCACCCTGGAAAAGTGGACTGGTGCAATAATATGCCTAGGTGTGATCTACAGGCCTCCTTCACAGGAACAGAAGGTGGACAAGAAATTAATGCAGGTGGTGCAAAATATGGCACACAAGTGGGAACTTCTACTGGTGGGGGACTTTAACCTCCCTGATGTGGACTGGGAGATCCTGTCAGCAACATCAGCAAGAAGTAGGGAGTTGCTGAACTCCCTGCAGGGAGCGTTCCTCCATCAGCTGGTCAGGGAACCCACTAGACGCAGGGCGATACTGGACTCAGTACTGATGAATGGGGAGAGGATAGCTGATGTTTGTGTGGGAGAGAGTCTGGGGTCAAGTGACCACAAAGCTGTAAGGTTCAGGATTAGGATGGGGACAGAACTGAGTCAAACCACCACAAGGGTACTGGACTTTAGGCATGTGGACTTTAACAAAATGAGAGAGATCTTCAGGGAGACTATGGAGGACAAGGAGGACCTGAGGACGTGGAGCAATTGTAGGGTGTAATAAAGGGGGGAGGGATTTTGGGAGCCACTGATCACTGCATAAGGAAGATAAGCAAAAACAAAAGAAGAAAGAGGCCTCTCTGGTTCACCAGAGAGGTGGTAAGAGCAATAAGTGAAAGGAAATAAGCATTCAGGACATATAAAAGAACATGGGAAGGAGAACAGAGAAGTATACGGAGAGAAGCTGGGGGTGGCAGGGCAGACTATTAGGAGGGCGAAAGCAGATACTGAGGAGAGGATAGCTAGGGAGGTCAAGAGGGGGAATAAAATGTTCTACAGGTATGTCAGCAAGAGGAGGAAATCCAAACGGGATAGTGAGACTTAAAGGGAAGGATGGAGTTCCAGTAGAGGGTGACTTGGAGAAGGCGGACTTACTGAACAGGTATGTCCGCTCAGTTTTCACAGTGAAAAAAGAGGGTAAGGGACCAGAGTTGTGGGGGAGGGGCATGGAGGGAAGGGGTAGACTCTAGCCAATTCAAAGAAGGCAGTACATGGGAGGAATTGGGAAAGTTAAAGGTATGGAGCCCAGGCACTGTGTGCCAGTGGGCTACTACCTCTGCCTGATAACTACTACACAGGTAAAGGGTCCTGGGTCCTGCTGCTACAGTAGTGATCGGGGGGTTCTATCCCAAAGTAATGGTAAAATAGTGCGGTACCTTCACCCAGAGTAGGCTGATTGTGGGATAGGTGTCTGCTTGGTACAACCCCCAGGGAAGCCGTACCTGCTCACCTCCCCTTCCAACCACCCCACACACTGGATACTAAGTTGTTTCCCAATACCATACAGCACATATACTTCACAGTTCATTTTCACAAAATACCCTCCACACAGCAAATGCAACAAACGAAACACAGCTTTATTTCGAGGGAGGGCTGGGGGTACCTGGAGCAGGAAAGCTGTGAGGAGAAAAAAGGAGTTAGAATGGTTAACAATAACAGTGCCAGTAACATAGAAACATAGACTTTGATGGCAGATAAGGACCGCTTGGCCCACCCAGTCTGCCCATTTCCCTACCTATTGGATAAGCTGCAGATCCTAGTTAACCAACAGACTACTTCCTCCTACCCTCCCCCACTATAATTGCCTTATGTCTGTCCCATGTATTCTTGAATTCCCCCACTGTTTTTGACCCCACGACCTCCTCAGGGAGGCCGTTCTATGCGTCCACTACCTTTTCTGTGAAAAAATACTTTCTCACGTTGCCCCTGAGCTGTCCCCCCCTCTATCTTTAAATTGTGCCACCTTGTTCTTGCACATCTCTTTTTCTGAAAGATGCTACCCTCTTGAAGTTTGTTGATTCCCTTTAGGTACTTGAAAGTTTCTATCATCTTCCCCCTCTCCCTATTTTCCTCGAGGGTATACATATTAAGCTTCTTTAGTCTCTCTTCAAATGGTTTCTGGTGCAGACTCTGCACTATTTAAGTTGCCCTTTTGTGGACTGCCTCCATCCTGTCTATGTCCTTGCAGAGATGGGGTCTCCAGAACTGCATGCAGTACTCCAGATGGGGTCTCACCAACTGTCTGTGCAGAGAGATTACGACTTCTTGTTTTCTACTGGTGATGCTTCTTTCTATGCATCCCATTATCCCCCCAGCCCTCCTTACTGCCTTCTCACATTTCTTGCCTACGTTTAGGTCATCTGATATGACTACCCCCAGGTCCCTTTCCATTTTTGGTTTTGTTAGTACATTCCCCCATTGTGTACTCTTCCCCTTGGTTTTTCTTTCCCATGTGCATTACTTTGCACTTCTTTGCATTGAATCCAACCTGCCATACTTTTAACCATTCCTCCAACCTTGCCAAATCCCTTCTCATCCTTTCTACGCCCCCTTGTGTATCAACCCTGTTGCAGATCTTTGTGTCATCTGCAAAGAGGCATACTTTTCCTTCTGGTCCCTCTGCAATGTCACTTATAAAGACATTAAAAAGGACCAGACCCAGTACTGAACCCTGCGATACCCCACTAGTAACCCCCCTTTCTTTGGAGTGGACTCTGTTTGCTATTACCCTCTGTGTCCTGTCGTCAAGCCAATTTTGTACCCAGGCTACCACCCTGAGACCCATTCCCAGGCTGGCTAACTTGTTTATTAATCTTTTGTGTGGGACTGTGTCAAATGCCTTGCTAAAGTTTAGGTAGACCATGTCCACAGCCCGTCCCTGGTCTACTACTTTGGTCACCCAGTCAAAGAAATCTATTAGATTCGTCTGACATGACCTTCCCACTGTGAACCCATGCTGCCTTGGGTTCTGTGCCCCGCTGGTCTCTAGGCACTCAACTGTTCTTTCTTTCAGAAGTGATTCCATAATTTTCCCTACCACTGAGGTCAAACTAACAGGTCTGTCGTTACCTGCCTCTGCCTTGCTCCCACTTATATGAAGATGAATCACATCCGCCTTCCTCCAGTCCTCAGGTACCACACCATCCTTCCAAGATTTGTTCAAAAGGATAGTCAGTAGTGTCACTAGTTCTCCCCTTAGTTCTTTTAGAATTCTGGGGTGAATCCTGTCAAGCCCCATTGCCTTGTCCACGTTGAGTTTTAGGAGTTCTTTGAGGACCCTTTCTTCTATGAATGGACTGGTGTGACCCCCCCCCCATCCAGAGTGCTTCTATTGTTTGGTTTAGGTACGTACCCCTCCTCTTATTTTCTGGATGCTGAACAAAAGTATTCATTCAGTATCTCTGCCTTTTCACTCTCACCTCTGCCACCCCCTCCTCCTCCTCCCCTTTATTAAGCCTCACTATCCCTCCCTTGGTCTTTATTCGCTCACTAATGTACCTATGAAAGGTTTTTTCCCCCTTCTTTACTGAGTTGGCTATCTTTTCCTTGGTTTGGGCCTTTGCTATTCTGATTTTCTTCTCCGCTTCCTTCTGCTTTAACTGGTACAGTTCTCTGTCCTTCTCCTTCTGTGAATCCTTATATTTTCTGAAATCTATCTTTTTCTCCCTAACCTTCCCCGCAACCTCTTTTGAGAACCATAGTGTTTTTTTTCTTTGTTTTGCTTTGTTTATTTGCTTCACACAAGGGCTTGTTGCCTCTGTGATGGCAGTATTGATTTTTCCCCATTGTTCCTCCACCCCTCCTTCCTGCCCTTTTGTTAGTGAATTCCTTAGGCATGCTCCCATTCTGCCAAAGTCAGCCCTCCGAAAGTCCAGTACCCTTGCTTTTGTATGGCTTGACTCTATGGCTGTGTTTATTGTGAACCACACTCTGGTGGTCGCTTGTTCCCAGATGGCTACCCACTTCTAAATCTGAGACCCTCCCACCATCCCCATTTGAGAGGACCAGGTCTAAGACTGCTCCCTCCCGAATGGGTTCCAACACTTGCTGTCTGAGGCATGCCCCCTGCAGGGCATCGAGAATGACCCTGCTCTTAGATATTGCTGCAACAAATGTGCTCCAGTTAACATCTGGCATATTCAGGTCTCCCATCAACAGTATCTCCCCTTTTTCTGCCATTCTAAGGATGCCTCCTAGCATTTTCTTGTCTATTTCCTCCCCCTGAGATGGGGGTCTGTATACAACCTCTGTGCGGACCGTGGTGCCATTTCCTGTCTCCAAGGTGACCCTCAGTGCCTCCTCTCCTCCCTGTTTACCCTTTAGTTCCATTGCTTTGATCCCTTGCCTTATGTAGGGAGCTACTCCTCCTCCTCTTTTAACCTCCCTATCCCTCCTGTAGATTGTGTACCCTGGAATGTTGACATCCCAGTCATGGTTCTCTGTGTACCAGGTTTCTGTGACTGCCATGATATCCAGGCATCCCTTTTCCATTAAGGTCACTAGTTCAGGAAGCTTGTTACCCAGACTATGGGCATTGGTACTCATCGGCTCCATTTTTTTGATGGCCTTACCCCTTTTAGCCCTATACCTGTACTTACTGCCTTTGCCTTTTTTTCCATTTACCCCTGCCCCTATTAACCTCTCTACCTTGGTGTAAACCTCGCTAACTACCTTGTCTTGTGGGGGGAGGCTGGGAATTCCCTGCTCCTTTTCAGTACCTCCCCCTTGGCTAGTTTAAAAGCAAGCCACTGTACCGGCCCAGTGACATAGAGGGTTGAGGCGCAGGCGCCTTACCTCGCCCCACGCCAGTGACCCGGGTTCGGGAACGGACTCAGGTCACTGGGGGTCGGCAGGGGGAGGATAGGATTGAGCTTCCGATGGACTGCTCTCCTATCCTGGGGTGGGATTGAGGATGGCCTTGCTCGGTAGTGGACCCCTGTGGAGACTGGAGGCACTACATGAGCGGCGCAATGGGGGAATTAGAAAACTGGAAACCGCTCCGAAGACTAGCCAGATGACGGCTGCTGGTCCCAGGCACCTCCGAAGACTCCCCGGAAGCCACGAAATGCCTCAGCATCACCCGGGACCGAAAAATGAATAGTGTGCTGGTCTCCTCCCAACGGTGCCTTTCCCCTCTGAGGAGGGGGACCCACCCGGTGAAGGGTTACACTGGGCTACCCCATGGAAGGCTGCAGATCTGAGGTAGGTGGCCGAGAGGGAGATAGTAGGGGTATGTGTGTGAGTCATGGCGGATCGAAGGAGAGGCAGCTCAAGAGCACGTAGGGGTAGCATAAATAGATAATTTAAAAAAAAAAGCTTGCCAGTGAAGCATTTAAACCTATCACCTAGGATCCTGGTTCCCCTTCCAGACAGATCTAGACCTTTGTGCCAGTATAGGCCTGTATCCCTTCAGGTGAACCCCCAGTTTCCAATGAAGTCAAAACCCTGTGCTCCACAACAGTTTTTCAACCATTCATTGAATCCCAGGGTGTGGAGTACTCTAGCCTCACCCATGCCATAGACAGGCAGCACCTCCGAAAAGGTTACCATGTGTGCTGCTTGTCTAAGACC
Source organism: Neoceratodus forsteri (assembly GCA_016271365.2). Taxonomy (NCBI): domain Eukaryota; kingdom Metazoa; phylum Chordata; order Ceratodontiformes; family Ceratodontidae; genus Neoceratodus; species Neoceratodus forsteri. The sequence continues at coordinate 309,479,166 of CM057450.1, forward strand.
CCTCCTCAAGTTCACAAACTCCTACTGCACAGCTCTGATCTCAATTCCAGCTAGGTCATTTGTCTCTAGGTGGACAGTTTTTAATTTATTTTTTACCAGGAGAAACACACTAAGCTGAAAGCTTGTTTACAGGTGTGACCTGAGAGCACAAGGAAGTTAAGTGACTTGCTGAGAGTCACACAGAATGCAAGTCGGGGCTGTGGGATTCAAACCCAGCTCTCCAGATTTGCAGCTCACATCCTTAAACCATCATGCTATACTGCCTCCTTCAATGACATCCCACTCCATCTCCTGTGAAGCTGCTCCCACGATCCTGAGGATTCGCTTCCTGTCCCTCCATGCCATGGCACTAGGCAGACATCTTATCTCCCTCTCTCCTCTCTCCCTCCCTCAGTTCTGCCCCCCCAATGATTGAGTCCCCCACCAGGAGTTGTTTCCTTCCCCTGAGGGATCCTATGCCACCCTCCTGTGGGCCTCCTTTGTGGAGATTCCCAGCATCCTCCTTGGTCTCCTCTGCAGGTGTCTCCATAGAGGAACAACGCTCCACCAGAAAGGCATATGAATTGTGGAGAGGTACAACTGGAGGGATGTGCCTCTGTTCCACCACCTTCACCCTCCTTGAGCCCACCGTAGTCCAACCACTCTTTATTCTTGGCAACCTCTGAGGCAGCAGCAGTAGGCCAAGACATTCTAATGCCAACCCCCACTGTTACTAGTGAAACCCCAGTTCAGTCTATAAGGGTACCCTGTTATGGTGCAGGCCTGGTCGGTGCCATGGGTTGGCCGGCATTGGGGCCCTTGAAGAATATTTAAAGGATGAAGCTTTAAAGTTAATTCTAAACCTTTGTTTGCAAACGACCTTTCCCCAGTTCCCTTGGTCAGGGCAAGCCCTGAGTTACTCACGGTTCTGAGTTTTGGGCAGTCTCTGGAGTGGGGGACTTCCACAGTTAAAAGGTATGAAGATTCAGTCAAAGATGGCAGCAGTAGCTGATGAGAAGGCTTGAGCCTGCTTGAAGATTTGGTTGCTTCTCACCTTGCTTGGAGATCTGACAGCTTGTCCCCTTCAGCCTAATTCAGGCCTGTTGCAGAGCTCTCACGCAAGGCCCACCAGACCCAGCATGCACCAGTGGCAACCTGCAGCCAGTAGACCCCACTCAGTAGGAGTTAGTAAGTTCCCCACCTGGCTCTGAGTTGCAGTTGGGAATACCCTAGTTCCAACTTTCTCTCAAATGGGAAAACAGCTCTGGTGAGCAGCCAGGCAGTTTTTCAAACTTTTGCACTTTCAGCCAGCCCGCTAGTGCAGAGGCAGTATGTCTATCTGTGAAGCTGACGACCCAGGTTCGGAAATGGACTCGGGACTTCAGAGGGCCAGCCAGGGGAGAAGGACTGAGCATCCTAGGGACTGCTGTCCTTCCCCAGGGGGAGAGGGGTAGTGTGTCCGGCAAGTCACGGACCCCTGGTGGAGACTTGGGGGGGGATCCATTGTGCCAGCGCCATTACCTGTGGGGGGGGGTGAGGTGGACACGGGTGGTAATTGCACATCCCCACCCCCAGGTACAGCCACACACAAAATACTGGCCCCGAGCATAAAGCCCCACTCTGCCGCTGCCCCTGCTGCCAACAGTGTCCGCCGGGTGGGGTCCCGCTCCTGTGGCCCCACCCAGGAGGGTAAACCAGGGCACGTTATCATGGACCATGGGGAAGGGGCACCCATCCAGTGGCCCTGCCCGGGGGGGTAAGCCTGGCCATCGGGGGCAGCGAGCGGATGGGGCTGAGCTCCTTTCCGGGAGTGGGGGAGCAGGCAAAAAAAAAAAATTTTGCACTTTCCAGTGTCTTTTGGCAACAGCTTCCAAATTCTGGACTAACTGCTCCTTTCCACAACTGGATTTCTGCAGCAGCAACAGGTTCCCAAAGCCTAGAACACCTGCTCACCTTTTCCCTCTCACAGTTTCTCTGATTCAGAACAGCATCCACCTTTAATTCTGGCTCACACACACAGTCCCAAGAAAATCTCTTTCTCAACTCAGGGTTTTCTCTCAATCCCAACTCGTGCAGAATCACTGCAGCAAAAGAGTCTCTTCAAAACCAACAATTTCCTCCTAATGCCTGGAACGATCAGAAAAAAGATGCACATTTCCCTCAACCAGTAAGAAGTCCTTCACCTTCAATCCCCAGCATAACTCCATTTAAGTCCTGTGAAAGGTCTTTAGACTTTTTACACACAGCACTGAGCCATTCTTGACTTGATCATAGTCCAGATCAGACTGCCCAAATTCCCTGGGATTGCGCCCAAAAATCCTGCCCTCTGATTGGTCGCTACCAATTGTCAATTACAAATATCCATGGTTATTAGCCCCCTCTGATTATTGACTGTTAAAAATATCTTAGCACCTGAACTTTGTTCACACCTCCTCCCATGAGCCCTCTCAAACAGTTTTGGGCACCTAGGTAGCTGGTTGGCTGTTCATCAAGGGTCAAAGGATCATAACATGGCTGCTATCATTTAGTTCCTCAGCAGTCCACTTACTGTCCCAACATTTTAGTCCAATGCAGCCAAAAGACACACTTTTATTTATCATAGCCCCACCATTGTGTAGCTGCCCCTCTCCTCTGTTAACCCCCTGCTCCATTTAAACATTTTATTTATTCTCCTGCCTGTTGCTAGCACTGTTTTACACTACTCCCAGGTGCTAGGCAGGCTTCTTATTAATGTGTATGATCTGCCTCATGTATGTATGAGGCAGATCACTCCCCAGATTGGCGCTCCTTTCCTAAACTACACAGAGGCTTCTCTTGCACCTCCTTTTGGTCTCTGATCCCCGATTACCTAATCAGAGGGACCAAGACCTTCCAAGGGCTCCCTGTTTTGCCGCAGTAACTATCTCAGCCCACAAGCACTACAGCGCATGTGTGAGCAAAAATCAGGTCGGTGTCTCAGTGTTCCAGCTCCTCCAGCTCCGATTTGACCAGAAGAATATCTGTGGGGCTGGAGGAAGACCCATGAAGGCAAGCCGAGACGCTGGGAATAGGAGGGGAAAATTGGGAGAACCTGGGAAGCATCAGGGCCAAAACAGGTAAGCCCCCCCCCCACGGGGGGTTACACTCCTCTTCCCCTAAATACTTGGCATCCATGCTAAGCCTTTAAGCAGGAGCCTGTATCAGTATAAGGAAACACAGAAGGAGCAGGACAGAGAACTGTACCAGTTAAAGCAGAAGAAAGCGGGGAAGGCAGTCGGAATAACAAAGGCCCAAACCGAGGAAAAGATAGCCAACTTGGTTAAGAGGGGGGAATAAAATCTTTTATAGGTACATTAGGGAGTGAAGAAAGACCAAGAGAAGGATAGTGAGGCTTAATAAAGGGGAGGTGGGTGGGTAGAGTGGGACAGTGAAAAAGCAGGAATACTGAATGAATACTTCTGCTCAATATTCACAAAAGAAGAGGAGGGGGAGGTACCTAATCCAATCAATGGAAGCATTCTGGATAGGGGTCAGTACCAGTCCCTTCACAGAAGAAAGGGTTCTGAAAGAACTTCTAAAACTGAAGGTGGACAAAGTAATGAGGCCTCATGGGATTCACCCCAGAATTCTAAAAGAACTATGGAGAGAACTAGTTACACCACAGACTACCCTTTTTAACAAATCATGGGAGGATGGTGTGGTACCTAAGGACTGGAGGAGGGCAGATGTGATTCCCCTTCACAAAAGTGGGAGAAGGGCAGAAGCAGGAAACTACAGATCTGTTAGTTTAACCTCAGTGATAGGGAAAATGATGGAATCACTTCTGAAAGAAAGAATTGTTGAGTACCTAGAGATCAGCGGGGCACAGGACCCAAGGCAGCATGGATTCACAGTGGGAAGGTCATGTCAGATGAATCTAATATATTTCTTTGACTGGGTGACCAAAGTAGTAGACCAGGGAGGAGCTGTGGACATGGCCTACCTAAACTTTATCAAGGCATTTGATACAGTCCCACACAAAAGATAAATAAACAAATTAGCCAGTCTGGGAGTGGGTCCCAGGGTGGTAGCCTGGGTAAAAAATTGGTTGGACAACAAGACACAGAGGGTAATAGCAAACAGAGTCCACTCCAAAGAAAGGGGGGGTTATTAGTGGGGTACCACAGGGTTCAGTACTGGATCTGGTCCTTCTTAATGTCTTTATAAGTGACATTGCAGAGGGACTGGAAGGAAAAGTATGCCTTTCGCAGATGACACAAAGATCTGCAACAGGGTTGATACACAAGGGGGTGGAAAGGTTGAGAAGGGACTTGGCAAGGTTGGAGGAATGGTCATAAGCATGGCAGCTTAGATTCAATGCAAATAAGTGCAAAGTAATGCACCTGGGAAACAAAAACCCAGGGGAAGTGTGCACAATGGGGGGGGTGGGGTATTAACAACAACAAAAATGGAAAGGGACCTGGGGGTAGTCATATCAGATGACCTAAAGGTAAGCAAGCAATGGAGAAGGCAGTAAGGATGGCTGGGGGGATACTGGGATTTATAGGGAGAGGCATCACCAGTGGAAAACAGGAAGCTGTTATCCCCCTGTACAGACAGTTGGTGAGACCCCATCTGGAGTATTGTGTGCAGTTCTGGAAACTCCATCTCCGCAAGGACATAGATAGGATGGAAGCAGTCCAGAGGAGGGCAACTAAAATGATGCAGGGTCTGCAACATAAGCCATACGAAGAGAGAGTGAAGGAGCTTAATATGTATACCCTTGAGGAAAGGAGGGAGAGTGGGAACATGATAGAAACATTCTAGTACCTCAAGGGAATCAGCAAAGTCCAAGTGGGTAGCATCTTTACAGTCAATACAGTCCTGTACACCACAGGCCACTCCCCACTGTAAGTAGCATCCAAACTCCAGCAAGACTTCACCGAAGTTCAGCTCTGGGTTTGCAAAAATCAACTTATTCTAAACGCCAAGAAAACGGTCTCCTTGACTTTCAGCACGAGACAGAGACTCTCCTGCCTCCTTGCCTCCCCCACTTTCAAAACACTTGATGGGACCCCTCTAGAAGTTTGTACCTCCTTCAGATACTTAGGGGTCTGGCTGGACAAACACCTCAACTTTTCTACTCACATCGAAGCAACCCACAAAAAACTGCACCCTAGGCTGGGTGCATTATACCGGAACTGTAGTTGCATTCCTCTGCCAGCCAAGAAGAGATACTGCAGAAAATGATCCTCCCTATTTTTGACTATGGGGACGTAGTATACAGTGCTGCCCCTAAATCCACCCTGGCTAGACTGGATTCTCTTTTTAACTCCTTCTGTCATTTCGCACTGGACTGTCCACCCACCACTGCGACCTCTACAGGTCCCTTAACCTACTCTCACTTTTCAATAGGCGCCAGTACCACTATAACATACTCTCAGCCAAATTCTGGGCCCAGTTACTGCCCTCCTACCTCGCCTCTACCCTAACTGCTCCAAACACCATCTATATTCCTCCAAATTTACGTGACTCCCGGCTCCTACAAATCCCGCACATGGCTACCTCTGCCGGCCAGTTGGCTTTTAGAGCCCGACTACCAAAACTATGGAACTCCCTGCCTGCTGACATCCGGCTCTCCCGCTCTTCTCGGCAACAAATCTCCCTACTTAAAGGGCAAGTCCCCACAAACTGCTCATGTCGCCTAGACTCGCACTAGTATGGGCCAGCTTGCCAGCTGCACAGCTATGGTATCACTCAAATGCTTAACTGTCCCAATTAGTTGTCACTGCCCCTTCTACAAATTACTGCCTGTTGCTTGCTGTGTACATACTGTTTATATGCCTGTATATATTATTATTTTTTTAGTATTTTAGTATCTTTTGTATATAACCTATGAAAGTTCGGTATTCTGTATTTTGTACTTCTGTATTTTTCACTTGTATGTATCATCCCATCCCCAACAGCCCCCAGGACACATCTGGAATCGAGCGGTAGTCTGCTCAGTATGCCTTTCTTGGTAAAACGTTTAAATAAATAAATAAATCTTTCAGAAAAAGAAATGTGCAAGAACAAGGGGATATAATTTGAAGATGGGGGGGGGGATGGCTCAGGGGCAATGTAAGAAAGCATTTTTTCACAGAGAGGATGGTGGATGCATGGAACGGTTTTCCTGAGGAGGTCATAGGTCACAAACAGTGGGGGAATTCAAGGATGTATGGGACAGACGTAAGGTAATTCTGGTGGGGGTAGGAAGAAGTAGGCTGTTGGTAAACTAGGATCTGCAGCTTATCTAATAGGTAGGGAATGGGCAGACTAGGTGGCCAAGCCGTCCTTCTCTGCTGTCAAAGTCTATGTTTCTGTGTTTCTGTAAAATGTAAAACAGTAAACCTCAGCAGTTATCACAGTTTAACATTTCTGTCTAGACACCTGAATCCTAGCTACACAGGCATTGAACAGTTAGAAACAGAAGACACATTATGTACAATTTCCCCGTGCTGAACACCCTTTAACATTGAACATCTGTCCGATATCATAATGGCTGACACCCATACTATTTCCACCTTTAGTTCTTCAGAACCCGTGTACTTTAGCACACACTGAATAACACACTTTTTACCCTGGATTTTCCCTTGGGTACCACTTTAACCTCCCTCTTTTCCACTTTGCCTCCTTTCCTCCGGGCCTGGGGCGGGGTTAGCTCTAGCAGGACACATGTAAACCTTTGGCAGTGACCTGGAGGTGACATAGATACCTTTATGCACTACAAATAGGGGCAGGTCAGAGGGTGACCTGGGGTGTCATATGTCAACTTAAGCAAAGGTTTCACAGATCTCCCTGAACGTTTTGGGGTTCTTGCTCTTTGGCCCTGATGGTCAGCCCCTGTTCGGAGGTGGGATCAGTGTCTCTTGCCCCTGTGCTTGTTTCCACTTCCTCTGCCGTGGGGTGTTCCATCACCAAATCACTTCCACCACTCTGGCCAGTGGTACTATCTTGAGGCCACTCACAAGCTCAATCGGACCAGTATTCAAGTTCGGAGTGGGCTTTCCAAAAGGCATTGACTCAAGGCAGCTGCGCTGGAACCACTGAAAAGGCTCAGTCAGACTAATGTTCAGGTTCGGGGTGGTCCCGTCAAGGGGCTTGATAAGAGCAGTTTCCTGTTCAGCACCCTGTTCAGCAGGCATAGCTGGGTTCATCTCCCCAGGTTCATCATCATCTCGAATCTCAGTCTTTCTTGTGGTAGACCCCTCTTCCACAGATGCAGTCTCTATTGTCAGGGGTGTTCCCTGAAACAATCCGGCCAACTCAGTAGTGGGATAGAAATATTCCAGATGAACCTCAAACTCTCTCACTGATTTGTCAGCCTGTTTCCCTCTGATGCTTCCTCCGTCTGGGGAGGACCAACCCCTGGATGATCACCACCCGATTTCCTTTGTCGTCTGCGTGTAGCAGCTCGAGTCATTGGAGGTGTGGGAGGATCTACAGAGCTGATCACCTTGTCTCCAATGGGCAGGAAATGATTCCTATGAATGACCTTGTATCCACTAGATTCTCTTTCTGGTCGAATCTTATACACCTGTAACCCATCCAGTTTCTTCAGTACCACATAAGGTGTACCTCCCCATCGATCAGCAATCTTGTGCTTGCCGAGAATGCCCAACTCCTCAATAGCACTCTGTCCCCTGGCAGTAAGTCTTGCACCTGTACTTTCTTGTCATATCTTTCCTCGTTAGCCTGGTTCTTTCTGGTGGCCATTTCAGAGGCTAGGCAATAGGCCTTATTTAGCTGTTGTTTGAGCCTTCTTACTAGGTAGTCACCATCTTTTGTGCAATCTGCAGATACTCCAAAGTACACATCAGCTGGCAGTTGGGCCTCCCTCCTGGACATGAGGCTGTAGGGGGAGAACCCGGTACCATCATTCCGGGTACAGTTGTAGGGATGCACCAATGTACTGACACGTTGACTCCAGGTATGCTTATCTCTGGGGTCCAAGGTTCCCAGCATGTCCAGTAGAGTTCTACTAAATCTTTCAGTCTGGGGGTCACCTTGGGGGTGATAGGATGTTGTTCTGGACTTTCTGACTTTCCCACAGAGACAGTAGATCCTTTATTAACCTGCTCTCAAAGTCCCGGCCTTGATCCAAGTGAATCTGATGTGGTGCCCCATAGTGCACAAAAAAATTCCACCAACACCTTTGCCACAGTGGAAGCCTTCTGATCTTTGGTAGGGTAAGCTTGGGCATACATGGTAAAATGGTCAGTGACCACCAGAATGTTCAAGATGTTCCTGGAGTCTGGTTCCAAGCTGAGGAAATTGATACATACCAGCTCCATAGGGGCACTTGTGACAATATTAACCAGCGGGGCAGTCTTTTGGGGAAGAACTTTTCTCTAGCTGCACTGGCAACAGGTCTTGCAATACTGTTCCACATCCTGTCCCATTTTGGGCCAAAAGAACCGTCCGCAGGCCAGGTCTAATGTGCATTCACTGCCCAAGTGGCCCATGCCGTCATGGAGAGCTTTCAGTACTTTTTGCCGGAACCGGTCTGGCAGCACCAATTGTACTTGGGATGCCCCCTGTTGATCTTACACTACTTTATACTGCAGGATATTCTTTATTTTTAACATTGACCACTCTCGCAGCATCAATCAGGCATCGGGGTCTCTAATGGTTACTCGTGCCGGATCACTCCTCCTCTGTAGGACCCACAGAATTTCTACAATAGATGTGTCAGACCTCTGTTCCCTCATCAGATCTTGAGTTGTTAATTGCGGCAAAGAACTCATATCCAAAGTAGTTAGGTCACAGTACGCTACAGAGAGGCAACTTCCAGAGGCTCCTAAACTGTCCACTAGTCATGGGACAGCCTCAGCTGATGGGGACTCTTCATTGTCAAACGTCTTACACAAAGCATTTACAGCTTGCACAGATATCTTTACCCATTTGGAGTGTTCTTTCTGATGGGCCGGGGGGTGGCATCAGGACAAAGCATCAGCATCTATGTGGTTTAACCCTGGGTGATACTCGATGCAGTAATCATAGGTGGAGAGAGCTGATAGCCACCTGTGACCAGCTGCATCCAGCTTTGCCGTTGTCTGAATGTACGTCAGAGGATTCTTACCAGTCTTACTGTAATTTTTCCCCATACAGGTAGTCAAGGAACTGATCTACGATGACCCACTTGAGTACAAGGAATTCTAGCTTGTGCACCGGGTATTTTCTTTCTGCTGGATTCAAACTGGATTCTGCTGGATTCAAACTCCAACTGGCGTAGGCCACTGGGTGAAAACCCTCCGGGTATTCTTGATACAAGACAGCCCTCAGGCTGCTGAAACTGGCATCGGTGTGGAAAACATAGGGATTCTGCGGGTCCACACAGGCCAAGACTGGAGCATGGGTTAAGCAATAGATGATGTCCTCGAAAGATCATTCACATTCTTCAGTCCACCTGGGGCCAGATAGCTCAGAAAGGTTTGAAGTACTGCTGTGACTCAGTGAGGGCCCTATGTTGTTTAGATTTTTTACTTTTGTTGACTGGGGAGTAGCCCTGTAGCAAATGCAGGAGTGATCTGACTACCAGGGTATAATCCTTGATGAACCTTCTGTAGTACCCACAGAAGCCCAACAGGCGCTGTAACTCTTTCAAGTTCTGAGGTCTGGGCCAGGTGGTGAGTGCCTCAACCTTACTGGGGTCCATATGAATGCCTTGCACTGACACTATATGCCCGATGTATTTGACAGAAGCTTGAAAAAACTGGCACTTATTAATAGAAAGCTTCAGATCAAATTCTTCCAGCCGATCCAATACCTTCAACAGCCTCACCTAGTGTTCTTCTAGGGTCTTCCCGAAGACTGTTATATCATCCAAATACACCAGGCACTACAGCAGATTCATATCCTTGACAGTCCTCTCCGTGAGGCACTGGAAAGTAGCAGGGACACCTGAAATGCCCTGGGGCATCCACAGAAGCTCATAGAACCCCAGGGGGCATATACAAGTGGACTTCTCCTGGTCCTGTGGGACTATAGGAATCTGATAATATTCACCCCTCAGGTCCAACACTGAAAACCATTTGCTGCCGTTTAGGCAGTCCAGGGCATCCTGAATCCGAGGGATTGTATAGCGGTTAGGGACTGTTCGCTTATTCAGTGTTTGGTAATCTACGCACATCCGAATGGCCACACTCTTCTTCCTTACCACTTCTATGGGTGAGGCGTACAGGCTCCTTGACTCCTGAATTATGCCCACAGCTAGCAGTCCCTGAAGATGCCACCTCACATCATTGATACCTGCTGGGCAAGGCATTGGGACCACTCTCTAAAGGGGCGCTGATCAGTAAGGCGTACGTGGTACTGATCCCCTGTTACACAGCCCACATCCCACTCATGTAGGGAAAACACCTTAGTCCTTCTTGACAGCTTTTGTTGAACTTGAGTTTTCCACTCCTCAGGAATGGGGAGTTGCTCGGGTCAAATACCAGTGGGGACCCCCTCCTCCAGGGGCAGCTGGCTATACTACTGTCTGGACAGTAGAATTGAGCTAAGGTACGGCCCTTCCTAATAACCACCTCCTGGTCTGTCACATTCTTTACTTACACCATGACTCTTTGGACATAAGCATGCGCCTGTGTGGTAAGACACTGGGCTTTATGAGTAGCCCAGCTGTCAACTCATGTTCCTCTGCAGCATCCTACATTAACATTTGGTTCCTTACCTCCTTCTTCAGCTATACTATGCCACTAATATTACACATGCATTGGGTTGCAGCACTATTCCCTCCACATCCCACCTCCAGACTATGCCCACCGGTTCATCCTGTTCTTCAGCTATGGCCTGCACATGCTTCCTGTACGCTACCTTGACTGCTGGGTGAATTTGCAACTCCTTCCCCTGTTGTTCAGCCTCTTGGGCCTGGACAGAGCTGGGCCAGTCTTCCAAATATGTGGGCATTGGTACCCACCAGCACTGGTACCCCACTGTATATACCAGTCTCTAGGCAAATTAAAGCCAGGGTCTCAACAGGGTCTCCCACCCCACTCACTTTCAACGGGAAAGCCATCCACACTCTGACATAGCCCAAATAGGGGTAGGATTTATCACTGAGACTGCACACATGTAACTCCTCCAGTGGCTGCAGTTCTAGATGGGACAGAAGTCTGTCATACCAGGACTTGAACATAATGGTCACCTGGGAGCCACTATCTAAGATGGCACTCGTTGGCATCCAGTTTATGGTGTCGGTGGTCTCTGTTGATAGCCTCACCAGCTTATCTATATCAGGGAGTGTAGAAGCGGTGGCTTTTGCTGAAGACTTCCTTATATGTACTGTGGAGCAGGGCTTGTCGGGGGCCCCAGAACACTCCTTTACCGGGCCCCATTGACGTTTCCCTGTGGCTTGGGCTAAATAAATAAATAAAGTTGATAAGGAGAGTCTCTTTAAGCTGAGTGGCAACCATATCACAATGGGGCACAGTCTTAAGCTGGAGGGTGGAAGGTTTAGGAGGGAGGTCAGGAAGCACTTCTTCACAGAGAGGGTGGTGGACACTTGGAATGCGCTGCCAGAAGAGGTCATCTCGTTGAATATGGTGGGCAGCTTTAAGAGAGGCTGGGATAGGCATAGGGGGAAGATAAGAATCATGGGTAGGGAGAATGGGAGGAGTGGGGAGGGAGGGAAAGGACATTAACTCAAGCCGTGGACCCTGCAATAGGGGCAGACTTGATAGACCAAATGGTCTTCTTCTGCTGGCTTCTTCATATGTTCGTATGCTCTATGCAGAAATGTCCATCCTTCCCACACCTATAGCAGAATGTGTCCCCTCTTCTGAATCAGATTGGATAGGGGGTTGCAGGATGAGGCTGGTGCTCTTGAGGATTGAGTGGCCCTAGATACACTAATGGGGCTGAAGTTGGGGCAATCGCTTGGGCCATAACTACTTTCTGCTCTGGGTCCCCTGCCCTTGACAACTCTTGATTTTTAAGTTCACTGATGGCTTGGCACAGTTCATGAATACAGGTTTCAATCTGGGGAACCACAGGGGGCACCTGAGTCTGTACCCCCAGGCCCATGAGTGGAAGGGTGGCTGGGGCAGACTGAATGGGTTGATTAGAGAGAACATCAGAAGCCTTAGCAGAGCCTGAAGTAACCTTATCCAGGGCCTCCCTACACTCCTTTAACAGTAACTTGAGCTCAGAGGCCTTGCGGGGTATCCTCCTGAACCTGGGTAGTGACCACCACTGAGGGCCCGGAGTCCTCACTGGGCATCCCTTTCCTTTACCACCCTGACTTCCCTGTGAAGTATCCAGAGGGAGAGGGGACTACCCAGCCTATCCTTCAAGCCCAATTTTAACAGTAGCCACTCTGAATACGTGGCCCCCCAACACCTGTTCCAGTTGAGTTTTATTCAGATCAGATGCCTGTATCCCCCCCCATGTGCGATACACTTTTTGAAGGGCTTTCTCCAACCTCTGAATGTACTCCAACAGAAGCTTCCCTCGCTGTTGGCAAGTGGCTCTGAAACCCCACCAAAGATCTTCACAAGTCTCAGTGCTCCCAAAGGCACTGTCCAGGGCAGCAATATTACCGCAGTGTCAGTGGCTCAGTAGGTAGCACACTCGCCTCTGAGGCAGGGAGATCAGAGGGCTGTGGTTTCAGTTCCCACATCTGGCACTTGGGTTAATATCCCAGTACTGACACTGTAGTGCAGCATGAGAGGGGTGCTGCACTTCTGAGGTGCCGTCTTTCGGATGAGATGTTAAACCGGGGGTCCCATCTGCCTGGATTGGTGGTAGTTCAGGTGGATGTTAAAGATCCCATGGCACTTATCGAAAAGAGTAGGGGAAAGTTTTATTGAAACAAAAGAAATCATACAGCACCAAAACAAAAGCAATTTGCAAAAACTCATGTGAACTCAAAACAGAAGTAAACAAAAAAAAACAGAACAGAACTATGCATATCAACAGACAATCCATCAGGTCACTGCAAAATCAGAGTCTGTGATCCAAGGAAAGAGCTTTCCAAAGTTCAAGTAATGTCTCCTTGGAAAATAATGTACGTTCATGTACATAAATGTTAGTTAGGTCTGTTACGATTTTCTTCTCAAGCTCTGAATAAGAACAGGTTTTTTTGCTGTAGAGTAAACAGACATTGAGCCATCCAAATATTCCATTTAATTACTACAAAAACTAGATTTAACGTGTCCAGAGTCCAAAGGGACCACTGGGGAGAAAAAACACCATACATAATATTCTGGTAAGAAACCGTTTGAAATAATGAAACTTTTGAGTAGAAGGTAGATTATTGTGATTGTAGTTACCTTTTGATGGTAAGGGTAAAGAGCTGAGATAGAAATGTATGTATTTTTGAATGTTATAGAAGCCAGAAGGGGAAGGAAGCATATTCAATTCAATGCTTTACAGTAACTGGTAATTGCTGTTTTTCCTTTAGACTTGGATTGTGGGCTTTTGGTGACACTGCACTTTCTTTGTTGTCTTTACTTAGAATTGTTTTTGGGCTGTTGAGGATTTAAAACGTAGTGGTGGTGTATTTCTTTGCTGTCTTTGGTTGCTGCAAATTTTCACCCCCTTCCCCCAACTCTTGATTATATGCCCAGTTAAATCTGATTGACAGGAGCTAAACACTGGGTATAGTAAGGGGTGTGGAGTAGGAGGGACATACCAGGAAAGGAACAGCAGCAAGTGAAGAGGTGACTGCTCTCTCAGTGGAAGGGAAGTAAATGCAAATCTAGGAGCTTTCATTATTACTTCTTTGCATTGATATTGCATTGGGAAAAGGAGGAGCAGGAGTTTGAAGAAGGTTGTGCAATGGCTACTTAATGTCTGTTTTTGAGTGTGGATAGGAATATAAAAAGCAGTTGCTCAATATATCTAAACGTAGCAACAAAGGAGGTAAAGGAAATAAAGAAAATGTTTTGCACTGATAGAGGAGGAGGGAAGACTTGGGGGAGTGTTTGGTATCCCATCTGGAAGGGGGGGGTCGGGTCACAGGACAACCAGCAATGGTAGGGTGGTAGGCTGCAACAACTGTGGTGCACCAATCTTTCTAAAATTGCCTGGAGGTGGGAGGATGTTTAGTGCAAACCACATAGAAAAACTTAGAAAGGAGATTGAGGGTCTGCAGGAGGAACTAAGACAGGCAAGGCAGATTGGGGGTGGGTTTAGCCCAATACTGGAGGGAGGAAGAAGGGGAGATGAGGGAAGGCGATTTAAGCCAATAGTGGTGAGGAGAGGGTAAGAAGAAGGGAAGCAGAGACAAAGGGGCCCAGGCCAGGAAGAACAATTGCCTGGGAAACCAGGTCAGGAGACAAAAGACAAATGGAAGGAGGAGATAGGGACTTGAGAGGGGAGGCGCAGAAGTGGCAAAAGTCATGGAGTGGAAAGGAGAGAACAGGTTACTATGAAGAGAAAGGGAGCGGCATTTGTGAAGGGCCTCAGAAAATAGCTGTGCACTGCTAGAGAGGAAGAAGATGGAGGAGGAAATGATGAAATTAGAGGAGTAATTGATAAATGCCTGGACCAAACTGGAGCGGGGAAGTTCTGCTGGGAGAATTGCAACAGGGGTAAAGGAAATAATGTGCAGGAGGAAGAAGAGGACTGGAAATGAGAGAGAGAGAGTGAGATGAATGGAAGCAAGCAGGGAGTAAGAGGGGTGGAATCTTAGTGCAGGGGGACTCAGTACTAAGAGGAGTCAGGTGGGGTAGCAAGGGGGAGAGGCATAGTCACATTTGGGTGGAGACCATGCCAGGAATGACAGCGGAAAGGGTGGGACGGTCTGTTATGAAATATGCTAGAAGGGGTAGGGACAAGCCTCATTTAATTACACATCTTGGGACAAACGACCTGGCTGACAAGGCAGTAGATATAGTCCAGAGGAGGTTCGAGGAACTAGCACATTTATGTGAGGGGGCAGCAAGATCAGTAACTTTTTCAGAGATACTTCCAGTGCCCAAGGCAAGCACAACAAGAAAGCTGAGAATAGAGGAATTTAACGGATGGCTAAGAACTTGGTGTTGTGCTAAAGGGTATGGGCTGTTGGGGGTGGGGAGGAACTGGGAGGACAGTAGTCTCTATGCCAGGGACAGACTACACTTGAGTGAGGAGGAAAGAAAGTTTGAAACAGAGGATGGAGGAGTACACAGAGAAAGTTGGGAATTTAAACTAGGAGTGGGGGTGGCAGTTGGGAAGAGATATGCAGAGACACATTGGGTTAAAACCATAGATGAGCTACTCCCCATAACAGTGACAAAGGACAAAATGGCAAGTACTGTTGGTGATGCTAGGAAAGGGGGCAGGATGGGGGGAAGGGTGGAAGATGGTTACCCTTAATGCTAGGAGCCTTGGGAGGAAAACTGCAGAGTTACAGGTTCTCATGGCAGAGGGAGAAGTGGACATTGCAGCCATCATGGAAACATGGGCCACCCAATACAATGACTGGGACCTGTCTGTACCAGGGTACAGGTTATTTCGTAGGGACAGGGTGATTGGGAAAGGAGGGGAGTGGCACTATATGTGAAGGAAGGACTGAAGTGTGTAAGGAGGAAGGGAAGGAGGGTAACGAGTCACTTTGGATGCAAATCCAGGATTCCAAGAATAGGATTCTTAGAATGGGGTGGTGTACAGGCCACCATCTCAGACGGAGGAGTTAGACAGGGAACTAGTGGGACAGATCAGGAGGACCTGCGAGAAGGGCAGTGGGGTGATTGTGGGGACTTCAACATGCCAGAGTGGACTGAGCACCCCAACAACCAGGAACAGAAGGGAGCAGGTACTGCTGGATGCCTTCCAGGACAGCTTCCTGCTGCAAATGGTCAGTGAACCAACCAGGTTAGGGAATACCCTTGATCTTGTGCTGGCAAATGGGGACTTTGTGAGAGAACTTACAGTGGAGGAACCGCTGTCAGGGAGTGACCACCACTCAGTATGGCTCACATTGGATATGGGCAAGGAAGGAGTGGAATCTGGCACAACAAGGGTCCCAGGACAGATGATAGAGTCACTCCTGACTTGTTTGATTTCGGTGACTCCTCGCTGCCAGCTGAATGGAAACGGAGGATCAGTGAGAGGCTTGCCAAGCGAGACCAGGTTTTCTCCCTGAAAGAGTGGGATGTGGGATGTGTACAAGGGGCTGATCATCACATTTGGTTGCACGATTGTTCTGCCAACTCAAACCAGGCAGCTATTTACTCACTCACACTCACATACACACAATAACAATACAATAAGTACAGCAAGCCAAAGCTTTATTATAACAAAATATAATACAAAAGGTTATACATCACCGATTCAATAAAGCATCATCCAAGCCCTCTTCCAATGGCTGGGAAGCCCCCTTGTCAGCCTGGCTAGGAGTCTCTTGAACCGAGACTGGCCCACAGCGATGCATCCACCCTGCAGGAGAGGCTTCAAACCAGGCATCTGGAAAGTCCCATTTTATATGTTTTATCTGGTATTTAGAAATGCTAAACCACCATGTCCTAAGCACTGGCCAGGTGCCCAGAACATCACGAGTTCAGCATGACAAACACCACTTATTCTCATAATAAATAGTTGGCATTCGTCAGATCATCATGCCCTAAACACTGGCCAGGTGTCCAGAACATCATCAGCCAAACAATGCCAGAGATTCCAAAAGAAAAGTCTCACAACATCTTGTATTCTCATAACATCTTGTACAAAACATCTTATATAACTATGATTAAGCATTAAGCATTTCAAAATGGAATAATATCATACAAAATGGAGTGACAATAATCAACACATGTGTATATATATATATACACATCATTCGGTCCTTTGATTATTGTGAATACAATTTGTATGAAAATGGCATCATAAAAGGTTTATCCACATACAGTCTCCTAATTCTATAGGATAAATAACAATTCCACACAGTTAAAACAAACAATATCACTGCAATTATTAAAATCGGATGGATCAATCTGTTCAATACTTTAGTGGCAGAAGGAGATCACTTGGTCTGCCACTATCACGGTTTGCATTTGGGTTTGGATCAATGTTTTATTCCTAATAACTTTATTAGAAGATACCGATATCCAATTAGTGACTGGTATCCATTGCTTAAACACGGTCCTCCATATAAATTCATTATTCACTTTGTGCTTTGTTCTTTTGTGTTAATGCATATATTTTTTGCATAGTGCATCCTGTCCAATTAATAAACTGCGATATGTTCTGGAATGTGCTTAACTGCAAAGCTTGTGACATATTAAACAATTGCAAGAATTCTGCATCGTAATCTAACGTTAACTTCTGCGGATTAAAAACAGTAGGCATCCATTGCGCTTGTAAATTAACGAACTGTGATACATCTGTCCCTGCCACTTTTAACTTGTTCGCTAATGATTCTATATCTATGCTATTCAATATTCCCACACCAGCACCAGTGCCACCTAGTAATGTATCATACCAAGCTTGTCTATTTCTACACTTATGACTAGAAGCAAAGGTTATATTAAAATTAATAACATTCTTTTGATACTGTTGCGCTACCGATATGTAAGTAGATGGCACTTTAACCAAGCTATCATTACTAACAATAGGATGATTTCTTAATACAGTAATATAGTCTACCTAAGTAGTTCTATTTTCTATTACAGTTGCATTCATGCAAAACAAAGTATTTACATTAACTAGTTCAATGGTTTCGTTAAAAATGTCTGATTGATTCATGCAACAGTCTCGTCCTCGGTGAGGAGTTATCATGCACATGTCTGATAAGTTGCAGCATTTAATAGCAGTCTTATTCTGCAAAGAGATTTCTTCTGTTTCATAGGCATATTGTACATACAATCGTCCTGGGCCACCAGTTGTCATCCAGAGATTGACCCCTGGTGAAAATGTCATGTTCAGTACCACACACTTCTGTCCAGATGGGCAGCTAAAGTTCCCCTGGGTTCTATCTTTGGTATCATTTTTCCAACTCCAGGTTCCTTTACAACCAGTGTCATTACAGTTAACCCTTTGAATCCTTCCTCCAGGGGTAACTAGCTCTGCCAAATGGACCATAAGACACACCAGCATTCTTTTAAAATCCATTGCTGGACCTAGAAAGACACAAATTTCATTATTCTCGAAGATAACATTTATGTGCAGGCACGTATTCCCATTTTTCTTTCCCTGATCTGATGACTAGCACAGTGTTGTCCTTCCCCATGGCTATCACTTCAGCCAGCTCCGGGACCATTTGGACTAGTGATCCACACCTCTAGCTCCATTATTAAAATTGTCGTGGATCCAAACCTCGTCTTCTCTCACTGTCAAAAGTATGGGGCCTCCTTAGTAATCAACAACTGTGCAACCCTGTCATGTGGCTGGATAAGAAAGCTGAAAAGACAATGGACATACATACACAACTCTACCTTCCAGCGTAACTGATTACTTGCTGAGGGCAGAAACCCTTGTACCAATAATAGGTGTGAGATTCAACTGTTTGCACTAGAGAAACAGAAGGGCTTGGGCTGGGTTATGCTGTTAAAATACCTTGGGTCTTTTCTAAAACCTGTAAATAAGAAACAATTATTGGCAAATACACATTTTTTATACCCTTGGGGAACAGTGATGTACCTTGCAACCTTTGTGGTTTTACACTGGAAGGAGGAAGGGTAGCTTACCCTCCCTCCAAGCTCCTACTGGTGGAAGACACAGCTCGAGGTGCAAGAGACAGCTCGAATACTGTAGCAATAAAAAGGTTAGCTGTGAAACACAGACAAACAACAAAAAACAAACACACACCAGTTTAAAAATAAAACAAGATTATTTCCATATGATAAAAGAAGCCAAGTGTCCCTGGGTTCCCTTATCCTAAGCATGACAAAATGTCAGCTGAGTTTATAAAAAATCCAGATTGATGGTAATACCGTACGTACGTATCTCTTAGAATGCATTTCAAAAAGACAAAAAATGATTACACCATGGTCACACATAAAAACAAAAGCCATTGTTTTTAACTGTAGATGGTAAACTCTCAAAAACAGCTGTAATAGTCCTTTTTTCAAAATCGTACTATATATATATATATAAATAAAAATATGGGGAGATGATGAATAATTCTCCCCTTCCAGCTGGAGTATTGCCTGTGTTGGCTGCAAGTCAGAAGCAGTGAGACGAGAAGAAAAGTTTGTTCCTCTTCACTTAGAATACTAGTTTTGCAATAAAAAGTCAAATTACATGGTTCACTCTTGGTGTGCTTTCATGAAAACATACATTTTGTGTGAAAAGTTGTGCTTTAGGCATGAAATACACATCAAGTTTGAACTGGTAGTAACATAAAATGTTGAAACACAAGAAGGTCAAATAACGTGCAAAAGGTCACAGTGTGCATGCAAGGGTCGTTCAAACCCAGCCATTCCTGTAGTGTCCTTGAGCACCACCAATATTAAAATATCTTTAAATAACAATAGAGCACACAATTAAACTGCTGGCCAAGACAGTACACACACATACACAAAAAGAAATACTTAACACAAAATAAGACTGACATTGTTTCACACCAATTTGTTGGAGGTAATGCCTATAGTTCCATTAGAAAACTGTACGTGGTTTAGATATATGTGCTGCCTCCTGCCTGTCTTGTAACACTGACAATTTTTAAACCAACACATTTATACATATTGCCATGCCAAATCTTTCTAGAACAAAACACTTAAACACATTTTAACTCCGTTAAAATGCAGTACAACATACCATCTGTAAGTGAACACATCTCGTATAACATGATTACACCTTTTGGCACATCCATTTATAGCTGTTAACACATTACATTTTCACCTAGCAGTGGCTTGGCACGTTGCTTGCAAACTACAACTCTTTCTGCACATTGCAATCTATATGACGTCATAACTCTTCACCATCAACACTACCTGCTTCAACCAACTACTACAAAAAAAGTTCTTCACTGACCCTATCTAGGCAGCACAAATGTTCCATTAAAATAAAGCCAATTAAAACAGTCAGCTATGAGGCAAAGAAGCTTCTTCTTTCTTTTTTTTTTTACTGTAACATGTTGTGCACTGAAGGCAGTCAATCCTATCTCACAACCTTGACAACAGAACATAAACACAGATATAAGCTAGAAATATGCACTAGAAAGACGGAGCATTACCTTGTTTAGTATATGACAGAAATAAAACAGACAGACATAAAACAACTTTAAATAAAAAATTCAGACTTACCCGTGCCAAGGTATTTTTCTTCTTCTTTTCCGATACACTAGTCTGAGTAAGAAAACTGACTGCAGGACCTTCATGATAATTTCCAAACACTGTAGCTATTAACCCTTTTAAAGGTTTTAACCCTTTCAAAGGTTTTTTTGACATTTTAGTAACCTGCAAACCAAGTCTTTTCCAGAGCTCTGGTTTGTAGTTAAAAACAAAACAAACAAAATCTCTAACAGTACTAGGTTGAGATCCATCTGGTAGAGGTCCCCAGTACTTGGTTTGGGATCAAATGTTTCAGCCTCTATGGAGGCAAGGAACTGAAATTGATACAAAAAACTTGAAACTACACAGATAGGCAACATTGGGGAGTTTCAAATCATCCGTCTGTAGTCACCTACTGTGCGTACATCCACAGTAGTTTATTTTTCTTTCTCTAGATGTTGCTTATCTAACTTCACTTAATCAGCCGCTGCTTTTCTCCTAAAGCAGCCTGAACTATGAAAGCCATCATTGGCTCTAACAGTATATACTTGCAGCAAGCACAAATTACAAGTACAAAGGGCAGTTGCCTTGCTTGTTTGAGAGACTTTTCCTTAATACATCTTTCCACATATTCTTTACAGTTTCATCAAAGAGAAAGAAAAAAAAAAAGAACTCATCCTTTTCCTAAAATAGACATTTTATTTTCGAATCCTGCCGACTACGCTCAAAATGTTCTGCCAACTCAAACCGGCAGCTATTTACTCACTCACACTACATACACACAATAACAATACAATAAGTACAGCAAGCCAAAGCTTTATTATAACAAAATATAATACAAAAGGTTATACATCAGATTCAATAAAGCATCATCCAAGCCCTCTTCCAATGGCTGGAAGCCCCTTGTCAGCCTGGCTAGGAGTCTCTTGAACCGGAACTGGCCCCACAGCGATGCGTCCACCCTGCAGGAGAGGCTTCAAACCAGGCATCTGGAAAGTCCCATTTTATATGTTTTATCTGGTATTTAGAAATGCTAAACCACCATGGGGCTCAGGGAGGGTTAGAGCAGTCAGGCAGAGGCACATCCCAGATCCTATTCCTCTCAAGAACTCATATGCCACACTGGCAAATGAGGACAACCAAATAGAGGTACCCAGGGAAGTGGAAGGAAAGGATGTGGAGGTTAGGCAAGGAGGTGACCTCAGTGGGGAAAGCAGTGGACCCCAGGAGGAGAGTGAATCCTGGTGGGGACTCCATCGAAGAGGGATCCAGCTAGGAACACAGGAGGGGAGGACAGGGAGGCGAGGTACCAGGTGCCACGGCACCGAGGGATGGAAGGAAGATACTGGGGATCACTGGGAAGGCAAGATGGGAGGGTGAGCTGGATGTCATTATCCACCTAGGTACTAATGACCTGGCAAATGGGAGCCAAAGGAAGTTCAGGAAGAGTTTAGGAAACTGGGGAGGGGTCTCAAGCAAGTAGTTACTGTCACCTTCTCAGAAGTACTACCTGTGAGAGGCAAGGAGAGCATAGGAGTGCATGCACCAGGAACTTTAACTCATGGTTGAAGAACTGGTGCTGTGAGGAAGGGTTTGATTCATTGGTGACTGGGGACCCACCTGGAGGGATGGAGGTTTGTTCAAGCCTGACGCCTGCATCCATCCTGGAGGAATCAAGCACTCAATGATAAGTTTAAATGCTACATTGACAAGCATTTAAACTAGCAAAGGGGGTGGCAGGCCAGCAAGGACGGTACCTACTTGCTCACCCCCACAGCTAGTAGTGGAACCAGTGAACCAGAGGAGTGGCTATCTCTGCAAAGCAGTGTGCAAAAGATGGAGATTAGTGTCCAAAAGGTGGATAAGCAGAAAGGGGCAAAATTCAGCAGAAGGGCAAACAAGCAAGGAGAACCAGGGATAAATGACAACCAAGGAAGGGGCTGAGTAGAACAGTGAAGCAGTCTAGGGAGGTCAAATCATGGAAAGCCATGTCAAATGCCAGGAGCCTTAGCAACAAGATGGAAGATCTGAGGCTGTCATGGTACAGTCAGACCTGGACATTGTGGCCATCACTGAAACCTGGTGTAATGATAACCATGACTGGGAGATGGCCATACCTGGCTACAACATATTCAGAAGAGACAGAGCAGGCAGGAAGGAGGAGGAGTGGCACTGTATGTGAAAATGACATAAGGGCCACACAGATCCAGGAGGAACAAAATGGGGAGAGATACTGTGGGTTAGCTGGAAAGGAAAATGGGGCCAGCCATCCAGACAGGTGTGGTCTATAGACCACCAGCCCAGGAGGAAGAAACAGATAGGGAGTTGATGCTAGCCATCCAAGGATGGCAGACAAAGTGAGGTAGTACTGGTTGGAGACTTCAATATACCAGACGTGGACTGGAGCATCCCAAACAGCATCAACTAGGAGCAGATTTATCCTGGACTCCTTCAGGGTGCCTTCCTCAAGCAACTGGTCATGGAACCAACTCGGCAGAAGGCAATACTGGACCTGTGCTCACAAACAGGGACAGTGTGATGGGGTAACAGTGGGGAGCACCTGGGTAACAGTGACCACCAGTCATTGTGGTTTGAAATCACAGAAAGAGCAGAACCAAACCACACAAAAACACGTATCCTGGATTTTAGGGGGCAGACTTTGGGAAATGGGAGATACTTGAAAGAGGCATTAAGGGAATGGGACAGGAATCAGGGGTTGAGAACAGTGGGCAGTATTTAAAATGGGATTATAAGAACAACAGAATTATGCATTAAGCAGGTTAGCAAGAGGAAAGGAAGAGGAGACCATTATGGTTTTCCAAAAGAGGTAGCAAAGAAAGTGAAAGCAAAAAGATTGCATTCAGGCAATACAAAAAGACACAGGCAGAAGTGGATAGGGAGAAGTACCAGGAGAAACAAAGGGAGGCAGGGAAGTCAGTAAGGAAGCCAAAGCTCAGACAGAAGAACACATTGCAAAATCAGTGGGTAAAGGGGACAAAACCTTTACAGGTACATAAGTGAAAAAAAGAAAGACAAAAGGAGGGATAGTGAGACTGAAGGGAGGATAGGAGCTCGTGGAGGATGACAACAATAAAGCTGACATATTGAACAGGTATTTCTGCTCAGTCTTTACTAAGAAGAGGGGGTAATGGGTCTGAAGGAGTACAAGGTGAGAATGGTGCAGAAATGGACACAAGTCCCTTTACACGAGAAAGGGTCCTGAAGGAACTGGAAGTAATAGAGCTGATAAAGCAATGGGGCCAGATGGTGCACCCCAGGATCCTAAAGAACTAAGAGAGGTGGTGGCTGAACCTCTGGCTATCCTGTTCAGCCAATCACTGGAAACAGGGAGGTACCCAAAGACTGGAGGACAGCAGATGTAGTCCCCTAATACAAAAGTGGGAACAAAGAGGAAGCAGGAACTACAGACCAGTCAGCCTCACCTCGTAGTGGGAAAGATCATGGAAGCACTACTGAAGGAGAGATTGGTGGAACATCTGGTTGTCAATGGACTACAGGCCCAAGGCAGCATGGTTTCACCAGGGAAGGTCATGTCAGACCAACCTCATTGAATTTTTTGACTGGGTGACTAGGGAGGTGGATCAGGGGAGGGCAGTGGACATGGCCTATCTGGACTTCAGCAAGGCCTTTGACACTGTGCCACATAGAAGACTATTGCACAAACTGGGGAATATGGGTGTGGGCAGGACAGTAGTGTGGTGGGTAGGTAACTGGCTGGGTGGCAGGACACAGAGGGTGGTGGTAAATGGCTGTCACTCCACAGAGGGAAGAGTGACCAGTGGGGTACCACAGGATCAGTGCTGGGACCGGTCCTATTCAACATCTTCATCAGTGACATTGCACAGGATCTAGAAGGCAGAATTTCACTGTTAGCTGACACAAAAGCTCTGTAACAGAGTAGACACACCAGAGGGTGTAGACAGAATGAGAAGGGACCTGCAGAAACTTGAAGAATGGTCAAGGGTTTGGCAGTTGAAATTCAATGCAAGAAGTGCAAGATAATGCATATGGGGCACAAAACCCTGGCACAATATATCCAGTTAGGGGGTGAGGATATAGCATGCAAACAGGAAAGGGATCTTGGGGTTGTCATCTCTGATGACCTCAAGGCCAGAAACAGTGAGTGTGACAAGGCATCAGGTAAAGCAAATAGGATGCTGGGATGTATAGGCAGGGGCATCACCAGCAGGAAAAGGGAGGTCATAATTCCGCTATACAAGACACTAGTGAGGCCCCACCTGAGTACAGTGTACAGTTCTGGAGACCATACCTACGTAAGGACATAGACAGGGTAGAGAAGGTTCAGAGGAGGCAACAAAGATGGTGCATGGGTTGCATCACAAGTCCTATGAAGACAGGTTGAAGGAACTGAACATGTACTCCTGGAGGAGAGGAGGAGAGAGGATATGATAGAGACATACAAGTATCTTACAGGGAGGAACAGGTGCAGGAAAACACTATTTTAAGCGAAAAAGATGTTTCAGGACTACAGGGCATGGGATGAAGTTGGAGGAGGACGATTCAGAGAAACATGAGAAGAATTTCTTCACAGAACAGGTGGTGGACAAGTGGAACACCCTGCCAGAGGAAGTGGTGGGGGCTGAAACAATCCAGGATTTAAGAATGCATGGGATAGACATAAAGGAATTCTAGAGGGCAGGGGTAAGGAGAAACAGACTTCTAGGAAAACAAACTGAACTTACAAGCTCAAATGGGCAGACTAGGTGGGCCATAGGCCCTTATCTGCCGACACTGTCTATGTATCTATGTATCTATGTCCTAAGCACTGGCCAGGTGCCCAGAACATCACGAGTTCAGCATGACAAACACCACTTATTCTCGTAATAAATAGTTGGCATTCGTCAGATCATCATGCCCTAAACACTGGCCAGGTGTCCAGAACATCATCAGCCAAACAATGCCAGAGATTCCAAAAGAAAAGTCTCACAACATCTTGTATTCTCATAACATCTTGTACAAAACATCTTATATAAATATGATTAAGCATTAAGCATTTCAAAATGGAATAATATCATACAAAATGGAGTGACAATAATCAACACATGTGTATATATATATATATATATACACATCAACGATGAAAAGCCTTTCCGAGAGAGATCCCGGCGCCTGGCCCCAGCTGACATAGATGATGTGAGGCGGCATCTGCAAGAGATGTTGGCTGCTGGTGTAATACAAGAGTCCAGGACCCCCTATGCCTCCCCCATAGTAGTAGTAAGGAAGAAGAATGGGGCAGTTTGGATGTGTGTAGACCATCGCACTTTGAATAGGTGGACCATTCCGGATCAGTATACCATGCCACGCATACAGGACGCATTGGATTGTTTAAATGGTAGTAAGTGGTTCTCTGTGTTGGATCTTCGCAGTGGGTACTTCCAGATTCTGATGGCCCCAGATGACTGGGAGAAGACTGCATTCATTTGCCCCCTAGGCTTCTATGAGTTCATTCGGATGCCTCAAGGGATTTTGGGTGCCCCAGCCACTTTTCAGCACCTGATGGAACGGGCCGTGGGGGACATGAATCTACTTGAGTGTCTGGTCTATCTAGATGATGTTATAGTGTTTGGCCGATCATTGAAAGAACACGAGCAATGATTATTCAAGGTTTTGGATCGGTTGGAGGATTTCGGCCTCAAGCTGTCTATCGACAAGTGTCAATTCTTCCAGACTTCTGTGAAATACGTGGGCCACATAGTGTCCAGGAATTTGAAGGAGCTGCAATGATTCCTGGGGTTTTGTGGATATTATAGGCGGTTTGTTAAGGACTATTCTCGAGTGATTCGCCCCCTCCTCAACCTCACTCAGGGGTATCTGCCCATGCACAAAAAGTATAAGAAGGTTGTGCACTCGGAGCCAGAAAAGAAGTATTTCCGTCCGAATGATGTGTTTGGGGATCGTTGGACTACTGAGTGTGAGGAAGCCTTCTATGGCATCATATATCAAATTACCCATGCCCCAGTGTTGGCCTATGCTGACCCGACCAAGCCATACATTCTCCATACTGATGCCAGTCTACAAGGATTGGGGGCTGTGTTATATCAGGAGCACTCGAATGGTCTGAGACCGGTAGCGTTTGCCAGCAGAAGCCTGACTCCTTCAGAAAAAAATTATCCAGTGCACAGATTAGAGTTCCTGGCCTTGAAGTGGGCCATTGTTGATCAGTTTCATGACTATTTGTATGGTGCCAAGATATTGGTAAAAACTGATAATTCTCTGACGTATGTACAGACCCCTGCCAAGTTGGATGCCACTGGCCATAGGTGGCTCTCTGCCTTGGCCACCTACAACTATGCTGTTGAGTACAGGGTGGGCCTAAACCATATAGATGCAGATGCTCTCTCTCGGAGGCCTATCCCACAAACTGATTGGGTCAGGTTGTCAGAACCCAACATAAGAGCCCTCTGCCAGAAATTTGACAAAGAGGAACAGGTGTCTCCTGACGCGGTGGACTGTATGGTGGATTGCTTGGGGCCCTCTGAAAACTGCATACCTGCTGCCTACTGTCATTTCTCTGCACTAGACACTAGTTCACTGCCCCAATTCAACAATGATAGTCTCCAACGGGCTCAATCCCGTGACTTTATGATAAACATGGCTGTGGAGGCTTTGCAGGCCGGGGAGGACGTGTCCAAGTTACGTTCCACTGATCTAAGGACTGCCTTGTTATATAAAGAAGGGCCCAAATTAAAGTTGATTAACCAACTACTATACAGAGAGACTGTGAACAAGGAGGGCCGGGTTGACAAACAACAACTGGTGCTGCCCTCATCTTTAGAGAACTGGTCTTAAGGTCCTTGCATAATCAATGGGGCATCTCGGCATAGACCAACACTTGATCTAGTACGGACTCGATTTTACTGGCCAAAGATGAGTACGGATGTAGAGCATATGTCAAGACCTGTAGTAGGTGTTTGCAAAGAAAAGCCCTACCTCAGAGAGCTGCCCCATGGTCAATTATCTCTACCAGTGCCGGAGTTGGTCTGCATTGATTTCTTGAGTATAAAACCCAATCTGAAAAGTGTTAGTAACATATTGGTGGTCACTGATCATTTTACCCGGTATGCACAGGCTTTTCCTACTAAGGATCAGAAGGCAACCACGGTGGCTAAGATACTTGTTGAAAACTTTTTCGTCCACTATGGGGCCCCTCAGCGGATTCATTCCGACCAGGGAAGGGACTTTGAGAGCTGCTTGATTAAAGAAATGCTGTCTTTGTGGGGGTACGAAAGTCAAGAACCACCCCTACCATCCTCAGGGAGATCCCCAGCCTGAAAGGTTTAACCGTACGTTGCTTGACATGTTGGGCACATTGCAACCAAAAGACAAACCAAGATGGAGCCAGCAGATTAGCACCCTAGTTCACGCTTATAATTGTACAAAAAGTGATGCCACAGGATTTTCCCCGTACAGACTGATATTTGGGAGAGAGGCTAGACTGCCAGTGGATGTGTGTTTTGGGGTCTCCCCTGATGGGGTGCAAGCAGAAAATCATCTACAGTATGTACAGAAATTAAAGGCCCAATTGAACCATGCCTACCAACTGGCCCAGACCATGGCTGCTAAACGAAACCTGGCTAACAAGGAGAGATATGATAAGAAAGTGAAAACAGTGGAACTGAGAGAAGGGGATAGAGTGCTGTTGAGGAACTTGGGACTGCATGGCAAACATAAGATTGCCGACAGATGGCATCACCTCCCTCATATTGTTGTGGGACAACTGGCAGGCTTACCTGTATATAAAGTGCGGCCTGAAAACAACTCAAAAGATGTGAAAACCATACACAGAAATCATCTGCTGCCAATTTGGCAAGTCCTGATTGAAGCTGAACCTTCAACTGCCGCTCCCTCCCGGCCTGTGACTAGATCTGTTGCCAAAAGAAGAACCAAACCTGTGGAGTCTTCAACAAGCCCACCAAGGGAGCCTTGTCCAACCCCTGCAGAAGGAGATGATCAACACTCAGTGTCGGAAGACAAAGAAGATGATATTGAATACTATCCCTCTTACGAACTGAGCCAGTTGTTTTGGGGCAATCCCCTTGTTAACTCGGGAAATGAGATTGGCCTGTCTGGACTGCTTGAGCCCTCTACTTTGTCCCCGGAGCAATTACCTCCAGAAGATGAGTGGGGTAGCAGACAAGCCCAGGGGGTGGGGTCCTTAAGCCTGGCTGAACTGTCTGGCCTGGCTGAATTGTCTGACTTTTCAGAAGAAGAGTGATGTGGGGGAACAAGCCAGTGATATGCCAGAACCAGAAGAATATGTTGAATGCCCTGATGGTTCCTCACCAGTATTTAAACAGCCCTCAGCTGAGCCCAGTGGGGTGGTTCCTGGGGTAGAGAGTCAGGCTCCCAATAGTACTATGAGCCCTAGGTCTTTTTCCCCTGTGGAAATTCCTGCTACTAATGTCAGTGAGGTTGAATTGGAATCAGGGCCTGTTTCTGGGTTTTCCGAGACCCCTAGGCACTCCAGCCGAGACGTCCGGCCAGTAATAAAGTTGAGTTATGAGTCTCTGGGTCAGCCGGTGGACCTGCCCTTAAATGTGGTCCACAAAGGGGTGTATGTGGCTCCGAGTTCCTTGCCTAGGTTAGCCTTGGAGGATAACTCCAGATTGTCAGTATTGCCCTTTGAGTGTGACGCCCCTGTTTCGGGTGACCCGCCAGTAACTGAAAGGGAGGGGTTCCCCCAGTCCAGGTGTCACGAGCAGGAATTAATGACTGATTTAAAGGGGAACAAGACTTTATGTGTATAATGTTGTATAAACCATAATACACTGTGAATGTAATATTCATGTATGTAATGCAAAGGGTGATATAGTGTTAACTAAGCTGTTTGCCTTAAATGTGATTTAAGGGTAACTACTTGACGTGGACGTCAAGCTTTCCCAGGCCAGGAAGGGTGTAACCCCCCTACAAATGGGGGTTTCTAAAAGCTTCCTCGGAGCTTGGGTGAATGCTCCGTGCCTAGTTGGTGTTCGGCGTTAAGACCGCTTAAATGTGTTACCAGTGAGCGCTTTTGAAGCCTCCTTATGCTGTCTCTTTGAGGGCTGCCTGTTGCAGCCGCAATTAACTGACATGGAGGGGGCTGTGTGGTTGTATGCCCGAGTTCTGCCCGGGCCACTGCAAAATAGCTCCTTTTTCTGCCACCGCTAGTGGTGCAGGGGGTGCTCTGCTAGGGGATGTGATTGTTGCGAGAAATAACATACAATAATAATGATAATGTAGTTGTTCTAACCTGCCTTTCTTTGCAGTAAAGACTGTTTCGATTGTCTCCTCCATTTTGGTCCAGAACTGCTGACTTGGACCAATCAGTACGCCGAGACCCTACAGAGTTGGCTGACCAATAGAGGAACTGTTTGTATTTGGGAAAGGCATTATGGGCTATGGCGCTTTTTCGCACCACTGAGAGTAGGAGGAAATGACTGGCATGTTCAGCCAGCCAATGAAAACGGGTAGCGCCCAATCTGAAAGGAGTGTTCAGTGCTGCCAAGGGCAGATGTGTTGTGGCTGAAGAGAGGAGAGGAGCTCTGTGCTTCTGCGCTGTGTGAGTGTTCGCGCGGGAAGCGCGGGAAGGCCTGAGGCGGCCGTTCTTCCCTTTCGAGCAAGTCAGACTAAATCCGCTGCTGTGCGGTCGGAGGAGGCTGGTGCCAGCCCAGCTACCTACCAGGCTCAACCTGAGAGGACTGGAGAGAATTGCTAAATCGCGCTCAGTCCACCCGTGATGTTGATACTGCTGTTGGCTGCCTGAGTTCCTCTGCAAGTTCGTGAAAGCAACTGCCTGGTATGGTACCCCTCTGTTGTTTGCCATATAAATGTGTGAGGAGGCTGGTGAACTTCAGGCTCAGCCCTGCCAAGGGTGAAGGAACCATTGTTGTGGGAGTTGTGAGTACTGAATCTGGGTAGCTCCCTGCAAGTGTGTAAAAAGTGGTGTCAAGTTGTCTCAGTATATTGCTGACTGCCTAACTGAACCGTTGTTCCTTCTGCTCTAGCTCAGGATTGTAAAGGTTATCTGTGTCAGGGCCCCAACCAGCTGCCACGTTGGACTAGCCATTAGGGCTTGGGTACCCAGGGACAGCAAATCAGAGTGGGTTAGGGCCTGTGCAGAGCCCTAGTTAGATAAATCATAGTGATAAGCCAATTAACCTGATTCCCCCCCCCTTGTTATTTCCCCTTTAATAAATCAGATTTTTGTGTTGCAACTACACCCTGGCCGGTTTGTGCATTCCTGTTGAACTGCTGTATAGTGACTGTGATATACCTGTATCTTATTTTACAGGGGGTCCCCAGAGTGAGCTGAGAGATACTACCTGGGGGGTAAGTGTATTGGTGAAAAGAATTGTTGGTACCCAGTGGAGCCACTAGTGGGACAAAGGGGAAGGTAAACCAGAGGGCTGTGACCAAGGCAATCTCAACTGTATTAACCCCGACCTCTGGGTGGAGGCACCCGTCAACGGATCTGGGCCCCTCACCCTGTCTCAGTGGAGGCAGGCAGGGGTAGTAGCCCCAAGGGTAGTGCACCCTGGGGGTTACATGTTTATAGATATAAATCAAAGTACCCTTAGTAAAATCTAAAGGGATAAACTCACTAGCTAACAGGGAGGTAAATACTGAAGTTAATTCAGGGATTAATTCTGTAGTGGCACAGTGGAAGGGTCACAGACTTTAGTGCTAAAGGTACAGTGTTCAAGCCCGACATGGGGAACTTTGGCTATGTAAACAGCAATTTGGAATTTTATCAGGGGAGGGCAGTGGACATGGCCTATCTGGACTTCAGCAAGGCCTTTGACACTGTGCCACATAGAAGACTATTACACAAACTGGGGAATATGGGTGTGGGCAGGACAGTAGTGTGGTGGGTAGGTAACTGGCTGGGTGGCAGGACACAGAGGGTGGTGGTAAATGGCTGTCACTCCACAGAGGAAAGAGTGACCAGTGGGGTACCACAGGGATCAGTGCTGGGACCGGTCCTATTCAACATCTTCATCAGTGACATTGCACAGGATCTAGAAGGCAGAATTTCACTGTTCACTGATGACACAAAGCTCTGTAACAGAGTAGACACACCAGAGGTGTGGACAGAATGAGAAGGACCTGCAGAAACTTGAAGAATGGTCAGGGGTTTGGCAGTTGAAATTCAATGCAAAGAAGTGCAAGATAATGCATATGGGGCACAAAACCCTGGCACAATATATCAGTTGGGGGTGAGGATATAGCATGCACCAAGCAGGAAAGGGATCTTGGGGTTGTCATCTCTGATGACCTCAAGGTAGGGAAACAGTGTGACAGGCATCAGGTAAAGCAAATAGGATGCTGGGATGTAGGCAGGGGCATCACCAGCAGGAAAAAGGAGGTCATAATTCCGCCATACAAGACACTAGTGAGGCCTCACCTGGAGTACACAGTGTACAGTTCTGGAGACCATACCTACGTAAGGACATAGACAGGGTAGAGAAGGTTCAGAGGAGGGCAACAAAGATGGTGCATGGGTTGCATCACAAGTCCCTATGAAGACAGGTTGAAGGAACTGAACATGTACTCCCTGGAGGAGAGGAGGGAGAGAGGGATATGATAGAGACATACAAGTATCTTACAGGGAGGAACAGGGTGCAGGAAAACACTATTTTAAGCGAAAAGATGTTTCCAGGACTAGAGGGCATGGGATGAAGTTGGAGGAGGACGATTCAGAGGAAACATGAGAAAGAATTTCTTCACAGAACGGTGGTGGACAAGTGGAACACCCTGCCAGAGGAAGTGGTGGGGGCTGAAACAATCACGGGATTTAAGAATGCATGGGATAGACATAAAGGAATTCTAGAGGTCAGGGGTAAGGGGAAATAGACTTCTAGGAAAACAAACTGAACTTACAAGCTCAAATGGGCAGACTAGGTGGGCCATAGGCCCTTATCTGCCGACACTGTCTATGTATCTATGTATCTATGATCAGGTGGTCACCCAGTACCTTATATAAGGCAGCGGGGAGTCCATCTGGACCAGGAGTCCTCCATAAGGGTAAGGAAGAAATAACTGACTTCAGTTCTAACTCAGTAACAGGTATACAGGCTGAGTCAGAACACGGCTGTGAAGGGATAGGGATGTCAAGGTCCTATACAACACCGCAGGATCAACATCTGCAGCTGGAAAGGAAGAAAAGAGGGTCGTGGTAACATGTCACTATCCGACAGATGTCCGACTGAGAGGTACATAAGTGCCATCAGAATCAGCAAGACACAACATATTATTTTGTGTAATTTGTTGAGAATTGACTCAAAGGGCAACAACAGCCTCATGCCTACCACATTAAATTTGTGTTGATGATAAGTTGCTGTGATTGTCTAGATTGGAATTTCAACATATCATTCTGAATTAAGTGCAATTGTTGAGAAAGATCTTGTCCTGTCGTATAAGCTATTGTCAACAAGGACTGAAAATGTACCCTTTTCTGTAAATATTCCAAATATTCTCTTCAACATTTTTGATGACTATATCTTTCAAAAGAGCACCAAATCATGTTTAGTGTCCGGTCCACCATGCAATAGGGTCTCGTGACTAAATAAAAGCGGATTCGGGCCTGAATAAAGGATAAAAGGGACTGCATGAAAGTCAGAATTTGCAACAGAGGTATGTTGAATTTCCAGAGTCCTGGTCCTTGCTAACAGTGACATCAGAACCAAGGCTCACGGAAAGCAGTTTATGATCAGAAAATTCCACAGCTTGTACAGTAGCAGAGGTAATTGGAGGTGTGGACAAAACACAAATCAATTCTGGTAGCCAGCTTACCCTTTTGAAATGTAGGAGCATGTTTTTAGTAAAAGAGTAATAGGCATCCGTGAGATGAGCAGTATGAACCAACTTCCCTAATTCGTGGGAGTCACAAAACAATTTCTTAGTAGTAGCAAAAGAACTTTTGTCAAGAAGACTTAAGCCACAGTTAAAGTCACCGAAAATATCAACTGAAAGGAGGTATGCAACAAGGGATGGCTAAAGAAAATAAAGCTATACTGCAGCAGACTTAATTTGGGAGCATAAATATTAATAACCCGATAAGGGCAGGGCCCAATTAAAAATCTAAGACTAACACTCTGCCAGGGCTACGCCAATCAATTTTAGCAAACGAAAAATCTGGGATATTGAATAAGATCCCAAGTCCGGAACAGGAGTCCAGGCCAATGGACCAAAAGAAGGATTCTAGAAGCCAGTCCTCACAGCTCTGTCGAACTCGTGGTGGTATGGAGTTGTGTATCCTGCAACAGAAAGATCCCCATAGGTAAAAGCAGTAAACAGGAAAAAATCAATCTTCTTTTTGCCAGACGCTTAATACTATTCACATTAATAGTATGACAAACAAAGTGAGACATAACACAAGGAGAACAGAGACACCTTACAATTTCCTTTTCCCCATCACCTTTTTCCCTTTTAGCTTAACCCTGGCCTTCCGCTTCTGAGAAAGACCAGTACCCAGTTGAATCTCAGAATCAGTAATACCATCCGGGAGGGAAGATGCAACAGAGGAAGAGTCAGACTCGCTTCCAGCATCATCAGAAACAGTTTGGAGTAGCTCAAAGGCATTAGACAAAACCACAGGAGAGGGTCCAAAAGCAAAGGAGGCGGCGGTAATGCCGGGGTAATCTCTCACAGACCTCCTCGACGATAAATAATTAGTGGCACTCGGGGCAGCACTGCCTGGAACAGGGTCCAGGATAAGCTGGACAGATTGGACAGGGTCAGGGTAGGAGGGATCGCCTAGCAAGCGGTGCCACACAAGAGGCCACCGGGGTACCACAACCTGATCTACAACAGGCTCAGGGACCTGCAATAGAGGTTGAGTGATACTGAAGTCGGCTCTACTAAGGTGGTCCTAAGACGAGCCTTCTGGGCTTGCGTGATTACAAAACGTTGATCAGCACCATCATCATGTGTGGCCTTATTATTAGCAGCCCAAGGACAATTTTGAAACGTATGACCCAGCTCATCACGAAGATTACATTTACACTCATTTAGACAGTGAATCCCCACATGACCCAGTTCTCCACAGGTACTACATTTCAGCTTATCACAGACATTACTAAGGTGAGAGGGGTCTCCACACCGGTAACAAGCTTTCGGTTGTCCAGGGTAAAACAAGACCCCCCCCATCATGACCTATAAAAAAAGAATTAGGTAGGTGCACTGGACCAGAATCATTAGAGTGTAACAAAACCTTAACCTTCCAGCCTCCAGTCCAAATATTCTCCGTGTCCAATATTGCCTCAGGCTGACCCTGAACAGTACAACGTTGTTTTAGCCAATAGACGTCAGTGACGTCAACGCCTTCGTTCCGAAACAGGACGGTAATATTCTAAAAGGCTGGTTTGGAAAGGGGAATGGCCTTAAACGGGATCCACAGGACGGTATTTCTTAAGGTATGATATCGTGACCAAAAACGCTCCAAGCCACGAGGCGTTTGGAAGCTGACATCAAACGAGTTTCTACCGGAAATATGAATCAGTGCATATATTTCATGAGAAAAGAATTTCAGAGAGTCCTTGAGTAGTGTCCGAGCTACATACACTCGGTCTGATGGCTCAGGTAAACCGCCCATATAAGCCAATCGTACCGCATTATGCCGCTTTGCAGCCAGAATTTGAAATTTAAACAATGAGGAAAAAGAACGATTTGGCTCTATTTTCTTTGAGGGGGGCTCCACTACTACAGGAGCTGTATTCTCTGTAATGGTAGTGGGAGAAAGCAGCACAAATAAGAGAACCTGCAAAGATTCCAAGACTGGGTGCTTGGTAAGTTCCAATTCCTGGGGGAGACACAAGGGGTCAGACATAGGCAGACTTCTGTTTGGTGAATGCTGCAGCTCAGGAAAATCATTGAGACAGGGGGACCGAATAGGGGATGGACCAGAAACCCACTTCCCCTCTGTAGGTTCCTGCACCCAGCCAGCTCCTTGCAATGCTGTTTCTACAGACCAGGTAGGTGTTGTAGCAGGATTGGTATCAAGAGAGCAATTGAGAGGGAGAGTGTGTCACAATAGGCAAACTAGGCACTGTATGCAATGATGTTACTGTAGTCTGCGGGGCAGCTGAGAACTCGCCAGGATGGACTGCACAGGGCGGCACCTCAGCCGCTTGAAAAGGCAATGTAGGCTGTTGCAAAGTATTATTGTGGGCTGCAGGAGACATACATCCTGCCAATCTGACTTCACGAATCCATGGCAGTTCTCTGTTCAAATTTTTGTAATCTCAAATCAACGCTCTGCATCACCCAAACGGTCCTGAAGCTCCTTTTCAGCCAAACAGACAGTAGCAGAGTCAAAGTGGAAAATCCTCACTGGGACGGCAAGGGTAAAGACTTTGAGAGTCCATGTCAGGTGACCCAGCAGAGGTTCTAAAGTTGTAACCTGTAGTGTAGATTCATTTTCTGCAGTAGACAACAGAAACCAGCTTTGCTTCAGTAGTTGCAGACGTGGTCTCTACACACACAGAGGCAGGAGTTGAGACCAGGTCTCCCACCTCCATCGCCACCTCCTCAGCAAGCAAGGGTGCGTCCGCCATCTTGGACAGAAGTTACTCCTCTGAAGAGTAGGGGAACATCCCCGGTGTCCTGGCCAAATTTCCCTCATTCACTAAAAATACTACCAACAGCTTAATCTGGTTCATGGTCAGTTGGCATTCATCTGTATCCCCCTTCCCCACGTCGTGCCTGAAAATAGGCAGAATTTGTCTAGTGCACGTACCCGGTCAACAAAAACTAAATAAATAAAAATAAATATAATCCTCTACACTAGCCTCTGGGTCTGTGGTCTGTAAGGACCAAATAGCATTGAGGGCAGGGCCTTGTAGACTCTCTGTTAACCTTTTGCATTTTTCCCCTTCACTACACTGCTGGTCCTGTAGCAGTGGTATCACATAGTTTATCCATGACTCATATTCCTCCTCCCCTGCGAGGGTGGGTTTTACCCCTGAAAACATTCTTAGCTTCTGGTATGAATTTGAAGGGGTGGGCACATAACTGGGCCAGGACCTCTAATTTTGAGGGGGGTCAGTGGGGACTCAGATTCTCTCCCCCCTCCTCTCCTGGGGAAACCACACCGAACATAATCACAGTGGCCCAGGCCTCTGACAATCCCTACAGCACTAGGGCCTCAGGCACCCAAGAAACTTCTATAGCATTTTTTACTTCAATCAATACAGTCAGAGTTCCCGTGGCAGAGTTTAGCATTCTACCCTGAACATTCACTTGATCCTATCCTCTTATAGTGGACACATACCCCTCAATAGCTTTGTCCTCTAACTCAGGTGATACCCCCAGTAATAAAAGGGATTTCTGGGGGTCCATTTTCTGACCCCCACTCCACTCAACTAGCTTCACCGTAGCTTGCTCTTTGGCCCAGACTTTGGGCCGAAGGGGTATAGAACTGGGGTTGGGGGACATGGCAGTGGTTTTTCCAGTATTGCCATCCATGGTGGGCATGGCTGGTGAACAGGAGAGCCCAGAGATGCCTTCAAAGATGTAGCCCAGGCGCTGTGTGCCAGTGGGCTACTACCCCTGCCTGTTGACTACCACACAGATTAAGGGGCCTGGATCCTGCTACGGTGGTGATTGGGAGTTCTGTCCCAAAGTAATGGTAAAATAGTGCGGTGCCTCCACCCAGAGTAGGTTGATGGGCTAGGTGTATGCTTGGTACAAGCCCCTGGGATGCTGTACCCATCCTCCACCCCTTCCAACCACCCCACACACTGGATACCAAGTTGTTCCCCAATACCATACACCACATATACTTGACAGTTCGCTTTCACAAATACCCTGCACACAGCAAATGCAACAAACAAAACACAGCTTTATTTTGGGGAGGCTGGGGGTACCTGGACAGGAAGGCTGTGAGGAGAAAAAGGAGTTAGGAGTTAGAATGGTTAATTGTAACAGTGCCAGTAGGCCAAGATACTCCAACATCTACCCCAGCTGGTACCAGTGAAACCCCAGTTCGGTCTATAAGGTACTCTGTGATGGTGCAGGCCTGGTCGGTGCCACTGGTTGGCCGGCGTTGGAGCCCTTGAAGAGTATTTAAAGGATGAAGCTTTAGAGTTCATTTTAAACCTTTGTTTGCAAATGACCTTTCCCCAGATTCCTTGGTCAGGGCAAGCCCTGAGTTACTTATGGTTCCGGAGTTCTGGGCAGTCTCTGGAGCGGGGGGCTTCCAGCAGTTCCAAGGTCTGCAGATTCAGTCAAAGAGGGCAGCAACAACTGGGCAGCAGTAACCGAAGAGAAGTCTTCAGCTTGCTTGAAGATCTGGCTGCTTGTCACCTTGCTTGGAGATCTTGCAGCTTGTCCCCTTCAGCCTATTCAGGCCTGTTGCAGAGCTCCCACACAAGGTCACCCAAACCTGACAGAGGACACAGACCCAAAAGTGGCTCCACAGCCCGGCTCCCTCACAAGCTGAGAGTGCTCTAACACTCAAACATGCACCAGTGGCCCCCTGCAGCCAGTAGACACACTTGGTAGGGGTTAACAAGTTCCCTACCTGGCTCTGAGTTGCAGTTGGGAATACCCTTTTTTTTTTTAATTTAGTTGTTTAATCAGGAGTAGCACACTAAGCTAAAAGCTCTTTTGCAGGTGTGACCTGGGAACACAGGGAAGTTAAGTGACTTACTCAGGGTCACACAATATGCAAGTGGAAGTTGTGGGATTCAAACTCAGGTCTGGTCTGCTGGATGTCACCAGATTCGCAGCTCAGAGCCTTAAATCACTGTGCTACACTGCCTCCCAAAACCCTGGTAGATTCCAACCTTCTCTCAAATGGGAAAACAGCTCCGGTGTGCAGCCAGGCAGTTTCTCAAAGTTTTGCAGTTTCCAGTGCCTTTTGGCAACAGCTTCCAAATTCTGGACTAACAGCTCCTTTCCACAATTAGATTTTAGCAGCAGCAACAGGTTCCCGAAGCCTAGGACACCTGCTCACCTTTTCCCTCTCACAGTTTCTCAGATTCAAAACAGCATTCACCTTTAACTCTGGATCACACACAGTCCCAAGAAAGTCTCTTTCTCAGCTCAGGGTTTCCTCTCAGTCCCAACTGGTGCAGGATCACTGCAGCAAACGGATCTCCTCAAAACCAGCAATTTCCATCAAATGCCTGGAACACTCAGAAAAAAGATGCACTGTTCCTTCAACCAGAAGAAATCATTCACTTTCAATCCCCAGTAGAACTCCATTTAAGTCCTGTGAAACTCATTTAGGCTTTTTACACACAGGACTGAGCCGTTCTTGACTTGATCAGAGCCCAGATCAGACTGCCCAAAGTCCCTTGGATTTCTCCCAAAAATTCTGCCCTCTGATTGGTTGCTGCCAATTATCAATCACACATATCCATGGTTATTAGCCCCCTCTGATTATTGATTGGCAAAGATCTCTTGGCACCTGAAATTAGTTTACACCTCCTCCCATGAGCCCTCTCAAACAGTTTTGGGCACCTAGGTAGCTGGTTGGTTGTCCATTAGGGGTCAAAGGATCATAGCATGGCTGGTATCATTTAGTTCCTCAGCAGTCCACTTATTGTTCCAACATTTTAGTCCAATGTAGCCAAAAGACACACTTTTATTTATCCATAGCCCCACCATTCTGTAGCCGCCCCCTCCTCTGTTAAACCCCCGCTCCATTTAAACATTTTATTTATTCTCCTGTCTGTTGCTAGCACTGTTTTACACTACTCCCAGGTGCTAGGCAGACTCCTTATTAATATGTATGATCTGCCTCATTAATATGCATGAGGCGGATCACTCCCCAGATGGACGCTCCTTTCCTAAACTACACGGAGGCTTCTCTTGTACCTCCTTTTGGTCTCTGGTCCTTGAGTGCCTAAACAGAGGAACCAGGATCTTCCAAGTGCTCCCTGTTTTGCCGCAGTAACTATCACAGCCCACAAGTGGAATCGGGCCGGCGGCTCCGCGTTCCAGCTCCTCCAGCACCAATTTGACCAGCAGAATACCTATGGGGCTGGAGGGAGACCCAAGAAGGCAAGCAGAAATACTGGGAGCAGTAGGGGAAAAATGGGAGAACGTTGGGAGCATCGAGGCCAAAACAAGTAAGCCCCCTCCCCGGGGGGGGGGAGCCTACATCAAAGAGTGCTATGGGAACTTAGGGAGGAAGTGTCAGCACCATTGACCATATTGTTTAATCTGTCAATAGACATGGGGAGAATTCCAGGTGACTGGAGAAGGGTGGATGTGGTGCCGATGCACAAGAGCGGCAGCAGTGAGCAGGTGGGTAAACATCGTCCGGTCAGCCTTACCTCAGTGGTGGGTAAGATAATAGAGACACTCCTAAAAGAAAAAATCATCACCTACCTTACAACCAGTGGTCTCCAAGATGACAGACAGCGTGGGTTCAGAAAGGGGAAGATCATGTCAGACAAACCTGATCTAATTTTTTGACTGGGAGCCGAGGGTCAGTGATCAGGGAAGGGTGGTGGACGTGGCCTATCTGGCCGTCAGCAAGGCCTTTCACACTGTTCCTCACAGGAGGCTGGTGAGCAAGTTGGACAGTTTTGAGATGTGACCGAAAATAACTAATTGGATGGAGAGCTGGCTTGGGGACAGATGCCAGAGGGTGGTGGTTAATGGGGAGCACTCCGCAGAGGAAAGGGTAACAAGTGGGGTGCCCCAGGGGTCAGTATTGGAGCTCATCCTCTTTAACATCTACATCAGTGATATTGTGGCGGGACTGAATGGGATGGCTTGCCTATTTGTGGATGATACAAAGATTTGCAATATGGTGAACACAGCGAGGGGGGGAAGGTGGAAACAATGAAGGAGAACATGATAAAACTAGAGGAGTGGTCGGAAAGTTGCCAATTAAAATTTAATGCAAAGAAGTGCAGAATAATGCACATAGTACACAAAAGCCCACAGGCCACATACGCTCTGAGAGAGAAGATAGAACTCCTTTGATCTCATAGCCGCCATATGGCGTCGGAACCATCCATTGCAGAGCCTGACCCAAAATAGCCACCAGGAGAGAATGAGATAAGGATATTAGAGAGGGTGGAGAGAGTCCAGAGGAGGGCGACCAAAATGGTTCATGACATGCATCAGAAGCCCTATGAGGAGAGGATGGAAGAGCTTGATCTGTATCCTCCCCCCCGGAAATTAGGAGCGAGTGGGGGGACGTGATAGAGACATTTAAATATTTGACGGGGATAAACAGAGTGAGGGAAGGGAGCATACTTCGGAGGAAAGTCAGAAAACTAGAGGGCACAGTTTAAGGTTGGAAGGAGGAAAGTTCAGAGATAATAGGAGAGGGTATTACTTCACGGAGAGAGTGGTGGCCCCCTGGAACAGACTACCGGAAGAGGTGGTGGGTGCTAGAATGGTAGGGAAATTTAAGAGGTCATAGGATGACTACATAGGAATAACCAGAAGAGGGAGAGGGGAAGGAATCTGGAAAGAGAGGGACTGAGGCTCCATGGGAGGGATCGTGCAAGAGCTTAGGTCTAGGGTACCTATGGCAAGGGAAAAGGGCAGACTGGATGAGCCAAGGGTCCTTTCTACCATCAGATTTCCATTTTCTAGTGTAACCCTAGGTGGCGCTTAATCCCAAGGGCTACACCCTGCCTGCTTGGCTAAGTAACAGGTTAAGGGGCCTGAGTTCTGAAACGGTGCCTCCACCCAGAGGTCAGGGTGGTAGTGGTCAAGCTAACCTGCAAAATAGCCCTCCGGATACCGTGAATCTCTTTCCTTACTAGTGGCCGAACAATACACACACAATCACTTACAATATCCCTGACACACCATACAAGTACCCACACTGTTCGCATTTACCACTGGGGCTTTCCTCTGGCTTGGCCCTGAGGACCCCCTGTAAAACAAGGTTGTACACAGCAAATAACAGCAGTACAGTACTCTTGCACAAACTGGAACCACAGTCAGGGTAAATGCAAAAAAGAGTTAGATCTGATTTATTTAAGGGACTTGAACAAGGGAGGGGTGTAATTAGGTTAATTTGCTTAAAGGCTGTATCAATCAAACACTTATGCATGCACTTCAGGGTCCATAAACAGTCACATACTCTGGGTACCCAGATGGAGAATGGTGGGCTAGCCAGGGACATTGCAGCTTGTTGGGGCCCTGTGATGGAAGAAAACAACATGCACAACACGCACTATTTGTAATCCGGAGCCAGAAGGCTCAGTTTGTGAAAAGAAAAGAAGACGACAATCAGATGACACACTTTTAGATTAGGCTGTTGTTGTAGGGAGCTACCCTGATGATTTCTCATGATACCCAAGACTGGACACAGGCTGGACGAAAATCGAGACAGCAGGTGGTTAATCTGGCATGCCAGGAGAAGCAGGTCCCACACGAATCGCCGAGGTGTCATTCCTGTTCAAGCATGGGGCTGATACCCAGGCAGGTCTCTTGTTGATGGCTTTCTCTGTGCAGTGGGTAGTCTGGCTGGGCCAGTGTGGTGAGGCCCCGGCCAAATGGAGACAAATTCGGATGCAGTCCGTTTTGGGCTGGATACAGCTTCCAGCAAGCAGAACACAGTTCACACAGTGGGAAACCAAATCACGACCCACTAACAACTCACAGCACATCTACATGTAAGGAAATTCTACTGTACCAGGCAAACTGCTCTCCGGTCACGATCGCAAAGTCTCTTCACAAACCGGGGATTCAAAAGCAGCTGGAAATCATGACAGACTGATCGCATTCAACAAAATCTTCAGTCTTCTTCAGGTATGAGCCTGGTAAAAAATCAGTGGCTTACTTCATTCTCACAAACTTGGATTTAGTCCAAAATAATTCTCTTCTCTCCCTCTCAGGGGCAGCAGGCAGATATGCAGGCCACAACTCAGGCCTTTCCACAGTTCTCCCGCACAAAACTACTCAGATGGCTGTTTGACTGTCTCAAGCTGTTGCTTCTTCAGCTTCCAACTTAGATCTGACTCAACTACCAGCAAGCCTGGGAATTTCCCCAAGATCCAAAAGGTTCGGTTGGCTGATTCATCTGTCAGTCACAACAGGAGCTCCCCCTTCAGGTGCAAAAAGGCGCCAAAAGCCCAAAACTACAATTCCTATAGATTTTGACTCCAGACATCTCCTGTAGTCCAGCTCCATTTTAGGTCCCACCAGTGCTGATTGGTCCAATTCAGCAGTCCCAGGCCAAGATAGTGGAGATAAAACAAGACAGTCCTTGCTGCAAAGAAGGCAGGTTAGACAAACTACATTATCATTATCACTCTAAATGATTTTCAGCAAATAGTTACATCTTTTCAACAGAGCTCCTTCTCAGATTACTTATGACTGCAATCCAGGCAGCTCTTAAAGAGACGGTACAGAGAGGCTATATAGGCACTCTGAGGCAATCACATTTAAATTGTTAAAACACAGGACACCAGCCTGACAGTGAGCATTTAGGCAAGCTCAAGGAATACTTTTTGGGAACCCCCATTTGTAGGGGGTTACACCAGTAACATTAGCAACAGACTGAACTTAGAGCTTCAGGGAATGGCTGTGTTCTCTTGTTATTTTAAATCAGTCACTGCTGAGCTGAACACACTTTCAGATTCCGTTTGCTGGAAATCCCATTATGTATGCTGTGATTCCTGGAATTTTCCCTACAGGCTTCAGAGGGACAATTGCTGCCCTGGACTAAAGGTACAGCTTTCCCCATCCACTACAAAAATGCCTGAAGACAGTAACGACATTTTGTATGGTTGCCTCTAAATGCTTTTTTAATGATTTAGACCATAACTTGTAACTTTTGCTTTCTATTGCTGACAGCCACCATCTCATGACCAGTCACCAGCTTCCCTAGCTCACTTTATGATAGTATGTCCTACCAACCTCAGCCACACACTTCACTTTACTGAAACAGCCTTTTTCTATGTAATAGGCTTCCTATTGTGACTCTCTTTCACACAAAGCTGCATTTAAAGCAGCAAATACACTGACTGACTGGTGGGGTAACATCTGTTTTCCTAAATATACACAACATAGAGGATTATGTATCGTTCTCCATGCACAACAAGGCTGTGTCTGAATTGAGAGGTTGCCATGGAAATCAGAGACCCAGAGAGGACAGCTGAAGATGTCCCTGGTTGCCACGGCAACTTCGAGATCCAGACTCAGCCTTGTTGTGCATGGAGAACCATACACAGTCCTTTATGCTGTGTATATACAATTGCAGTTGTGAAATTCCTCGAATATCAAGCACAAGTGGAAGAGCAAGTTAACTTAAAACAAGCATTTGTCAATGCCGAATGTTGTCTTGCTGGCATTGGCATTGGTAGTGGAGGAGTTAGAGAGATGCATAATAGGAATGGCAGTGAAGTATTGAACTGACGCCAACTCCACCCCCACCTTGCAGAGACTGACAGGCATTGGGGTGTGCCTTCGGGTCATTGTCCATAACGCTCATGCCATTTCACCACACTACCCTGCAAACAACGACTGCGTCGCTACAGCCTGGGGCTCGGCCTTACACTCATCGCATTCCAAGGAAATACACTGAGATGGGTGCAGTATAGAGAATGGGGTGAACTTTGGGGCTGAAGACTCCAAGGCACACCTCAATGCCTGTCACTGGCTGCAGGGTGGGGATGGAATGGCATGAGTATTACAGCCGACAATCCCAAGTCACACCCCTGACGC
Organism: Neoceratodus forsteri; assembly: GCA_016271365.2. Lineage (NCBI taxonomy): Eukaryota > Metazoa > Chordata > Ceratodontiformes > Ceratodontidae > Neoceratodus > Neoceratodus forsteri. The sequence continues at coordinate 309,522,944 of CM057450.1, forward strand.
CTGTCAGTCTCTACAGTGTGGGGCGTTACGGTTGGAAACCCTAACGCCCCAGGTTTTTGTTGGTATTTTCACTCCAGATTTTCAACATGGGCTTATTGTGACTCCACCTCATGAACTGAGTGGCACTATCACTTTGTTAGCCCAAAGGTGATTTTGTATAGTGACTGCGCCACTTGGGGCCACATGTGCGAAAACACAATTCAGGCAGGATGTGAAAAATGACAGCTGTACTGTTCATGAAAAGATGTAAAAAATGGCAATGTTGAAAATCTGGAGTGAAAATATGAAAAATTGGTGAAGTCACGAGCATGCGTAGAAACTGCGCAACACACGCCTGTAACGCAATTATTTGGGGATATTTTTAACCAGATTTTCAACATAGGCATTTTGGGACCTCCGCTAATGAACAGTATCACTGTGATTTTGTTAATCTGTCCCGAATGTTGATTTCCCACAGCGACCGTGCCATTGAACGCCACATGTGCAAAAACACATCTCAGGCAGGATGTGAAAAATGACAGCTGTACTGTCCATAAGGAGGTGTAAAAAAATGGCAATGTTGAAAATCTGGAGTGAAAATATGAAAAACTGGTGAAGTCACAAGCGTGCATAGAAACTGCGCAACGCATGCCCATAATGCAATTATTTGGGGGATTTCTTTAACCAAGTTTTCAACATAGACATTTTGGGACCTCTGCTCATGAACAGTGCCATTGTGATTTTGTTAATCTGTCCCAAACATTGATTTCCCACAGCAACTGCACCACTGTGCACCAGATGTGCGAAAACACATGTTGGGCAGGATGTGAAAAATGACAGCTGTACTGTTCATAAGGATGTGTGAAAAAATGGCAATGTTGAAAATCTTGAGTAAAAATATTAAAAATTGTCAAAGTTACTGAGGGGCGTGAAACTGCACAATGCACACTTGTAACACAGTCATTTTTGGGAATTTTTTCACCAAATTTGCAATATTTGCTTTTTAGACCCCACCTCATGATCAGTGGCACTGTTTCGTTAATCAGTCCCGAAAGGTGATTCCACACAGTGACCGCGAAATGACCTTTCGGGACTGAATAACGAGATGACAGTGCATGTATTCATGAGGTGGGATCCCAAGAACCCCACATTGAAAATCTGGAGCCAAAATTTAAAAAAATGGCTGAGATATCCACGTAAGTTGAACCCCCCCCCCCATTTATGCTATTATACAGCTTACCGGCATTTCTTCATTTTGCAATTCGGCTTTGAAGAGTCCAGATGTGTTCCCGCTCCACCGAAGATGCAGCGCTGGACCTCCGAGGTATGGGGAGTGTGAGAGGGGGTGAGTGGCGGGTGGCTGGACTAGGAGGTGCCGCAGACAACAAGTGACCATTTCCTTTTTCAGGTACAGAAAAAAATGGATGTCACAGGACCGTTTTCTTTCTTTACAGGTGAAATAAAATAAATGTTGACCACACTGGGATGGGCTCCCTGTGTGCCCCATGACTTTCGGGGGTGATGTTGGCCACACTGGGGTGGGCTCCCAGTGTGCCACCACAGTGGGGGTGGGCGGGGACAGGAACATGCCGATGCGATCGGCTTTCTGAGCGGCAGCACACTGGGTGGCTCAGTGTGCCACACAATGTGGGGGTGGTGGACATGCCAACACGAGGATTGCACCCCTGATGCTGGCTTTCAGGATTGTGTGGTGGTGGCAGGAGCCACCGCTATGTTTACTGAAATGTTTCACCAAGAAAGGCACATACGGCAGGCGTGTCATCTGTGCCGCAGCATGACTAGCTTGTTTCTGATTGCAGCGGCACATTTATTACAAGTTGTGTCCACTATACATAATACTTGTGTCAGTGCTAGCATGCTGGCTAACTGGGGAATGAGGGAAGCATCTATTAAAGCATGCTGTGCATTCCCAACCACTGACACACACCTCTGCATTTCTCGTATTACCACAACATGTTGCTTGCGCAAACGCAAGACAACATTAAAAGAATCTGTTACACTCATCAACGATGTCTTGTGTGTGCGAGTATCAGTGATTGGAGCTGCAGTTTTAAAAAGGCAGCCGCACAGGACCATTTGATTCTGTTGTGCTGCAGTATTGGTGTACTCAGTGTAGCATAACTGCATGATGATATAGCTACTGCAGCAGAACAAGGAAATTCCAGTAATGGACTTCCATCAGCAACAGCATTTCACCATACACTGTACTAGTCCGATTAAAATGTTTCATGGCGTATTACTCTTCCTCAGTGATGTGGACTAGTTGTTGTAGTGTAGGTTCATGCTATACACATGAATGTTGTATTTTGTTTTTATATCTTTTTGCAGCTCTGTGAGCCTTCTTGGCCGGTGCCCACAATAAATAAGAACAGACTAGTAGTGGTTTCAGTGAGTTAAAAAAAGGGGTGCTCCTGAAAAAGGGATGCAAGTCTCAGTAAGCCTACCTGGTTATCTAAATCCAATCAATAAAGGAACTGAATGGATTGATTCATTGATTCTAAACATGGCATTTGGAAGTTCACAAACAGTCAAACATTTATTTAATAATGTGCAGTCCGTATAAAACAAATGTCTCTACATGTTGTCCAGAGGTATTGGTCAAAACACAGGCAACCTGTAAATGAAGTAAATATGACAGAAACATAGAAGTGTGTTGGCAGAACAAGGCCTTGCCGACAATCAAGTCTGCCCAGTGTGGAGGTACTTGCCCCTTAAGAGATTCATATCCATCCACACCCACTTCCCTGACCCCGTCTCAGGTCTCTCCCAACCCCTCTTGAAATTCAGCACTATTTTTTGTATTGGCCAATGCCTCTGGCAGCTTATTGCACCTTTCCACCACCATTTCCATAAAATAGAACTTCCTGAAATCTCTCCTAAATCCCTCCACACACACACACACACACACACACACACACACTGGTTCGCTGCTGTTCCCTCTGTGGTCTTATGGATTGATTTCTTAAAGCATTTCAACAGGAAAGACGTACTGAGCTTTGAATTGGCCTGCTTCAGATGCGTCCTGGAGTGGGGGGGGGGAGGGATTGATACAAGAATAATAGTGTATAATCAGTACAATACAGTGAAGAGTAGTTTTATGCGAGTTATGAGAAAACAGTTGTTTACAGCATTAACAATCAGATACAGGTAAGATACAAGGCAATAGTGCATCTGAGTCCTCGTGGATAGTTGAATTAGAGGCTTAATGGCAGCGATTGATAAGAGGATTTAGTCAGGGTTCAGGGTGGGGGTGGACCAGGAGGCAGGTAAGGAGGATGGATGGGGAGAGAGGCAATAAGAGGGAGAGAGGGCAGAGGGAGAGGATTAGGGCAGGTGAGGAAGGGGAAATGGGAGGGGAGGGACAAGAGGGATGGGAGAGGAGATAAGGAGGGGAATGAGGAGAGAGAGAGAAAGTGAGGAACAAAGTGGGGGAGAGGGGAAGAGAGAGAGTGAGGGGAGGTTGGAGAGGGGGGAGAGGGAGAGAGGAGGCTGGGAAGGACAGGTGAAGTTGGGGCGCAGTGAGGGGGAAGGAGTTGAGTGAAATAAATGGGCCTGGTAACTAGGGACAGTCACAGGAGGGGGTGGTGCGGGTGTGGAGTTGTGAGGTTAGTGAGTGTTTGGAAGAAGCAGAGCAAATGGGAGGGGGAGAGAGTTTTCCGTGTAATGTATCAAGGGGAAATCCGGTGATGGCATCACTTTCTAACATTTACTTGATAATAAATTGAGTGAAAATTTCATTAGAATGTGGTGGTAGGACTTTTAAAATTATGAAAAACTTGTTAGTTGCATTTAAAAATATTTTTTGTGTAAAAATTTTTTTTATATAAATGTGTGATCAACAATAATTGTATCTTTCTTTATATCTATTTACCAGTCCCCCAGAAGAAGCCTTAATATTGGCGAAATGTTGGGGAACAGCAAAATACGTATTGAAATAAAGAAAAAAGAAAATTAAACTTTATTTGCATCTGGTTTGTACCTGAGATGGTAATGTCCGTGTATGAAGGGGAAGAGGGTTCCAGAGTTTTGGAAAGCAGAACGAAAAAACAGCTTGACCAGCAAGTGATTTACGAGACATGAGCACAGGCAGCAATAGCCAGGATTGCGGAGGATTATAGGACGAAGGAAGGGTAGGTGAGAGAAGAGAGTTCAGATAGGGAATGCTTATCCCCACTAGTCTAGAACAGTTCACTGGAGCCCACCTTATTTATGCTCCTCATGTATTTGAATGTCTCAGTCATGTCCCTTCCCTGCTTTTGTGGGTTGGGCTGTCAGTTACCCTCCTTTGCACCCCCTCAAGCCTAGCATCACTCTTATAATGTGGTGCCCCAAACTCCACAATACTTCAAATGTGGTTGTACCATTGTTCTGTACAATGGTACCCCTCCTCTTGGTAGTCTGTTCACGATGTATATATAAAGAAGGAGGCAGTATAGCGCAGTGGTCTAAGGCTCTGAGCTGCAAATCTGGTGACATCCAGCAGACCAGACCTGGGTTTGAATCCCACAGCTTCCACTTGCATACTGTGTGACCCTGAGCAAGTCACTTACCCTCCTTGTGCTCCCAGGTCGCTCCTGTAAAAAAGCTTCCAGCTTAGTGTGCTATATCTGGTTAAACAACTAAAAAAAAAAGTCTAGCAGAAACAAAAGGGACCAGCACCTGCCAAACGGTCTGTTTTATGTAAAATACTGCTCCCAGTAACGACACTCCCAGTAGACCAAATGGACTTCAGGTAAAACTTCTTTATTCATTGAAATGATTATAAAGTCATAGTATTAATATGTGCACATAAAATCCAAAAAGGAGAAGAAAAGTGCATATAGCCAACATATAAAACATCCTTACAAATCCTTCTCCAGTAGCTCCAAAACTGCTCCTTAGACCCACGTGAGGTACTGGGACCTGCTCCTGATGCGTTTTACACAAACAATTCACTTTTTCCTTTGCATCCTGGTGGACTCCACTATATATAAAATATGTAGATGTAACCCCCCCCCCTTTGGGGGCTTACCTGAATTGCCCCCATTCTCCTGGTTGCCTCCTGGTGTCCCCCATTTTCCCCTGGTATTCATACCTTTCGGCTGTCCCTGATTTTCAGGGATGTCCCTGATTTTGCCTCAAAATTCTACTATGTCCCTCCTAAAAATTGTGTTTCTGTGACTAAACAGCGGGGGTTATAAGCACAAAATAATGTCAAACATTAAAGTTATAGACTTGTTCTTCTTTAGAAAATACATTTTACACCGAGCCCTTTATTCTACCAGCTTTCTGAGTGGATATCTCCAATTTTGAAGACGTGTCCCTGATTTTGGTCCTTTGTCCCTGATTGTTTTAAGCCTTGTCCCTGATTTATGAGGCAGGAGGTTGAGAGGTAAGCTGGTATTGCACTGCCACAGCCCGAGTCCATTTATGTGCCCTAGGGCCCCTGTGCAGCTCCTGTATGAAATTCTGCCCACAACGGGGCTAAGGTAGCTGAACCACGAGTCACCGGCATTTTCCTGGACTGGACTGGCCATAGATCACGCATGCACGAAGGACTGCTTGATTATCCGACAGCTGTTGCGGTCAAACGAGAGGTATTTCTGCAATCTCAGTGCCCTTCCTCAATTAATTGGGGGCCGGTGACCTAAAGGAGGCTGGTGGGAAGCCTTGGTATTCTGTAAAAATTAAGATTGGATCTGGGCATATTTTGAGGGAGCTGCCTGCCACCTATAGGGACTGTGTTTCGGCAACAGCAACAGGGAGAGTAGTGTAAATAAATGTATATTAAGGAAAGCATTTAAGAGGGCACTAACGGGGCTACTGAACTGTGGGGAAACTGTAAAGGAAAAGTTAATATTTTTTTATTTAGTTTTTGTTAACCGGGTAAGTGCACTAGACAAATCCTGCCTATTTTCAGGCACGACCCAGGGGAAGGGGATACAGATGAATGCCAACTGACCTTGAATCAGATTAAGCTGTTGGTGGTATTTTTAGTGAATGAGGAAATTTGACCAGGACACCGGGGAAATTCCCCTACTCTGGAGACGGGTGGCGCTGTCCGTCCGTTAGCAGAGATGGAGGACCTCAGTCGGACGGAGGAGATGGTGGAAGAAGGTAGTGGGTTTGTGGCTCCGGACCTATCTATGGTTGAGGGTGTGTTGGATGGAGACATACGGTCTGCAGACAATCATGCTGCTGTGGTTTTGAATTCAGAGAGACTTGAGCTAGATTTGGATATGGATACTTCTGCTGAATTAATTTTGCAAGAAGAACTTGATAGGAAGAAACTTCACCTTATGGATTTAATTAATATGGCAGAACAGGATTTTCAAACTTGCCAGAGGAAGCTAGATGCCGAACGGAGTAAGAGAAAACGTTCTCCTGCAGCCCACTTTATTGATGGTGGAAAGCGCTTGATAGCACGTCGCAATAATGCCGAGAAAATGATACCGAGACTGTTTGTGTAGTGATGGTGACTCAGAAATATTGTCTGGACTTTCATGTCCATTAAAGACTTGGTCCCCAGGAGAGGCGTCACAACATGCAGGTTGGGTATGGGCTGGGGATAAGTGGGTTCCGGGCCCCTCAATTCCTGTCCCAGTGGTTTCTGCAATGCACCTTAAAGTTTTCGAAGAATTACACTATCGTCTGTTGGTGAAATTTCTAAGTCCATGGCTACTGGCAGTGCGAATGCGCAGCCTCAGGGTGAGGCTATTGATTTTCTAGGTGCGCAAGACGCCACTGGCAATCAAGTTATCCAGACGTCCCGAGGAGCTTTGGAATCCCCTTTAGAAAGTCCTACGCTGGACTTTGCAGTATCAGCTTCAGAGTCTGTATCGTGCTCTCCTCAAATGGATTGAGGTGTTGCATCAAGTGGAACTGTGAGCTCTTTGAGACCTATGGGACGAGGTACGAAATCTTTTGCCGGATTGTTTAAAAAACCAGTAGAATCTGCTAAACGCAGATTTTTAGTCCGATTAAGATATCGAGGGTTGGCACCAGCAGCTCCGGATAGACTTTGGGTGGGGAAAGTTTTACTAATAGATTCGATGTCTTTTTCTCCTGCTGAAGTCTATGCTTTGATACACCCCCCTGGAGATTCTTATTATGACATTAATTTTTGTTCGGGGATATCCCTGGACAAGTTTTGGAGACTGTACTGTGACTTTAAAGATCAAGAACATTGGAAAGATTTTCAAGCTGTTCCAATTACGAAGCCCACGGTTAAAACTGTCACAATCCTTTTTAGAAATGAGGGTGTGAACATTTCGGACATTATGTTTTGTTGGAGAAGAAATGTTATGTACAGGACTGTGAGACCTATTTTGGATGGGAATGGTTTTGGACAGGGGTTGGACTATTCGTGTTCGCTTAAACATGATGCAGAAGGACAGCATTTACCTAGTTATTTCTTTTAGGACGGGACAGGGTATCATTTTTATGCAGGACAGCCGAAAAGTTGTTTTAAATGTGATCCTTATCTCATTTAAATACTTCTGTGACCAGGTTAAGTGCTTTCATTGTGGCATGTTGGGTCACTCTATGGTGGATTGTACTGAACCTCCAGTTTGTAACTTATGTAGTGAAACTAACCATTCCTTTCAGACTGTCCTGGAAAATGCAGATGTTGCAGAGTCCCTGATCAAGAACATCTATTGGGCGAGGCGTGATTCACGATTTGATGAGGAAGGGTTGGAGTCGGGTCCCGTGTTTCGGGGTAGACGCAGAGGCAGAGGGAGGGGAGGATTGCTCTCGAATGATAGGTATCCTAGTTCACACACTGACCCTAGCTTGTCAGTTAATGTGCCTTCAACTGAAGTGATATCTTTAGATGTGCACGCAATGGATGCCCCCCCGGTTCCTATTAGGGGTCCCCAGAGTGAAGACATGGTAACGCCTTTTGCGACTCCCCAAGGGTCCCCTATTCAGTTTGCTTCAAAGTTGGGTATAGGGCCTGGTTTTACAAACATCAGTAGTGACTGATAAGGAAGGGGGAGATGAAGAACTACAGGCCTCTAATCTTAGCTTGTTATCTTCCGATGGCAGCGAGAATAGTATTGTGTCAGCCTCCCCTTTGCCTTTAGAGAATAGATTCTCCATCCTTTCTTCTTGGGATGATCAGGTGGACCTTGCTCTCCCAGTTACTGCTCCTGTTACCCATACGACCAGTACAGCTCCATTATCAGATATCCCTGGTGGGTCTTCTAGACATAAGCATACTGAGATTAAGAAACGGGTAACTAGATCCAGTAATAAATTGTTCAAACCTCCTCCTTAATCACCTTTTAGGTTATCAGTAGCTTCCTTGAATGTAAATAGTATTAAATTGCATGTTAAATGCCAGACGACATATGGTATTCTTTTTTGTTGGGCTATGATGTTTTTCTCCTTCAGGATACCCTTTCTTATACGCTCGGAGACTGTAACGGCTAGCAAACAATGGCGTGAGTGTTACATTTTGGTCTTTGAGAGGAAACATGTAGTGGGGTTGGTATCTGTTTCACTACAATGGATGTTACACTTATTAGGTTAGTTGATATTGAACCTGGCCGGGCATTGTTAGTAGATGTTATGGTGCATGGTATTACCTGTCGGTTAATCTCCATATATGGTCCACAGTTAAAATTTTTGAGGATTGAATTGTTGCGTAAAATTCAACCTTTTTTGTATACGGGGAGGTATTTATTTTTTTGTGGAGATTTTAACATTAATTTCTCGCAGAAGGGGACATTGGGGAAACAGTATTGTGATAAGTCCTGTTTGTCTACAATTCTCTCTCTTGCTGGTTTGAGGGATTCTCATCAAGTTGGGAGGGTTTCAGCGAGGTCTACTTTTTTTAAAGGTAGTTTAGCGTCTCGTATAGATTTTATTTTTGTACCGAAAACTTTACTTATTGATAAATTGCTTTATGTTCCGATTGAAACTTCGGACCATGTTTTGATTGGTCTATCGATGGACTTTCCTCAGTGTAGGAGGAAAGGTCCGGGATTTTGGAAACTGAATGCTTCTTTTTTAAGTATTTCATCAGTTATTAAAGACCTGGATATGATTGTACATGATCAGGTTACGACTATTGGTTTACATGATGATAGGGAGAGTTGGTGGGGGGCCTTTAAAATTTGCTTGATTGGTTATTTTCAGTCCCAGAGCCGTTTAGCGGCTAAAACGAAATATGAGAAATACTTGTCGCTTTGTCGTTCTTTACAATTGTTGATTTCTAGACAATATGAATATGGCTTAGATTTATCAAAAAATATTACTCAGATTAAATTGTCAATGTTGCTGTATCAATATGATCGCATGGCCTCTTTACTTAAAGAACAGTCATCTGGGACACAGGGGAAAACGGCTCAGGTGAATCCTTTCTTAGCTTGCAAATCTAGGGTAGATAATCACCTGTTTACTAGCCTTCGCAGGGAGGACGGTACTTTACTTTCTGACAATAAAGGTATAATGGACTTTTGGATTTTTATGTCAATAGAATTTTTGGGACTCCAAATCCAGTTTCTTGCTTTACTTCTCAGCTGTTAGCGGCAGCAGACCTTCCGCATGTAGATCAGGATTTACAATCTGCAATGATAGCTGGTTTTTCTGAGACAGAATTGGGGTTGGTAATTGCTTCTCTTAAGTGTGGGGTTTCTCCAGGCTCTGATGGATTGCCAGGAGAATTGTATAAACTGTTATGGAAAATCATGCCAAATGAGTTATTGGCTTTATATAACTCCTTTCTTTCAGACATGCTTTTGCCCACCCAAATGTATGAAGGTTTATTAGTTTTTCTCTTCTAGAAGGGAGATCATTCGGATATATGTAATTGGAGGCCATTGACTCTTCTAAATGTGGATTTTAAAATATTTTCAAAGCTTTTGGGGAATAGATTGTCGATTGTGATGCCTGATTTGATTAATGAACAACAATTTTGTGCAGTTCCTGTGAGGAAACTAACGGATGCCTTGATTTTTCTTAGAGAGGTTATGTCACTGGGTTTAGATAAAGTAGGAGGTCCTGAGGGTTTTTTAGTGAGCCTAGATCAATCTAAGGCTTTTGATGAAGTGTCACAAGATTATGTCTGGGATTGTTTGAAGGCGTTTGGTATACCCATGCAGTTCGTGCAGTGGGTACAGTTATGCTACGCATTGGCTAACGTTGTACCTTTGGACAATGGGTGGAAAGGGGGAACCCATAGAGTTTTGAAGGGAGTTAGGCAGGGATGTCCGCTTAGCCCCCTATTGTACGTTTTGGCTTTGGATCCATTGTTGAGGGTACTTAGCAAGTCCCCTTTGATTAGAGCTATGATGGTGGACTCTTATTGCCTGCCGAAGTTTATTGCCTATGCTGACGATATTTGCCTTTTATTACCTGATGAATCAGCAATACAGTTGGCTTATGATATGATTACTTCTTTGGGGTTGATTATCGGTGCCCGCATTAATAGTGAGAAAACGAAATGCATTAGCATTTCAGGGTTTCCTGATTGTCCAACCAAGGTAGGACGATTTGGGGTTGAATGTCAATCCTGTAAGATTTTAGGACTTTATTTTGGGGGTATAGAGGGAGCTCTGGATAATTGGACATTAGCATTAAGTGAAGGGAATATTAAAGTGTTGCATTGGAATAGATATAAATCGTCTAAAAAGAAACAAATTTATTTAATTAAAACTTATTTGATCCCAGTTTTTTTTTTATTTTTAAGTAATGTTTTTTCTTACCTAAATCGTTAGAGACTTCCTTAATGCATTGCTTTTTTTGTGGAGTGTGGGGAAGTCAGTTAAACCCCATTAAAAGGAACACATTATATTTGGATGTTGGGGGGGGGGTTTGGGGATGATCCACCCTGTTTTGTATTTTTTTACGAATTTTTTATATTTGAATCTGGTCCCTGTACTGAGAGGTATTTCGAAAGTGTGGGATGTGTCCCTCAAATCGCATTTGCAAGGTGTTTTAGGTGAATGGCAGAAAGGTCAGTTTCTCCACCAAAATAAATGCTGTCCTCCCTTGTCGAATATATGGAGGGCAGTGTTTGATAAAATAAAAGGTTGGGGTATACAGCGGGGGGTGGCAAGAACTCTAACAAAAAAAGCCTTGTATAATATGATTTTAGGGCAATTTCTTTTTGATGCCCCGTTTTCAGCCCTTCCTGAGGCAGTTAGTTTAAATTTATCTAGTTACATAACTAATTCTCGTATTCCGCAGAATATGTGGGATATTTCTTGGTTGGGTATACATGGTAGAGTTAATGTCCGTAGTAATCAGAAGCATAAATCATTCCGAGAGCGTTTTTGCCCGAGTGATAAGTGTATAGCCATTTTAGAAACTATGGATCATTTGTATTATGATTACTTCTATGCTATGGAATTTTGGGATATTCTTAAAGAACGTTGGAAACATAATTTAGTGTTTCCACCTCAAAAAGTTAGTTTGTATTATGGTTTCTTTCCTAATGAAAAGCCTGGGAGTCCGTAGAGCACATTACAAGTTCTTCATGTTTTCTTTTTGTATTGGCTCTGGATTAGTAGATGTAGAATTTTATTGCAACAACAGTACATTTCTCCATTTACTTTAGTATACATGGTAGAGTCAGATGTGGGGAAATTGAAGTTTGCAGAATGCAATCAGCTTTCATTGAACAGGTGGGGTTCCTTTTGGAAAGGTTTTGATAACTTATGATCTTTCCAGTGAGGGATTGGTTTTGGTGTTTGTTTATTACAAGGTTTTTCTATTAATTTTTTTCAGACTAGGTAGGACTCTGTGATTTATTTGTTTGATTTCTGATTTGAATGTTTATTTGTGTATGAATTACCATTGTTTGTATTTGTTTGCTTTGTGTAGTTTATAATAAAAATTCCCCTACTCTTTTAGTGGGGTGGGGAGGGGGTTGGTTAAAATGTTTTTCGTAAATTTGAGGTTATTGTATGAAATAATACTTATTTATGTTTTTGATTTTTCCCCTTTTTTTATGATTTTGTATGATGTAATACTGAATTGTATATAATTTGTTATGTTTTCAATAAAAAATTCCCCTACTCTTTTCAATAAGTGCCATGGGATCTTTAACATCCACCTGAACTACCACCAATCCAGGCAGATGGGACCTCGGTTTAACGTCTCATCCGAAATACTGGCTACACCAGATGTTTAAATTGGGGACATTGATGAACTTCATAGAAACTGTATAACAGCAGCCATTTTGGCAGCTTTGCAGCCAATCACAAGTAGGGTTGCCACCTTTGGATGAGATGAAAACCGAATACTAAACCACACCCACAAACTCCACCCCTAACCTCGCCCATTTTATGACTGATGAGAGCATTGCTTGGACTCTGATTCACTTGATTTATTCAGAATTGCTGCCAATATTGCATTGTGTACAACTTATTTAAATTACATCATGATTATTATTTTTGGTTTGTTTGATTTAGATTTAAATATTTTAAATGTCAGTGTGTGTTAACACTGGGTGGGATTATAGAGGGGGTTCAGGGAACTTTGCATCCTGTGTACACAGCTTAGCTCACACATCAAGCAAGCGACTACAAGGGCATCTCTGACAACTGGCTATTTTGCATCAGGTGGCCTTTTCTGGTAAAACTCTTAATAAATAAATAAACTACAACAGGAATGGTGGATGAGATGTAATTACAAATATCAGCCATTTTAAGATGTGCTACTGTCCCTCCCATTGCTCCTACTCTAAAGTTATTTGTAATGTCAGATATGTTTTTAAAAGTGGTAGGAACTATTCTATTCTGTTAAATACTCTATTTTTCCATGTCAGTCATACATAGCAGATAGCACAATATGTAACATGGAAGAAATATAACACAGTGGTTTAAGGCTCTGAACTACAGACTTGGAGACCTGAGTTTGAATCCCACAGCCCACACTTGCATACTGTGTGACCCTAAGCAAGTCACTTAACTTCCTTGTGGTCTCAGGTCATACCTATAAACAAGCTGAACATGCAAGTAAAACAGCGAATAATGTAACAGAATCTGTTTTACAAGTATGTGAGCATTCAAAATGACTGAAAAAGTACTACATCTGAATAAAACTGGATTAGCAGATAAGGTTTCTGACATGCAGATTATTCAATCCACACTGGGACAGGCAGGGTTGGACTGGGAAGCAAAGGGCCTACCTGAAAATGGGGCCCGGGGCCTTTGGTACTGGCAGGAGGCTCTGTTGGGGCCATGGGGGCCTGGTACCAGTCACAGGTGGGGCCTATACCAGCCACGCATGCTGTAGCCAGGTACAAGATGTCAGCATGTATTCCATTTGTAAGAAAGCTATTTCATTACTGGTAAAGTTATATTACCTATTTCGGAGGCTTCAGTCCCATTGATTTAAAGTGAACTCTGCTACCTTGCAAAAATGCTGCTAGCCTTGAACTGCTAGTCCCACCCATGCAGAAATACTGCAGGAAAGCAGGTTACCAGTTCAGCAATACTGGTTCGTCAACATTACATTTATCCAGCTACATGGCTGCAGGTGAGCAGAGAGTTCCCCTTTCAAACAAAATCAATGGTTAAGCTCAACTCCCCGGCAAGGCACTTCCGGAGGTTGAGGCCCTACCTTTCCCTACCCTTTCCCTCTCTGAGCAATTTAGAGGCAACATGATGTAATAGGAGAAAGAGTGCAGTGCAGTGCAATGTGTGCTATGCTAAGGTTCTGCCAAAGCAGCCTATGTGCCTCAACATGGTTTTTTACAGTACTATTGTTAGCCCCAATAAAGGAACATGAGGTTGTAACTCACAATGCTCTGCCTTAAGCAAAAATGAGGTTGCCTTATCTGACTAGATTGCGATCCGCTAATTATATATACAGTGAAAAGTTTCCACCAAGGCATTTTCACAAAGTTTTGAAAATTTGTAATTTTGCATTGGGTTGCTCTCAGATCTACTTTCTATATACAGTTTCACTCAGCTACTGAGTCATATGTCTAAGTGTTCTATGGCCTTATTTATTTATTTGCTTTTGTTAACCGGGTAACCACACTAGACAGCCAAGTGCCTATTTTCAGGTGCAACCTGGGAGATTACAAGGTACATTACAAGGTACATACATGAACATCAGGTAAATACAAGTGGAGGATTACATTACATAGAAATAGCACAACAGGGACTTTACAAGCATCAGATTTCATCAGGCAAATCGTAGTGAAGAGTTAATATAAAGTGACCAGAACACAGGACATTGTAAGACAACAATACCAAAAACAGGTATTATAATACAGTATTAAACATTGCAGTCAGTAGGAAGAAGTACGTGTGAATTCATCGCTCCAGGCAGCAAGTTGTAAGGCTAGCAGTTAGAATGAGGAGGAGTCACAGTTGGGATAGAGGGCCCAGTGTGAGAGAAAGGAGTGCACAGTTATAGTGTCATCCTGTTTTGCCGGTGGGCCTAAATGGTCATTTTTATGTTTGCTTGCACGCATGTGCAAGAAACATAGTGCCATCATATGAGTTTTCCAGAGGTGTGTCAGCCTCTTCCAATTCAATCAGTGTATTTGCAGGCGCGGTCGCAGAGCGCCAGTCACTGCTCCAGCTGTCTATGACAGCTGAAAATGCAATGGCATACAGTTGAAAGGGAGAGCTCGCTTGAGTGAGCAGAGCTCCCCACACACACACACACATGAGCACGCACGCACACCTCGCGTGCTCATGCGGCCTTCCTCCCCCACACTGTACGGCCGACGGGGTGCCCAACTCCGCCGGCTCCACGCCCCAAGCATCCAGGTGCCACGCTGGGAGCCCACCCCAGCGTGGCAAAATGTTTTATGGCCGACGGGGTGCCAATCTCCGCCGGCTGCAGCCCCCCAGATCCAGGTGCCACGCTGGGAGCCCACCCCAGTGTGGCAAATGATGTTATGGCCGACGGGGTGCCCAATCCCCATCGGCTCACTGCTCTCCCCCATGCTGTCACCGACAGGGTGCCCAACTCCGTCGGCTCCACTGTCCCTCCCGAGTACAGGGTGCCACGCTGGGAGCCCACCCCAGCGTGGCAACAGATGCCATGGCCGATGGGGTGCCTAATCCCCATCGGCTCCATGCCCCCCAGCTGTCCTTCTGCCATGCTGCGAGCCACCCCAGCGTGGCAAACGTCCCGCGTCCTTTAAAAAAAAACCTGAAAAGCAAAAACGGTCCTCGCGAGTGTCTGCACCCACCCGCCCCACCCACTGTGCACCCTGCCTCCCCACACCCCCCTACCCCATACTTACCTCCGGAGTCCGCGCGACGATCTTCGGTGGACCGGGAACACGTCTGCACTCTTCAAAGCCGACCGCGAACTGAGGAAATGCCGGTAAGTTGTATAATGGGATAGATAGGGTTTTTTTACTTTGTTGCATATCTCAGGCATTTTTTGGAATTTTTGCACCAAATTTTCAACATGGGGTTTTTGGGACCTCCTCATGAATTCTTGCACTGTCATGGCGTTACTGGGCTCAAGGGTGATTTTCAGCCACCGCGTGAAATCACCTTTCCAGAATGATTAACAAAACGACACTGCCAGTGTTCATAAGGTGGGCTCTCAAAAGCCTATTTTGAAAATTTGGTGGAAAATTCTTAAAATGACTGTTTTTAGCGAGTGCATGCGCAGTTCCTCACGCTCGTAAGTTTGCGAATTTTCAATATTTTCCTCCAGATTTTCAACATTGCCATTTTACCACACCTTCTTATGAGCAGTATAGCTGTCATTTTTCACATCTCACCCAAAAATGTGTTTCCGGCCATGTAGCGCACAATGGCACAGTCGGTGTGCGAAATCAATGTACGGGACACATTAAGAAAATCACAGTGACACTGTTCATGAGCAGACATCTTAAAATGGCTATGTTGAAAATTTGGTGAAAAATTCCTAAAATGACTGTTTTACGAGCGTATGCAGCAGTTCCTACGTGCCGTAAGTTTCAAATTTTCAATATTTTCACTCCAGATTTTCAACATTGCCATTTTACCACACCTCCTTATGAGCAGTACAGTTGTCATTTTTCACATCTCGCCCAAAACGTGTTTCTGCCCATGTAGCGCACAATGGCGCAGTCGGTGTGCGAAATCAATGTATGGGACACATTAAGAAAATCACAGTGACACTGATCATGAGCAGAGGTGTTAAAATGGCTATGTTGAAAATTTGGTGAAAAAATTCCCAAAAATGACTGTTTTAGGAGCGCACATTGTGCAGTTCCTACGCACTCTGGCAAGTTTGCGAATTTGTAATATTTGCACACCAGATTTTCAACAGTGCCATTTTACCGCACTTCCTTATGAGCAGTGCAGCTACCATTTTTCACATCTCGCCCAAAATGTGTTTCTGCACATGTAGCGCACAATGGTACAGTCGGTGTGCGAAAACAATGTTTGGGACAGATTAAGAAAATCACAGTGACACTGGTCATGAGCAGAGGTCTTAAAATGGCTATGTTGAAAATTTGGTGACAAACTCCATAAAATGACTGTGTTACGAGTGAGCATTGTGCAGTTTCCACGCACTCGTAGGTTCATGAATTTGTAATATTTTCAGTCCAGATTTTCACCAGTGGCATTTTTCCACACCTCCTTATGAACAGTACAGCTGTCATTTTCCACAACATGGCCGAAATGTGTTTCACACTTTCAGTGCAGAGATGCATGGTCACTGTGGGAAATCATTGTTCGGGACAGATAAAGAAAATCACACTGACACTGTTCATGATCAGAGGTCCCAAAATGCTCATGAATAATCTGCTGTAAAAAATCCCAAACTAGTTACATTACGGGTGTGTGTTGCACAGTTTCTACGCGCACTCGTGACTTCACCAATTTTTTTAAGATTTTCACAGCAGATTTTCAACATTGCCATTTTTTACACCTCCCCATGAACTCCCCGCTGTCATTTTTCACATCTTGTTCAGAATGTGTTTTTGCACCTGTGGTGCCAAATGCCATAGTCACTGTGCAAAAGCAGTTTTCGGCCAACAAACTGATATTGCCACTGTTCATGAGGTGGGGGTCACAAAAAACCATGTTGAAAATTTGGAGTGAAAATACCAACGAATGCCTGAGGCGATAGGCTTTCCGACCATAACGCCCCACCCTATAGAGTATGACAGGCATCAGGGGTGTGACTTGCGATTCTTGCCTGTCATGCTCATACCATTCCACCCCCCACCCACACCCTGCAGCCAGTGAGAGGCATCAAGGTGTGCCTCGGACTCTTCGGGCCCAAACTTCACCCCATTCTCCTATACTGCACCCATCTCACCGTATTTCCTGATGGAATGGGGTGCATAAGGGCCAAAGACCCCAAGGCACACGTGACACTTGTCAGTGTCTGCAGGGTAGGGTGTGGTGAAATGGCATGGCCGTTATGCCTGACGACCCAAAGGCACACCCCAGTGCCTGCCACTCTCTACAGGGTGGTGGTGGGGTTGGCTTCAGTTCAATACTTCGCTGCCATTCCTATTATGCAGCTCTGTAACTTCTACACTACCAATGCCAGTGCCAGCAAGCAAACATTCGGCGTTGACAAATGCTTGTTATGTATGCTGTGAGAACAGGAGGAGTATGAGCACAGTTGTGCTCTGCCCAAGTCGTGATGTTTAGGTAGCATCTCAGGCTGAGAGGGTTTGTCTAGTGCAGAGACAAGTGGCAGCCGTTTTGAGAAAACCCCAGAGGGATAACTCCACTCTGTGCTATGCGTCTGAATGGTCTGGAATGGTGTTATTGATGTCACAGAATGTTCAGGCAGTGTGAAAAGAGCAGCAGCTGCAGAGTAGAGGGGGATTCAGGGTGGATACTAAGTCAATAAAATTAGATGCAACCAAAAAAATGTCAGACCCAAAAGGACAATTGAAGGCCATCTAGAGGTGTAAACAGTGTTCTATTGTATATTGATGTTAGTGCTGCTGTATTAAACTGCACTGTACTGTGGGACATGAATTTAATCAAATTGGTACTATGCACACTGAGTCATGGCACGTTTCCAGCCCGGTGCGACCAGAGTAAAAGGGAAGAGGAAAAGCACAGGTGGTGGTGTTAGTGAGGGTGACAATACATATGTGTAAGTGCAGCACAAATAAAATGGTTGGTGATCATTCTTGTGAACTTGCGTAGAAATTGATGAACTGGGCAAACAAAATGCATAGTGCCAGAGTGGAGGGAGGCCAAGCTGGTGCTCAAGTTAGCCAAAGCAGGGAAATAGCTGCCAGGATGTTGCAACTGAGGTTGGGGAGGGAGTAAGGGTGGTCAAAGGCCCAGCCATGGTAAGAAAGGGTTCAGAAAAGGGTTTGCAACGGAAACACTTGAAAATGGGCCTTTGACTCAAGAGCCTATTACACAAAGTAGGTCTTCTATCCTAATCTTTCCCTACACTTTCCCTAATTCTAAACATTAGCTGCACAGTAAAATCTGTTGTATGTTTCCCATTGTCATTTGATCAGCTATACTTTAGTCTGCCAACAGTGTCATGTAATTTGTATTTTAATAAAATGGAACTGTGTATCCATTGTGTGTTTCATTGTCATTTGATCACTTATACATTAAAGTCTGCCAACAGTGTCCTGAGTGTAATTTTTATTTTAATGAAATTGAACTGTGCGTCTGTTTTACCACATACAAGGTATAAAAGTACAAATTCAATGATAGCCTCCATTCAAACAAAACCAATGATCAGAACAGTGCATACAATGGTTTATAGTCCGAAGAAATTAAAAATGTATACTTCCACTCAATTAAGTTTCTGGATCTCTTCTGCATGCACTCAGCTCACATTACAGTGAAGACCAGGATGGTAAATATCCCTTTCTTCAGTTCAGACAAGATCACTACTGCAGGTAGCAAATACAGTAGCCAGTCTCATCCATTGAATCCTTCTGGACCTGGGTACCTGAACCCAACATCCAGCTTCTGCCCTCTAGTGACAGTAGCAGTAGCCTTCCAGTGTCAGAGTGACAGTACTCGCTTGTATGCTTCAGATCATTAAATTAGTTTCTGGATGACATCTTCTGCGCGCACTCCATCAAGAAGGTCTCTCTCAATGGCCATAATCATGAATGCCTCCAGTTTCTCTTGTCCCAGCAATGAGCGCAGTCGAGTCTTTATTATCTTTAGCTTGCTAAAAGTTCTCTCACAGGACACCTGGGTAAACGATAAAGTCAACAAATACTAGTAGACAACGAACAAGTTTGAAAATGCAGATGAGTGCATGTTGTATTGTGCCAAAATTTTATAACAGTACATTAGGCATTCTTTGCAGGACTTGCATTTGTCTGGCAAATCTCTTCTCTCTCGTTGCTCATTCTGGTCACTAGTTTCACCTTCACGAGTGTCGGAGTCTTCAGAGTCATGAAAGTCAACATCCTCTGTTAACACATCTGCAGTGTATTCTTCAGGCAGTGATCGTTGCAGTCGCCTGAATATTTTAGCAAAGTTAACAACTCCAGTTTAAGTCTGCTATGGTCATTTCTGCCAACAATGCCACTTTCTGCAGACTTTCATCTGGTATGCCATCTTGAATTATACTTCAAAGTGACATGGGTCCATGCAGCTGGTATCCAGAATCAGTTGTTTGTTGTTATCAAAGCGATCACTAAACTCATCCGAACTTGATTCATAATGCGAGTGTACACTTCACATTCAAATGCTTCATGGGATCTGCCACTCTTTGTTAACTGACATTTTCCCCGGCATTTTCTTCTTCCTGGCTACCCTTTTATTTGGCAGATGATCCTCAAGGTCAATATCAATACCCAACTCATCAATTTCTTCTTGTCTTCTAGCAACAAAGTTAGAAGCTTTTTGCTAGATGTTTATAAATTCAGACTGCTGCAACTCCATCTTAGCATGATCCACCATGTGCCATGCCAAAAGATCGTCTAGTCCCTTAGTCTGCAGATACTTTGATACTGGCCCAATTACTCTAAAGATCTTCAAGAACTCAAAGGCTATCAAAATGATGTCAAACTTCTTCCATCTGTCAAGCAGTGAATCTGCCTCACTGGCAGCTTTAGCATCAAACTTTCCAGAGGTACTAATAAAAAGCAAAGTCTGGAGAAGTGACACATACAGAGTCTTCTCTTGGTTTTCATATGTTCCGAAGATGCATGCCAGTGCTCTAGGTTTTGCCCACCATCTAGTTTCACCAATCTTTTGAAACCGTCTGAGTTTGTTCTGTCCTGCACCATCAATGCTAGATTTCCATAGTCATCCTTTGTGCGATTCACTAATGAAGACGGATGTCCTTTGTAGCAAACCAAGTAGTGTCTTTGCTTCCACAACTGCTTCACTACAATCTGAGACACACAAATTGAGAATATGTGCATAACACCAGGTATAGACACTGTTTGGTAGTCCTTTTATCAAAGCTCGAACCCACAAACTGGCTCCTCATGTTGGCTGCACCATCAAATGACTCCTCTATGTTGTTCTTCATATCGAGTCCATGTATTTCAAAGTTCTCCTTTAAATCTTGTGTATTCCTTGTCCAAAAGTGTCCTGCACCTCAACCACAGCAAAGAGATGCTCATGACCTTTAAGATCCTTCACATACCGTAGAATGATAGCCGCTTGATCAGTCACACCAGTGTCCTGTGTGGTATCCATCTGAATGCTGATCTTCTGGTCCGTAGCATCCTTTACAATGCTGTCTCTGATTATCTTCAGAATAATCTCAATAATTTGATTTACGGTGGTCTTTGACAGCAAGGTAATCAGCCCTCCATGACCATGAACTTCTGAAGTGTAATTTTCTTTCTCCATTCTCTGCTTCCTTCTCTTGCTCTGCTCTACTGCTTTTTGGATGTGTGTATTCAGAGGAACATCAAATTGGGACAACAGAAGAATCAGCTCCAATAAATTTCCATGGTTAAGTGATGGGTCCTGCACGCTGTATAAAGCTTCGTCTTTTCCACGATATAGCAGGCACTGGCGTCCAATAAACTTGACAACTTCAATAATTCTCCGCATGACATCTGTGTTCTGCTGGACTTGCTTCCTCTGACTTGCAACCATATCTTTGTTCACCAGTGTTTCAACGTCGGCATCCACTAAGCAGGCCAGATATGCATCCACAGCTGCATTGTGAGCTCTGGAATCCTCATATTCTATTATGCCTTGGTAGATGTGCTTAAAGTCTTGGTATCCTGTAACAAACCTAGTTTCCACATCTGAAAATGCCATGCAGATATTGCAGTGGAGAGAATGCACCAAACAGTCAACCGCCTGTACCGTGACCCAGTTCCTTGGTATAACTTTGTTGCTCCCAGGAAGAATCTGTGTGTAGATTTTTGACGTTTGTATGGTAGGACTTTAACATCTGCGTAATCCAGGTTGAACTGGATGCCTTTAGCCAAAGGCAACCTTTTTCATGTTGTGAAGCAGACCTTTGGGGCATTGAAAATAGGGATTTGTAGTCTTCACAACATCAAGTGGCACAACTGTTCCCCTTGCAGAATCCACTGGCTGTATTTGTTGAATATTTAGATTCTGACTTGCAGTGCAGCTGGTCACACACTGAGCCACAGTTTGTCCACCTTGTATTTCAGCTGCGTCCTCAAGACTAGTTTTGTTCTGTGGGGTAGTAGCTTTGTTTTGTACGCCTCTAAACAGTGATAGCTTCCTTTGTTTTGGATCACTTTATGCTGCCACCAGTGCAGACAAGTTAGCCAGTTTCCTTTTCTGTGTACCAGATTTGACTTTGTTCAGCTCAGACATCGTGAAGACCGATTTCTAGCACGCAATAAGGTGATCCTCCAGACACAACTGTTCTATCTGAAAGGCAATAACCATACCAAAAGAACACGACAAACACGCAACAAACAGAACCAGAAAGGACAAATAACTGAACCCAAAATTCAACCAGATTTACCTTTGCTAGTTCTGCTCCTCTGGTCAAGCCACACTGCCAGTGATGTGCTGCGCCAAGCTCAGTCTGTCAGTCACCACACTGTCCACTCTGTTCCTGCTGCTTTTTCCTGCCCATTACAGTAATCTGGAGTTGAATTATATGGCAGACAATTATGCAACAACATGAGTGGTTGACCAGTACCACTAAACAGATTTCCTTTCTCTTTACATAAGAGAACCCCAATAACCTCCCCCCTCCACATGACTCCATGATAGCAGCAGCATTGTGCAGGATTTTGAACTAATTTTCCATGAAAAATGAAGACATTTTGAAACTGCATTTTAGATGCTGGTATAGCATAGCAAAAACTCTATGCAAAAACAGGAGGTAATGCCAACCATTTCCAAAATGGCACATCAGTATACCACCAACCATTTTCTCCAGTGGATTCATGGCAAATCTATGCCACAATGGACAAAGATGGTACAGGACTTACAAAGGCATATACGACTAGAGAGAGCACAGGACCTCAATACAGAGAGAGAGAGAGAGACACACACACACATCCACACGATACGAGAAAGCCTTCAAATATCTCAATGGAATAAATAGGGTACTGGAGGATAGCATCTTTCAGAAAAGGAGAGGCAGACGAATGAGAGGGCATGACATGAGGTTCGAATGGGTAGACTTAGGGGCAGCATAAAGCATCATTACTTCACCGGAAGGGTGGTGGATGCATGGAAGAGAGTTCCCAGTGGAGCTGATGGGGCTAACTGTGGAGAAGTTGAAAAAGATGCATAGGACAGGCACAGGAGAACCCTAGAGATAGGAGTGAGAAGGTGAAACCACAGACAGAAGTAGGAACTCTTTTGCATGTACCATGCCACATCCAAAGTCAAACTGCACAAGCTTCCAAAACGCAGCCCACACTATGACCAGCCTCAAGCTGAAAACAGTTTCCATGACATTCCATCTGGCCCTATGTTTTAAACATGCAATGCTTCGTACCTACAGAACTTTGAGAAATGAAGCACAACCTCTCAGCTGAACTGTCAACCAGCACTACAGGCCGAACACATGGCTAAAGAGCAAGAGCTGTGGTTCATTAAACTCTCTCCAAACCCAACATACATGCAGCTTGACCAACTACAACTCACCGGGACGGCAGGTACTCTGAGAATTCCACCACATGTGGAGTGTATACCTTTAACTAGCGTAACCTGGAGCTTTTGGAGCAAAGCAAGCCATAATCAGCATGCCACAAATGCTAATGCCTCAAATTGAACCGTAAGTGCTACACACAAAGTATGAGTGGCAAAGCTGTTCAGCATAAAATTACCTTTCCATTGGTGCTATGCAGTCAATTGCACCCACTCCGTTTGTTAATATTTAAGTTAAGCAGTGACGTCCTCAGTGGGACAAGACCTCAGAATATCTTTTCTGCTACCACCTACATGGGTCTTGGGGTCTCAATGAGTTAAGCCGCTAGTAGAAGCTCCAAATTCCTTAGGAAACAAACACGACTCCTACAGGCACTTGTTTGCCTACAATGCAGATGAGAGTGGGGGTGTGCTCCACTGACTAAGGGGGCAGTTTTTTTATCTGGTTGTGTGCAGATTTTGACAAAAGAATGCCTCTGCTTGACTAATAAGGTCCTTGTTAGTAAAGCAGCAGCAATCCTTTGTCAAAATTGGCATTGAAAATAAAAAAATGACCTCACAGCCAATGGGGCACACCCCCACGCTCACCTTGTTAGTGTCAACACATGCTAGTGTGTGGGGGTTCCTATGAAACTGATATGAGGGCCCCATCTGAAGTTCTGTGTCCAGTTTTTGGAGGCCATATCTCAGAAAGGACATGGGACACACAAACCCAAGAGAGGAATACAGGATGAGGGGGTTGGGGATGTCAGGTTCTAGCCACTACAAGTCAGGAGAGAGACTTGGGGTTATAATATCCGATGACCTGAAGTCAGCCAAAAAATGCAAAAAAGCAGTGGGGAAGGCAAACAGAATGCTGGGGCATGGTCATAAGAAGGGGCATAACCAGTAGGAGTGAAGTGATGATGCCACTATTGATCACTGGCGAGGCCTCATCTGGAATACTGTGTCCAGTTCTGGAGACCACATCTCAGGAAGGCATCAAGACAGAATGGAAGCAGTCCAGAGAAGAGCAACAAAAATTGTGGACCGCACCCACAAGCCTTAGGAGGAAAGACTTGAGGAATAAACAGGGTACAGGAGGGAAGCATATTTTAAATAACGGGCACAAGGACAAGGGTACATGAGGCAGAAGGGAGGCTTAGGGGAAATCCTAGAAGTATCTTTTCACAGAGAGGGTGGTGGATCCATGGAACAGCCTACCTGTGGAGGTAGTGGAAGTGAACAGTACAGGGATTCAAAAGTGCATGGGATAAGTATAAAGTCACGCTGCTATACAGCAGAGTGGGGGAAGGTAGTTCAGACAAGAGTAGGGAATGAAAAATCCAAGTCAGAGGTTCGTGACACATCTAAACAGAAGCAGGACTTGAACTGCACAGCCCTTTAAAGTCCTTATCCTCTAAGACTTTAAAATTACTTTAAAAAAAACAGTCACGCACAAAGGCATAATAGCACCAGTCTGTGGAGGGGAAACTGAGCGCCCCACATAAAGTAATTATTTTATTTTATTTAATTTCCTTCTGAGGTGCTCCCCCACAGAAAGATGAAAATAAAATAAAGCTATTACTTTATGAGGAGGAGCTCCTTCAACCATACCCTCACACACACACACACACACATAGCTGGTGCTAATATGATGTGCTCAGGTGCTCCACCCCTCCTCTCCCCACATGTATTCACTTTCTACCCCACCTGGGCTCAGAAATTGTAAATTTACCACAGAGTTAGAAGTCAAAAAGGAACTACTCACTGGCACCACCACCAGCAGGCGCAACAAGGTCGGAGGATGAAAACCAGCTCTGGCAACTCACAACTCACTCCCAAGACTGAAGGGTATTGTTCCCCCCCTCGGCGGCTGGACACAACAGTTGACAGTCCCCAGACCCCAAGCACGAGTACTAACTACTCAACTCTGCGGAAGCCCAAACAGAAATCCCAGTACTCTGATCACCACCACCACAACAACCAGACCCTCTAACATGACGAACGCCCACCACCACACACACACACACACACACACACACACACACACACACGTGGCGACTGGGGGTCCATGGCCCATTTTCTTTCACCAGCACCTGCACCAAGACAAGTTCAACATTACTACCTTGCCAGACAGTTCAGAACTCCAGCCCATACAGCAGCGTCCACTCCATGCTCAGACAGGCCAGGAAAACCAGAACCCAATTTCCCCTCCCTTGTCCCATTCCCCCTGGCTGCTGCTGTGCACTTGGTTTTTCAAATAGGAGATTTACCAAGCAGGGCTGCTCGTCACCAGCCCAGATTCAATCTGCAAGGAACACTGCTTGACCTGACCATGATGCCATTAACTGGTGGAGCAGCCTGGCCTGGACCCCCAATCCCTTTCCCACTGTCCAGCCCCCATGCACCGAAATTGTTTGCTTACAGAGAGCAGTATCACGAGTCTCATCACCCCACACACACACACACAGGCCCGTAACTGCATGTGCGTCGTCACACTACACCCCCCAAGTCCAGGCACTGAAATACTTTTGTTCTCGAAAGCAGCATTGCCAGCATACGACTCATTCCCCCACACACACACACAGGCCCATAACTGACCCATCGCAACCAGCCAACAATACAACCCAACCCTCCCCTGCGACGATCTCCCAGTTCCATCCAGGCTGTAACCTGGGCCTGCACACAAGACACAACAACACATTAACACAACCATATGATACACTGCACAGTCCTCCAGCTTAAATGTTAAAATGAAGTCAGTGGGTGTAGTATCTGAAAGTTAAATTCTTACCTTACCCTGGAGAAGTTGATTTTTATGTTGCTTGCACGCATGTGCAAGAAACATAGTGCCATCATCGGAGATTTCAGAGGTGTGTCACCTCCTCCTCCAATTCAGTCAGTGTGCTGGCAGGCGCGGCCCCTGTAAGCCAATGCATTCTGGAGCTGTCTATGACACACTCCAAAATGCAGTGGCATACAGTTGAAAGGGAGCTATGCTTCAGTGAGCACCGATAAGATATCGGCTGCCTCATGCAGCCTCCCCACAGACACCCAGGCAGGCGTCGCGCCCCGCCTCCCCGCATGCACTGTATAACCCGACGGGGTGCCCAATCCCGCGGCTGAGTTGCGTCCCCAGTAGTAGTGCCACGCTGGGGCCACCCCAGCATGGCAAGCGATCTTTGCGACGGGGTGCCTAATCCCGCCGGCTGAACGCCTGCGAGTTGTGCCATGCTGGGAGCCCACCCAGCGTGGCAACAAATGCTGGGCCGATGGGGGTGTCCAACTTCGCCGGGCTGAACGCCTCATCTGCCCCTTGTGCCACGCTTGGAGTCGCACCCTAGCAAAACATCCCACGTGAGTCAAATTTTTTTTAAATACCTTAAATAAAACGTCTCCCCGCGCTGCCTCCCAACCCTCCCACAACCCGCACCCACCCACTGCGCACCCAGCTCTCCCACACCCCTCACCCCATACTTACCTCCGACTCTGGCGCGACGATCTTCGTGGACCGGAACACGCCTGCACTTCAAAGCCGACCGCGAACTGAGGAAATGCCGTAAGCTGTATAATGGGCTAGATAGGGGGTTTCAACTTGTTGCATATCTCAGGCATTTTGGGATGAGATTACCAATCATGGGTTTTGACCACTGTCGAATGATATAACATGTCATGGCGTTATTCGGGCCTGAAGGGTGATTTCAGTCACCGCGCAGTCACCGCGCAAAAATCACACTTCGGCCTGAATAACGCCATGACAGTAACATCATTCATGAGAAGGGGTCCCAAAACCCCATGTTGAAAATTTGGTGTCAAAATTCCAAAAATGACTGTTTTACTGACGCATGTGCAGTAGTTCCTATGCACGCCGTAAGTTCACGACTTCAATATACTCCAGATTTCCAACATTGCCATTTTGCCACACCTTCTTATAAATAGTACAGCTGTCATTTTCATCTCACCTAAAACGCAGTTTCGCTTCATGAAGCATAACGGCGCAGTTGAAAGTAAATCAATGTATCGGATAAATTAAGAAAATCACAGTGACACTGTTCATGAGCAAAGGTCTTAAAATGACTATGTTGAAAATCTGGTGAAAAAATTCCCTTCAGATGTTGTGCAATATTACTAATGAAGACATTGAACAGAACTGGCCCCAGGACCGATCCCTGCAGCACCCCACTGGTCGCCCCCTCTCCCTATACTGCACACCATTTACCACCACTCTCTGCCTCCTGTCTGTTAGCCAGTTTCTAACCCAGTTTACCACCCTTTCCCCCATGTCCAGCCTACCCAGCTAGTTTATCAGCTTCCTATATGGGATGGTGTCAAAGGCTTTGCTGAAATCAAGGTAAGCGTTGTCCACTGCCCCACCCTGATTCACTTCCTTTGTCACCCAGTCAAATAAATCAACCAGATTTATCTGCCATGATGTCCCCTGCCGAATCCATGTTGTCTATGGTCCTGGGTCTGATGGCATCTAGATGCCCCACTATCCTTTCTTTAAGCAATGTTCCATGATCTTCCCACTACTGAGGTGAGGCTGAATGGCCTATTGTTCCCCTGCCTCCTCCCTGCTGCTGGACTTGTGTAGAGGGACCACATGCCCTCCTCCAATTCCTCATGTTGAATGACTCAGTGAACATGGCTGCCAGAGGTACTGCTATCTCCTTCGCAGTTCTGTTAATATCCTTGGGCGATGCCATCTGGTTCCATCGCTTGTCTACTTTCAATTTAGTGAGCTCCTGCAGGACTCTTTTGCCTTTGAATGGACTATTGTCCACCTCTTCACCCCCTTAGCAACTGCTGTACTGCTGTGGCCCTTGCCCCTCCCACTCTTCTGTGAATACTGAACGGAAAGACACAGTGGATGTCTTGGGAGGAAGGCATGAAACTGTCACTTCCAAATACCTAAACAGCACATACAAGCAAGCAACATTCGGTATTGACAAATGCTTGTTGGGTCCTGAGATGCTGCCTGGATATGAATCAGAATGGGGGGTGGCCATGGTCTGCTCAGGTTCAGTGTCTTGCAGGCAAAATCTGGTTCCAATCCTGGATTCCTGTCCTCCACAAAGTCACGAACCGACCGCGATAAGCACCAGAACGGAACCCTTATCAAGCTCTCGTCAACTGAACCAGCCGAGGGTGAGCATGCATGCACTGTCTGTCTCGGTCTCGGTAGTATGTAGTAGTCTGTTGAACAGTTCAGCTGAGTGTTGGAAAGGACTGAAAATGCTGTTGCAGGGGTCTTTTAAAGTGCCCGCGCTGTCATGCACAGTGATGTCATTGGAGCGATGGCAACACGTCCCGGGCGTGGTGACGATGCGATGCATGATGATGCCATTAGGGGCGGTCCGACCGAGCAATACAGTGAAGCCTGCCTCCAGCTCTCCTGTGCCTAGACGACTCCCCTCCCCCGCAACCTACCCAGGCAGCTGATTTAACCTTCGCACTCTAGTCTGCAACTCAGAATCATTCGGAGGTGTCGGACAATTGATTCTTCCCGGACCTTTGTTATTGTAAGTAGGCAACTGCTTCCTGCTTAGCTACTTAATTAAAGTCAAACAAGGTACTACCCCGCCCCTGGTAGTAGCAGTGCTTGTAGAGTGTTGATATACCAGTATGCATAACAAAGGGGCCCAACCCCCCACCCCGACACTGTAATTAAGAGGCGAGTCAGTGTTGATTAGGTGTTTGCTTTGGATTCGCGACTGCGTTGCGCCCCTCCCCCACAAACACTGTAATTAAGAGGCGAGCCAGTGTTGACTAGGTGTTTGATTTGGATTCACTATCGCTGTGCCCCCCCCCAAAGCAAATGGTGTACTGGTGCTTACAGTAATGAGGGGGGCCCATTCGGAAATTTCCAGGTATCTGGGCAGGCCAGTCCGACCCTGGGGACAGGGGGAAGCCATAATGTGGTGCCTGTCTGACTGTCTAAGGGTTTCAGAAAAATGAAGGTGTTAATTGAGGCATCATTGTGAGGCACTTAAGGAACTAAACTGGCCCACACTTCGGCACAAATTAGCTTACCCTGTTGCTTGCCTTGCCTTCAAGTTCACTACCCTAGGTTCCCCTCCCCATTTTAGTGGACTACTCTCCCCCAAAGAACAAATCCGAATCCTGCGATCATCTGCAAATCATCCCCTCGACATCCCTAGGATATGCTCCAACCAAGGCAAACGCTCCTTCAAATTTGCTGCCTCCGACCTATGGAACTCTCTTCCAGCTAGCCTGACTGACTCAACCACCCTTAACCAATTCAAGTCTGGACTCAAACTGTATCTTCTCAATCTCAGTCTCTGTGGCTGTAACTGTTAGCTCCCTAGTCCAGGACTCTCTTCCACTGTACTGCCTTGAACTTCCCTTCATCCTGGATGTATCTCCAAAACTATGATGTCAATTTTCTGTTGTTGTCTACTTTCACTACTAATTGGGGATGAAACTCGATGTCATAAGAGCCTGATTGCGAATCCTGATTACCTCCCCTGTATACTGTTGCTAAGCTACACTTGTGTAACTAATGTAACTACTGTAAATAATGCTTGAGCCTGTATGTGAACCTTACTTTACCCCGTATACTGTCGCTAATGTATATTTGTGTAACATATGTAACTACTGTAAAAAACTGTTTCTAAATGTCTCTTTCTGTAACTAATTCCGAGTCGCTCCTGAAAAAGGGACCTCTGGTCTCAGTGGGCTTACCCGGTTACCAAAATCTAAATAAATAAATAAAATAAGGTTGTGTGAAGTTAGAGGTGACAACTGGGCAGACAGGGACACATTTGGCTCCTTTATGTGTCCTGCACTTGAAGTCACTTCCTGATTAGCATGCACTGCAAGCAAGCAATCAAACTGAAATATCAGACACTTGCTTATAGTCAGATGAGTAGAAAATGAAACAGTTAGTGGAGGATCTCATAGATGTTGCTTGACCCACCATAAAAAAATAATTTGCACTGGTGATAACAGGAGGACCGAATCTGGACCTAGAAAACTGAATCCATTCAGTCAAAAACCGAGTAGGTGGTAACCTTAATCACAAGCCAGGATTTCCCATAGAGACTCTCGGGACTGTGCCAAAGACTTTTGAAGGAAAAAGCAGGGGTAATTCCTGGCACCTAAATTCTAACCATTTAAAAGACTTAACGTTGTGATTAACAGGTTGGGCAGCAAATCAGATGTCAGGAACTTTCATTTTCAGTTTGGAGGGACTGTTTGAAAATCTCAGCCCGGAGAAACTTCTAAGGAGGCCCTGTGAGCAACTCAGGGAGATCAGCTTGAGCTTTCCTGGAGGTGGGAGCCTGTGTGGCTCAGTAGAGAGAAACACGGTGGGGGGGACCTGCTTGCCTCCCTGTGGTGATTGTTGTGGACTGCCTCAAGCAGACAGCTAATGTCCTTTCAGTTACCAGAGCTGCAGAAAGAGAATGTTTGTGGAAAAGTGTATTTTGCTGAAGTGCCTCAGAAACAAGGACATTGCTGTGAGAGGACTGCATCAGGGACTCCTGTGTGAGAAGTGGAGCCTGCAATTGCTGAACTTGTCTCTTGCCACGAGCCAAAATGGAGGAGACCTGTGTGAATTATTTTCTGCCACTTGCTGTAAAGACTTCCAGTACCAGAATAGCTAAGCTGTGTGAGCCTTTTGAACTGCACCGGAGAACGAACTGTGTGTGCTGGGCCTGTGTTCATAAAGGCCCCAGAGACTGTTGCTGTAAACTGCAAGCCATCCTAGCTAAAGACCAGCTCAGGGAGTCAGCCCCTGCAGAGAAGAATCGCAGGTTGCAGCCACCTTGTGGGAAAGACTGTGAAGCAGAGGTGAGCTGTTTCAGCCCTGGTCCCAATGTACCACACTGGCAAGAAAGAATCCAGTCTGACTACAGCCATCAGTTTTGTTGGTTCTGGTACCGTGAGCAACCTCAGGGATTTTACCTTGCAACAATCACTTAAGAGCTTTGTGTTATCTGATTTGTTTCTAACTTTTCCGTGGCATTTAACTTTGATTACCAGCCATCTAGCTGTGGATTACAGTTGCTGAATAATTTAAAGAGTGTAAATCTAACTAAAGCAAGTTTCTTTTATTTTAGGGCCCCAACCAGCTGCAACGCTGGCCAGTCCACAGCAATGCTTCAGGCATGCACCTAATTACATTCTGAGTACCCAGAAGCATGAACTGTACTGTTCGAGGGGGCTAAGAGTTGTGTTTAAATGTTATGCAAAGTCAAGAGTATTGCCAAAACGAAAATACTAAGTGATCTGATTTTAATTTGTATCCCATACCCCTTGTTCAGTCCCCTAAATAAATCTGTTTATTGCTTGAATGGTAGCATGGTCCATGAGCATATTATTATCAAGTGCTAGTTTATTGTGGGAGTCCAAAAATACAGTGTTATTGCTGGTAACTATTCCTTTGCAGGGGCTCGGGGTACATGCAAAACTTCCAGACTTTGTTGGTAAATGTGGTGTCTGTGAGCATATTATTAGAGCTCACCCTTAAATGTGTTACTCTACGCAAAGTAAAGTGTTTGTAGCAATTTCAGGTGTGGGGTCACCAGCTGGGGCTGTGGGTATTTACAACTTTCCAGAGGGTTGTGTTAGCTTAACATCTAACCCACTTAAAAGTCACTCTGGGTGGGGGCATTGTAATTGTAGTTCTACTATTGGTATTGAATTCACAGTAGCTGTTAATTCTGAACCCAGGCCCCTTAACCTTCAAGTAGGGCAGCAGGCAGGGGTATTAGCCCGTGGGAGGTGACGTCCAGGTTACATATACAAAAATAAAATCATGTTATACGAGTACAAGGTACATACAAAGCTAGAATTTATATTATAAAGGATTAGACACATGAGGTCTGTTATGTCCAGGGAACAGGCATTGCCTCTGAGATTACTCAGTATATTTTGTATCATTTTTCAGAATTCTTCACTAGCTGACAACATATTAGATACTGGTCCAGAGTGCACCGGTTCTGCCACCACCAGGAAGATGTCATCTGTATATGGCAATATTTTATGGTGTTCATTTTTTATGTTGTTGGGTAACCTTTATCTAGGGGCCCAGCAGACCTCATATGACTGTCTCCAGTTCTGCACACCCACTATCAAAGAGACTGCTGCTATCTGTCTCCAGTTCCAGATCAGCTGGGTCAGCAGGAACATTAGAAATGGCAAGGTGGGCAGAAATAGGCCATGGAAAGTACAGTTACGTAAGAACTTACTGTAACAGTAGATCTTCGAGAGGAGCTCTTGCAGCAGGCTATTACCATAAGGACTATGCCGCCAGGCACTAGGACCCCACAGAAACCTTCTAGCTAGCCGTCTTCAGCTGGGACCGCCCTCGACGCCAGCTCCGCCCTGACATCGGCCAGTGGTACATAAGGGGGCGGTCCCCAGCCCCACCTCAGTTCACCCGACGGACACCCATGGGTCAGGCCATCAGGCAGACCAGGTGGAAGCTTGCCCTAGAAAAGATGCAGAGACTCACCAGGGGGGATGGATGGATGGATGGAAAGCAGCTCCTGCTGCAAGAGCTCCTCTTGAAGATCTACTGTTACGATAAGTTCTTACGTAACTGTACTATCTTATTTCGAGTGGGAGATCTTGCAGTAGGCTATTACTATAAGGACTGAGTCCCAAGCAGCCCCAGAAAAAGGATCGAGATAGGTCTGGGAAGAGGTTGAAGTGCAATTGCCAGAAGAAGGCATCAGGATAGGAGGCCTTGAAGGGCAGCCAGGCCAAAACCTGCCCTTCGCCTAGAGGCAATGTCCAAGCTGTAGTGCTTGATAAAGGTATGTACTGAGCTCCAGATAGCCACTGCGCAAATGTCTGCTATAGAGACATTACGCATAGAAGCAAAAGAAGTAGCCAATCCCCTGGTGGAATGACCCCATACCGAGCCTGGAAGGAGTTTGTTGTACTTGTCATACTGTAGCAGAAGACAATGCAATTCACAAGCCATTTAGATAAGGTCTGTTTAGACACCAGAGCACCTTGATAATGAGGCATGAAAGCCACAAATAACTGATCCGTCTAATGGTATGGAGCAGTAAGGTTGAGGTAGTACTGTAGCATCCTGTGGACATCCAGAGTAGGATTGCTTCCCCTTGGTTCGAGTGGTTCAGGTAATACACTGGCAGGTTAATGTTCTGATTTAGTGTGAACTCGGACAGTGCCATAGGTAAAAACTTAGGCTTAGTATGTGAGGACACCCTGTTCTTATGGAAAATTAAATAAGGATCTTTACATATCAGGGCCTGAAGCTTGGAAATCCTCTGAGCAGAAGTAACAGCAACTAAAAATAACACTTTCCAGTAAAGGAAGCGAAGCTTGCAGTCCGCAGCGGGTTCGAATGGGGGAAGAGTACATTTTTTTTGCATAAAAAGGAGATCCCAGGGTGGTACGGGATCTCTGATGGGAAACTTAATGTGTAGTATGCCCTGCAAAAAGGTATGGGACACATCCAGCTGGGTGAGGGTTCCCCCCCATAGGTACCTGGTAAGCAGAAACCGCAGAAATACATTAATGGAGGAGTAGCTCAAGTCTTGGTTTAAGGAGAGGAGATAACTCTAAGACAGAGTTCACTGGACAGGTAAATGGGCCCAAGTGATGGGGTGAAGCCCACAGACAAAATCTTTTCGACTTTATGGCATAAGTGAATCTAGTTGTGGGCTTTCTTGCTGCGACGAGAACATTTTCCACCTCCTGGGAGACCCCATACCTGGACTTAGCTAAGTCTGCAGGAGCCACGCATGAAGATGCAGAGATTTGAGGTCTGGATGGACCAGGATGCCCTGATCCTGCGATAGCAAGTGCAAGCTCAGCGGCAGCTGTATTGGAGGCTCCACTGACAGCTGCTGAAGTAGTGGGTGTGACACGTGGACAGCCAGTTCTGAGTACACTATGATTTTTTTGTAATATAAAAATGTGTTATGTACTGTCTCTCATGAGAGATGCTGAGACAGCATGTAAGATCACACACACTCACACACACATACGCAGGTTTTAGATACAAGGTGTTACCTGGAAGGCCAGGAGCTAATTACAGACTAGAACTGGCCTTAATCAAGGATCTCCTGTTTATCTAAGTTATATATAGCTTTAACTGCTAAGAGGGACATCAGTGTCCATTTTATGACGTTTAGAGGAGGAAACCAGATTATGGCACACTGGTGTGAAATCATAAATGCTTTGATGTCTGTGTGAGAGAGGATACTGCTCATAGATGAAAGGAAATTTACAAACTTGTTTGGGGAAGTCACATGGGGAAAGGAGTTTCTGCTGATGTAACCTTAATTAACTTACCTTCTAAAATGGTAAAACATCCTGGGTGTATGATTTTTAATTAACAGAGGAGGAGCTAGGTGACCTCACACAAAGGGGTTGGCAAAGACAGTTTTTTAAACAGTATTCTGTTTTCCTTCAGAGACACACTTCTATCTAAACTATGATAAAGACACATCTTTGAGCACTATAAGCAGGTATTCAGACAGAGAGACATATCTAAGTACTGTAGTAGGAATTCCACTGTTAAAACCTTGTTCTTTTAAAAGATTGTATGGTTCTTGTGATATATGGTTCTGTATTTTATGTTTTACATACTTTTATCTATTTTAGTAACATTTTATTTTTAGAGTCTACTTGGTCTGTCTTTGAATTTCTTTCTTTAACAAGTGAAGTATATATGGTTAAAGCAGACACTGCATAAGCTTGAATGGTGATACCAAACTGGAAAAAGGTAAGAGTAATCTGAGGTCTTTATTACAGTTTTTAAGGGTTCATTTTGTACAGCTGGTTAGGTGCCCATAGGCAAAGATATCTGCCCCCCCAAGACAGAATTATCTGAGCCTGTGCACTGGGTACACTAGCAAGAGGTTCACAGTTTGAATCCCTCCAGAACTGAGACCAAAGGTTGATTCAAACCCACAAAACAGACAAGAGGGTTACCCTATTTCTGTTAACTGTTCACAAGACTGCACTTAGAGGTTGGCCCTCTGGGAGCAGAGGGCCTGACCTGTTGAGTGAGTTTGTGACAGATTGGTTGGCAGCGGTGCAATAAATTTTGGTATTGCAAGCTTTTATTGTTCAGTGTGTCAGCTTGAAACCGTCTGCTCACTTGCAAAGAAAGAAAAAGGCAGTGATTTATTTTTAAAAAAGGAGACAGAACTATATCACTTGGCATACAGTCAAGTTCCTACCCATTTTTTTTTTTTCCTAAAGTGCAAGTCATCGTAGCCATAGTTAGGGAAGAAGATGACGTCCAACTACAGCAGGCACACTGTAGACTACTTAAAGCAGTTGTGCGGGGACAGAGAAGTCCCGTTCGAGGTGAATGCCACCCAGCAGAACCTTGTAGATGCCCTGATGGTAGCAGATACCCAGAGCAGTGAGTCACAGATAGTGACTGAAAAGGACCAAACCTCGAGTGTGGCAGGGCTAGTGGCCAGTGCAGTGTCCAGATCTGATGAGGAGGGCAACAGGGCTACTGTCAGTGAAGGGCCACAGCAGCAGGGGAAGGTCACCAGTATCCTGGATCCAGAAGTACTCAGGCTGCAAATTGAGTTACGTAGGATGGAGCTGGAGTTCCAGAGGGAGCGAGAGAAGTGAGAGGCGGACCGAGAACAACGAGAGGCAGACTGTGAACGAGAGGCAGACTGTGAGGCAGAGCGGGAATGCTGAGAGGCAGAGTGAGAACAGAGAGACGCTGACCATGAATCGCAGGAGCGCCAGAGGCAACATGAACTGGAGAAGCTACGACTCCAATCAGTGGCACCAGAGCAGGTAAGTGGCTTGGGTTTAATTAGGACTGCAGGACTGGGTTACAAATTGAACTCTAAATTGATAGCTGTATTTCAAGTGGGGGAGGATATGGATGCCTTTTTAAATTCTTTTGAAAAAGTTTGTATTCAGGCTAAAATTCCTAGAGAGTCCTGGAGCTTCCAGCTATCCCCGCTACTTACCGGGAAAGCTCGTGATGCATTGGGTCAAATGGATAATGAGGACAGTGATGATTACAGCAAACTTAAAGCTGCACGTTAAAGAAATTTGAATTAACTGCTGATTCATACAGAGCTAAATTCCGTAACCTCAGAAGAAGCCCTGACATGAGCTACGAGGAGCTAGCCACGAAACAACATCAGTTTTTAAAATGTTGGTGGGAAGGAACTGAGGCAAACTCTGTTGATAAAATTGAAAATGTGATTTTGTTAGAATAGTTTTATTGGGCATGCCCAGTAGAGCTGAAAACCTGGCTGGAGGACTGAGATCCCAAAACAGTGCAAGAGGCTGCTGAACTCTCGGACCACTATGCCAACAGCAGACCTGCTCTGAGAGTGAATGGGGTGGGCGTGGCAGTGCAGAAAGGGAAAAGCGTGCTTTCAGGGCAGCTAAAACCCTCACTGCCTCCACTGAAACCAGTTAGCCCCAGGTTTCAGAGAAAAGATTTTTCTGAAAAGAGAAGTGAATGTTGGTTATGTAAAGAAACTGGGCATATTGCCAGACAGTGTCCCAAAAGAATGAGCAATAATTCGCAGAATGGTACTAGAAAGGAAGTGGGTTGTTTGTGTGTCCCTGGAAGCATGGCTGTGAACATGAGGGAACACATGCACCCAGTCATGGTGAATGGTGAACAGATACAAGGGTTAAGGGACACAGAGGCATCCTTGACCTTGGTAAAGGGGGATCTAGTAGAGCCTGGTCAGTTTACACCCAATAAATACGTCACTGTACAGGACTTTACTGGTGAGGCAAAAACATTGTCCCTCGCTAGTGTTCTCCTGGACTGGGGTGAAACAGGAGGAACTGTGCAACAGGTGGCTGTAGCAAAAACCTTAGCAGTGTATGTGATCCTGGGTAATAATCTCAAACAGGGGATGGTATGTGCAGTTACCTGTAGCCAGGCGGCAAGGGAAAATTGTAGTTCCCTTGAAACCACTGAGAGGCTGGTTCCCCGGCCTTTGTATCCTGATGTGGAGATTAATGAAGAGGAGGTAGAAATTTCCCCAGTAGCAAGTAACCACACAGCTACAGAGGGTTACTCCGAAGAAGGAGGGGTGACCCATTGTCAGAGAGTTGGGACTGACAGTGATCCTGAGTTCTCAGATGCTAGTGCTAGGGACCCTAGTTTAGTGACTGAAGGGGACCTGCCCCTGCCTTGGGAATGTCTGGAGACAAGGTCCCCATGGTGGTAGGTAGAGGTGGGTTAATATCCCAGTACTGACACTGTAGTGCAGCATGAGAGGGTGCTGCACTTCTGAGGTGCCGTCTTTCGGGTGAGACGTTAAACCGAGGTC
This sequence comes from Neoceratodus forsteri, assembly GCA_016271365.2. NCBI lineage: Eukaryota > Metazoa > Chordata > Ceratodontiformes > Ceratodontidae > Neoceratodus > Neoceratodus forsteri. The sequence continues at coordinate 309,560,178 of CM057450.1, forward strand.
TCATCTGCCTGGACTGGTGGTAGTTCAGGTGGATGTTAAAGATCCCATGGCACTTATTGAAAAGAGTAGAGAACATTTCCCCGGTGTCCTGGCCAAATTTCCCTCATTCACTAAAAATACCACCAACAGCTTAATCTGGCTCAAGGTCAGTTGGCATTCATCTGTATCCCCCACCCCTGGGTCGTGCCTGAAAATAGGCAGAATTTGTCTAGTGCACTTACCCAGTCAACAAAAACTAAATAAATAAATAAAATGTGTGAGGGGTTTGCGGCTGCTCGGAGAAGTGACTCTAGTCTAGAGAAGCTGAGATCTTGGGCAGACTCAGACAGCACACAGAGACGTGAAGGCAGACATAAGGTTTATTAGGAAAATGGACTTATGTATACTCAGACAGTACAGACAGAGGGAGGGGTGGTAGGCAGGCAGCTTGTCATTCCCCAGGGGTATTGTGAGCAGTTGCTGAACATTGCACATGATATTCCCTTGTCTGGTCATCTGGGAATCATGCGCACAACGCAGTGGTTGGCCCAGAATTTCTACAGGCCTAACTTCACTCAGCAGGTGAAGGAGTATTGCAGGTCTTGTCACTGATACCAAGAAATAGGGAAGGTGGGCAAGAAAACCCAAGCCACCCTGATTCCATTGCCCATAGTGGAGGAGCCATTCCAGAGGGTGGGAATGGATAGTGTGGGGACTTTAAATACCCCCAGCTCCTCAAAGAAGAAGTTCATCCTGACTGTGGTGGATTATGCCACCCGGTACCCAGAGGCAGTCGCCCTATCCTCACTGAGGACAGACAAAGTGGCAGATGCCTTACTTGGGATTTTATCATGTGTTGGGTTTTCACAGGAGGTTATCACCGATCGAGGGGGCTCCTTCATGTCGGACCTGATGAAATGTTCATGGGAGAAGTGTGGGGTGGTGCAGAGATGCACGACACCATATCACCTACAAGCCAATGGGCTTGTGGAAAGACTCAATGGTACCCTGAAGTCAATGCTCAGGGCATTTTCTGAACAGCATGGGAGGGACTGGGAGAAATACCTTCCCCACCTGTTGTTTGCATACAGGTAGGTGTCCCAAGAGTCGACAGGATTTTCCCCCTTTGAACTCTTATATGGACGCCGGGTACGTGGGCCCCTAGACTTGATCCAGGAGGATTGGGAAGGCAAGCATACCACCCAGGGAACTCCCATAGTGGATTACATCCTTAAGTTTAGGGAAAGGCTAAAGGAGCTTATGGGGACAGCCCAGAGCAACCTGGTAGCTGCCCAACAGAAACAAAAAGTGTGGTACGATCGCAGAGCCAGAGCTCACTCGTACATGGTGGGTCAGGAAGTCATGGTCCTTATTCCGGTCCGGAAAGACAAGCTGCAGGCTGAGTGGGCAGGACCGTACAAAGTGGTTAGGAAGGTAAATGACGTGAACTACATTATAGAGTTACCTGACAGAAGACAGACAGAAAGGATGTACCATGTCAACATGATGAAGCCATATGCAAATAGGGCTGACATGGTGTTTCCAGTTTGTAGTCCTGGGGAGGGGATGGATGAAGGAGACCCCCTTCTGGACTTGCTGGAAGAATGTAAGCAGGAGTCCTCTGTGAAGGCAGTAAAATTGTCTCCCCAGCTGGCCCCAGACCAGATCCAGAAAGTAAGGGAGGTTTTAGCAGACTTTGCCCCAATGTTTAGCGTCAAGCCTGGACTAAGCCTCTTAGTAACTCATGATGTGGAGACAGGGACACAGACACCCATACAGCAGACAGCATATCGGGTGTCAGAGGCTGTCCAAAAGGACATTAGGAGGGAAGTGGAGGAGATGCTGGATTTAGGGGTAATCCAGAGATCCCACAGCCCCTGGGCCCTACCTGTAGTCCTTGTGCCTAAGCCAGATGGCTCTACTCATTTCTGTGTGGACTATCATGGACTGAATGCAGTCACGAAGTCAGACGCCCACCCAATGCCCTGGACGGATGAACTCCTGGACAAGTTGGGAGGGGCGACCTACCTTATGATCATTGACCTAACAAAGTGGTATTGGCAGGTAGAGTTACTGACAGAGCTAGGGAGAGGTCAGTCTTCATCACTCTGATAGGCTTATTTGAATTTAAAGTAATGCCTTTCAGAATGAAGAACACCTCGGCCACTTTCTAAAGGTTGGTGAACCAGGTGTTAAATGGTGGTGAGAAGTACACCATGGTGTACCTGGATGAAATTGCCATCTTTAGTACCAGCTAGGAGGAACACCTATCCCACCTTAGGGAAGTGCTGGGCAGGATACAGAGGGCCAGGCTCACTGTCAAAGCCGGGAAGTGCCAGGTGGCAATGGGAGAAGTGGCATACCTCAGGCATGTGGTAGGCCGGGGACAGCTCTGTCCTAACCAAATAAAAATAGTGGTAATCCAGGCATGGCCCACACCAGAAACACAGGAGCAGGTCAGGAGTTTTCTAGGGACAGCAGAGAATTACAGAAAATTTGTACCCAATTACAGTGCCCTGGCTGCTCCCCTATCTGACCTGACAATGAAAAGGATGCCCAAGAAAATTACCTGGGGCCCAGCCTGTGAGGAAGCCTTTTCCAAACTAAAAGAGGCACTGTGCAGTGCTCCTGTTTTCACAAGTCCTGACTATAGCAAACCCTTTATAGTTCAGACTGACGCCTCAGACGTGGGTATTGGGGCAGTACTGAGCCAGACATCCAGCCAAGGAAAAGATCACCCAATAGCATACCTGAGTAAAAAGTTACTTCCAAGGGAGCAGGTATACTCCACTGTGGAAAAAGAATGTCTTGCCATAGTGTGGGCCCTAAAGAAGTTGGAGCCATACTTATATGGGCAGCATTTTGTGGTGCAGACTGACCACAACCCCCTGGTTTGGTTGACGCAGATGGGAAAGAACAGTGGTAGATTGCTAAGATGGAGTCTTGCTTTGCAAGGGTATGATATGACAATCGTACATACAGCTGGAGCCAGAAACCAGAACTTAGATGGTCTGTCTCACGTGTATGAGGAGTGAACTGATTTGGGAAGCTCATCCCATGCCAGAGATAGAGCCCCCAAATTCAGTCTAGGTGGGGAGGATTGTGACACGTGGACAGCCAGTTCTGAGTACACTACGTTTTTTTGTAATATAAAAATGTGTTATGGACTGCCTCTCATGAGAGATACCGAGACAGCATCTGAGATGACACGCACACACACAGGTTTTAGATACAAGGTGTTACCTGGAAGGTCAGGAGCTAATTTCAGACTAGAACAGGACTTAATCAAGGATATCCTGTTTATCTAAGTTAAATATAGCTTTAACTGCTAAGAGGGACATCAATATCCATTTTATGACGTTTAGAGGAGGAAACCAGGTTATGGCACACTGGTGCGAAATAAATGCTTTGATATCTGTGTGAGAGAGGATACTGCTCATAGATGAAAGGAAATTTACAAACTTGTTTGGGGAAGTCACATGGGGAAAGGAGTTTCTGCTGATGTAACCTTAATTAACTTACCTTCTAAACTGGTAAAACATCCTGGGTGTATGATTTTTAATAAACAGAAGGGGCTAGGTGACCTCACACAAAGGGGTTGGCAAAGACAGTTTTTTAAACAGTATTCTGTTTTCCTTCAGAGACACACTTCTATCTACATTGATAAAGACACATCTTTGAGCACTTTAAGCAGGTATTCAGACAGAGAGACACATCTAAGTACTGTAGTAGGAATTCCACTGTTAAAACCTTGTTCTTTTAAAAGATTGTATGGCTCTTGTGATATATGGTTCTGTATTTTATGTTTTACATACTTTTATCTATTTTAGTAACATTTTATTTTTAGAGCCTACTTGGTCTGTCTTTGAATTTCTTTCTTTAACAAGTGAAGTATATATGGTTAAAGCAGACACTGCATAAGCTTGAATGGTAATACCAAACTTGGAAAAGGTAAGGGTTCATTTTGTACACTTGGTTAGGTGCCCCAGGCAAAAATATCTGGCCCCTCAAAGACAGAATTATCTGAGTCTGTGCACTGGGTACGCTAGCAAGAGGTTCACAGTTTGAATCCCTCCAGAACTGAGACCAAAGGTTGATTCGAACCCACAAAATAGACAGGAGGGTTACCCTGTTTCTCTTAACTGTTCACAAGACTGCGCTCGGAGGATGGCACTTTGGTAGTAGAGGGCCTGACCTGTTGAGTGGGTTTGTGACAGTGGGAATCAAATCTGCCAAGGCAAATAGAGAGCAATCAGGATCATCTCTTTTCCCTCAGTCTGCAACTTCAGGAGGACCCTCTGGAGAATGGAAAAGAGAGGGAAGGTGTACAGAAACATCCCTGTCCAACAGAGGAACAAAGCGCCTGGCCAGAAAATACCAGGCCCGGTCTCTGGCGAGCAGAAACTGGGCAGTTTGGCATTGAGTGCAGACACGAAGAGGTCCAACTCTGGACAGCCCCATCTGTCGAAGATCTGGTCTGCTACTGACTGAAGGAGGTCCCACTCATGAGCCTTGGACTGAGACTGGCTTAGGCTGTTGGTAAAGATGTTTTGGATGCCTGGAACATGAACAGCGGTGAGGTCTAAGTGGTGTTCCAGGGCCCAATACCAGACCTGCATCGCCTCCCGACAAAGGGGGTAAGAATGTGTGCCCCTTTGCTTGTTGATGTAAAACACTAACTGAAACATCTGCAGAGCCTTCAGGACTGCTTGCATCTCTAGGAGACTGATGTGGAGCGACTGCTCATCTGGAGACAAGGTCCCCATGGTCTTTCTGTTCTCCAGGTGAGCACCCCAATCGAGACCAGAAGCATCTGTAGTCAGAACCTGTCTCAGGGGCTCCTGCCAGAATGGGGACCCCTCATCCCAGGTTGGAGCAATCTAGCTACCAGGACACAGTCCTTCGGACTGGGGCCGAGATCCTGACTAGCTGGTCTAGGTCGTGTGACCTCTGGTCCCATTGCACCCTGAGCATCCATTGGGACCAGGAAGAAATGGGAGTAATAGTCCTGCCCCTGTTGTTCTGGGGGGACTGGCTCTATTGCCCGCTTCTGCAGAAGGGCCTGGATCTCTCCTTCTATAAGAGGTATGTGAGAAGGAGGATATTGGGAGGACCCTGGTGGCTGGTCCAGAGGGATTTGTAGGAACTCTAAAGTATGTCCTCTCCTGATCAGATCCAACACCCAGAGATCTGTGGTGATGTTGCTCCATCCCTCTTGGTAGAGGGAGAAGCGACCCCCTACTGCCTCCCTCATGGTCTCTGCTGGTGGGGGGTGGGTAGTGAATCATTGGGCGGATCCAGGAACAGGCAGAGAGGGCTGGGAGGGCCTGGGGCCTCTAGAGGTAGAGCTTCCAGGATTTTGGGTTGTTGCCTTCTTCTTGAAGCCTCCTCTGTGCTGTGACTGGTCGTGGGAATTTTGCCCTGAGGACTTCGAAAAGGGCCGTTTCCGAAAAGGCTTCTGGTCCCCCTTGTACATTTTGCGGATGGACCAGATGGATTTCCTGGACTCTTGTAGATGGGAGATCAGTTTCTCTGTCTCCTCCCCAAAAAGTACAGAACCCTGGAAAGGAAGGTCCAGGATACCAGACTACAGATCCTTGGAGAATTCAAAGACTGTGAGCCAGGCATGGTGCCTAAGCAAACGCCGGATGCCCGCTGCCCGCTGCCCTAGAAGCCATATCTGCAGTATCATACGATGCCCTCAGGACATGAATGCCTACGTCCGATCCCGACTAGAGGATATCCAGAAGCTCGCTCTTCTGAGCAGAGACTGGCACGGCATGAGCAACCTTTATTCCTTTCTCCCACAGTGCATTCTGGTACTGGACCATGTTTGAGAAAGTTTAAAGATCTGATAGTGCAGATAGAGGCAGAATATATTTTCTTGCCCACCTGGTCTAGAAATCTGGACTGTGTTTCAGGAGGCTGCGAGCTGCGGTGCTTTGGCTTCTTTGACTTTTCATGAGCAGCCGTGATAATCATTGGGTCCGCCTTAGGGTGTTCCACCAGGAAAGGCTAATCCCTCAGCGCCTGGTATAGCTTGTCCGACTTTTCAGAGACCGCTGGAGTGGTATAGGGATGCTTCCAGGTAATCCTGTTAAGGCCCTGGAATGTATCCACTAAAGGAGGAATGACCAAGGGCTTTGGATCCTTCTGCCTCAGGTACTTGGCCAACCTCTGGTGCTCTGGATCCAGATCCTCTGTCTCCCATCCATTGGAGGTCTGGATATGCCTCATGGCGTCTATAAAGGTAGGATCATCAGGAGGTGATCTAGGGGCATTCTTCCCTCTTGCGAGGTATGCCTATCCCTAGAAAGAGATCGGTCAGAACCCGAAGTGGTAGAGTCCGATCCAGGATCTCTAGAAGAGAGGGAAGCAGATCTAGATCTGGAGGAAGACCTGCACCCTTCGTCTGAACACCACCCACTAGAGGACCGACGACAGCTGTGGGATCAGCGACAGGCTGATGGAATGCAGATGATGGCTATCCAACCGTCGTCAGCTGTCAGACCACCTACGACTGGGGGAGCAATGTTGGCAGTTACTCGGTGAGCGGGAGCGACGTGGGTGGTGCTGTCCCCAGTGCAAAGTCCTGCCATGGGAGTCAGTGGGACTGTGAGAGCGGGACTTCGATTTTGGAGCGGGTGAGGATGATTTGTTGCCCCGATCCTTGTCCGCATCCAGATTCGGGGTGACATCTGACTGCGGGGGGAAGGATATCCTGTTTAGCCTGGCTCCACTACAACTGAAAGAACTCCAATAGTTCCACCTTGGAAAACTGAGGAACCACAGTGCCCATTGGTAAAGAAGGTGTTTGGTCACCCAGGGTGGGTGGAGCAACAGGAGTAGGAGGCTGAGCCGGTTGATCCCTGGGGGAAGGGGTAGACCAATCCCCTTGGGCATCAGGGGTAGAGGGCTCTTGGACTAGCAAATTAGTGAGGTCTTGAGAGGCCGCATCATGTAATGCCCCATGGCTCCGGGCCATCGACGTCTGGAGCTGCTGGCTCAGGACCATCTTCGGCTTGGACGTAATCTTTTGAGAGGCTGAGGTGCGGTGAGCCAAGGTCAGTTTGGAGACCGAGTCCCGACCCCGGTACTCATTGGTCTTACGCAGAGCTCCAGGAGAGACTGACGCCAGGACCTTGCTCAAAGGGACGGAGGTCCCCGCGCCAGTAGAAGAGGAGGTCCTGACCCCCGAGGCAGAGGGTGACCATGTGGGTGTGGCTTTCCCCTGCAAGGTAGCCAAGGCTGGGGTAAAGGAGCCTGACCCTTGTTTTCCACTCCCCAACACTGGAGTTTTGGTGGGAGTGGAGGAATCCTGCTGCCCAGAGGAATGGTGAGAGTGGTGGGAGGAGTGATCCAAGCCCCCGGAGTTAGAGCCCAAAGAGGTCTTTTTGTAGTGCGAGGACAGGGAGCGCAAGTGCCCCTTAGACCTACCCATGTCCTTCTCACAGGACTTGCATCAGTTTGAATCCTTTTTCTTCTCTTTATGCTTGGAAGAATGGGAAAAAGGGGCAGACTTCTCAGCTGGTGAGCTCTGCATTACGGCCAACTGCTGTTCCAGGATGTGTGCCTTCAGTTCCTTAAGGCGGCGGATGTGAGTCCGGCCAGTAAAGCTACAACAGATGGGACAAGCCTTGGTGTCGTGGTCAGGCCCCAGGCAGTAGACACAGGCCTCGTGCTAGTCCTTGGCTGGGCTCTGTCGACCGCAGGCACACTTGGTCCTCTTCTTCTCTGTAGAGGAGACCAACGACGGCGAAGAAGACATGCAAGAAGGACAAAATCTTAAGAAAAGCAAACTTTTCTCCAAGAAAAATAAGAAAAGATTACTGAAAATGCTAGTGGAGTTCTAGAAGATGACCGAAGAGCTGAAGCAGATGGGTCAACGGCAGAAAAAGAACTGAGGTGGGGCTGGGGACCACCCCCTTATGTACCCTTGGCTGATGTCGGGGCGGAACCAGCATTGGGGGCAGTCCCAGCTGAAGACTGCTAGCTAGAAGGTTCTGTGGGCTCCTAGTGCCTGGTGGCATAGTCCTTATGGTAACAGCCTGCTGCAAGACCTCCCACTCGCAGTAAGATCACTTGGTGCTAAGAGTGGGGAGCATCAGCTGCCCTGATTCTGCACATTTTCCTGATTACCTCCCTTCCCTCTGGAGGCCCAGTGGCATCTCCTGCCCAAGTCAAACATGACAGACAAGAACTAAGTCCCCCCTCCCCCCCCACACACATATACACGTCTCTTGGAGATTGACCACACAGTTGAAAGTCCAGTACTCCCTCCATGGAGGAGGAGCACTTACTGGAATGCTCAAGCATCCTTGTGCCAGGTCACAGTGACAAACATGAACTCAGGGAACAAACCCGGGGTCACTGGCTTTCCATGTGGTACCTCCCACTGTTATGTTACAAAGGCTGGCCAATAGTGGCATTTTCCACTGTTATGTTATCAGGCTAGCACATTGTGGTACCTGCCACTGTAATGTTACTGGGCTGACCCATATTGGCATAATCCTCTGTTATGTTATCAGGCTGGCCCATTGTGGTACCCGCCACTGTAATGTTACTGGGCTGGCCCATATTGGCATAATCCTCTGTTATGTTATCGGGCTGACCCATTGTGGTACCTGCCACTGTTATGTTATTAGGCTGGCCAATTGTGGTACCTGCCACTGTTATGTTATTAGGCTGGCCCATTGTGGTACCTGCCACGGTTATGATTTTATAGGCTGGCCAGTGGCACCTGCCATTGTTATGTTATCGGGTTGGCCCATTGTTGTACCTGCCACTGTTATGTTATTAGGATGGCCCATAGTGGTACCTGCCACTGCTGTGTTATTAGTCTGGCCCACAGGTGTACCTGCCACTGTTATGTTATCGGGATGGCCCATTGTGGTACCTGTCATTGTTCTTTTATTAGGATGGCCCATAGTGTCACCTGCCGCTGTTATGTTATTAGGCTGGCTTATAATGGTACCTGCCACTGTTATGTTATTGGGTTGGCCCACAGTGGTACCTGCCACTCTTATGTTATTGGGCTGGCCCATTGTGGTATCTGCCACTGTTCTGTTATTAGGATGGCCATAGCGGCACCTGCCACTGTTATGTTATTGGGTTGACTTATAATGGTACCTGCCACTGTTATGTTATCGGGCTGGCACATTGTGGTACCTGCCACTGTTCTGTTATTAGGATGGCCCATAGTGGCACCTACCATTGTTATGTTATTGGGGAGGCTCATAATGGTACCTGCCACTGTTATGTTATTGGGTTGGGCCACAGTGGTGCCTGCCACTGTTATGTTATTGAGGAGGCTCATAATGGTACCTGCCACTGTTATGTTATTGGGTTGGGCCACTGTGGTGCCTGCCACTGTTATGTTATTGGGTTGACTTATAATGGTACCTGCCACTGTTATGTTATCGGGCTGGCACATTGTGGTACCTGCCACTGTTCTGTTATTAGGATGGCCCATAGTGGTACCTACCATTGTTATGTTATTGGGGAGGCTCATAATGGTACCTGCCACTGTTATGTTATTGGGTTGGGCCACTGTGGTGCCTGCCACTGTTATGTTATTGGGTTGGACCACAGTGGTGCCTGCCACTGTTATGTTATTGGGTTGGCCCATAGTGGCACCTGTCACTGTTTTGTTACTGGGCTAGCTCAAAATGGTACCTGCCACTGGTGCGCTGCTTATAATGGTACCTGACACTGCTTTCTTATTGGGCTGGCCCATAGTGATACTTGTCACTGTTATATTATTGGGCTGGCTCATAATGATAATGACACTGTTATGTTAATGTGCCATTACACGTCCGCATCCCAGGGGAACACACATACCAAAAAAACCCTCCGAGGAAATAGAATGACACCTCCGATGGGGTCCTGCCTGCTGCCCCCAGACAAAGCCCATCTCGAGGGGCAGGGGCTCAAGGGTGATGCAGTCTGTCTCTCCCCCCCGCCTCCCCCCGTGGAGGGGGTCCCTCCATGGGGGGCAAGCCACGATCATCCCAGCTTTGGCAAAGATTGTGACGGAGGCTGGTGGGGTTGGCAAAGCACGAGACCCCACATAACAGGGCTGATATGGGTAATGTCCCTGACATGTCTCATGGAGATAAGAGAATCTACAAAAAAAAAAAAAAATTCGCTTTCTCATATTGGTACCTGAAACTGTATTCCTATTGGGCGAGTTCATAATGTCTCCTGCCACTCTTATGTTATTGGGCTTGCCCATAATGTTAATGACACTGTTATGTTATTGGGTTGGCCATTGTGGTACCTGACACTGTTAAGTTATTGGACTGGCCTATTTGTGGTACCTGCCACTGTTATGTTATTGGACTGGCCCACAGTGGTCTCTGCCACTGTTATGTTATTGGACTGTCCCATTTGTGGTACGTGCCACTGTTATGTTATTGGACTGGCCCACAGTGGTACCTGCCACTCTTATGTTATTGAGCTGGCTCATTGTGGTACCTGCCTCTGTTATGTTATTGGGTTCGCCCACAGTGGTACCTGCCTTTGTTATGTTATTGGGTTCGCCCACTGTGGTACCTGCTACTGTTATGATATTGGACTGGCCCACAGTGGTACCTGCCTCTGTTATGTTATTGGGTTCGCCCACAGTGGTACCTGCTATTGTTACGATATTGGGCTGACGCATTGTGGTACCTGCTACTGTTATGATATTGGGCTGGCCCATTGTAGTACCTGTCATTGTTATGTTACTGGGCTGGTCCATAGTGGTACCTGCCACTATTATGTTACTGGGTACCTACCACTGTTATGATATTGGGCTGCCCCACAGTTGCTGGCCCACTGTGGTACCTGCTACTATTATGATACTGGACTGGGCCACAGTGGTGCCTGTCACTGTTATGTTTTTGGGCTGGCCAATTGTGGTACATGCCACTGTTATGTTATCGGGCTGGCCCACAGTGGTACCTGCATCTGTTATGTTATTGGGCTGGCTTATTGTGGTACCTGCCACTGTTATGTTATTGGGCTGACCCACTGCGGTGCCTGCCACTGTTATGTTGCTGTTTTCCTTTGCTGTCTTTACTTGGAATTGTTTGGAGATGTTCAAAATTTAAGACCTAGTTTGGTGTGCTTTTAGTGGTGTAGTTTTCCTTTGCTGTCTTTACTTGTAATTGTTGGGGGGCTATGGTAAATTTAAAACCTAGATTGATGTGCTTTTAGTGGTGCAGTTTTCCTTTGCTGTCTTTACTTGCAATTGTTTTGGGGCTGCTGAAAATTTAAAACCTAGATTGGTTTACTTTTAGTGGTGCAGTTTTCCTTTGCTGACTTCACTTGAAATTGTTTTGGGGCTGTTGAAAATTTAAAACCTAGATAGGTGTACTTTTAGTAGTGCAGTGTTCCTTTGCTGTCTTTAGTTGCTGCAAATTTTTGCCCACCCTACCTCCTCTGCCTCCCCCTCTTAATTATATGCCCTGTTAAATCTGGTTGACAGGAGTCAAGCACAATGAATAGCAGGGGTTGTGGGGTAGGATGGGCACAAAGGGGAGGAAGCCTGCCCGTGGCACAAGTGTTTTGACTCATTTTTTGTTGTTGTTTCCTTCTTTAAAAAAAGTATCTGAGGATCAGTGGCAGGATTTTCAGGACAATGAATTAATAAATAGGGAATTACAAGGAGAGCTTCAGTAACACACAACTATTGGAATAGCAGTATAGTGTGGGGAGTGGTGCAATGCAGTGAATGTGGGGCAGCCATATTCAGGCAGACCTTCTGGACACCGAGGTGCTGCCCTATCTGCAAGCATCTCTCTGGACTGTGGGATGAGGTAGCCAGACTCAGAGCGGAAGTAAACTGGGTCAGGAGTACCTTCGCCTCATCCAGAGACCACCCAGTCCAACGCCGCTGCCTCAGAGGATGACACGAATGAGGAGCACTTGATGGTGGGCTCGGGGAGGGTTAGGGTGGTCAGGCAGAGGCACATCCCAAATCCTATTCCACTCCAGAACTCATATGCTACACTGACAAATGGGGACAACCAAACAGAGGTACCCAGAGAAGTGGAAGGGAAGGATGTGGAGGTCAACCAAGGAGGTGACCTCATTGGGGAGAGCAGTGGACCCCAGAGGAGGAGGAAGTGAATCTTGGTGGGGGAATCTATCGTTAGAGGGATCCCACTAGGAACACATGAGGGGAATGATGGGGCTGTGAGGTGCCTACCAGGTGACACAGCATGGAGGGATGAGAGGAAGATCCTGGGGATCGTCAGGAAGGCAAGACGGGAGGGTGAGCTGGATGTCATTATCCACCTAGGTACTAATGACCTGGCAAACGGGGAGCCCAAGCAAGTTCAGGAAGAGTTCAGGAAATTGGGGAGGAGTCTCAAGCAAGTAGCTATCTGTCAACTTCTCGGAAGTACTACCTGTGAGAGGCATGGGGGAGCGTAAGGGAGCATGCATCAGGAACTTTAACACATGGTTGAAGAACTGGTGCTGCGAGGAAGGGTTTGGATTCATTGGTGACTGGAGACCCATCTGGAGGGATGGGGGCTTGTTCAAGCCTGACAGCTTGCATCTGTCCTGGAGGGACATGGTGGGTCAAGGCGGGGGATAATGAGTGTGACACAGAGATGGGGGAACAGGATCAAGGAGATAGAGAGGTGACTGGGGGAGGAAGAGCAGGGTGGGGGGCATGGAAACAGAGAGTGATATAAGCTGCTGGCTGGGGGGATGTGCACAGGAGAATAGTGATGGGGACATGGAGAGAAAAAAGAGAGAGAACATTGGAAGGGGAAGAGGGATGGGGAAGACATAGGAGGAGAGAAGGCGGAGGGATGGAGTGAGGGAGGAAGTGGGGAGTAGGCGAGCAGGTAGGCAGGGCAAGAAACAGGCCTAGGTAAAGCAGTCACAGCAGCTTTGAGCAAGTAGGTATTGACAAAGCTTTAGTTTAAAGGCCTCCAGTTTTGGTTCAGCATGAACATCCAAGGGGAGAAAGTTGAGAAGGGTGGGAGCTCTATAAGCAAAGGTCCGCTGGGTGAAAGTGGTCCTGGCAAAGGGGACATAGAAACATAGACTTTAATGGCAGATAAGGACCGTTTGGCCCACCTAGTCTGCCCATTTCCCTACCTACTGGATAAGCGGCAGATTCTAGCTAACCAACAGCCTACTTCCTCCTACCCCCCCACTATAATTGCCTTATGTCCACCCCATGCATTGTTGAATTCCCCCACTGTTTTTGACCCCACAACCTCCGCAGGAATGCGGTTCCATACGTTCACCACCCTCTCCGTGAAAAAATATTTCCTCACGTTGCCCCTGAACCACCACCACTCTATCTTCAAATTGTGCCCCCTTGTTCTTGCACATCTCTTTTTCTGAAAGATGCTCTCTTCTTGGACTTTGTTGATTCCCTTGAGGTACTTCAAAGTTTCTATCATGTCCCCCCTTTCCCTCCTTTCCTCAAGGGTATACATATTAAGCTCTTTTAGTATCTCTTCTTGTGGCCTCTGTTGCAGACCCTTCACCATTTTAGTTGCCCTCCTCTGGACTGCCTCCATCCTGCCTATGTCCTTGTGGAGAAGGGGTCTCCAGAATGCACAAAGTACTCCAGATGGGGTCTCACCAACTGTCTGTACAGAGGGATAACAACTTCCTGTTTTCTACTGGTGATGACTCTTCCTGTGCATCCCAGTATCCCCCCAGCCCTCCTTACTGCTTTCTCACATTGCTTTCCTACCTTAAGGTTGTCTGATATGACTACCCCCAGGTCCCTTTCCATTTTTGTTGTTGTTAGCACCCCCCCCCCATTGTGTACTCTTCTCCTGGGTTTTTGTTTCCCAGGTGCATTACTTTGCACTTATTTGCATTGAATCTAAGCTGCCATAATTTTGACCATTCATCCAACCTTGCCAAGTCCCTTCTCATCCTTTCCACCCCCACTTGTGTATCAATTCTGTTGCAGATCTTTGACGGGGTAGGATTGCTTGGTAGAGTGGAGCTCTATGTGCACTTTGTTTTAGGTACCGGATGAACAAAGGATTCCGTGGAAGGTGGGGGTGAGGCCAAGACTGATCTTTTAATCAAGTAGGCACGTATGGTAGGTGACCCTTGCTTTGAGAGGGAGCCAGCAGGTTCTCTCGTAAGTTCATAGGTATAGGTCCATTTGTCAGATCCGGAGACCAAGCTGCATGATTTGTTACGCGCAAGTGAAATTCTCTTAAGGGATGTTTCAGAGACTGCACCATCTATAACTAGGCTATAGTCGACAAGTGAAAGGACTGGGCTAGTGACCACAAGTCTCAGAGCTTCAGGGGTCATGTAATGTCGATGTCAATATAGAATCCCTATCCTAGAGTTAATGACTTTGGCGAGTTGGTTAATATGAAGATTATATGAGAGAGCAGTATCCAGCGTTATACCAAGGTATTTAAATGCTTGAACTTACTTGAGTTGGCTTTGGTTGATTCGGATGACTAGGCTAGCTGCCTTGTGAGTGTTGTGGGGATTAACGAAGAGCATGACCTTGTTTGTTTTGTAATTCATGAGCAGTTTGTGTTGCTCAAACCAGGTCTCCACCAGGTTGAAGTTGGATTGAAGGTCATCCATAAGTGTGCATGGTTCGGAGTTACAAGAAACAAGGATGGCATCATCTGCATACAACATCATGTTGGTGTTGCTGGCACAGGGGAGATTATTAATGAAGAAGCTAAAGAGAAGTGGGCCGAGGATGGAGCCCGGTGGGACTCCAGAACAAACTGGAAGACTATTTGAAAGTGTCGCAGATCTTGACTTGCTGGGGGCAACCATAAAGGTAGCTTCTAAACCAGCAGGTGACCTCAGGAGAGAGCCCAAGTGAGGGGAGGGAGTGGAGCAGCAGCGAGTGGTTAACTGTATTAAATGCCTTAGCTAGATCAATGTAGATTGATCCAACTAAGTGGCCATCGTCCAAGGCCTAATGGATGTAATTGGTGTAAGCCAGAGGGGCAGTGGTGGTGCTGTGCAACTTACAAATGCCGTGTTGCTGTGGGCATTGCAGGTTATATTTGATAAGATACTCTGTAAGCCGGTTGGCAACAATGCGTTCGAGAGCTTTGGAGAGAGGCTGGATGATGGATATAGGATGGTAATTATTACTTAGTGTCTTGTCCCCACTTTTGTGGATGGTTGTGACTATAGGAACTTTCTAGAGGCTGGGAAATTGTTTAAGTGAGAGGGATAAGTTAAGGATCTTGGTGAGGGGGGGCAATGGCAGCGTCAAGGGAAAGGTGGAGAAGTTTGAGGTCCAAAGTGTCACCACTGAATCTGGACTTTCCAGTGACTCTGTATGTATTTTTTAGCCTCAGACTGTGTAACATGTCTAAAGTAGAAGGGTGGGACATTTGGAGCGGGGTAGAAGAGACAGGCGTTTGGTCAGAGCTAGGCAAGTCATAGAACTCAAGCAGAAGTATACCGCTTAGGTCAGTGAATGTGTTATTAAAAGCATTCATTATTAGTTTGTGGTCTTGAGTGTTAACACTGTTTACTTGGAGCAGAGAGGGAGAAACTTTATTGGGCTTGCCAGTGAGGTCCTTAAGTTTTTCCCAGAATTTGCGGCTGTTGCCCCACGAGTTAGTTTTCATGGGTACAGCAGTTTCTAGCAGCTCTGCAGAGCTGCATATCACTGGGCTTCCCGGAGACCTTAGCCCGATGCCACAGATTATCTCTATGTTTCATTAGATTAATTAGGGAGGCAGTGATCCAGGGGTTGGATGGACCCTTGATCTTTGTTTTATGGAAAGGGGCGAAGAGATCACAGGCTTTGTTGAATTCAGTGATAAAGTAGGAAAGAGCACCATCCATGTTATTGAAGTTATTGAGGGGGGACCATTTATGTTGAGCTAGATAGGCTCTAAAGTTGGTGAGATTACCTATTTTGTGGGCCCTGCAGTGAACAGTTTTTGCTGGAGGTTTGTTGGACTTATTTGACCAGAAACACATAACGGGAGTGGTCACTTAAGGAGTCAGGGAGGACCAGAGTACTTGTGATCCTATCCGAGTGTGTGGTAAGGATTAGGTCCAGGAGGGTGCTAGATCCAGTCCTTTGGTTAAATCTTGTTGGGGCGGTGACCATCTGAGTGATGCCGATAGATGTGTTGGCATATTTAAGGGGTGCCGCTTCAGGGGTGAGCCAATTTATGTTTAAGTCTCCCAGTGTCGGTCTCAGTTTGGAGAGGAAGGGTTTCAAGGTAGTCGATGACCATTTTGAACACCAATTGACTGTGCCCAAATGGTGGATAAAGACCGAGAGTACGTTAAGGGATTTCCCGTGTTGCCCCAATACACTTTTGACAGCAAGTAACTGGGCTGGCCCATAGTGGCATCTTCCACTGTTATGTTATCTGGCTAGCCCATTGTGGTACCTGCCACTGTTATGTTACTGGACTCATCTATTGTGGTACCTGCCATTGTTATGTTATTGGGCTGGCCCACTGTGGTACCTGCCACTGTTATGTTATCTGGTTAGCCCATTGTGGTACCTGCCACTGTTATGTTATTGGGCTGGCCCATTATGGTACCTGCCACTGTTATGTTATCTGGCTAGCCCATTGTGGTACCTGCCACTGTCATGTTATTGGGCTGGCCCATAGCAGTACCTGTCACTTTTATGTTATCAGGCTGTCTCATAGCGGTACCTACCCTTGTTATGTTATTGGGCTGGCACATAGTGGTATCTTCCACTGTTATGTTATCAAGCTAGCCCACTGTGGTACTTGCCACCGTTATGCTGTTGGGTTGGCCCATAGTGGTACTGTATCTCAACTGAGGATAGGTTGGACCACTCTGTGCCAGTCAGGCCACCACACACAAAAAGCCCTTTATGAATTTCTTTATTAAATTCAATAACCCTGACGTTTCACCTATAAGGCTTCTTTCGAGGGACTGTAAATACATTAAAAAGGAATTTTAAACATGGTTTTCATATTGATTCTGTTATACAATATATTTTGTGCACAAACTGCTCTACAACCTACTGTGACATACCAGTTTAATGTGTTTTTCTTTCTTATCAAGACTTTGTAATCATTTTAGCATTTCTTCTTGACATCTGAAAACTCCTGAACATTCATTGTGTGCACATCATTACTCATATTTTTCAAGAAATTTACGCTAAACACCCTCTTCCACACGTGCATACTGTTCTCAGAATGTGCTCAGTTATGGCTGCCACACATTTTACTAGCCTCTACCTTCTATTCCCATAGTTTAGATTTATTTAGAACCTTTTATAAAGTATCTTTTCTTATTTAATACAAACTTATGCACTTTCTCCCTGTTCAAAAATGCCACAAAAAGGATAGAAAATGTTTTAGTTTTTATGTTACCTCACCATAAGGTTGCATTATTCTGCTTTTCTATTTGTATTTCCTGTGACAGGACACCATAACACGCATGTACCGGGACCAGGAAAAAGGAGAAATCCTGAACAAATGTTTTTGTTCAGTGTCCACAGTAGAAAGGGAAGGGAATGGTTCACATCTAGGTGTAAGATGCACTGTGGGGTATAGATACCAGTCCATTCACTGTAGAGGGAGTCCTAAAGGAATTAGAAAAACTGAAGGTGGATAAGGCAATGGGGCCGGACGGAATGCATCCCAGAATTCTAAAGGAACTTAGAATGGAGCTAGCAGCACCACAGACAGTCTTATTCAACAAATCATTAGAAACAGGTGTGATCCCAGCAGACTGGAAGAGAGTGAATGTTGTCCCTTCTAGAAGGAACTAGAAGGGAAAAGATCAGATTTGTTACAGTGCAGTAGCTTCTTGTTGTTTTTACATTGTTTCTTGTGGATTTTACTTGGTAGAAGGTTATTTCTTTTCTTTCTTACTACTTCTAAAGGGCTAGCAGGGTATTGTTTTGGGGCTGTTGGAATTTTGAAAACTGTTTTGGTGGCTTTAAGTGGGCTCATTTGTTTGATGTTTCACTGTGTAGCAGGCTGCATTTGTAGAGGCCTATTTCTTCTGATTTAAAACCTATTTGGTGTGATTTAACTGGGGCTGTTTCTTTGACTCAGAGGCCTATATCTTCTAATTTCAAGTCTATTTTGAAGTGTGGTTGGTGAAGCTGTTTGAATTGGAGACCTGTTTCTTTTGGTAGCAAACCTATTTGGGGGGCTTTGAGTAGAATTGTGATTCATTTTTGCTGGCTTCACTAGCTGCAAAGGTTAGTGCATAGTGGGGGAAGGGTGATAATGGTCTGACCAGGGACCTTAGCTACCTAATTGTTTCTGGAAGACTTTGGCTGGTCCCACCCCCAACCCTTCAGCCCACCCTCCCATGGTCCATGATTCTTTATACCAGGGGTTCTGACATCACTTCCTCAAACGGGCAAAGGATATGCACCTGTCATAGCAGAAGCAGACATCCAGAAAAGGAACAGCAGCGAGTGAAGAGGTGACTGCTATCTCAGTGGGAGGGAAGTAACTGCAAATCTAGGAGCTTTCATTGTTACTCTTTGCATTGCTATTGCTTAGTGGAAAGGAGGAATAGGAGTCTAAAGAAGGTTGTGCAATAGCTTGAGTTTGGATAGGAAGGTTAGGAATATAAAAAGCAGTTGCTCAATCTATCTAAACGTGTATAACAAAGGGGGTAAGGGAAATTAAGAAAAGAATGTTTTTCACTGATAGAGGGGAGACTTGGGGGAGTGTTTGGTATCCTGCATCTGGAAGGGTGGGGGGTCGCTGGTGGGCAACGACAGCAATGGGTAGGGTGATAGGCTGCAATAACTGCGGTGCACCAATCTTTCTAAAAATTGCCTGGAGTGTTGGAGGATGTTTAGTGTGCAACCATATAGAGAAACTCAGAAAGGAGATTGAGGATCTGCAGGAGGAACTAAGACGGGCAAGACAGACTGGGGGTGGGTTTAGCCCAGTACTTGAGGGAGGAAGAATAGGAGATGAGGGAGGATGATTTAAGCCAACTGTGGTGGGGAGAAGGTCAGAAGAAGGGAAGCAGGGACAAGGGGGTCCAGGCCAGGAAGAACGATTGCCGGGGAAACCAGGTCAGGAGACAAAAGACAAATGGAAGGAGGAGATAGGGACTTGTGAGGGGAGGCAAAGAAGTGGCAAAAGTCATGGAGTGGAAAGAAGAGAACAGGTTACTACGACGAGAGAGTGAGCGGGCATTTGTGAAGGGTCTTCAGAAAATAGTTTTGCACTGCTAGAGAGGAAGAAGGTGGAGGAGGGAAATGATGAAATTAGAGGAGTAATTCATAAATGCCTGGACCAAACCGGAACGGGGGGAAGTTCTGCTGGGAGAATTGCAACAGGGGCAAAAGGGGGAAATAATGTGCAGGAGGAAGAAGAGGAGCCGGAAATTAGAGAGGGAGATGAATGGAAGCAAGCAGGGAGTAAGAGTGGTGGAATCTTAGTACTGGGGAACTCAATACTAAGAGGAGTCAGGTGGGGTAGCAAGGGGGAGAGGCATAGTCGCATTTGGGTGGAGGCCATGCCAGGAATGACAGCAGAAAGGGTGGGACAATCTGTTCTGAAATATGCTAGAAGGGGTAGGGACAAGCTTCATTTAATTATACATCTTGGGACAAATGACCTGGCTGACAAGACAGTAGATATAGTCCAGAGGAAGTTTGAGGAGCTAGGACAATTATGTGAGGGGGCAGGAAGATCAGTAACTTTTTCGGAGATACTTCCAGTGCCAAAGGCAAGCACAACAAGAAAGCTGAGAATAGAGGAATTTAATGGATGGCTAAGAACCTGGTGTTGTGCTAAAGGGTGTGGACTGTTGGGGAGGTGGGAGGGACCTGGGAGGACAGTAGTCTCTATGCCAAGGACAGACTACACTTGAGTGAGGCGGGAAAGAAAGTGTTGAAACAGAGGATGGAGGAGTACATAGAGGAAGTAGGGAATTTAAAGTAGGAGCAGGGGGTGGCAATTGGGCAAGAGACATGCAGAGACCACAGGTTGGGAAACCATATGAGCTTACCCCCCATAACAGTGACAAAGGACAAATGGCAAGTACTATTGGTGATGCTAGTAAAGGAGGGCAGGATGGGAGGGGGAAAGGGTAGAAGGTGGTTACCCTTAATGCTAGGAGCCTTGGGAGAAAACTGCAGAGTTACAGGTGCTCATGGCAGAGGAGAGGGTGGACAGCCATCACAGAAACATGGGCCACCAGTACAATGACTGGGACCTGTCTGTATCAGGGTACAGGTTATTTTGTAGGGACAGGGTGACTGGGAAAGGAGAGGTGTGGCACTATATGTGAAGGAAGGACTGAAGTGTGTAAGGGAGGAGGGTGAGTACAGAGTCAATTTGATGCAAATCCAGGATTCCAAGAATAGGATTCTTAGAATGGGAGTGGTGTACAGGCCACCATCTCAGATGGAGGAGTTAGACAGGGAACTAGCGGGACAGATCAGGAGGACCTGCAAGAAGGGTAGTGTGGTGATTGTGGGGGACTTCAACATGCCAGGAGTGGACTGGAGTACCCCAACAACCAGGAACAAAAGGGAGCAGGTACTGCTGGATGCCTTCCAGGACAGCTTCCTGCTGCAAATGGTCAGTGAACCAGCCAGGTTAGGGAATACCCTTGGCCTTGTGCTGACAAATGGGGACTTTGTGAGAGAACTTACAGTGGAGGAACCGCTGTCAGGGAGTGACCACCACTCAGTGTGGCTCACATTGGATATGGGCAAGGAAGGAGTGGAATCTGGCACAAGAGTGCTGGACTTCAGGAGGGCTGACTTTGGGAGGATGGGGGAAGTGGTAAAAGGGTACCTGGCCAGAATTCAATCTAGTATGGACACTAACCAGAGGTGGGAGCTCATAAAGTTGGGGATAGTGGAGGCAACTAAAACCTGCTGCAAGGCCCAGAGCAAGAAGGCTAGGGCAAGAAAACGAGCTGGTTGAGCAAGGAGGTCATGGAAAGGTAAGGAGGAAAAGAGCTGCCTTTAGGAAGTACAAGAAAACAGGGAGGGAGGACAGGAGGAGTACTTGATGGAATCGAGGAGGTGACAAAGGGCAGTAAGGGAGCCAAGGCATCTCACAGGAACTCAGGCTGGCTAGCACGCATTAAGAAGGGGAGAAGGACTTCTTTAGGTACATCAGGGAGAAAAGGAGCTGTAAGGACCACATAGTAAGGATTAGGAAGGAGGGTTGGGTAGCTAGGTAATAAAATGAGTACTTCTGCTAGTATTTACTAAGGGAGAAGGGGGGTGACACCCAAGGGGGAGAAATGGCAGAAACAGGGGGGGGGGTGACAGATGGGGAAATCATGGAGGGCAGAGTTCAGGAGGGTTTGAAGGCACTGAGGGTGGATAAGGTGTCAGGCCCAGATGGCATCCACCCCAGGATACTGAAGGAGCTGGCAGAGGTCCTTGCAGGATCTTTGGCAGACCTATCTAATGCCTCATTACATTCGGGGTGTGTACCTCAGGACTGGAGAATGGCTCATGTGGTGCCCCTCCACAAGAGTGACCCCCAAGGATGAACCGGGAAACTACAGACCAGTGAGCCTCACATCCATCGTGGGTAAGCTAATGGAGACTATCCTGAAGGAAAGGCTGGTGGCCCTCCTAGAGGCCAAAGGACTACAGGACAGCAGACAGCATGGCTTCATATGGGGCAGATCCTGCCTAACCAATCTGGTGGAGTTCTATGACTGGGTAACTAGGCAACTGGACAGGGGCCATGCAGTGGATGTCCTGTATCTGGACTTCAGTAAGGCATTTGACTCGGTGCCACATGGAAGGCTGGGAAGTAAGTTAGTAGGCACAGGGGCATGGGCAAAGCTGGTGAGATGGGTAGGGAGCTGGCTTCAGGGAAGGCAACAGAGGGTGGTAGTGGGTGGGGAACTCTCACACCCAAGGGTAGTGACAAGCGGTGTTCCACAGGGCTGTGTTGGGACCAGTGTTGTTTGGGATATTCATTGCAGACATATCATTGGACATCAAGAGCAAGATCAGTCTGTTTGCTGATGATACCAAGGTAGGAGCAGTGGTGGATGACCTAGGGGGATGGCAGTGGTTGCAGGATGATCTGGCAAAGCTTGAAACATGGTCAGACACCTGGCAACTGGGGTTTAATGCCAAAAAGTGCAAGGTGCTGCATTTTGGGATGGAGAACCCAAGGAGGAGTTACCAGCTGGGGGGAGTGCAGCTAGCCCAGACAGAGGAGGAGAAGGATCTGGGGGTGCTAATTACAGGGTCGATGAACAACTCGGCACAATGTAGGAAGGCAGCTGCAAAGGCCAACAAAATGCTGGGTTGTATTGCAAAGGGTATATCCTCGAGGAGGGAGGAGGTGATTCTGCCACTGTATAGGTCATTAGTTAGACCGCACCTGGAGTACTACGTGCAGTACTGGTGCCGTATCTGAAGAGGGATATTAAGTTACTGGAGGGTGCAGCGCCGGGCGACAAAAGGCGATCAAGGGGCTGGGGGACTTATCATACGAGAGGAGGCTGAGGGAGTTGAACATGTACTACTGAAGGAGAGGAGGGATGGGGACATGATTGAAACCTTTAAGTACATGAAAGGAATAAACAAGACAGGTACAAAGGGGCTGTTCAAAGTAAGGGAAGGGAGGGACACCAGGGGCCATGATATGAGAGTGGAGGGATGAAGGTTCAGGAGGGATATGAGGAGACACTTTTTTACAGAGAGGGTGGTGGCTGGGTGGAATGCGTTACCTGCAGAAGTGGTATCCAGTAGAACAGTGGACTGCTTCAAAAGGGGATGGGACAGGACAAGGGGGAGGGTCAATGAAGGGGAAGGGTGGAAGGGAAGGGCAGCTGCAAAATAAGAGGTGCTAACTACACATTCGAGCAGACTTGATAGACCTCTAGGCCTTTATCTGCTGGCAAATTTTGTATGTTCGTATGTCTCTCTCCATAAGGGCGGGAGCAAGGAGTAGGCTGGTAACTATAGGCCAGTCAGCCTAACCTCAGTGGTAGGGAAATTGATGGAATCCTTACTCAAGGAAAAGATTGTGACATACTTTGAATCCAGTGGAGAGCAGGATCCAAGACAGTATGGTTTCATGGCAGGCAGGTTTTGCCAAATAAACCTGATAGATTTCTTCGACTGGACGACAAGGGAGATAGATCAAGGAGGGGTGGCCTCCCTGGATTTTAGGAAGGCCTTCGACACTGTCCCGCATAAAAGGCTAATAAACAAGTTGAACAGTCTGGGAGTCGGATCCAGAGTGGTAAACTGGGTTAGAAGTTGGTTGAGCGGTAGGACAGAAAGGGTGGAAGTGAATGGAGTTCAGTCTGCAGAGAGGGACGTAACCAGTAGGGTGCCTCAGGGATTGGTGCTAGGTCTAGTCCTCTTTAATATCTTCATAAGCGACATTGCGGAGGAGCTGGAGGGGAAGGTGTGCCTTTTTGTAAATGACACAAAGATCTGCAACTGGGTCTACACACTGGAGGGGTGGAAAAAATGTGAAGGGACCTGGGCAAGCTGGAAGAATGGTCAAATGCCTGTGTAACGCCCCCCCCCCACTGTCCCCTTATTTAACCAGCCGGGACACCTCCCATAGTCTAGGGGAAAAGAGAGGGGTTGGGGTTACATAGTGCCACCATAGACAAGGTGGGATATGCAGATGGAGTAGACATTATAAAACACAAACCAAGTGCGGCTACTACCTGGCACACACCTGGTGGGACCAATACCATGGCCACAACCCAGGTCCTGGGGAGAAAACATTTGCTCAGGGCTATGCTAGGTTTGCACTTCTGGACAGGGGTACCCAAGTAACTCCACACGGGAAGCAATAACATAAATGTCTATACCAGGTTGGAATTCTAGAGTGTGGCTTTATTCCCTTTACAAAGTAGGAACAACATAAAAAAGCTAAGATGGACCCCCAAGGGTTACACAAACGGTAAATGCAGAAATTTGAGGTACAAAACTCCAAGAATTCCCATTTAGCATAAGATGACTGTAGAAACTGAGGAATAGTCACCTGTAGAACACACACATTCTCCTGGCTATGGCATCACAGCAGTACTTGAATGCACTTCCCATATTGCATAGGATAAGTTGTGGGACACAGACCACGTTGGAGCACTGGAGGACTCACATTCAAGGGGGAAACTGGGGGGTTAAACTGAAGAAAACCCACTCACTGGGGTAAAACTGGAGAAAATCCACTCACTGGGGTAGAACTGGAGAAAACCCACTCACTGGTGTAAAACTGAAGAAAACTCACTCACTGGGATAAAACTGGAGAAAGCCCACTCACTGGGGTAGAACTGGAGAAAA
Source organism: Neoceratodus forsteri (assembly GCA_016271365.2). Lineage (NCBI taxonomy): Eukaryota > Metazoa > Chordata > Ceratodontiformes > Ceratodontidae > Neoceratodus > Neoceratodus forsteri. The sequence goes on from CM057450.1 coordinate 309,584,389, forward strand.
CCCATTCACTGGGGTAAAATTGGAGAAAACCCACTCACTGGAGTAAAACTGGAGAAAACCCACTCACTGGGGTAAAACTGGAGAAAACCCACTCACTGGAGTAGAAGTTTTTTCAGGCATTGGCCAAATGCCCTGACAGAAAAGACAGGTGCCCTTCAGAACCCGGAGTAGAAAACTGGTCACTCCAGATGGGGGGTCTCCCACCTTTTGTTTCTAAGTTCATACTCGGCCATCCCTCTGGAAAATACACCTCACATTATCCAAAATGTACTGATGATGCTTTCTAGAAATGTATTTCACATTTAACATCCTCACAGGACACCACAGGGGTACCAAGAACAAAAGTCCCGCTCACATGGCAGTCAGACAGGACTCCACTGTGGAACAGCCAACTTTTAAACTGTTTTAGGTGACAGGGTTCCTTTGTCAGAGAATTCACCCAAGAAAATGCAGGTACACCTGGGCAGTTTCAAACAAAAAAAAGTGCTCATAGACGTTGTCACACAATGTAACTACACAATGTCCTGGTAGGATCACGGGTTTGCCCTTAACATCCTGGCAGCCTGCTCCTTCCCGCCTGGGATGAAACACAGGAAAATCCCTGGAGACAGTTTCCACCACTTAGACAAAGCGGGAAAATTGCTGTACTCCATTAGGGTGAGAATGAAAAACAAACAGGAACACTGCAGCTCTGTAACAGAGCTGCTGCTGGAACTACAACTACACTCTGCAGACTCATGCCACCAACTGACTACAGAATTCTAAATTCCTCACTCACAGCAACCAGCAACTGGCTGTGTGGCTTATGCCGCTGGGAGAGTTCTAAAATGACATCACCTCTCCAGTTCTCAGCTGAGACCAGAAACAGAGAGAGAGACAGAGTGAAATCCATTTACTGGCAAATCACTAGCTGCCTTCCCTGCCTATCACTAACTCTAATGTGATTCTTGTAACCCCTGGGAATGGGGGGGGGGGTACACCTGGCAGCTGAGATTCAATGCAAAAAAGTGCAAAATTATGCATTTAGGACACGGGAGCCCACAGGAGGAGTACACAATAGGGGGAGAGGTACTGTTGGCCACCAAACAGAAGAGGGATCTAGGAGTGATGATATCTGAGGACCTAAAGGTTGCTGGACAGCATGAGAAGGTGGTTAGAAGGGCCAGTGGGATATTGGGATGCATAAGGAAAGGCATCACCAGCAGAAAAAGGGAGGTGGTGATGCCACTGTACAGATCATTAGTGCGACCTCATATGGAGTACAGTGTCCAGTTTTGGAGGCCTCATTTCAGGAAGGACATAGAGTGGAGGCAGTACTGGGAAGGGCTACAAAAATGGTACTGGGGCTGCACCAGGAGTCATAGCAAAGTCAAATCACTCAGAAACCCTTGGCTCACAGGTGACCTCCTCAGGATGCTAAAAACAAGAGACCACCTATGGGAGCTGGCCAGAAACTCTGGAAGGCAAAACGACATCCAAAACTACAAACGTGCCTGCAATGACTGCAACAAAACCATCCGGCAAAAGAAGTCTGCCTACTATAAGCATGCCTCACAAACTCCTGGGCAATGGTCGGAATCTGAAGAACATAAAGAACTCACCAGGAATCCACCCAAACCTACCCCCCATCAATACTCAACATCAACGGAATCACAACCCTCAACCCAAAAAACATTGCAGATACCTTTAACAAAGCCTATACCGACCTCAGCACTGTCCTACCTCAGGACTACTTCAAAGATGGTGAAGCTCCTCTGTCTGCAATGAACACTACTCCCACCAGCTCCACCTACTTCTACTTCAAAGCAGTCAAGGCTCACCAAGTACACAAATATGTTACCAAAGCCCTTGGTAAATCAAGATTCAGTAATGACTCCCTCGATCTCAAAATCTTGTCTTTCACACTTGATGAAGTGCTTAGTCCTCTGACCAGAATTTTCAGCCTCTCCCTCAGCCAGTTCCCGGACAGACGGAAATCTGCCACTGTCACCCCAATCCATAAAAGTGGTGACAAAACTGCCCACGATAACGACAGACCTGTCTCCCTACTACCCCCACTCTCCAAGGCACTAGAGCGTATCGTCTCGGACCAGCTCACAGAATATCTGGATACGCATCATCCTGTGCAAGCAACAACACGGGTTCAAAAGGTCACAGCACCTCCATGGCTCACTTGAATTCACCCGCAATCCACAACGCACTTGATTCCGGTGAACTACTAGGCTCAATCTACATTGACTTAACTAAAGCCTTCGACACCGCCAATCACCGCCTCTACTTGTCCAGCTTCAGAACACTGGGCTGTCAACTGACACCATTGGCTGGTTTAAGAGCTACCTTGAAGAACGGTCCCAACAGTAAGAATTTGATACACTCGGACCCTGACTGGTCCGCTGAGTCCCCAGGGCCCCATTCTGGACCCCTCCTGTTCAGCCTATTCTTAAACTCACCACCGGACAGCTGCCCAGAACAAATAATTCTCTACACCCGACGATGCTGTGATCCCTCACCTCGACCGTGATTCAATCCAATTACAAAATAAACTTCAGCGGGCCTTCTCCTCCATCGAATCCTGGTTCCTAAATCATTAACTGCTTCTCAATCAGAAAAACACAAGTATATGGTCTTCTGCAGCCCCCACAACAAAAACAAACAACTCCACCTCTCCATTGCAACCGAACAAGAAGCCATCCTAGAGCAAACACAATCGTTCAAGTACCTTGGCATCACCTTTGATCCCCACCTCTCATACGCTGTCCATATCAGCAATGTTGCAGAATCTGCCAATGCGAGGTTAGGCATATTATTCTGGCACAGGAAACACCTAACCCCAGAAGCACTGTCAGTGGCCATCCAAAGCTCCATTGTCAGCATCATAGACTATGGTCTTATCATATATGGGTCTGCAACTACCACTGCTCTCAAACGTATCGCGACCTCCCTGAATAAGGCCTGTCGTCTCATCACTGGCTCACATCGCCGTACCCACACATGTGACCTTTATTCCCAATCTGGATGGCTTCAACTGGACAAATGCATAAAATACCAAACCTGCATCACTGCCAAGAAAATTATAATGAGGCTTGCCCCACCTGGTGTCTGTGCCTCCTGTAAGCTAGACATAGGACTGTTACTACAAAGGAGATCCAATTCCATCTACTACATATCCACGATGTCGCATGACACAAGGACAAAGATCATTCACCTATCGGCATCCAACTGGCTCAACTCTCTTGGCAGCGACATAGCGACCGGCTCCAACACTCGGCCTTCAAGTCCAAACTGCGCCTCACTGCTTGTATCCTGCGATTGCCCATCTTAACATTTCCACCATTCCAGCTGCACATGCCCCAGCACCCAGCACTTACAATCAGTCTTTGCACCCCTAGCACCTTACCTGTCATATTCCCTTGACAAGAGCCCCTGGCTGCAATGTCTCCCGCCCCCGCCCACCTCCCGGTATCTCGACTTCTGCCTCCAACCACCTCCCATACTCCCCTTACCCCCATCTCCTACTCCCTCGATCTCCTACCACTTCCTCCCACCGACCTCCCTCCTCCCCTTGTCTTTCTCATAGCTCAAGTCTTTGTACTGATTATTACATGTCTGTAAGTCAGTGACTATATGTTTGTAACTAAAAATGATGACTGTTGCACACGCTGACGTGGAACCTTTGTAAAAGAGCCTCGGCTCAAAGGTATTGTAATCCTAGATTGAAATAAATAAATAAAAAATATGAGGAGAGGCTGAAAAACCTCAATATGTATTCTCTGGAAATGAGGGGACAGAGGTGGGACATGATAGAGACATTTAAATATCTTAAAGGGATAAATAAGGTACGGGGGGGTAGCATCTTTCAGAAAAGAGGATGGACAAGAACTAGGGGACATGATATGAAGTTGGAGGGAGGTAGAATCAGGGGTAATGTGCAGAAGTACTTCTTTACTGAAAGGGTGGTGGATGCTTGGAATAGCCTCCCCGCAGAGATGGTGGGTGCCAAAACCATAAACAGCTTCAGACATGGCTGGAGGAGTCAAGGGTACAATGACTACGCAACGGCAAGAGAAAGATGGAAACACAGGGAACAAAAGGGGGAGTAGTGTAAATGAAGACCTACAGAGCCAATAGGTCCTGGGGTATGCCAGGGTAATATGGAGAGATTGGATGGACCATAGGTCTTTTTCTGCCATCATCGTGTATGTTTCTATATCTCTGTGGCGATCAAGGGAAACACTTTGTGTCGGGTGCAGGCTCTAGTGGCTGGAACTGCAAGTCGGGGAAAAGCTGCACCACACACTCACCAGGTAATATTAAAATTCTTTATTCAGTACATTTCTGGCCATTCTGTAAGTACTGACATTTCATGACCATACTGGTCACTTCTTCAGCGTAAGTGGTTCTGTAGATTTGAGATTATTTAATCTCTTCAAGTGAGAAATTTATATTCCTCTTTTTTTCTGAGGACTGTGTCAACATTTAATTCTGCAGGACTGCCAGACATTCCATTTTTATAGAACTGCATCTCTTGTCTCCGGAGCTCACAATATTGTCTTCTACTTGTACTTTGTACAGTACTTGTATGGCCAAACAAATAAAAGGGGGCCCCATAATGCAACAGTGATCTGGATGAAGCAAAGCCCGAGTGTAGGAGTCAGAAAAAGACAATAGAAATTATGTAGTTGCCAGGCCAGTGGCATTGTGGGCTGAGTCACTGGTTGCCACACCACCGACCACACTGGCAACCCAGGTTTAAGCACGGACCAGCATTGTTTGGGGGCTAGCCAGGAGAAAAAGGACTGATTGTCCATAGACAGCTCTCATCCTTGGGGAGGGTGAACAGCTCGTGCCATTGCTTGGCTGCCACCTAGCAGAGGCCAGACAGCACAGCAGTGGCCGCCATTCAGAGGGCCAGGCACAGGTGCTGAGTGCATGTAGGACCTTCACGCTGCACGTCCATGGCATGGCACGCACACTGACCTCAGAGAATGGGGCAAAAAATGAATGGAAAAACCCCACCGGCTGGATGATGCCTGCTAGCCTGCCGCAGGCCCTGCACCACTGACCAGGAACTGGTTAGAACCAGATAAGTCCCAGGAATAGTGGGTGATGGGGCTGGAAGGGCCAGGGGCTAAAGGGGTAAATACGAGGTCAAAAGTAGTAGTATGCCTCACTTGCTTTTTGGTGGGGGTGCTCCACCTAGCCATTGACAGCATCACCCATCACAACACTCAGCACTGCACTTGTACCACTAGCACAGTGCAGTTGTTTGCTGCCATGTTGGCGATTGGTCTGCACCTAGCAGGGCACAGTTGCATAGCCCCAAGTGGCAGAAGTGCATTATAAAACTATGAAATGGTGACAGGCAGTTCTTGTCAATGGTACTCAAAGTTGGGGTGGGGGGTGAGGGAAGAGGCTATATGTTATGATGGAGTAATTACTGTCACTGAATACGGATATACATGCTGGCCTTTCTACTGTATGCACCTCTGCCAGCAAGCCCTTCTGTGGGTGATGAAAAGGAGCTTATCAAGGGGAGCTTAGAAATCAGCCTAGAAACACTGGCCTTATCCATATAAATGTGGGGGTGGAGTTAGAAGGCACCGGTGTGCAGTGTATCAAAAATAGAATAAGACTACATTTAAAACTCTCTGGGCTGCTAACAAATCTCTTGTATGCATGACAGTGTAGCTTTATTCCTGGCCTGTGGTAGTCCTATGTTTTCACCTGTCTCCACACTTCTGTTGGCTCGGAGACAGGAGTAAAGCAGCTGTGTCTTTTCTCAGGTGGGGGTGGGGACACGAGCAGCGTCTGGAACATGTTAGCTGCACTGAAAATAGAATTCACACAGTGGGGGCTAAGCTGGCTGATTCTCCGTATCTTACTGTCAGGAACTGGACCTCTACCTTCCACTGTGAACACAGAGCTGAAGAACTTATTTAAAATGTTTGCCTTATTTTCAACGCCTTTAATGCCTATTTGTACTTTTTGATTCTTTCTATGCTATCCTTAATTCTGTGTTCGCTTTCACCCTCCTTATGATGCCGTTACTTGTTTCTTATTTATCCTTGTAAAGAACACTGTTGCTCTCATGCTGCCCGCCCCCCGTATAACCTCAAAACATTTTTCCTCCCCATATTATCTCTGTTTTCATACAAAAAAAAAGAGATCTGCGGATGTTATTCTTGCTTGCTTTTTCCATTTTTATTTTTATCATCTTACGTTTCTCCCTAATATGAAAAAATAAGAAAGGACACAAGGGAACCCTTCCCCATGGTTGTTTTCCTAGACCCAAGTCAGATGTTGGGACATACCACAATAACAGTCGACTACATCTCTGCTTTGCCCCAGCAGTAACACAGCTACCAACACAGTCTGGAGTAAAATTCTGCCTATTTTCCCATCACGAGGCCACTGTACCTTGTCTGTGCCCCTGTAATTTTTATGTTGGAGCATTTGCGCAGCCAACATCTTGCTGTAGTGGAGATTTGGAGGTGCGGTCACTGTTGGGTGAATGCAGGGCATGCACCAGTAGGTGCGTCTCTCATTCCCCAATCAGCCTGCATGCCGGCGCCACACCACCCAGACGAGCACATCTAAGGAAAGGTCCTCTGCAATGTGAGACAGCTCGCCACACAGCGGACCTTTCTGCGTAGTTGCCCAGCATCAAACATGGCAGCACAGTGGCAGCTAAACTGCCAACTCGGAGTGCCATCCCCTGGTCAGGCTTACCTGCCCCTCTTGTATGTGCCGATGGAGTCCACTCCCGTTGGCATAATGTTTCCCCTCTCCTTTTGGTTGCCAAGGGTGCCCAATCCCCTCAGCTCATCGCCCCGCTTTTGTTGTTTGCCGATGGAATGCCCAGTCCCCATCGGCATCTATCCCAACTCCTATGTGTGCCGGCAGGGTGCCCAATCCCCGTTAGCTGTACTTACCCCCAAAAAAATGCCTGTAAAAAAAAGAAAAACCGTCCACAATGTTTTTTTTAAACACCTGTAAACAGAAAACTGTCCCTCGTAGTCTCCCTACCACCCGCACCCACCCACTGCGCACCCTGCCTCCCCACACCCCCCTCGCCCCATACTCACCTCCGGAGCCCTGCGCGACGATCTTCGGTGTACCAGGAACACGTCTGCACTCTTCAAAGCTGACCGCGAACTGAGGAAATGCTGGTAAGCTGTATAATGTAATAAATAGGGTTTTTTCAACTTTGATGCATATCTCAGGCATTTTTTGGAATTTTTGCAGCAAATCTTCAACATGGGGTTTTTGGGACCCCTCCTCATAAATTCTGTCACTGTTATGATGTTATTCGGTCCTGAAAGGTGATTTCGCAGTCACTGCATGGAATCACCTTTCGGGACCGATTAACGCAAGGACAGTGGCAGTGTTCATGAGGTGGGATCTCAAAAAGCCTATGTTGCAAATCTGGTGGATGAAATCCAAAAATTGGCTGCTTTACAAGCATGCATAGAAACATAGAAACATAGACTTTGATGGCAGATAAGGACCACTTGGCCCACCCAGTCTGTCCATTTCCCAACCTAATGGATAAGCTGCAGATCCTAGTTAACCAGCAGCCTACTTCTTTCTACCCCCACCCCCTAGAATTGCCTTATGACTGTCCCATGCATGCTTGAATTCAACCACTGGTTTTGACCCCACAACCTCCTCTGGAAGGCCGTTCCATGCATCCACAACCCTCTCTGTGAAAAAATACTTCCTCACATTACCCTCTCTATCTTCAAATTGTGCCCCCTTGTTCTTGCACACCTCTTTTTTGAAAGATGCTATCCTCTTGGACTTTGTTGATTCCCTTGAGGTACTTGAAAGTTTCTATCATGTCCCCCCCTCTCCCTTCTTTCCTCGAGGCTATACATATTAAGCTCCTTTAGTCTCTCTTCATATGTCTTCCGGTGCAGACCCTGCACCATTTTAGTTGCCCTCCTCTGGACAGCTTCCATCCTGTCTATGTCCTTGCAGAGATTGGGTCTCCAGAACTGCACGCAGTACTCCAGATGGGGTCTCAACAACTGTCTGTACAGAGGGATAACAACTTCCTGTTTTCTACTGGTGCATTGCGCAGTTGCTACACACACTCGTAACTTCATGAATTCACAATATTTTCACGCCAGATTTTCAACATTGTCATTTTTCTACACCTCCTTGTGAACAGTACAGCTGTCATTTTTCACATCCTGGACAAAATGTGTTTCCGCACTTCAGACGCACAATAGTGTGGTCGCTGTGGGAAATCAGTGTTCTGGGCAGATTATGAAAATAACAGTGATACAGTTCATGAGCAGAGGTCCTAAAATGCCAATGTTAAAAATTTGGTGACAATACTCCATAAAATGACTGTGTTATGAGCATGTGTTGCACAGTTTGCACGCATGCTCGTAACGTGCATTTGTAATATTTTCACTCTGGCTTTTCACCATTGGCATTTTTCCACACCTCTTGATGAACAGTACAGCTGTCATTGCATATATCCTTCCTAAATGTGTTTTGCACGTCCGGCCCAGAATAGCGCGGTCGCTGTGAAATCACTTTTTGGGACAGTTTGAGGAAATGACAGTCACACTGTACATGAGCAGAGGTGCTAAAATGCCTATGTTGAAAATTTGGTGCCGAAAGTCCATAAAATGACTGTGTTACAAGCGTGCATCGCGCATTTCCCATGCACCCTTGTAACTTCACAAATTTGCAATATTTACATGCCACATTTTTAACACTGCCATTTTTTTACACCTCCTTATGAATAGTACAGCTGTCATTTTTCACATCCTGATCAAAATGTGTGTCCGCACTGCACTACCAAAGCCAATGCCAGCGTGACAACATTCAACATTGACAAATGCTTGTTTTTTATCTCACTGTGTTCTGCTTCATCTACCTGGGCACTAGCTAGCCTGCTACAATTTAATCAGCCCATTCCTGCCCCTGCCATTCTCATCCAGTTCTCTGTATCCAACCCTGGCACCTACCATCCAGACCCCAGCTTTCAGTGATAGTCCCAGTGCTTGTCCCCTTCAGCGTGTCTTGAACTGGGTAGGGACATACCGAGGAAATGTGTCACCTGTGGCAGTGTTTGGGGGGGAGGGACACACAGAATAGGATCAGGACAGTTGACATGGGATGGGGGACTGGCCATCATCAGTGACCTTAGGTCAGCTGTAAGATATTATCACCCTTTTTTGTTACTTCCACCTGCCTTTGTTGTCATGTGTTGCCATCATGCTCAGGCTGGCCCGTGGGGAGAGAAACCAATGGCGTGTGGTCACCCACAACATTAAGGCATCCTTATAATCCACAGGAGGTGCTGCAGAGCGAACAATCTCAACGCTCTCTCCCGGGACATGTGTGTGCAGCCATTGCAGTGTGCCCACAGCCCTGCTGGCTCAGAGTGTGGGAGTCATGATTGAGATTCTGACTGTGTTAGGGTGACATTGCAGCAGACCAGTAGCAGCACAGCCGGGCTGGCTCAGTCTGTGGGAGTCATGATTGAGATTCTGCCTGTGTTCAGGTGACAGTGCAGCAGACTACTAGCAGCCTAGCCGGGCTGGCTCAGAGTGTGGAAGTCATGACTAAGATTCTGACTGTGTTCAGGTGACAGTGCAGCAGACTACTAGCAGCCCAGCCGGGCTGGCTCAGAGTGTGGAAGTCATGATTGAGATTCTGACTGTGTTCGGGTGACATTGCAGCAGACCACTAGCAGCACAGCTGGACTGGCTCAGAGTGTGGGAGTCATGATTGAGATTCTGACTGTGTTCGGGTGACATTGCAACAGACCACTAGCAGCACAGCCAGGCTGGCTCAGAGTGTGGGAGTCATGATTTTGATTCTGACTGTGTTCAGGTGACAGTGCAGCAGACTACTAGCAGCCCAGCCGGGCTGGCTCAGAGTGCGGGAGTCATGACTGAGATTCTGACTGTGTTCAGGTGACAGTGCAGCAGACTACTAGCAGCACAGCTGGGCTGGCTCAGAGTGTGGGAGTCATGATTGAGATTCTGACTGTGTTCAGGTGACATTACAGCAGACCACTAGCAGCACAGCTGGGCTGGCTCAGAGTGTGTGAGTCATGATTGAGTTAGAGGGGAACGGCTCAGGGGTAATGTGAGGAATTATTTTTCATGGAGAGAGTGGTGGACGCATGGAACCGCCTTCCTGGAGAGGTTGTGGGTCTAAAACCGGGGAATTCAAACATGCATGGGACAGACATAAGGCAATTATAGTGGGGAGTTGCAGGAAGTAGGCTGTTGGTTAACTAGAATCTGCAGCTTATCCAATAGGTAGGGAAATGGGCAGACTGGGTGGGCCAAGTGGTCCTTATCTGCCGTCAACGTCTATGTTTCTATGTTTCTATTCTGACTGTGTTCGGGTGACATTGCAGCAGACCACTAGCAGCACAGCTGGGCTGGCTCAGAGTATGTGAGTCATGATTGAGATTCTGACTGTGTTCAGGTGACATTGCAGCAGACCACTAGCAGCACAGCCAGGCTGGCTCAGAGTGTGGGAGTCATGATTGAGATTCTGACTGTGTTCAGGTGACAGTGCAGCAGACTACTAGCAGCCCAGCCGGGCTGGCTCACAGTGTGGGAGTCATGACTGAGATTCTGACTGTGTTCAGGTGACAGTGCAGCAGACTACTAGCAGCACAGCTGGGCTGGCTCAGAGTGTGGGAGTCATGATTGAGATTCTGACTGTGTTCAGGTGACATTACAGCAGACCACTAGCAGCACAGCTGGGCTGGCTCAGATGTGTGAGTCATGATTGAGTTAGAGGGGAAACGCCAGGGTAATGTGAGGAAATTATTTTCATGGAGAGAGTGGTGGACGATGGAACCTGCCTTCCTGAGAGGTTGTGGGGTCTAAAACAGTGGGGAATTCAAACATGCATGGGACAGACATAAGGCAATTATAGTGGGGAGTTGCAGGAAGTAGGCTGTTGGTTAACTAGAATCTGCAGCTTATCCAATAGGTAGGGAAATGGGCAGACTGGTGGGCCAAGTGGTCCTTATCAGCACAACGCCTATGTTTCTATGTTTCATTCTGACTGTGTTCGGGTGACATTGCAGCAGACCACTAGCAGCACAGCTGGGCTGGCTCAGAGTATGTGAGTCATGATTGAGATTCTGACTGTGTTCAGGTGACAGTGCAGCAGACCACTAGCAGCACAGCCGGGCTGGCTCAGAGTGTGGGAGTCATGACTGAGATTCTGACTGTGTTCAGGTGACAGTGCAGCAGACTACTAGCAGCACAGCTGGGCTGGCTCAGAGTGTGGGAGTCATGATTGAGATTCTGACTGTGTTCAGGTGACATTACAGCAGACCACTAGCAGCACAGCTGGGCTGGCTCAGAGTGTGTGAGTCATGATTGAGTTAGAGGGGGAATGGCTCAGGGGTAATGTGAGGAAATTATTTTTCATGGAGAGAGTGGTGGACGCATGAAACCGCCTTTCTGGAGAGGTTGTGGGGTCTAAAACAGTGGGGGAATTCAAACATGCATGGGACAGACATAAGGCAATTATAGTGGGAAGTTGCAGGAAGTCGGCTGTTGGTTAACTAGAATCTGCAGCTTATCCAATAGGTAGGGAAATGGGCAGACTGGGTGGGCCAAGTGGTCCTTATCTGCCGTAAACGTCTATGTTTCTATGTTTCTATTCTGACTGTGTTCGGGTGACATTGCAGCAGACCACTAGCAGCACAGCTGGGCTGGCTCAGAGTATGTGAGTCATGATTGAGATTCTGACTGTGTTCAGGTGACATTGCAGCAGACCACTAGCAGCACAGCCAGGCTGGCTCACAGTGTGGGAGTCATGACTGAGATTCTGACTGTGTTCAGGTGACAGTGCAGCAGACCACTAGCAGCCCAGCCGGGCTGGCTCACAGTGTGGGAGTCATGATTGAGATTCTGACTGTGTTCGGGTGACATTGCCGCAGACCACTAGCAGCACATCCGGGCTGGCTCAGAGTGTGGGAGTCATGGTTGAGATTCTGACTCTGTTCAGGTGACAGTGCCGCAGACCACTAGCAGCACAGCCGGGGTGGCTCAGAGTGTGGGAGTCATGGTTGAGATTCTGACTCTGTTCAGGTAACAGTGCAGCAGACTACTAGCAGCACATCTGAGCTGGCTGCCTCCCTCAGTCTTAATTCCTGGAGCTGCCACTGATTAGCGCTGCACCTTCCAGCCAAGGAGCAGCATTGATGCTGACTGTTCCGGCAGATGTTCCTCGATCATCCCAGCTCAAGATAGATTGCAGATATGGCAGCCCTTGACTGGGCAGACAGTGGAAAACAGGACTCTCTATCTAAAAGGATGGCAGATATTGTGGACCAGTACAAAACTCAGGATATGACTCGTTCCTTTACTCCGGGAACAGCATTCATTTGTTACTTTGTGAAATGTACAACCGTCATAGCTGTGGTTAGCACTAGGAAGGCCCAGGATTAGCATACAGCAGAGCCCAGAGGATTTTGGGTTGTATAAGCAGGAATGTTGACAGTACGATATGCAAGGAGATTCTACCACTGTACAGATCCCTGGTGAGGCCTTATCTGGGGTATTGTGCCCAGCTCTGGAGCACTCGCCTGAGAAAGGACATCATCAGGCTATAAGTGGCACAGCAAAGCGTCACCAAGGTGATTCAGGGCCAGCAGGGCTGATCTGAGGAGGGAAAACTGGAGGCCCTAAAGATGTAGTCACTGGACTTAGGATGCCAGGTGGGAGCAGAGGGATGTGCTTGAAACATAAGTTTCTCAAGGGTATAAGCAAGCTGAGCAATGAGGACCTGTTTGTGAGAAATAGGAATGCAGTCACTGGGAGCATCAGTGGAGGCTGGTGGGGGCACGTTCAAGAGAAACCTGAGGAAGCTCTACTTCACAGAGAGTGTGATGGAACAATGGAACAGATTGCTGGTAGCAGCAGTGGTGGGGGAAGCTATGCTTAATGGGTTTAAACAGGGTTGGGACAAGACAACGGGACTCACAGTCCCCAAAGGGGGGCAGCGAAGGTTCACAGGGTGGGACTCGGGGAGAATACATGCCACCAGGGCAGTAGATCTGTAGGGTGGGGTAGTATAGTAATGACAGGCATGATGAACCTTCAGTCTCCTTTCTGTTGTGAAATTCTATGTTTCTGTTGTTGCTGCTGGGAGAAATGCTGTTACTCCCTATGTAATTCATGCATGAAAGTCACGGAACAGGATATTCTGTAAGCAAGCCTGTCATGCTGGGACTTGTTCGCAAACTCTAAGCCAGTAATTACAGTCCAGCTAGTAAATCGTCAAGTCCTGCCTCGAGCATTATTATTGTTTCCCAACATTTGCTCATGCCTCTAAATGCTTCCTTCCGCAGGTCTGTAACTGCACTGCATGTGGCAGCAGGATCTGCACCGGCATATTTTTCTGCTACTATCTGCCTACTTGGCCACCTCCCAACATTGGAGCCTTATCAGAGTGCTTGGTGTGCCCATCAAGCTTTCTCCGTGTGGTTGGGCCCTCAGGGTGGCAACTATCCCTTTGAGAACAGAAAGCCAGCCATCTACTTCTTGGTCAGCGTGTATGCAGCCTGAAAGTATCAGGGCTTCATGCTACCCTCACTGAGTGTTTTTTGGTGGTGTTAGACACAGTCCTCACAGAGCTCGACAGCACACCACATTGGAACACAAGATACCAAAAGGATTTACTGAACAACTTTGAAGCAGCAGCCCATGACTTCCCTGGTTGACATCTTGACAGGGTAGTCATGTGCTGCTGCTTTTAAACTTGTTCAGTAAGAGCTGGTCCACCAGTGAAGGGGCAGGGCACCTGGCAGTGATGCTGACGACCCGGGCTCGGGAATGGCCTTGTGTTGGAGGACCAGCCCGGTGGGGAAGAAGGATTGAGTGTCCTAGGGACTACTCTCCTTCTCTGGGAGAGGGGGTGGAAAGTGCCCAGCCGATGGGGATCCTAGCAGAGGCTGAGTGTACCCAGCCGGGCGCCAGCACTTGTGGGGTGGAGGGACATGGGACATCATATAGCCCTCATTCGGGGTAAAACTACTAAAACCTCATGGCGGCCACCATGAAGCCCCGCCGCCCCGGCTCCTAGCACTCCGGCAGCACTTCCAGGATATGACCTATCTTGTCATCTGCTATGGTCGGCATGGGCTCATCACCCTGCCTTGGGGGGGCAAGCCAAGGAGGCAATGCCAGTGGGCTTTCCTGCCGGCACCGTTGTCCCATCACTACGAAGTCCTGCTGGTGCAGTGGCCCCATCCTTGGGGGCAATCCAGGGGATGTTGGGGGCCCGGCATAAGGTAAGTCCCTAGAGAGTGTGGAAGTGGGCGAAGGCAGGCAGGGTCCGAGAGATCAGGCATTGCTAAAAAAAAAAGGACTTGTTCAGTAAAACATTTTGGTATCTAGAGATTAATGTTGGTTCACTGTGTTCCCGTGTGTCCTGCTGTCAGGCTCTGTGAGTACTGACTTCATTGTTCTTTCACTGTATGCACTGCCTGTACCTTAAACAGCCTTTTAAGTGTTGTGACTGTTGTTAACACATAACAGTTTCCCCTTATCCCAGACACTGACTCGGAGGGCTCTAAGGCATAAGCATGTGCAGGTATGCTGATGCACAGCCTGCCAGCAGTCCTCTTCCCCCACATTGAGACCAGTGTCAGCCAAGGGACAGTATTTTCAGCCGAACATGGGCCCACCCTCCACAGAGGGAGGAGAACATCCCGTGGGACACTGCATCCTACACCTGCCACTGGCATTCTGATGACTTGAGCTTGCTCCCAAACCCAACTTGTTAGAGCCATGAGTGCCAATGGCCACTGCCAATGGGTGGACCATGTTAGCAAACTATTGATCTGTTAGCAAACTGTTAACGCTGCTGCTGTTGTGTAGCAACCAGGAGTTCAGTTGATTCCTTTTTTTTTTCTGTGAGGAAGTCAAAAACCTTCATGGCCCCAAACCTGGAAGTCGTTTTAGTTTTCTGGAAGTCAAAATACTTCTCAGGTTCCAAATGTTGGAAGTTGTTGTCAAGGGACAAAATTTTGGAAATTTACGTGACATATTGCTGGTAAAACAAGCTTTTGTTTAGAAAAGAAAAGTCAGACATGTTAGCCTTCCATGCCTCCAAAACTGGAAGTCACGTGATTTTCTTCTTTCTCATTTGGAAATCAAATACTAGACATTTTTATCTTAGTTCTAATAGTCCAACACTTCCAAAATGGAGTAAAGTGAAGACCTGGTAGCAGTTTGAACTTGCTGTTGCTATGGCTACAAGGTTTTATTCTTTATCATTAGTTATTGTTAAGACGGTAAGCTGTCACTTCTTTTTCTGCCACTGCTCATGTCTCTGAATGATCTACTCGCCTCAAATGTTTTAAAATACTGAGAAGTTGCTCTGAGAAACAAAAGCTAATCTGTTGACTGTTTAAACTTATTTTAGACTGCATTCTGTTCAAAGAACAGACAGAGAGCAGTTAAAGAAGCAATAGGAGTAGGAGCATGTGTTGTGTGGGTATCTCCCCCCTCACCCCTGTTGCAGCAACAGAAACGGAACAGGTGGCTTGCTTAGGTGGCTTGTTTCCTTGTCAATTTCGGTTGCTGCGCCGGGCCTAGGGAAACACCATCTGAGCACAAGTAATACATAGGACAGTCGCTCTGTCCAAATAGAATTGGCAGGGCTCTGCATCAAGACAGGAAGCCCTTTAATAATAAAAGGGGTCCTTTGAAAAATAAAAGTAAAAAGGTCAAAATTAAAGTTTTAGCTGATGGCTTGACTTTGCAGCTGTTGGCAACCTTGAGAGCTATATTTTGGCTCTGTCCTTCGACCTTAGTTTGTGTATTTCTGTTTACAGCATGAAGTGAGCAGCCTCTAGCTGCTCCTCTACTGTAATAATACCCCTGACCCTAGTTTTCTTTTAGTAGGCATAATAGTAGAAGAATAAATGATGTCAGATAAAGAAAAGACCACAGAAGAGTTCTGTGCTAATTGCAATTTATGAATGCCCTGTATGAATAAATTCATAAATCAGATATGGGGCATATGTAGTTTTCTTTAATAACGCTTGGTCTAAAACAAACTGCAACTGTCCTTACCAGGTGTGCTGCTGGGAATGAATGCCAGTCCAGGTACCCTCTTTAGGACAGCAGTGGCCCTAGTGCGTATATATATATATATATATATATATATATATATATATATATATATATATATATATATATATCAAACGGAGGAACGCTTTTCTTCTTCCTTATTTTTATTTCTTCTGAGTGATTTTCTTGGGACTGATTATACATATGTTAATGTTATAAGTTTAGAAGGCCTTCAGCATTTATACAACTTAAGAAGAGTGTCAAACTAGAGAAGTTTTAAACTGTATGATGCTGATGTCACCTCACCTCAGGAGGCGGGCATAAAAGCCTACCTGAGCAGACAGTTGTTAGATAGGAGTTAAGGAGTCAGGAGACTGGCGGAGGTAGGAGAAAGACCTCCTAGTGGTTTGGGCTCACAGCGGTCTGTTACTGATCAGACTGATGTAAGCCTAGAGTCTGCAAAAGCAAAGCAGTGGCCTTCTTGAGTGAAACTAATTTTATTTTCACTATATTTTTTTCTTTGGATTGCTGTAAATATAATCTCTCATTTTGTGACAAAATAAAATGATTAATGCCTTTTCGCATTTTTCATGCACTGTGATCCGATTCTGCCTTGTTTTTGTTATCCTGAACACCCACACCTGGTGACAGATAGCTGGATAGCCACTTGGAATGTTAGTGAAATAACTGAGATTGGTAACAGTTACAACAGGAAGGCAATAGGTAAGCCACATATGCAACCAGTAGTTATGGTTAAAAGTTCTTACAAACCTGGAAGTGCAGGAGAGGCAGAGATTTGTTTAGCATGGTTTATACCACTTTTTCTAAACTGTACTGTTCTTACCACCCTTTGCTAATTTAATAAGAACATTTTTTCCTCACCTGTATCAATTGGCACTTGGCATATAATAAGTCATTGGCTTATAGCCCACATGGTGAGTAATCAGGGGTCTGAGTAGTTGGGCTAGCACCTTCCTTTCTCTTGTGTATAATCTCACTAAATAATATGGAAATTAATAGAGTGGCAATCAGCTGCAGGAAGTGTCAACTGTTTATTTGGGGAAGTGGGAATAAACAATTAAATGAATGTGTCTGTGCTAAGTGCACATACATTAAGATACTGAAGGAGGAGTTAAACACCCTAAGGAATAGTTTAAACAAATCATGTAATATTGACTCTACTGCATCTACTGACCCTAGTCCCTCCTAGGTGCTAGTTCTCATACGTTTCTCCCTTTCCCTACTCACTCCCCCTTTTTCCCTAGCCTTCACACTCCCCTTGCAGGGTTTTCAGCATCCTGAAGAAGTCCTATAGTGCCTAGTCTTGCAAGCTTTTCTTCTCCCATCTACCTATCCTGTCCTTCCAGGTCCCCTTGCAGGGCCCCCAGCATCCTTGTGGGTTGCTTGGATCAGGCCTCATCCACTTTCAGGTGCTATTTCTTATTCCCTCCCTCTCACTAACCCTCTATAACTGCAACACCTAACTGCACTAGGGTTTACAATTGCCTGAACTTCCCTGCCCCCTTGCAGGGTTCATCACATTCTGAAGGGTTCTCTTTTTGGGTTAGGCCTTATTTCCCCTCCTAGGTGTCAATCACACTTACTCCCTCTCTCTCATCTCTAATCCCTACTCCAGTACCTGTCCCTTGCAGGGCTCTCCGAATCCTGAAGAGGTCTCTCGGGACATGACTTGCACTATCTGTCATCCTCATCCTCTCTCTCTCAGCCCTTATTTCACGATAGCACTTGTTCACTTATTACCATTGCACTTAATTGTTCTCACAAATTACATTTGTATGCAACGCTGTTTATAACAACTGCTTTATTTAATTGTATGCTGTGTTGATCTTTGTAATGTGAATGTAAAATGTCTCATCCCTATTGTACCCCTTCCCCCCAGGTCACACTGGGAGACAAGAAACCTGTTGCTTAGTGTGCCTTCCTGGTGAAACATTTCAATAAAAAAAAATCAGACAACTCGAACAATTTATGGACAATATCATTAATTAAAATAGCAAATGTAGATAATCACAAGGAGAGTGAATTACAGGAGACATTGAAAAATGGCAAGGAAAGAAGGGAAAGAAATTGAACAGGGGATGACAGTGATACAGAAAATAATTATCAGCTTGGACCTTGGTTGGAAGGTAGGGGGAGATGAAAGAGAGAGAAGATAGCTGGCAGACACTAGATAACAACTGAGAACAGTTATCAGTCACTAGAACAATTGATGGACAGTGCAAACCAGAGGGGCCATACTGTTGTAAATACAAATGCATCAAGGAAAAACACTAATACCACAAGTAAATGGGAATGTGTTGCGCTAGGTGATTCTATTTTAAGATTTGAAGATTCCACTATTTGCAGAAGGAGGAAAGATTTGACAACAGTAAGTTGCTTACTGGGGCAAAGGTCAAAGATGTGAGGAACGATTGATGGGTTGATTAAAGATGCAGGTGCAAACCCAATAGTTACAGTCCATGTTGGGGTGAATGATGTAGGCTACAGAACTGACAATGACATCAAAGCAGACTTTGTAGAGGCTGGGAAGAGATGAAGGAAATGGGCTGTAAACTGGTTATATCAGAAATTCTACCAGTCCCAAGGGCAGGAGTGGCAAGAACAAGGCCATTCAGAAAATAGATTGTTGGCTTAAATGGTGGACAGTGAAAAACTTTGGTTTATTGCAAACTGGAATAGATTTCTAAACCAGAATGATCTGTATAGGGCAGATGCTCTACACTTACAGTAAATAAATAAGGAGCAAGAAGGCTGAGTAATAGCATAAACAAAGAAATAGCTAAATATTTAAGCTAAGAAATAGGGAATAGGCGAGAAGACCTACATACAATCTCAAAATCAGTACATACAGATGTGGACAGCTCATAAAACAGAGGTAGGAAGAGTGAGGCTATTAAATCAAACACAAATAGTGAAGCTGGGTGGAAATGCATGATGGCAAATGCCAGGAGCTTGGGTAAAACATTTGGGGCCAGATATTCAGACATGCGCCCAAGGATTGCACAGTGATGGTACAGCGCAATGCAGATGCGCCATGTGGGAAAGAATGCCATATTCAGAAGATGTGCCACCAAATGCGCCAGCGCAACCAGGCTAAATATAGCGAAGATGCACAGCATCACAACCACAGATGAGCCAACGCAACCATGAATGTGTGGGACCAGGCCAGAACACACAACCCAGTGGGCTGAGCAAGGGCAACAGGCTACAGGGACACACAGGCAAGGAAGCACAGGGGCATAGGGGCACAGTACCCACTAGCACAGCACAGCAGAGTACAGGGGCGCACCATCCTGGAGGCAACACAGGACACCAAAAGATGGTGCACACAGTACCCCGGCTTACCGACCATGGCACAAGCACCAGGCCAACACACTGGCACCACTGGCACACCAACGGCAGAGCCATGCAAGAGATTCCCACCAGGCTGTGCCACAGGGTTCCATGGCCATGATGCCAGGAGAACACACAAACACAGATGTCTGAGGTCCAGGGATGAGGGAGGCACAGGCCACCCAGGGGCACACAGTCCACCACCAGGAGTGGGGAAAGGAACAGCACTGTGGGCCACAGTGGAGATGGGTAGCATGACAGGTGGACAGAAGGGCAAGCAGATAAGGGCACAAGGTGCAGGGTCAGTCACAGGCCACTGCGAGACACACCACACAGGGCCATGCACAGGACAGGGACATGGGGCACATGTCCGGTGCACACATGTTCAGTGGCTCATGGGTACAGTAGTGGAACACCAGGGACATGGCCAAGAACAGCATAACAGACATCTGCAAAGGAAACACAGACACGGTGATGAAGCAGTGAAAAGGCTTTAATAACAATGTAAACAAACACAGGTGGGCCAACAGGCAACTATGTACAGTAAACAAAAGAGACTGGAAAGGGTCACGGGAGGCAGGGGATAGAGTCCAGGGGCTATACAATGAGATGTGGGGATGGGCAGGGCAACAGAGGAAGGTCAGGACAAACAGGGTCTGAACCCCAATGAAAAGGGGATAGAGTAGGCCACAGCCTGCCACCACCAGCTGGTGCATCTCCCTCCACACCGCCACTGTCTCATGAAGCAGCTGCACCAACAGATTCGCCATCCTCCTCTGCTGTACCAGGATGCTGCACAATGCCCACACCACTTTATCTGTCCTCTGCTGTGGCTGTACCCTGGGAACACCTAAGAGAAGGGACAGAACAGGCAATAAGCAACATGCAAAAATGATCCCCAGCTCACCCACAGTGTGCACTGGACAGTGAGGCACACAAGAGGACGGACCACCAAGGGCTCACACAGAGGGCTACACCAGCCACCTACACAGCACACCACACTGGTGCAGACAGGCACACAGGGCTGTGCAGCACATTGGCACACATGCAAGGCACATGACATGGTTGTACACATGGTGGATGCCGCATGTACAATCACCCCACAGGCGGCACAGTGGATAGGGACATGGTACAAGCACATGCAATGCAACACCAGCATGGCCACTGGACATTCCACCCACCATGGCAGTGCCACACATGGCTGTGGTGACCATGTCCAGACCCTGTGACCAACAGAGACCCACAAATACATGGTACAGTAATGGGAACATACCCTTCTGGCTGCTGCCATCCAGCTGACCCAGCTGTTGACCCATCAGCGCACCTGTGCGCTGCAGCCATGGCCGCCCAGGCCACCCTGGCCCTCCTGCATTCCTCTGGTCCTGTGGATGGAAATGAGAACGGTGGACATGAGTGAACAGCCATGCACAGACAGCCCCCACCACACAGCATGCATGGTACAGGGTGGGACACCACCAGCCCGTGGTCCTGGTGCCTGCACGACGGCAACTTGCACAGCAGCGATGTGCTTGTCAGCCATGCAGGACATGCAGCAACCACCAGGATCATGTCAGCCCATGGCAGCAGCACACACTGCACTTCCATATGCCTACTACAGTTACGCCCTGTGCATGTATGACACATGTGCATACTAACCTGACTGTGGCACTGCCCCATGCTGCATGCATGCCTGCATCCATTGCAGCCTCTCCGGGTCCCTGCGGCACAGGTCACCATACCAGCGGCAGTGCCTGCACTGCTCCACACTGTGCCTAACCCTTGTGCATTGCTCCAGGGCTGTGGCCACATGGTCCCACACCTCACTCTGTTCCTGCTGCAGTGGGACCTGCCCAAACATCTGTGGTGGAAAGGGTGCAATTAGTGCAACTAGATTGCACATCTCTACGTCCGACCAATTTACTGCTCTGTGGGGGGTAGCGGTGCATGGCATGTCTTCGGTAGTATTCAAGAGTTGGAGGTGTCATGGCCTACACAGCACACACGTGTTATGGCATGTGGATGTTGTGCAATAGTGTACCATTGTATGTGACCATGCAGCACGGGGATGTGCGACTGCCATGCGCTGTGGAGGTGTATTGCACAGCACCACACATGCACACAGCGGCATGGTCTGGCAGTTGCCTGGGGTCACATCTGTGACCCTGGTGGCACAGGCCATGACCCTGTACACTGCATACATGATCTTGGCCTGTGTGGTATGCGGCCTAGTGCACCATATGCAGCTGCATCATAGGCCAGTGTGCCGTGATGCACGAGCCTGCATGATAGACAACCAGCACCACATGCAAATGGGGGGCATATCACACAAAGCAGATGGTTGCACGATAGGCTACTGCACAAGTGTGCGCACATGCGCACTGCAGGCCCGCGCACCGTGCATGTGTGGAACATGTGCCACACGATTGCTCTGGTGCAACATGATTGAGCATGACGCAATAACGTGATATTCGGTCACCATGCAAGTCACCTCCTGAGCCTATGCATGGTGCAGTAGGGTGCATTAGCGTATCATTACCATTGCACACAGGCTCATTTGAATGCTTTGTGCCTTATAAGCACCATGACACAGCACAGGTCATGGACTGGTATTGCAGCCCATTTGGTAAGGGGATTCTAACACTGGGATTGAGAGGCCCATACCTACACTGCAACAGAGCACTGTACTGTGCCATGCTGCCACTAACCTCCTGTGCTGTCACTGTCCATGGGAAGTAGACAGAGGGAGAGGAGGAACATGGGCCTGCCCACAAGTGCAGGCCCGATTTCACTAACGAGGAGCAGCAGGCCCTGCTCGAGGCCTACCTCGACAGGGAGGACCTGCTGAGAGATGCCATGGGTACATCACAGGAGAGGTCGGCTGGATGGGATGCAGTGGCCACCTATGTGAATGCCCATGGCAGACACCAGTGGAGCACCCAGGAGTGCTGCAAGAAGGTGGGGACAGACAAACGCACATCAAGGAGAAGGTGGCAGCCATCAGGGCCACGCGCAGGACTGGCTGAGGACCATCCACCACACTAATGCTGATGGCAACAGAGATGGTGGCGGCCACCATCAGCCATGCTGCCATAGAGGGCATTCCTAGTGGTGGAGTTCAGACAGGTGGCAGCCCCTCACAGCATGGTGAGTCAACACACAACATGCTTGGGTGGTGGATATGGGCTGTGCCATGCAGGTGGGTCTGCCGCCATGCTGCATGACCCATGTGTGCATTGCCTGTGGCTGTGCTTGGTGCACCAGTGGATGACAGCCACAGCAGCATGCACACCTGGGTGCTGGTACCACCTGAATGGGTGCTACAGCACCACTGACTCTGTGTTCCTCCTTTCCTGTGCCACCACATCTCTGTGGAACAGTCCAGGAGGAGGAGGAGGAGGATGCCGACATGGGCCTGGAAGAAGTGGTGCCATCGACATCCATCAGCATCCATGGCACAGACCAGCCATGATGCAACAGTGTGGGGCTGTTGGATGTTCTGGGGCTGGAATCAGATGAGGCACTGTCAGAGCTCCTTCTGGATGAGATCCTGCCTGTGCTTTGCACAGGCACCCAGCTGGGAGGCGATCTGACCGATGATGATATCACTCTGATCCTGGACAGCACCAGGCATGTGGTTCTGGCCATGGTCCAGAGACAGATGCAGGCACTGTCGGGGTCCAGTGCTGGGCCTGCAGCTGCTCAGCCGCCCCCATCTACGCCAGCACAGTGGTGTGTGTGGTGCCACTGCTGTGCCTGGTGAGGGGGGGTGCTGTTGCAGGTGGGGCCTCGTTGGGCACAGACCAGCAGATGGTTTGGCAGCGGCAGCAGGATGCAGCCACCCCAGGGCAGCGTGCCACAGGGGACACCGCCAGTGCACCTGTTGCCACACTACCCCCTGTGCGGTCCCCTGTGCAGCATCCACCTGAGCGGGGCACTGACCAATGTGCCATGTCACCCCCAGCAGGCTGGTGTCTGGACCAGGATGCTGACTGGCAGGCAGAGCACACCCGGCTGCTGTGGGCATCCATATACAACCAGGTGCTGCTTACCATGGAGATTCATGCACTGCGAGCTGAGGTGTGTTAGCTGGCCAAGCGTCAGGACAGAGGACATGCGCAGCTCATCGAGGAGATCCACCAGCTGCGGGAGGTCGCAACAGCATATCTGGACCTAATGACCAGTACCATTGCGGTTGGATTTGCATCACTGGCAGCCACTGGGCATGGCTGTGCACATAGGACCCCCTGCAGTGCAAAGTCAACTCCATGGTCCTGACGTATGGTGACCCCTGCACGGCAGACGCCGGGCTCCAACATGGCCATCCCCGACACCACCAGTGCAGGCCTGTTCAGCCAGCTCTACACCCCAGTGAGAACCCAGTTGCATTCTCAGGCCTCCACCCCTATGAGTGTGTTGGACACTCCCCTGTCGGCCATTCTTCGGCTAGCAGCTACTGACCTGCCTGGGCGCAGCCGCCCACCTGGCCATGGCGGCTGTGGTACTGTGTGGTTGCCCTGATATGTGTGCTGCCCTTCCCTGCTGTCCACTGCTGTTGCCCAGTGCACACTTGGGTGGTGGTGGTGCCCCATGCATGTGGTGCTGTGCATGTGTGGTGTGGTGCATGCCCCCCTGTGTGTGCTGGCCGGGCTGCTGGGCCTTGTGGTGTGGGTGTGATGAAGGCAGCTCCCGCTGGCTGTGCCTGTGCACCATTGTCAAGCATCTGATCCATGCCGTGTCCTGCAGTCCATGTGTGTATGTGTGCCCATGCCTGTGCTGTGTGCTGTGTGTGTCTGTGTGGCAGCATCCACCGTGCATGCTGTGTGGTCTGTGTCCCTGCATGCATCCCTATATGCCTATCCAGCCCTGTGGGATGGTAGTGGTCTGTGCAGCCCCTGCACACATGTTATAACACCTCACCACGTGCCTCATAATGCCTTGTGACGGTGGCCCGTGCTCCTGGTCTCTGCTGCCAGCCTGGGGTCCCACTTTCCCATGGGTGGCTGCACCCCGCCTGTCTTCACAGTGCTATTCACTGTTGTCACCCTCATCTACCTGGACAGCTATCCCACGGTCAATGACCATGTTGTGCAGCATGCAGGAGGCCAGGAATAGGCCACAGGGTTTCGTTTGGCTTTATCATAAGACACCACCTGATCTGTCTAGATGATGGAACCCATCTTGACCATCCCGAAGACATGCTCAATGACATTTTTGTGGTGGTGTGTGCCTCATTGTGTCTCTTTTTCCATGGGAGAGGACAGTCGCCGGTAGGGGGTGAACAGCCAGGGCCTTAGTGGGTACAAGCTGTCACCTGTGTGGGGAGGAAGCATGGTTATCTCTGTGCTGTGCTTGTGCCACCCCCTCACCCCTGCTGCCATCTGCCCCTGTGCTCCTATGTGTCTTCACCTTCCTCCCTCAGCATTGCTGCACCCGCCTCCATCCCTGTGCTTTCTCACCTAACTGGTGCCCCATGGGGTTATCCCCATGCTCGAATCTCTGGCATAGTAATGGAACTGTAAGCAACAAAATAGACACTGCACTAACACTTCTGTAACAAATCTATATTTTACTCACATGAGCGTAGAAAGAGTAAACTACAGTGGCGCCATGCAAGGTGACAACAGCTCCCAGAACACACAAACAGTCTGACCGGTTTTGCAATGAAAGCGCCTCCTCAGGGACTAATTTGGTAATCACAATCAATCACTTAAATAAGAAGAACCTCTTAAAGTGACAGTACAACACTTATACCATTAATATACTATATATATATATATAATTGTGATAAATAAAAGTTAGTTAAATAGTATACCACCCATACAAAACGAACAATAAAAATAATTCTAGTATGAGTGCAATGACCTAGAGTGCAACATAAATGCCCATAATCTAATTTTTATAATGATAAATGGACATATTGCTGTAAGTCAAAGTACTAAAATACTATGCTAGTAAATTTTACTCTTAACAGGCAAAATGAAGTTGAAATGAAGTTGAAATTGCAGGTACATTTGTATATACCAGGGTTGCAAGTAAATTTAACCTGGAAGAAAGGAACACACGGTAAACAACACATATTTCCATATTTATATCAAAATATTTCATTACTTAAAATATTTAGACCTTAAAAGGTGCAATGTCAAAGGTATAATTTAATCCTGGTGTTTTAAAGCACCCAGAGTATAAATCCAAAAGATTCTCTACAGAGAATTATATTATCTAAGTCCCCACCTCATGGGCCTGTACTGACTTTTTTCATCCCACAGAATGTAAATTTATGTACAGTGCCATCATGACATTGTTGCAGATGTTGTGCCAGAGCATTTTTTCATTGTGACATCTAATGTCACTCAGAAGTTTGCAGACTCTTAATCTGAATGCACGTGAAGTTTTGTCCACATACAAAGCATGGCAGGTACAGGTAGCCAAGTATAATACCCTGTAGTGGAACAGTTAATAAACTGTCTCACTTCAAACTGTTTAATGGTGCTTACAGAGGTAAAATGTTTTCTGATCCATAACATTACAAAATTTACAGTGACCACAATTAAAAAGCCTTGTGGTGGTGGGGGTATCCAATTTGTGTTAGATCTAATCACTGGTTGGTATGAATGTACCAACATGTCAGAAATATTCCTCCCTTTTCTGTACATCATTCTCAGACTAGATTTTACGTCATGCAGCCAAAATTTGGGCTTCTTCTAAATTAAACTCAGTGATAGTACTAAACAATATATTTTACTCTGTATTGTCAGTTCCATAGTCAGTTCCAGAAGAGGTCCTGAGATTAGAATTAGGACAATTTTCAATTTCTACTCCCAGATAATTGGAATAGATTCAGAAGAATAATTAGATGCCTTTCCAATTATCTGAGGAGAGGCTACCCAGACAATGTCTTAAAGAAGAAATTGGATATACAAAGAATTTATTTACCTGTTCAATGATTGAAACTATTAAGAAAAATGCATTCCCATTAGGTTTTGGACATTTGGTGCAGAAGATCTACTATAGACCCTATTATGAAATTATCTCCTACTATAAATTTAAAAAAGTTTTAGAGACACAGCTATGACCATGGACCTTGCAAGGGTCTCCTCTCTTAAAAATTTTAAATGGTATAAGCAGATTAAGATCACGCATACTCTTGAATTTTATCTGATTAATCTATCGAACCCTTCAGATTGGAAAGTACTTATTAGGTTTAGAATGGATCTGTGTAACACCAAATATGTCCATTTCAAGCAGAAATGACCTGGTGTTAAAACCCCCTATTGTAAATGTGGGATGAAAGTCGAAGATGACCTTAAGTACATCATGTTTTTATGCCCTTTATATTCAAAGAAGAGATGCTATTGGTTAGGCTGTATACTTGCTGACCTCAATCTCCCCTTGGATCAAATAATTCCAGCACTGTATAATACTAGAGATATTTCCACTTTACACTAATTGATAACTTTTTTGTCATCCTTGAAATTGTGAAATATTAAATGTGCAGGGGACATAGGTAACTCATTTCTTTTCATGCCTTAAATTGGCCTTACTTTCAATATTCATCAGATGTTTTAATTTTGGATTTTTGAGATTAGGGGCAAGATACTTGGATGAGGGTGTTGGTAGCCAGACCGAATGCATCCATGGCCCATTTACTTTGTTACATAATTACTAAAGACTGATGTCTCCTCTGTCCCATCATCCTTTTTATTCTTTTTATTTTTCTTAATTTTTCTTTTATTTTATGTAGTACTGTATTCTTAAATATTACATTATTATACTAAGCACGACTCTTCAATTGCTGATGTATTATATCTGGGTAAACATTCAATCATTTGGGGGTTGTTGTACTAATTTAGCTAATCAGCTTTTATTATAATAGATTAATGTTTCCTGCCCTGCTTGCTGGATACCATTGCATTGAGTTCAAACTAATAATGATTGAGCAAAATCAAAATATAACTTGGCTGCATTTATAGATATCTTGAACTTTTAAAACTCTTAATGATGCACCCTAATTAATACTGGATTAAGAGTGGTCCTTAAGTTTAATACATTTTACAACTCCAATGTATTGCACCTTATAATATGCTATATTAAGTTATTGTAAATACCTTAAAATTCTGTTGATGTTTGTAACTACACTGGTGCAAATAATCTCGACTGTATTTTAAACCATTTTATGTTAAGGCAATAGCCAAACAATAAACATTACCTTGAACCTGAATCAGTAAGTAACTCGTTGCAAAAGTATACATGTTCATCCCCCAATAAGGACATTATTTAGCATGCTGTAGTGCTTTGAACTGAAAACCAGATGGAATGCAATTATGTCTTCATTAAAATGAAATCCAGAGCATTGTTTTGTTTTCCATTCTGAACTGCCATGATGTGCTCTTGCACCCTTCTTTAATGGCTGTACTGTTCGAGCTACATAATGTGCCCACATGAGCACCAGCTCATGTCTAAAGGAGTGCAACAATCGCTCTATGGACCTGATTCTGAAAGGATCCCTTGGAACAATGTACGTGCAACACTCCAGGGATGCAGTAATACCTGGTGTGCCAGAGACCCTGTGCCAGATTCCTCAAAAGCAGGGTCCCTGCACCACAATCCCCAGGATTGCTGCAAGCACCGAACAGCACCCAACCTTTAGCTCAGCCATGGTACATGCCACAGGGATCTGGCTGCATCCTCACTGGCACAACCCAGGATGGGCAGCATTGGTGGTGGTGAGGGGGTTAACATCTTGCCAGAAGGGGGTCAGGGTGCAGGAGGGGCATGGTAGGGCATAAGGTGAGCTGGAGTGACAGCGGGGATGTACAGGATTGTATTAGCACCAGGCAGGGTGCAAAAGTCTGTATAATATATACAGAGGCATATGCACCCCAGCGGGCGCCAAAGCAATCTTGTACTTCCCCACCATTATACCATCCCACACTATGTACCTCTGTGCCCCTCCTGCCCACTGACCCCATTTGTAACCCTCCCACCACAGTGTCCCACATTGACACAAGGGGCTTAGACCACTTCTTGGCAGGTCTAAGTGGAACCCCTTGCTACACCCACAGTTGGGCTTTCAGAATTTGAAACACGGGAATGCTGCAGCCCCTCCATGGTGCAAGCCCCGATGTGACTTGGCATACCCAGATGCAGGTTGCAAGGGTGGCGCAGTGCCCGTTTGGTGCAGCAGCTTCCCATTCTGGTGCAGGCCATGTACTGGAATAGGGAATTCCTCAAACTATGATGCAAGGTGCAACTTGCTTCATTGCTGTTTGCGTAATCACCTTGCAGGCTGTAACCCTTTGGAATTGGACCCCATATTTTTAGAGGTATCCAGCTTTTGTTCAAGGGTGTTCAAATAACTCCTCTATTATTCATTTATTTGCAACCATGACAGTGTTTTCAACTAAAGAAACTTGACTAATTGTGTGGTGGGGCAGTCCTGGGATTAATAAAGGCGCTGTAAGTTGTTCTCCTCAGTTTCCCTCATCATATTTTACATTTCAGTGGCCTTGTGGTTAAAATCTAAGACAACGGTCACTTTTTATCATTCCATTCATTTCACATTCATTGGTTTTATTTGTAGCAAGGATTTATGATCAGCTTTTTCAGCCTTTTGATATGCTTTTCTGACAACTCCTACTGATTACCTTTGTTCCTGAAACCTGGTTGAGAGCAGACTATCTTCCCTGTTATACATTTCTGTAGAATTTATTTTAATACTTAGTAATTGGCTACATGGAATGTTGTCAACCAGGTTCCAAGAGTTTATGCTCTCTGCTCTGAGGAGAGAATTTCCGGCAATTGAATTTCTGTAGGGTGAACATATTATCATGTTAGCTACTTCATTCATCCCCAGTCTGATATCTAAATATTCAATTTCCTTCTGATTTGTACTGGAAGTACATTTGAATTCATGCTATTGGGGTTGAGTCATACAATAAACCATGGAATCTGTGCAGACCTACCCCAGATGCATAAGATGGCATCAATAAATCATTATATTTGTATAAGGTGTTTGAGGTGAGGGCTGGCCTTGTTACATACCACATTATATTCCCATGCTGATAAAAAATATTTACATATGAGGGCACTAAGGTGGTATCCATATCTGTTCCCTTAATCTGTAAATAAAATATTTTAGCAAATGGAAAACAGTTGTGATGCAAAACAAAGGAAAGCAGTGACACAATGAATGAATGTGGGTGCTCTCTAAACTCTTCATTTTGTATGGTTTCTCAGCTGCATTGATTCCTTGCAAATGTTGTCCTAGCAATAATACCCGACAGGGTGGGCAGTATTGAGCTATACTGTATTGCTCTAGGGTGTAATGAGGCCCAACACCACATGTGGGAGCCTTATAGTCCCTGGAAGGTCCAGGATAGCCTGTACTACCCACACTGGAGGTTATTATTGTGCTTAACTTTTTTATATTTAATAATAATAATATATATATATATATATATATAGGTATATATATATATATATATAGTGAAAATGGATATAAATCAACAAAAATGTGAAGTAGTCCCTCCTTTGCTGAAAGAAGCAGTAGAGGCACTGTTCTGCATTTTATTGTTTTGCATCTGGTACGTGGTCTGGTTTGATCTCCCTTTCTTGTTTCTAACTCCACTACAGTATTTGTCTGATTGTGAGCCCTGAGTTCAAGGGCAGTATTCCAACACCACAAAGTATTTGTCAGGTTGCCAGATCGAGTGCAAGTGCAATAAAAGTTTAAGTGAAGTAAAATTCTCTTTTTTATTGAGGTCCTGAAATTTGCTGTCAGACCGGCGGTTGGCTCAGTGCCGAATGGGAATGGTGTGGTGTTCCTTTGCAGGTGAGTACAGTAAGATGGCAGCATTGCAGTTGGCTCTGAAAAGAAAGCACACTCAGCTGTGACACTGAAGAACATTTTGAGGAGTTGTGGGGATAAGCGGCTGACTTACAAAGTTGGGAGATATCAACTGAACCTGGGGGAGCTCTCACTTGCTTGCTAAGCAAGAGAAAAAAAATGGTGGGTTTTACTTTTGAAAACTGCCAACCGTGGGTTGATTTTATGTGGCATACAGTCAGTCGGCACTGGGACTTTTTGATTTCCCAGTCTCCATCGTCATATAAATGTATCCCTTGGTAAGGGGTTCAGATGATCAGAGGAAAGACAATATCCAACCCATTTTCTAAACATACATATAGGATGATAATGTTGATAGTAAGCCAGCAATGTCTTGGCTCCATTCCATGCCCTCAATTTTGACAATCTGGTCTGTTATGTCCCTTATGTAACTAGGAGCTTGTAATACCAGCATTTTCACAAAGTGGGTCACATATTTAGGGGAATCACACTATGACCCAGTACCTGAAACTATGAGTCACTTAGGAGGGTCCCTCATGAACCATTGGACGTTGGGGAGGGTTAAGAAAGTTGGGACAGATTGGGTGGTCTGTTATCAGAAATTGACCTCATTCTGATCCATCAACCATTGAGCATGTGCTCTATCAATCTGATCAATTAACCACTGAGCATGTGCTCTATCTATATAGAAACATAGAAGTTGATAGCAGATAAGGATGGCAATGCCCATCCAGTCTGCCCATTTCTTTTTTCTACCTTATAAATGTGCCATCGGCCTTTGCTCTGTCAGTGGCCTATCTATTCATACTCATCTGTATTACTCCCTATGCCTATCCCATGCCTGTTTGAAGCCATACCCTGTATTCATAGCCACCACTTCCTGAGGTAGGCTGTTTCATGTATCCACCACCCTTTCTGTGAAAAGAACTTTCTCACATTATCCCTTGATCGCCTCCCTCTAATCTCATGCCGTGTCCCTTGTCCTGCTATTATTCTTATATTGAAACATTGGACTCTTTCACCTTGTTAATACCCTTAATGTGTTTGAATGTTTCGATCATATCACCTCTCCTCCTTTGCTCTAGGTATATATATTGAGCTCTGTTAGTCTGTCCTCATATGTTTTCTAATGCAGTCCCTGCACCATTTTGTTACCCTTCTCTGACTGCCTCAATTTGGTTAATGTCCTTGTGAAGGTGTGGTCTGCAGTGCTGCACGCAGTCTCAGAGGGGCTTAACCAGTGTCTTGTAAAGAGGTATTGTTACCTCCTTCTTCTGACATGTGATACCCCTACTAAAACACCCTAACATCCCCCTAGCCTTACCTACTGCTTTAGTGGTCTGCTTGGATGATTTCAGGTCATCGGTGATGATTATGCCCAAGTCTCTTTCTTCCCTTGTGACTGCCAGCAACTCCCCTCCCAGCCTGTAGGTGGCGTCAGGGTTTCTCTTCCCTAAGTGCATGATCTTGCACTTCTTTGCATTAAACCCCAGTTGCCACTCTTCTGACCATTTTGCTAGTTTATCTGATCATCTCAAATTACCTTAAATGCATTTTTAGGGTTACAGTTCAAACTTTTGTAACATGATCCATCACTCAGTTGTTTATTAATTTCTGCTATGTACTGCTCAGTATTCTGGATCCCCAGCATTCCCCCTTATTCAAGGACTTAATAATAATGATAAAAATAGTTGGAAGGCCATGTGTGCAAATGCTCATAGTCTAGGAAACAAAATCCCAGACCTTGTTGCCATTTTGGCAGAGGCTGATCTGGACATTGCCACCATTACCGAGTCATGGTGATATAGCCATACCAGGCTATACTCTGTTCAAGAAGGACAGGGAGGGTGAAAAAGGGGAAGGAGTGGTCCTTTATGTAGGGATATCATAAAAGCTACAAAAACACAGGGAATACAGGGAAGGGTGGAGGCACTGTGGGTCACCCAAGAGACAGAAAATGGAACCACTATTCTCACTGGTGTGATCTACAGACCTCCAGCATGGGGGTGGAATAAGGTAATGGTGGAAACCTTCCAAAAGATGGCAACAAAGGGGGAAGTACTGCTGGTGGGGGACTTCAATCTGCCATATGTGGATTGGAGCATCCCAGCTGCAACTTCAGCAAGGAGCAGAGACATCCTGGACTCCCTGCAGGGGGCATTCCTCAGGCAACTAGTTAGGGAGCCTACTCATGAGGGGGAAATATTGCACCTGGTACTCATCAACGGGAATAGCATTGCAGATGTCATGGTGGGTGACCACATGGGGACCACTGATCACCACACAGTGTGGTTCAATATAAGTA
Source organism: Neoceratodus forsteri (assembly GCA_016271365.2). NCBI lineage: Eukaryota > Metazoa > Chordata > Ceratodontiformes > Ceratodontidae > Neoceratodus > Neoceratodus forsteri. The sequence continues at coordinate 309,616,973 of CM057450.1, forward strand.
ATGAGCTAGAATTGAACCACACTGAGGTGAGGGTCCTGGACTTGAGGAAGGCCGACTTTATAAAGATGGGGGAATGCCTCAGGGGTGCCATGGCAGAGAGTAAGATATGGGTGGAGTGGAGGAAAAGTGGGAAAAATAAAAAGGGGCCATAGTGAAGGCAACAAACCTCTCCAGCCGGCAAGTAGGCAAAACCAACAGGAAGAAGAGACTGCTATGGTTCTCAAAAGAGGTAGCTGGGAAGTTAGCAAAAAGTTTGCATTCAGGAGGTATAAGGAGATGCAGAGGGAGGATAGGAAGGTGTATAATGAGAAGCAAAGGGAGGAAGGAAAGCAGTAAATAGCACAAAGGCACAAACAGAGGAGAAAATAGCCGATGAAGTAAAGAAAGGCGACAAGATATTTTACAAGTATATAAGCAAAGGAGTAAGACCAGGAGGATTATGAGCCCAGGAGGGAAAGGAGGGAGTGTGTGCAGGGGAACAAAGAAAAAGCAGACATCCTGAACAAATATTTTTGTTCAGTGTACACAGAGGAAGGGGATGGCAAAGGTCAACAGATAAGAAACAGGAGCATTGATGGAAGGAATGTGGACACTAGTTCATTTAAAGAGGAGAGAGTCCTAAAAGAAAGCAATGAGCCAGACGGGCTACATCCAAGTACATTGAAGGAGCTCAGAGAGGTGCTTTCTGCACCTCTGACATTCCTGTTCAACCACTCACTGGAGACGGGAGAGGTCCCAGAGGACTGGAGGAGAACAAATGTAAAGTAGTTCCACTTCACAAAAGTAGTGGCAGGAGGAAGCTGTCAATTTCAGGCCAGGGGAATAATGGAATCAGTGCTGAAGTAAAATATTATGGAATATCTGAAACCAAAAGCTTACAAGATCTGAGGCAGAATGGATTCACTGGTGGTAGGTCTTGTCATACAAATCTGATAGAGTTCTTTGACTGTGTGACCAGGGAAGTAGATTAGGAGGGAGTGGTGGACGTGGCCTACCTTGATTTCAGTAGGGCCTTCAGCACTGTTCCACATTGGAGACTCTTAAACAAGCTGGGCATCCTAGGAGTGGCTCCAAACATGGTAAACTAGGTAAGGAATTGGTTGAGGGATAGGCAACAGAGGGCGGTGATAAATGGAGATCACTCAGAGGAAGGAATGGTGACCAGCGGGGTGCCACAAGGATCAGTCCTGGGACTGGTCCTCTTTAATGTCTTTATAAGCAACAAGACACTAAACTCTGCAATAGGGTACACACTCCTGGGGGTGAAAAAATGAATAGGGATCTATGGAATCTTGGAGAATGGTTAAGAGTGTGGCAACTAAGTTTCAATGAGAAGAAGTGCAAAATCATGCATTTGGGCACAGAAACCCAGGGGCGAAATACAAGATGGAGGAGTGGTACTGATGACCATCAACCAGGAAAGACCTGGTAGTAATTATCTGATGACCTAAATGTGGCCAAACAGTGTGACAAGGCAGAGGGAAGAGCCAGTAGAATGCTAGGATACATAGGGAGGGGTATCACCAGCAGAAAGAGGGAGGTGTTGATACCATTGTATAAATCATTGGTGAGATCCCATCTAGAGTATTGTGTCCAGTTCTGAAGAACACATCTCCAAAAGGATATAGACAGGGTAGAGACAGTCCAGAGGAGGGCAAATAAAATGGTTCAGGGTCTGCACCAGAGAACCTATGAGGAGAGACTAAATGACCTCAATATACCCACTCTGGAAGAAAGGAGGAAAAGAGGGGATTTGATAGAGACTTTCAAACACCTCACAAGTAAAGATGCAGTAAGGTACAGTAGAGGAGCATTTCTCAGAAAAAAAAGATGCTCTAGACCAAGGGAGCATGCTATGAAGCTGGAGGGGGGAAGACTCAGGGGAAATGTGAGGAAATACTTCTTTACGGAAAGAGTAGTGAATGCCTAGAACAGCCTCCCAGTGGAGGTGGTGGGGGCAAAAACTGTAACAGGATTGAAGAAAGCATGGGATAGGCAAAAGGGAACCTTAATCGTTATGGAAGGGAGAGCTACGCCAGAGATCAAGTAGGGTCTGCGGTATTACAACAGGTAGGGAAAATGGGCAGATTAAGTGGGCCAAGTGGGCCTTATCTGCCAATTAATTCTGTTTCTATAATATATTTCATCAGTTGCAGATATTTTATTGCTTGTTATACAATAGGGTCGAAAAAATCTGCGATTGTCATTGGCTGACTGGCACCTTTCTGCAATGGTAAATCCTACGATAACCCACGCAAAAGGTGCTTGTTAGCCACATCTAGTCGCCACCTTTTTAAAATCATTCTGACCCCCGAGACGCAAATGAAAAGCCACTATGTTGATACCTCGCCAAACTGAGGAACAGAGTTAAAATCCTCCCCGTAAGCTACCTGCTAGTAGAACAAAACTCTCACTTTAATTTTGTTTGCTTTTAAAAAAAAAGTTTAATCTCTACCTCCTCATCCCCTGCTGCATCCCGATGTTTTCACCCACCAGTCTCTGCTGCAGCAGGAGCCAGTAAGGCAGTCGGCCAGTCACAGCAGTGCAGGAGCTCTGAATGTGAATCAGGGCTCCACAGTTCAAACTTGTGGCGGTTACCACTCGCACCCTCTAAAGCATTCAGGAAGACAGCAGCAGACATGAATGAAAACAACAAAATTGGCTACTTTAAATTGTGGGAGGTGCACAGAAACAGGACATGTGATGGGGATTGAAACAGTGAACAGGAGTGTGACAGAGAGTAAAGCTTTGTGGGGAGAGAGGAGTTGATGCTGCACCAGATGTGAGTCAGAGATTGAGAGCTGCATGCAGCTGCACTTGTCTGTTAGTGTGCCTCTGTCCCCGTGTCGCTCTTTGTCTCTCTCTCTCTCTCTCTCTCTCTGTCTCTATCATTCATGGACAGAACTGCTATTACAGTGAGTGACATGGGTGACATTGAGGGGAAAGTCCTGAAACCGAGAGTTGCCCCTTACAGAAGCCGGCAATGTGAGCATGTGGAGAGAAAGGGCAGACAAGAAAGAGAGAGAGAGCAAGGTACAGAACCTTATTAAGTCTGGCAAGAAATGCTGAAAGAAACAGTTCATGAACTTTGGAACCTTTTTTAAGCAAAGCTGTTTGTTACTTCTGTCATCTCTTCTAAACAACCACATGTACTCTAACACCAGGGATAGGGATGTGGGACAAATGGACTATTTTTTCTGGTGTAAAAATACATTTAAAAAAAAATCACTTAAAATGTCCCCAAAAACTGCTTTTCTTTATTTTTTTTCTTATAAAAAGTATAGAAACACATTGTATAATCGCAATAAACCACTCCAGGGTGTGGGTTATGCTGGGATTTACCCACAGCTGACCTGGTTTGACCACTCGGCCTGTGGCCTCATGGTCAAACCATGCCAGCTGTGTGTAAATCCCAGCATAAGTCACACTCTGTTGTGGTTTATTGCTTAATTTTTCACCAGCAGACAAGCTGGAGAATGGTGGTGGTGGTGGTGGTGGGGGGGTACTTTTCTAATGTCCTCATTTACCATGTATTCTAAAACCTTTATTGTGGGATGTCTCAACTGTTTTATTTATTTATTTATTAATCAGTGGCTGAGCAGGTAGCACACTCACTTCTGAGGCTGGAGATCAGAAGGCTGTGGGTTCTATCCCACACCAGGCACTTGAGTTAAATCACAATATTGATACTGTAGTGCAGCATGAGGGTGCTGCACTTCTAAGGTGCCGATTTCAGATAAGACATTAAACTGAGATGCCATCTGCATGTTCTGGTGGTAGTTCAGGTGGATGTTAAAGATCCCATGGCACTTCTTGAAAAGAGTAGGGGAATTTTTTGTTTACGACTTCAAAACAAATAATCACAAGTAATGTTATTTCACATCAAATAATAAATTAAGGAATAACTCAAAAAAGTATTACAATCATTCTATTCAAACTAAAACAGAAATTTACCAAATGTTTAGAAAAGAAAAAGAACTAAATGACTAAAAAGTATTAATTCATACTTGTCCCCTTTCATAATCCATAAATGAGAAAAACAATTCAGCAGTTCAGTCATACTCCTGTCTGATTACTTTTCAAAATGAATATTTAACATATTTAGAAAAATTAAGAAAATATGCAATACCCCCTTCCCCACAAAAGAGTAGAATGATTTTTTAATTAAATCTGCAATACAAATATTAACAAATAATAAGTCACATCAGATATTATATAAGCAAAGAAATCAAGAAAAATAATTATAATTATAGTTTCAAACTAAAACTGTAGTCCATTAATTACATAGTCCCCATTATAATATTAAATCTAAAAAAAAAAAAATAGCTCAAAAAGACTGTCAACCTGTGTCTAGCCATGACATGTTTTTCCATTTCTTTTCATATCCCATTAATGACATATTTTGTTTATCCAACTTCTGCATACCCCATATGGATTCATAAATTGTCCAGAAAAGTTGCTACTGAGTAACATACTATTTCTGTAATGACCATATAGATCTCGTCTGCCAGATGTGATATTTGATACAAGCTAACACAGTAAACATTGCTTCTTGATCATATTTTTGCCACACTCTAGGTAAAAGTCCCAAGAATAAAATCTCTTTTGCTATCATTAATGGTGTATGTATCCATATAGAAAGTAAAAAATTCCCTTTCACATTTAATTTACCATGAGCACTGAGACAGACTATATCTCACATATATGGGGGAGTACTCAATTGATATAGCATTATCTGTGTCTGTGTTTTTCATGTAATGCCTTATTTAAAAAGGCTGGATATTCATAGTTGTGACTTGCACTTTGATAATTCCCCATAACTTAAATTTGCCAAAGCTAGACTGAAAGTAACCTGGTAAACCTTTAATGGATTTTTGTTTTGTAATCATTCCGTCCCATTGCCATTGGTCAATCCATGGTAGTATGTGGTCTTCTACCCATGAATTCCAAATAATACTTTTTTCTTTAAAAGGGGATGAATATTGGAATACAAAAAATAGAAAAATAAAAGAAAATGGGGTTAACCATATTTAATCCCCCATTCTAAATGTCCAGTTATAAAATCCCCCATTAATCGAGTTCAAATGGCTACTGCAAACAGCCTGAAAAAATACATTAAGGAGAGCAGTGCCTAACACTTTTGGTAATGGGTATATAGCACTTATATGTAGAAACATCCTTAACAAAAATGTTTTAACCATAAACACTCTTTTTTTGTTTTTGGACATCTTCCATCTTTTCGGACTGTGCTATCATCCCTCTAGCTTCCTTTATCAAAATGTCCCAATTGTAAGTTGCCATATCTTCCTTTCCTAAAATCTTATACATTTGGTGTGTGATTGCAATATCCATAATCTCCTCTTGCTGCCCCACGTCCACACCAATAAAAAACACTTACTTTTGGCAAGATTGAATTGTGCCCTTTTCCCTGCATGTATGCTACTGACAAGGCTTTTGTAGCTTCACAGAATGGTATATCTGCCAACAAAAGACAAATGTGCACATAAACTGCAGTTTTAATTTCTGTATCTTCACGTGTCAAAGACAAAGCTCTAATATTTTCTGCTTGGTGAATACTTGCCACCAAGGGTTCTGATGTCAGAATATATAAAATGGGGCTCAAGGAACAACCTTGTCTAACTCCCTTCATCACCGCCTCTTGCTGTCCTATCCATCCGTTCACACATGGAATGACCACTGCTTGTTCATAATAAGCTTGAAGCCACTTAATAAATGGATTTGAGAACCCAAAGTGTTCCAAACATTTCCATAAATATAAATGAGAAACACTATCAAACGCTTTAGCTTGATCTAAATTTATACATACACCTGCAATTTCATCCATTTTTCCTCGTTCCAGTACTTCTCTTATAAGAATAAGGGCACCTGTAATAGTTCTTCCCAGTACTGAACAAAATGGTGTATAATATACAGTAATCTAGGATAACTGAAATTCTATTACTTAGTATTTTAGTGAGAATTTTACAATCTGTATTCAACAAGGTGATGGCTCTCCAGTTTTGTAATGTCTCCCTATCTCCTAATTTAAAAAGTAGTATTAACAGACCAATATTCATACTCTCTGGAAATATACCTTGTATCAAACAAGAGTTATACATTTGGACCATTTCTGTACCTAAGGTAGAACTAATTATTTGTTAAAGCTCATTAGGGAGCCCATCACACCCTGGGACCTTACGCGATTGGAGCTGATTAACCACTGTCCTAAATTCCAAATCTGTAATGGGAGGTAGTAAAGTTAAAACATTTTCAGGTAAAAGAGCACAATGTTCTAACCACTGTTCTATTTGGTCATTTGTAATAGTTGGATCTGGGTGTAACATCTCTGAGATATAAGTTTCCACTGCCTCCATGATCCCTTTCTGTGTTTTTCTATGTTCCCTTGTGGTGTAATGATACTTTTAATTTCCTTTTTCTTTCTTTGTCTTGCACAGATATCAAAAGGGTTCAGGCTAGCTTTTTTCCCTGCATTCCAAATATCTGTTCTCTTTCCAAATTCTTACATTTTTCCTACTGAATTTGCGATAATTGCTCTTTTACTTCGCAAATTCGTCTGGGTCAACCAATTCTCCCTTATTGAAACATGAGAAAAAATATTGGAGATGTTTCCTCAATATCTGACCTCTATCTCTTTTGAATTTTCCCAATAACTCTCCTATGTGTTTAAAATAATCTTGAAAATCTTATTGACTGTCCTCCCACCAGTGCCGTGAGGATGTATATAAGAAATAAACAGATTTCCTAGCTTCCAATACTACCTGGAAACCTTCCTGTACTTCTGGACATTCTAACAGAGAAAGATTCAACCTCCAATAACCAGGTCCTTTTGATGTGTCTTTAAAATTTGGAATCTTGAGACTCAAAAGACCATGATCTGATGTGGCCACTAACTTGACCATTGGATTACTGAATTGTAAACTTGGGGAGATAAACCAGTAATCAATTCTTGATTTTCTTTGACCCTGGAAGTACATATAGGGGGCTGAAGAGTCTGCACATAAAAATGCATCTTGTAGCCCAGTGAGGTGTAGCAACTCATTTAAAAAATTTGTGTCACGGTACAGTTTTGAAGTTTTCGGTCCTGTATCTGTAAGTGCCCTATTAATATTAAAGTCACCTCCAAATAAAATATTATTTCTAGTGAATAAATATGGTTGTATTTGCTGTAGCAATTGTATCCTTTCTAGCTTACTTTTGGAACATATATTTTAATCACTCGGAAAACTATGTTATCTATTGCAACATCCAGGAGCAAGGACCATCCTGGAACAATATCCACAACATCAATTATTGTAAAAGAAGAGTAAAAAAAAAAAATCCCTACCCTGAATCACAAAACATCCCCCCCAGACCAATAGCATAGACCCCAACCCCATGCACTAGTAGCTATATCAAATTCTTCTAGAGTGTACAGCTTGTTATCTTGTAAGTATACAATGCCATAATCACAACCTGAAAAATTCACAAAAGTAGCAAGCCATTTTTCCAGGTTCTAATACTGTTAGTGTTGAGGCTTGTAATTTCTAAATCATACTGTGTTGCTTTAAACAGATAAGTTAAGTGGGAGCAGAGATATTTCTTGAACTCTTTTCGCAAACCTATCCTAAATCCAGTTTTCTTTTTCTTCTTCTTCTTCTTCTTCTTCTTAGATTTGCCTGTATGTGTCTTTTCCTGACCAGTGTCTGTTTCAGAAACAGCATCTATCTATGAAGAGGTTCGTGATGCTGTATCTGAATCTGGGTCTTCTTCCACTGCTGGTTGTACAGCCTCATATTTATTTAACAGTGATAAGGGTTCTTGCACCTGTAAGCATTCCTTCATTTTGTCCAGACCTTTTCTTTGTCTAACCTCTTGGAATTCAGAAGAACCAGGCTGGCTTACTTGGGGGAGGTATTATTACTTAGCTTAAGTCAGTTACAACCCTTGGCTGTGTTTTATCAGTCTCAGAGGATGACCATCCAGGAGGTCTAGTTTTCCTGGGAAGCAGGGGTTGAGGTTGAGACGCTACTCTTGAGGCCTGTTCTCCCTCATTTCTCCTGCGAAACGGGTGGCCTGAAGGCTGTCTGAGAACATTCGATTCCAAAGCATTTCTAGTTATTTTGTAAATATATAAGTCTTGCATGGCAAAATCAGAATCTTCATTGTTGTGTGTCACTCACGGATGAATTTAATAGAATTCCCACATTGGTATCCTGAACGATCTAATTCCTCACACTGGAAAAATACCACTTTTTCACAATTCGTACTAATGTGATGATTGGACCCACACTTGTGACACTTCCTGGGCAGAACACAAATCCTTTGTCTCTTCCTATAAAAAACAATTTGGCAAATGGGTGTATTCATTGTCAGCATGAAACAATTTGATTTTAATTCGCCACCCATCATTCCAAAATCCTTCTCCATCCAAAATGAGGTCAAGGAGTCCCTTCACTTCACACCTTTTTTCCAACCAATATAAAATATCAGCAATGTTTACTCCCTCATTCCTGAAGAACACTTTTGTAACCCTAAATGGTTGTTTAGTCAGGCGTATAACCTGAAAATGAGACCAGAGTGGGTTTGTTTTTAAAGCTGTATACCTGGTCCAGAATTTTTCCAAAATGTCTATAGTATGAAAGCTGGCATCAAAAATGTGCTCACCAGGAGCATGAATAAGTGCATATACTTCTGCAGGGGTAAACCCCAAGGATTGTTTTAAAATAATTCTTCCCACATAGTATCTATCCAGAAGCTCCTCCTTTCCTCCCATGTATGGTAATCTAATTGCATTTCTGCATTTAGCCTGTTCTACAGGTTTTGTGAAAAGTCCTGCATATGATGACGTCTTTTGTTTCTGCCTGGGTTGCTCTGTTTCTACCCCTTCCTCTTCCAAACCCCCACCTTCTCTAATTCATCTCCATGTCCTGTATAGGGATGTAGTGAATTTAAATTCTGCCAGCGAAGTGAACGCGAAGTGGGCACTTTGCTTGCCACTCCGCTATGCAGAGTGGGCAATGCAAAGTGCTCACTTGCCTTGTCATTACCACTCACAGCATAAGGTGGAATGGCAATGCTGGCAAGGCAAAGTCATTGTTTTTATGCACTTTGTTCCTCATTATGATTTCTAAGTGATCCACTTGGTGTTTCAGATTTGGCAGCCCCCCACACACATCACATGGCTTACAGTACTGCAAGTCACATGCTCTTTAGCTAGGCAGGAAGAAAGTGAGTCATACAAGCAGACACTTTTACTTTCTCCTGTGCAGATGGAGAGAGTAGTGTGTTTTGTGACTGCTGATACTTTTAGATCAGAGTGAGGAGATTTAAACTTTGATTTAGACCCAACAGCTTTTAAAAGCCACATTTTTGTCTTTTCTGTACTCTTTTTTACCTAATTTGTTCTTTCTGTAAATTTTATTTTTCTTACCTTTATATGTAGTTAGTTGTTTGTCTGTGTCTGTGTGACTGTGTGTGTGTGTGTGTTGTGTGACAGTGTGAGTAGTGTTTGCTCGGACTGAGGGAGCTCAGTAGGAGAGATGGACCAGGGTGAGGGAATGTCTGGGATGGGGCAGCTCTGGGAGACTGTGGTAGTGGTAAGCATTGTACCATGTGCATGTGTGGAGGGCATGGGTGCCCATTCCTGTTGGACCGCTCAAAACTTGTGAGTGCCCCCCCCGGAGCAGGACCAGCACTGCCTCCTGTCCTGACTCTGAGGCAGTTGAACCACCACCACCACCACCAAGCCCAGCACCAGGGCCTCTGGAGCAGAATGTGCCTGTTCCCCCGGGCCAATGTGTGGATCCCATCACTGTTCAGCACTGTGACCAGCAATATGTTGTGATTCATGACGTGATCATAAATCGTGATTTGTGACTGCATTTGTGACCGTGATGATGAAGAAACATGAATGCCTATGGCTGTACTTCCCCGGGCCCCAATGAGCTGTAGCTTAAAGCTCCCAGACTTAAAAACACATATCAATGAGTACAATGGTGGGGTGGTGAAGCCTGGAGAGATAATACAAACAGGCTTACAATACATCCAAGTAACTAGAAAAAAAATGTATGTGATTTGTAACATGAATGATCGAGAATCGCGATTTGTGACTACATTTGTGACCATGATGATGAAGAAACGTGAATGCTTACTGCCTATGGCTGTACTTCCCTGATTAGCTGTAGCTTAAAACTCACAGACTTAAAAACACGTATCAGTGAGTACAATGGTGGGGTGGTGAAGCCTGGAGAGATACTACAAAACAGGCTTACAATACATGTAACTAGAAAAAAAATTAATGTTGTGATTCGTAACGTGAATGATCGTGAATCGTGATTTGTGACTGCATTTGTGACCGTGATGATGAAGAACGTGATTTGTATCACGAGTGACTTGTGATAATGGTCCTGACTTAAAAACGCATGTTAATGAGTACAATGTTCATGCAGAATTAAGCACCACACCTGTCCAGTACTCTAAAGGGAAGCCAAAGAAACAATTGTGGCTTAAGTTACAGATGGAGATTGGGCCCTAAAGAGATGCAAATGCACAGACAGATTAAGATTGCATTGTGCACTGAAGAGATGCAGACACAAAGGCACAACACCTAACCAGTGCTCACCATCAGAAATTCAAATCTGGAAAAGAATACCTTTACCGGTTGGGACGGGCCGCGCGGGGTGGGGGCAGTGTACTGTACTGCTGCAGTAACAGTCACTAGTACTAGTACTAGTAAAGATACCACAAAGAAGTACAAAAATCACACAGCTGCAGTGGATAGCAACTTCACATTGCTGAAATTATTATGTGGCACAATAAAAGGTGTCTGATTTGATGACACACGTCACACACATACTCACACACACACTAAGTAATGCATAGCAAATTGTAAATTTCAGTAATATAACCACATATTTTAAACAAACTAAATTTATGCACTGCTGCACCACAATAATCAGCAAAAAAATGGCAAGAAATATTAAAAATATTACTGTGTGTACATTAACACAGTTATACAAGAAAAAAATCACCAAAACAGATAGCACTGACTTTTTCTTCAACTTAATCTACAGATACACCCCTTCCCCAAAGCACACTTCCACTGTCTCTCAGTACACAGACTGAATATTGTACATTAACATTCAAAATCCATACACAAACAATAAACACTCGATGATATGAGCACAGGAGGGTTTCCTATAATAGATGAACTAAAGTTTCAGAAAAAAAAAATGACTCAAAAAGGCTTTTTTAACAGCTTTTTGAAGGTTTGAATTGCAGAGTTCTCAGAGCAGATTGTCTCCTACAGCTTCCTAGACATACTACCCCAAACTGAGGCTGTGCAGAACAATCTAGAGCCCATGTGACCTGATATCCCATGAAACACTGCAAAATTCGCCTTGAGTTAAAACATGGCGGCTATTGTTTTCAATGTACCGCCTTTTAAGAATTGGTGGAGTAGTAGTTTGGGAAGGCAGAGTAATGCAAAGTCTTTGATTTTAATGGACTTCCGTTACCCATTTGTAACGTGAAGTACTCCGCTTCACGCTTGTGAGCATCTGCCTAATTCGCGTGGAGCACTCTCGGTGGAGCGAATTGGGGCCATCGACCATCACTAGTCCTGTATTTCCCTGTGACGCATCAAAAAATAAGTCTTGGGAACTTCTGGGTGAATAAGAAGTAGTACCTGAATGGTGTTGTTGTTTGTCTTTATGGCCTCCTGTTTGAGTAATGGTGTCAGTTTCCTGGAGTTCTGCTGCGTTATCCATTATGTGTTCTGATACACTCTCTTTCTCCATGATGTCATCACTAATCCATGTACCAGTAGAGTCTCTTTTCTACCCCACCTGAATAAGATCCCACTCCGGCATCCATGAACCATGTCTTGGCACTAGGTGCTCTTCTTCTTCCACTCAGGTTATTCCTTGTAAGCCCCTTTCCATAGTACTCACTTCCTCTGTTGCTCCAAGAACAAAGACCTTCTGCAATGCTTGTTCCTATTCTGGTGAGTTTCCCACTAATTATTTTCATTTCTTTTCAGCCAGTAATTTTTCTTTGGCAGAAGCTAAGTCCTTTTTTATTTGTAGAAGCTGTGCTTGTAGAAATGACTTTTGTTGTTCCATTGAGGCTAGAAGTGTTTCATCCTCCAAGATCTCAGAGGAATTTATGTCTCCATGCACAAATGGCTCCTGCAATATTTCCACCAAGGAGGCCTCTCCGTTGGTGACTCCAGCACCTGCAGAGATCCCTGTTGTGCATCCAACCACAACCATATCAGGCTGCTCACTGAACTCCTCCATCGCAAATGCCTATGGAATAGTGCACCAAATTTCCCCCCATTTACTAAAAATACCACCAAAAGCTTATTCTGATCAAGGTCAGTTGGCATTCATCTGTATCCCCCTCCACTGGGTCATACCTGAAAATAGGCAGAATTTGCCTAGTGCACTTACCTGACCAACAAAAACTGAAAAATAAAAATAGTATTTATTTATTTATATCTATGATTACAAACACCATTAAACCAGTGGTTCATTTACTGCTAGCAACTCCCCTCCCAGCCTATAGGTGGCTTCAGGGTTTCTCTTCCCTATGTGCATGATCTTGCACTTCTTTGCATTAAATCCCAGTTGCCACTCTTCTGACCATTTTGCTAGTTTATCCAGATCTCTTCTCATTCTGCCCACCCCATCTGGATCACCTACTCTGTTGCAGATCTTGGTGTCATCTGCAAACAGACAAGTCTTACCCTCTAGTCCATCTGCAAGGTCACTAATGAAGATGTTGAAGAGGACTGGCCCCAGGACTGATCCCTGAGGTACCCCACTTGTGACTTGCATCTCTTCTGACTGTATACCATTTACCACCACTCTTTGTTTTCTGCCCGTCAACCAGTTTGCCACCCAGTTGACCAACTTCTGAGCCACCCCGAGCCTACCCAGCTTATTTATCAATCTTCTATGTGGAACAGTATCAAAAGCTTTGCTGAAGTCAAGGTAGGCGACATCAACTGCTCCCCCTTGGTCCACCACTCTGGTTACCCAGTCAAAGAAATCTATGAGATTAGTTTGACAGGATCTTCCTATTAGGTGAACTGTTTTATGTCTGTTATGCAGGCTAGTGAAGATCATAACCTTAGTTTTCTTGTAGTTCATAAGTAAATTGTGCTGAGCGAACCAGGCTTCAACCAGTTTGAAGATGGTTTGCAGGTCTCTCGTTAGGGGGAGAAGCTCAGACTGGCTAGAGAAGAGGACAGCATCATTGGCATAGAGTACCATGTTGCTGGTGCATGCTTAAGGGAGGTTATTAAGAAAAAGACTGAATAGTAGGGGTCCAAGGATGGACACTTGAGGGACCCCAGGCTGCACAGGATGACTGTCAGAGAGAGCATCACAGATTGTGACTTGTTATGTATGACCTTCAAGATAGCTCTTGAACCATTCTGTTACCCCATTGGAGAGACAGAGGGCAGGGAGTGAACTCAATAGTAGCATGTGGTTTACAGTATCGAAGGCCTTAGTGAGGTCAATATAATATTGACCTCACTAGGTGACTCCGGTCAAGAGCCTTGTGGAGAAAGTCTGTATACTCAAGCAGAGCAGTAGTAGTACTATGAGCTTTTCTAAAGCCATGCTGCTGCAGACATTGGATGTCATATTTAGCCAGGTGCTAGGACAATTGGTCGGAGACAATGTGCTCTAGTGCTTTACAGAAGGGGGTAGATATTGGGCGATAGTTAGAGTGCATCAACCTGTCTCCACTTTTATGAACTGGTGTTACAATTGCCACTTTTCAAATTTGGGGAAACTGACTATGGGTGAGTGATAGGTTTAGGAGTTTAGTTAGGAGTTTCGGGACAACATCTAGGGTAAGGTTAAGGAGTTTGAGGTCAAGAGAGTCACTATTAAATCTGGACTTGCCAAGAACTCATTCTAGGAATTTTTTGGTTTCATTAAGGGTGATTCTCTTGAAATAGAAGGGTGAGGTGCTGGAAGGGGGGTTGACAGAATTACTAGTAGTACCCAACTTGTCAGGTGCATCAAAAAAGTTGTGGGAAAGTATTCCACTTAGGTCCGTAAAGGCAGTGTTAAAGGTGTCAGCTATCTGTTTAGGGTCCTGTAGGGTTATACCATTCTCCACAATAAAAGAGGGGGATGTTTTGTTGGGCTTACCCATGAGATATTTAATTATGCCAGGAGTTTGAGATCTCATTTTTGAAGTGAGCAATTTTGGCACGGTGGACTTCATGGTTGCAGGTGCTTCTTACAGTTTTGCAGTAATGCATGTCAGCCTTATTACCAGAAGCTAGAGCACAATGCCATAGATTGTCACTGTCAGACATTATTTTTATGAGGTCAGGGGTTATCCATGGGTTGGCTGCTGCTTAACCTTCCATTTACAAAGTGGGGCAAAAATGTTGCAGGCTTGATTGAATTAAGTGATGAAATAGTCAAGTGCTTGGTCAACATTTTGGGCCGTGTCCATGGGTGACCAATCACACTGTTTGAGATAGACCTGGAGATGTATAAGTTGCCCTCTTTTTTTGTACATGTTGTAGAAATACTTTTGCAGGTGACTTAGGGGTTTTATTAGACCAGAGACACACATAACTGGGGAGTGGTAACTTAATGGATCATGGAGGACAGTAATGGAGGTGATTCTTTCAGGGTGGGTGGTGAAGATTAGGTCAAGGAGTGTACTGTGGCCAGTCCTATAATTAATTCTTGTGGGAGCTGTCACCAACTGGGTAACAAGAATGGCTGTAATAGCATCCTTATAGGGGTCAGCTTCAGGGGCCAGCCAGTTAATGTTGAAATCGCTCAACACCATAACCTCCAAGCAATGGGGTAAGTTGGTTAGATGGTCAAGGACCATTTTGAAACCAGTAGCCTGGTCATGAGGGGGGAAATAAACTGATTTTAGGGTAAGCCATTTGCCACAGCAGCCGAAGATTAATTTAACAGCTAGGATCTAAGTTGTTAATGGGGACCACTGAAGGGAGGGCTTGCCCCCTCAAAGTGTCTTTCAGTAAATCACACATCCCCTTCCCTTTTTCCAGTCCTTTCCTGTCTAAATAAGGTGTAGCCAGTAAGGGAGATGGCAGTATCAGGTATTTTCGGAGATAGCCAGGTTTCATTTTTACAGAACGAACATCTGGATTGTGCTGTGCTACCCAGACTTGCAAATCAATGAGTTTGGGCAGTAAGCTATGGATGCTGATGGTGGCTAGTTTTAGATTACCATTACTGCTGTTGTGATAGTGGAGTTGCTGTGTAGGGCCAGGATTAGGGTGTACATTACCTAACAAAAGAAGAAGCAGGGCAATTCTGAGTAAATGGTACCTAAAAGACTTAAGTGGAGCATGCAGTCTCCGGATAGAAGGTTTGTTCAACTTAGTGATGAATAGAGGGGAAGTAAGATGTGACAGGAAGGGATATGTCAGTATGAGGGGGTAGCAGGTCAAGCCTTTATACTCGAGAAGTGGTTCTAAGGGCTCAGGTATGTAATGTACTTGTCACTGTGCTATGTGGAATATATTTCAGGTGTGTGTGCGGATCATGGGGCTTGGACATGGGGTTGCTATGGCTAGAAAACAAAAATGTAAAAAGAAGGAGAGCATAGGGGCTATGTAGTTTAGGAGCTTCATGGTAGTGTGTCAGCACAGAGGTTGGTTGAAGCCAAGCAGGTTGGGGGGGGTGTAGTAGTGTGTAGAAGAAGGTGAGGGACCAGGGAATTAGAGGTCCTAAGAGTTGTTAAAAGAAGTGTAGATTAGGTTGAAGTTGGTAGCAATGAAAGAGAGACGGAGAGCAGAGGTGATGTGGGGTGGTGATGAGGAGTAGCAGGTGTTGTTTAGAGGGGAATGTGTAGCTGGGATAAAAGGTAGCAAAAGGCAACATGAAATGGAAGCTGCTATGATAGTATAGTGGTTAAGGTTGTTGCTTCCAGTGGAAAGGGTCAAGGGCTCAAATCCAAGTATGAGGTGGGGTGAGTTGCCTATTGCAACTGGGGGAATAAGGCTGCAGGATAGACCTAAAACAAACTAACATAGGTGCTGAGAGATGCTAGATAATGAAGATTGGAGGACTGCAGCAGTGACTCCTAGTGGTCACTTAGTATAAAAAGCAACTGGAAAAATGAGGAGATAGAATTTGCAGTCCTTGGTCATGTGATTTATGTGACCTATAAAGCAAGTTGGTCATGTGATTTATGTGACTTAGAAAGCAAGGGATGGCCTGTGATGGGTAGGGCAGTCACTTCAGAGCAGTGACAGGCTAAAACAGGTGCACTTTGTGTACCTGGGCTGCATTTGCCAGCAGGCTCTGTTTCTTGCTACTGGGCTCTGTGGAAACTGCCCAGAATGGGAGGGTTACAGGAGCCTGTGGATAAAATGAGACAGTAGAAAGGTTCATTGTAGAACATACCTTTATCCCTTAAGACTGTTGTGTAACCCTTAGGAATAAGTGCTTTATTAGCTTGCTCAATGATCTACTCCTCCACCACCCCCCGATAGGCATTCTGTTCAAAGGAATCATTTAGAAACATTAACAAATTGACCCTTTCTGCAAAAGTCTCATTTGTGTCATAGATTCCACTAACTTCTTCCTCATTTAGCAGTTGTAATGCAATATCCAAGTTTAGATCAGGTTCCTGTAGAGGACTACACAGTTCACGTGGTGTAAAGAATGCATTTCTGTGTTTCTGATTGTCTCTGTAATTTCTGAAGAAGTATTTTAGACCTAGTTTTCTCAGATGTTTGAACAGGTCTACTTTCAGCTAAAAGTAACTGGGGCCTTGAATCAGAACAAATCAGAGACCCCTTGGACAGTAGGTTTATCTGCTTTACAAGTTCTGCTTGGTCAGAGATGTTTATCACTGTCTGTTGTGCTGCTTATTCCTGCCTGACCTCTGTGGTGCTGCCTGACCTCTACTTAATCCTTTTCACCATCCTTGTCCTTTTATTTTTGTTTGACCTCTTTGTAGTCCTGGTCTCCTTTTTCCTGTATCTCTGAAAAACTTCACCTTTCTATTGTCACTGAAGACACTTAGATCTCTGTTATATTTTTTGTTGTTCTGTTCATACATCAATTGTTTCTATGGGTTTGGGATCTAACCCTGTTGTGGGATCTTATTGTCTTGTCCTGTGAAAAGACTCTACCCTCTTCCTAGTTCTTTCTGATCCTCTCAAACCTCTTATGCTTCTGTATTTTTGTCTTTAACGCTGCATCAAGCCCCTGAAAATCAGGGCTGCCATGATAATCTTGTAGCTCTGTTCCTAAGGCTTGCAAATTCTCCTTAGCTTGTTTAGTCTTTTATCTTGTTCAACCAGTACTGTCTCCTGCTATTTTGAACATGTAGCCGGTGCTCACCCCCATCTCTCTTTCAAATCTGTTTTAGGGGTTCTGGACGAAGGAGCTTTTAATACCGAGAGATCACATGGCACTCTGTGTAGATCAGCATACTGCTGCAACATGATTCTATCAAACCATTGATTAACTTCTTGAACTGATGCTTTTTCAGTTTTACGAAACAGTTCTTGTATTTATTTATTTGAAAATTGGTGACCAAGAAAGGCAATTGGGCAATGGCTTATTTCCAGGCGTGACCCGGGGGAGGGGAAAAGAGGATACAAAACACACAGCACAGACACAGATCACAGTTACAATAAAGTGCAATGAGTGAGAATGAAATAAGACTGGAGTAAGTGCAAAAATAATCAATCAACGAAAAAAAGGATTTCAGCCACACTTACACCAGTGAGGCAACAGCAAGGGGAGCGGTCAGGTCTGCAGGAAACATGAATGGGGGAGCAATCATTAGATTCAACATTGCTTGTAATTCCTCCCTCAAACAAGTTAAGAAGAATGTCTTCCCGGTACTCACAATTTGCTGTGTCTGTCAGGCAAAAGTGCTCTGCTTGACTTGCATTGGCAGTTCTGCCTTTACTCCTCATGTCCAGCTCACTCAAACTGGAGCCTGGGTTCTGACTGCTGCCACTGGTCACCATAAAATTTTCCATCTTGCTTCTTGTGCTCTGTGAACTCTGTGTCCTACATTTCCAGGAGAGTTAATTTGGACCATCTGTTTCACACTTAAATATTTACGTTGGTATGCTTGCGCAGCCAACGTCGTGAACTAGTAACAGATTTGGAGGCATGGTCACTGTTGGGTGAATGCAGGGCAAGCACCAGTAGGTGCGTCCCTCATTCCCCAATCAGCCTGCATGCCGGGGCCACACCATGCATACTAATGTGGTGATCACATCAAAGTAAAGGTCCACTGCAATGCGAGCAAAGCTCATCATACGCAGCAGACCTCCCGACGTGCTTGCCCTGGTGTAAAAAAAAAAAATAAACATGGTGGCATACTTCCTGCCATAATGCTGACTTAGGAGGTGCTCAATCTCCCTGTCAGCATGCCCTGTTACAACGTATGTACCGACGGGGGAGCCCACTCCCCGTCGGCATCATGCCTCCTCAGCTGTTACGCCCCTGCTTTCGCTGTATGCTGATGGGGATGCCCAACCTCATTGGCTACAGCATCCCCCCACCCCAAAACACTTAGGTGGCATGCTGGGAGCCCACCCCAGCGTGCCAAATTGCCCTGAAAAATAAAAATCATCCTGCGAGGTTTTTTTTACTTTTAAACCCTGTGAAAGAAGAAAACAGTACCTCGTGGTCTCCCTGCCCCCCTCCCACAACCCACGACCACCCTCTGCAGACCCTGTCTCCCCACACTCCCTTCAGCCCATACTTACCTCTGGAGCCGGCGCAACAATCTCAGGTGGACTGGGAACATGTCTGCACTCTTCAAAGCCAACCACGAACTGAAGAAATGCTGGTAAGCTGTATTATGGTATAAATAGGGTACTTTCAACTTTGGTGCATTTCTCAAGCATTTTTTGGAATTTTTGCACCAAATTTTCAACATGGGGTTATTGGGACCCTTCCTCATAAATTCTGTCACTGCCATGGCTTTATTCAGTCCCGAAAGGTGATTTCGTGGTCACTGCTCGGAATCACCTTTCTGGTCTGAGTAACGAAACGACAGTGCCACTGTTCATAAGGGGGGGGCTCTCAAAAAGCCTATGTTGCAAATTTGGTGAACAAAATCCCCAAAATGGCTGTTCTACGAGCGTGCATTGCGCAGTTTCCACACACACTCGTAACTTCGTGAATTTGTAATATTTTCACTCCAGATTTTCAAAATTGGCACTTTTCCACACCTCCTTATGAATAGTGCAGCTGTCATTTTACATATTCTGGCCAAAATGTGTTTTCGCACGTTCGATGCAGAATAGTGCAGTCGCTGTGCAAAATCTGTTTTCAGGACAGTTTGAGAAAATGACTGTGACACTGTTCATGAGCAGAGGTCCTAAAATGCCTATGTTGAAAATTTGGTGCCAAACGTCCGTAAATTGACTGTGTTACAAGTGTGCGTTGCGCAGTTTCCACGCACCCTTGTAACTTCGCACATTTGCAATACTTTCATGCCAGATTTTCAACACTGGCATTTTTTCACACCTCCTTATCAACAGTACAGCTATCATTTTTCACAGCCTGCCCAAAATGTGTTTCCACACCTGTGGCGCACAATGGCGTGGTCACTGTGAGGAATCAACTTTGGGGACAGATTAACAAAATCACAGCACCACTGTTCATGAGGACAGGTCCCAAAATGCCTATGTTGAAAATGTGGCTAACAAACTCCCAAAAATAATTGGGTTACGGATGTGTGTTGCGCAGTGTCTATGCATGCTCATGACTTCACCAATTTTTTATATTTGCACTCCAGGTTTTCAGCGTTTACATTTTTGTACATATCCTCATGAACAGTACAGTTGTCATTTTCCACATCCTGTCTAAAATGTGTTTTCATCCCTTTGTCGCCAAATGGCATAGCCGCTGTGCAAAACCACTTTTCAGCTACCACACTCATAGTGCTGCTCTTCATGAGGTGGGCTCACAAAAAGCCCATGTTGAAAATTTGGAGTGAAAATACCAACACACGGCTACGGTGTTAGGGTTTCCAACTGTAGCACCCTACCCTGTACAGACTGACAGGTGTCAGGATTGTGACTTGGGATCATCAGCTATAATACTCACACCATTCCACCCCCACCCCCACCCTGCAGCCAGTGACAGGCATCATGGTGCGCCTTGCAGTGTTTGCCTACAAAGTTCACCCCATTCTCCTATACTGCACCCACCTCAGTGTATTTCCTTATGGAATGGGGTAAGTATAACACCCAAAAACCCCAAAGCACACCACAACACTTGGTAGTGTCTACAGGGTAGGGTGAGGTACAATGGCATGAGTGTTATAGTTGATGACCCAAAGGCACACCCCAATGCCTGTCACTCTCTGAAGGGTGGAGATGAGGTTGGCATCACTTCAATACTTCATTGCCATTCCTATTATGCATCTCTAACTCCTGCACTACCAATGCCAATGCCAGTGCGACAACATTCAGCATTGGCAGTGCTTGTTAGACTTACGAAACATAAGTCTATACATTCATTTAAATATTCTTGTATAAATGCACTGCTTTTTTGCACTAGCACATGCCCACCTGATGAAGCCCCATATGGAGGGTGCTACATAGGGTTATTAGCACCACATTGGAACTTGGCTAATGAATAGCACTTTAATAACTCCTTTGCTGGGTGCTCTTCTTCTTTATTTTTCATAATTATGAGGAGTGCAGGGAGGGACCTGGGTCACATGCCCAATGGTAAAGAGGTAGTCTGCTGTTTCCCTGGAGGAAAAGCTGACAGATTTATAGACAGTGTGGTGGAACTCAGGGTGAAAGGGGAGGTAAGGCCATATATCTAATCATGCAAGTAGGCACAAATGATCTGAGTAAGCAAATGATGGAACTGCTGAAGTCAGACTTACGTTCTGTGTTCTGGGGAAAGTAGCAAAAGAGAGAGCAGGTGTGGTAGCTTTCTCTGAGGTGCAACTGCAGCTATGCCTGAAACAGAAGGAACAGTTACATGTGTTTCTTTTTTTTTTTTTATTTGTTGCTGCTCCTCCCTTGATGTCCCGACTGGCCACTCCTTCAGAGCACTAGCACTACCCTCTGACCCCTGCCACCTTCTACTGGCCCCAATTGCAGCCTTACCTGGATACCCCAGCATATCCTATCACTGGGAGGGTCCCTCTCTTCTGAGTGGGAAGGGCCTTAGCTGCCAGCGGCACATACTCCAGGAGCTGTGGGTCCGGATCCGGGCTGACTCCGGGGCTTCGGGCAGCAGGAGATGGGTGCTCTTCATCCAGTCGGTGAGGGTGTACTTTTTCTGTTTTTCATGCCTCACGCACACAGTTCTTGGCCTTGTGCAAGTGTGGGGTGGCCTCAGGTGGGGGCATACGGGGTGGCATGTCAAGGCATCACGTCCCCCAAGTACACCACCAATCCACCCACAGGGCCCCAGGTGAACCCCCCCCGGGAGGGAAGCATCCAATGGATGCTTATGATACCCTCCCTGCCAGTCTCTGCTCCTGGTACCCGGGCTCAGGGCATGAGCTCAGGTCACCAGCGTGCTGAGCAAACCCCTTCACTCGGGGCCACAAAGTCAATTACATGTGTTTCAATTCAATTCATGGCTAAATGGTTGGTGGAAGGATGAGAGATTTTGATTCCTTGGGGACTGTGGCCTGGCCTGGTGGGATTGGAGGCTCTTCAAAAGGGACAGCTTGCAATCTAACTGTGAGGTCAGGAAGGTACTGGGTCTCAGTTGGCACAGCACAGAACTAGTTTAAACTGGTGAAGGGGAAGTAAGAGTGGCAAGGTACACAAAAGATGAACAAAGCAAGAGGGCCTTCCTGGGGTCCCCTACCTATAAATTTAGCAGAGTTAAACATACCCAGGGTAAAGGGAAAAAGAGGAATCAGGGATAAATGTTGGAAAATATTATGCACCAATGCAAGGAGTCTTGGCATCAAAATGCCAGAACATTAAACGATGGTCATGGAAGGGTACATCAACTGGGGGGGCTGTCACAGAAACATAGGCAACCTCATACCATGAATGGAACATGACATACCAAGGTACTCACTGTTTACGGAAGGCCATATTAAAGGGCAGGGAAGGGGGAGCAGTCCTGTACTTAAAAAATAAAACAGAGGAAACTACAATAGACAGCCTAGGGGAGTCTGGAAAGCGAGAAACTATGTGGGTGCTAGCAGAAACAGGAAATGGGAAACAAATCAGGACTGGGGTGGCCTACAGACCACAGGTCAGGATTAGGAAGCAGAACAGGAACAGACAATGATAATTAGGATGAGTTCCAATTTGGAGGAGGTGGTCACAGAAGGGGACTTTAATATGCCTGATGTGGCCTGGAATGTAACAACTGCAGCAAGTCAGTGCCTGGTGGATGGATGTCAAGAGGCATTCCTAGTTCAGCTAGCCTGGGGCCCAACAACAGAAGGGGCTGAGTTGAATTTGGTGCTCATCAAAAGTGAGAAGATCCAAAATGTAGCAGTCCTGGAACCATTCAGTTCCAGTGCCTACTGAACAGTGGCACTGGAGATCCAGATAGGCACCACCAACAAGGAAAACACAGCAAATGTACGGGTTTTTAAGAAAAGTGGATTTCAGCAAGATTAGGGAACAGTTGGAAAAAACTACAAAACATATGGAGCAGGTGAAGGGGCAATAGAAAAATGGGAATAATTTAAAAAAAACAGTGACAGAAATGGCAGAAAGCTCAATTGTGAAGGTATCAAAGGGAAATAGGTCAACGGGTCCAATATAATTCACAGCCAAAGTGAAGACAGTGGTAAGGAGAGCATTCTTAGAGTATAAAGGAAGCTAACAGGAGGATAGGAAGAAGTGCCTGGAGGCAGCAAAGGTAGCCAGCAAGAAAGTGAGGAAGGCCAAGGTGGAGATAGAACTCTGGCTGGCAAAGGGAGTAAAGCAAGGAGAAAAGACATTCTTCAGGTACGTCTGAGAAAAGCCTAAGGTCAAAGGGGGTACTGTGAGACTGAAAAGTCTGGAAGGATGGGAGGAGAGGGACAAAGGGAAAGCAACGATACTTAACCTCATTGAATTTTTTGACTAGGTGACGAGGGAGGTGGATCAGGGGAGGGCATTGGACATGGCCTATCTGGAATTCAGCAAGGCCTTTGACACTGTGCCACATAGAAGGCTATTAAACAAACTGGGGAATATTGGAGTGGGCAGGACAGTAGTACAGTGGGTGGGTAATTGGCTGGGTGGCAGGGCACAGAGGGATGGTGGTAAATGTCCATCACTCCACAGAGGGAAGACTGACCAGTGGGATACCACAGGGATCAGTCCTGGGATTGGTGCTATTCAATATCTTCATAAGTGACATTGCGCAGGACCTAGACAACAAATTTGCCTGTTTGCTGATGACACGAAGCTCTGTAACAGAGTGGACATGCCAGAGGGTGTAGACAGAATGAGGAGGTATCTGCAGAAGCTTGAAAAATGGTCAAGGGTTTGGCAGTTGAAATGCAACACAAAGAAGTGCAAGATAATGCATGTGGGGCACAAAAACCTTGGAACAACATATCATTTGGGGGGTGAGGATATAGCAGGCACCAAGCAGGAAAGGGACCTTGGGGTTATCATTTCTGATGACCTCAAGGTAGGGGAAACAGTGCAACAAGGCAGTAGGTAAAGCAAATAGGATGCTGGGATGCATAGGCAGGGGCATCACCAGCAGGAAAAGGGAGGTCATAATTCCACTATACAAGACACTAGTGAGGCCCCACCTGGAGTACATTATACAGTTCTGGAGACCATACCTATGTAAGGACATAGATAGGGTAACGAAGGTTCAGAGGAGGGCAACAAACATGGAACAGTGATTGCATCACAAGTCCTATGAGGATAGGCTAAAGGACTTGAATGTGTACTCCATGGAGGAGAGGAGGGAGAGAGGGGATATGATAAGTCATACAAGTACCTTATATGGAAGAACAGGGTGCAGGAATACACTATTTTCCAGTGAAAAATATGTTCCAGGACTAGAGGACGTGGGATGAAGTTGGAAGGAGGGTGATTCAGAGGAAATATGAGGAAGAATTTCTTCACAGAAAGGGTGGTGGACACGTGGAACACCCTGCCAGAGGAAGTGGTGGGGCTGAAACAATCACAGGATTTAAGAATGCATGGGATAGACATAAGAGAATTCTAGAGATCGGGGATAAAGGGCAACAGACTTCTAGAAAAATGTAAAGGGAACTTACAAGCTGAAATGAGCAGACTGGGTGGGCCATAGGACCTTATCTGCTAGCAGTGTCTATGTAGCTATGTATTTTCATTCCATATTTAGTAGGGAGGATGATGGGTCACTGCCAGAATGTGGGGATAAGAGGGGAAAGACGGAGAGCAAGAACTCAAGGGGCATGGTCAAAATAATTGAGAAAAAGGTGTTGGAGAAGCTCACAGGGTTGAAACTAAATAAATCTATGGGACGCGATGACTTACAGTAAAGGATGCCAAGGACGTATCAGAAGTAATAGTAGGACCACTTGCAGAAAAATTAAACTGCTCGCTGGCCATGAGTGTGATCTTCAGGGTCTGTCAGACAGCAGACATGGTCTTTCTACACAAGAGCAGAAGGAAGGATGAGCCAGGGAACTATAGACCAGTCAGCTTGACATCTATAGTGGAGAAAATTATGGAGTCTTTACTAAGCAAGAAACTGGTGGACATTCTGAAGGGAAACTGGCCACTGGGCTACAGGGCCATAGACAACATGGGCTCATGAGAGAAAGATCTTGCCAGACAATTATGGTTAACTTCTTCGAATGGGTAACTAGGGCAACAGATAGGGTACATGCAGTAGAAGTGGTATACTTAGATTTCACCAAGGCCTTTGACTAAGTCCCCCACAGGCTGGTCAAGAAGATAAGGGGCTTAGGGGTGGGGGACAATTTGGCAACTTGAAACATAGAAACATAGAAGCATGGAATTTGCCGGCAGATAAGGACCGCTTGGCCCACCCAGTCTGCCCATTTCCCTACCTACTGGATAAGCTGCAGATCCTAGTTAACCAGCAGCCTACTTCTTCTTACCCCCACCCCCCAGAATTGCCTTATGACTGTCCCATGCCTGCTTGAATTCCACCACTGATTTTGACTCCACAACCTCCTCCGGAAGGCCGTTCCATGCATCCACAACCCTCTCTGTGAAAAAATACTTCCTTAAATTACCTCTGAGCTGCCCCCTCTATCTTCAAATTGTGCCCTCTTGTTCTTGCACACCTCTTTTTTTGAAAGATGCTACCCTCCTGGATTTTGTTGATTCCCTTGAGGTACTTGAAAGTTTCTATCATATCCCCTCTCCTCCTTTCCTCGAGGCTATACATATTAAGCTCCTTAAGTCTCTCTTCATATGTCTTCCGTGCAGACCCTCGCCATTTAGTTGCCCTTCTCTGGACAGCTTCCATCCTGTCTATGTCTTTGAGGAGATTGGGTCTCCAGAACTGCACACAGTACTCCAGATGGGGTCTCACCAGCTGTCTGTACAGAGGGATAATAACTTCCTGTTTTCTACTGGTGATGCCTCTCCCTATGCATCCCAGTAACCCCCCAGCCCTCCTTGCTGCCCTCTCACATTGCTTGCCCACCTTTAGGTCATCTGATATGACTACCCCCAGGTCCCTTTCCATTTTTGTTGTTGTTAGTATCTCAACCTCCAATGTGTACTCTTCCCCTGGGTTTTTGTTTCCCAGGTGCATTACCTTGCACTTCTTAGCATTGAATCTAAACTGCCATACATTTGACCATTCCTCTAACCTTGCCAAGTCCTTCTCATCCTTTCCACCCACCCTGTGCATCAACTCTGTTGCAGATCTTAGTGTCATCTGCAAAGAGACATACTTTTCCTTCCAGTCCTTCCAATGTCGCTTATAAAGACATTGAAGAGGACCGGTCCTAATACTGAAATCCTCATGTACCCCAATACTAGTAACCCTCCTTTCTTCTGAGTGGACTCCATTTACTATTACTCTCTGTGTCCTATTCTCCAGCCAATTCTTTACCCAGGCTGTCATCTTAGGACCCACTCCCAGGCTGGCTAACTTGTATATTAATCTTTTGTGTGGGACTGTGTCAAATGCCTTGCTAAAGTCTAGGTAGGCCATGTCCACAGCCCCTCCCTGATCTACTACTTTGGTCACCCAGTCAAAGAAATCTATCAGATTTGTCTGGCATGACCTTCCCACTGTGAATCCATGCTGCCTAGGGTCCTGTGCCCCTCTGGCCTCTAGATACTCGATAATTCTTTCCTTCAGAAGTGATTCCATCATTTTCCTATCACTGAGGTTAAACTAACAGGTCTGTAGTTTCCTGCTTCTGCCTTGCTCCACTTTTGTGAAGGGAATCACATCTGCCCTCCTCCAGTCCTCGGGTACCACCCCATCCTCCCATGATTTGTTAAAAGGGTAGTCAGTGGTGTCACTAGTTCTACCCTTAGCTCTTTTAGAATTCTGGGATGAATCCCATCAGGCCCCATTGCTTTGTCCACCTTCAGTTTTGAGAGTTCTTTCAGAGCCCTTTCTTCTGTAAATGGGCTGGTATCAACTTCTGTATCTAGAGTGTTACTACTGTTTGTTTTATGTACCTCCCCCTCTTCATTTGTAAATACTGAGCAAAAATATTTGTTTAGTATCTCTGCCTTTTCACAGTCTCCCTCTGCCCACCCTCCCTCCCCTTTATTAAGCCTCACTATCCCTCCCTTGGTCTTCCTTTGCTCCCTGATGTACCTATAAAAGGTTTTATCCCCCTTCTTAACTGAGTTGGCTATCTTTTCCTCGGTTTGGGCCTTTGCTGTTCTGACTGCCTTCCCAGCCTCCTTTTGCTTTAATTGATACAGTTCTCTGTCCTGCTCCTTCTGCAATTCCTTGTACTTCCTGAATGCTTTCTTTTTCTCTTGAACCTTC
Source organism: Neoceratodus forsteri (assembly GCA_016271365.2). Classification (NCBI taxonomy): domain Eukaryota; kingdom Metazoa; phylum Chordata; order Ceratodontiformes; family Ceratodontidae; genus Neoceratodus; species Neoceratodus forsteri. The sequence continues at coordinate 309,643,891 of CM057450.1, forward strand.
ACTGCCACTTCCTTTGAGAACCATAGTGGTTTCTTACATCGTCTTGCTTTGTTTATTTGCTTCACACAAAGGCTCGTTACCTCTGTGATGGCAGTTTTTATTATTCTCCATTGTTCTTCCACCCCTCCTTCCTGCCCATTTGCTAGTGCATTCCTTAGGCACTCACCCATTTTGGCAAAGTCAGCCCTCCTAAAGTCCTATACTTTTGTCTTTGTATGGCTTGACTCTATTGCTGTGTTTATTGTGAACCATACTGTTCGATGGTCGCTAGTTCTCAGATGGTTACCCACTTCTACATCTGTGATCCTCTCTCCATCTCCATTTGAGAGAATCAAGTCTAATATTGCTCCCTCTCGAGTGGGCTCCAGTACTAGTTGTCTGGGCATGCCCCTGTAGGGCATCTAGAATAACTGCACTCTTGAGTGGCAGCTGCAACTGCACTCCAGTTAACATCTGGCATATTCAGATCACCCATCAGCAATATCTCCCCTTTTTCTGCCATTCTAAGTATACTTTCTATCATTTCACTGTCCATTTCCTCCCCCTGAGAAGGCGGTCTGTATACAACCCCTGTGCGTATTGTGGTGCCATTGCCTGTCTCCAAATTTACCCACAGTGCTTCTTCTCCTCCCTGTTTACCCTTTTGTTATGTTGCTTTTATTCCTTCCTTTATGTAAAGAACTACTCCTCCTCCTCCTCTTTTACCCTCCCTGTCCCTCCTGTAGACAGTGTATCCTGGTATGTTTATGTCCCAGTCATGGTTTTGTGTGTACCATGTTTCTATGACTGCCACGATATCCAGATGTTCCTCCTCCATCAAGGCCAATAATTCAGGAAGCTTGTTACCCAGACTACGGGCATTAGTACTCATTGCTCTCCATTTTTTGATGGCTTTACCTTCTGTTGCAGCATCCCCCACTGGCCGTTCTACCTCAGTCTTTTTCTCATTTAGTACCGTGTTTTGTAGGGAGAGGCTGGGATTTTCCTGCTGCTTGTCAGTGCCTCCCCCTTTGACTAGTTTAAAAGCTTGCCAATGAAGCATTTAAACCGATTGCTCAAAACTTGGTTTGAGAACTGGCTGAGGAGATGAACACAAAGGGTAGTAGTTAATGGGGAGTTTTCAGAAGTAAGGGAAGTAACAAGTGGAGTACTTCAGTTGTCGGTGCCGACCTTTGTCCTTTTTCCTGTATTCATTTATGACATAGGGGAAGGTATCAGGGGCAAGATCTGCCTCTTCGCAGATGACTCAAATATCTGCACAAGGGTGGACATGGAGGAAGGGATAAGGGAACTCAGGGATGAGCTGTGCAGGTTGGAGAGCTGGTCAAAGATCTGACAGCTGGGTTTCCATGCAAAAAAATGTAAAGTGAAACAGACTGGGAATGGAACGCAAGAGTGCAATACAAAATGTTAGGAGTGGTGCTGGAAAGAACCATCGAGGAAAGGGACCTAGGCATCAAGATATCAGACAACCTAAATACAACAGCACATTTCAACAGAGCTGTGGACAAGGCAAGCAGGATGCTGGGTTGCATAGGGAGGAGGATAAGGAGTAGAAGTCAGAAGATGATCCTTTCATTGTACAGGTCACTGGTGAGGCCACACCTGGAATACTGGGCAAGGTACTGGAATCCACAACTGAGAAGAGATTGTGACAAGTGGATGCAGTACCATGCCGGGCAACCAAGATGGTCAATGGACTGGGGGCAAGATACATGAGCAGAGGCTACAGGACTTGAGCATATACACCCTTAAGAAAAGGAGATGAAGGGGTGACATGATCGAGACATAAGTTAAATTTAGCGAGTCAATATGGGCAACTTAAAAAAGATAATGTGAAGTCGGCTATGTGCTGTTAATAGTGCATAGCAGATACAGTGCTTTCTGTCCATAGGGAGCAGTTTTGTGGGAGACACTAAGGAGCTCTGTTGGTCAGGTCAGTTCCAAGCTGGCCATTTGGTGTTCTGGTTAGAGTCACTGCCTGTGGTGCTGGTGGACCTGGGTTTTAAGGCTGCCTGTGAGAACAAGGTTTTTTAAAAATTGTTTTTTCTTTAAAATTTTGAAAGTCCCATTCTGCCCTGTCCCTCAGTGCCAGGCTCCCTCCGGAGTTAGTTATTTTAAGTGTGTGGGAGGGGGTGGGGGGCACAGCCCCCTGTGTAAAAAGTGACTGTATATCGTGATGCATAAAGACAGTGAGAAGCTGTCGATATCTGTGCTCATCGCTATAGTGCTCATTGCTGTTTTGGATTTCGCTGATGTGCAGTCTTTCTTTTTTGTTCGCAACAATATATGGTCGCGCTTATCATATCACTTTATATGTGTTGTGCAAATTGTCTGTTTATAATTAATGTTTTACAATTATCTGCACCTTTTTACTTGCATTTGTACTGCCTATGCCTAATTGTTGTACACATAATTGAAATTGTATGTTGATCTCACCTAAATTGTATGCACCTACTTGTTTGTCCCAGGTCCACCTTGAAAATGAGCTTGCTCAACAGTGTCTGCCTGGTTAAATAAAGATTTTGATTGATTGATTGATTGATTGATTGATTGATAAAATCCAAGTACCTGGATGGGATAAGAAGGGCGGACACCAAGGAACTATTCTTCTTGAGTTCAACTACAGGGATGAGAGGGAATGTTCTTAAACTTGCAGGGAGGAGATTCAAAAGAGACATCAAGGAACACTTTTTCACAGAGTGGCAGACAAGTGGAAAAAACTGCCAGAGGAAGTGATACATTGCCAAATCAGTAAACAGTTTTAAGCAGGGCTAGGACAGGCATATGGGGTTATTTAAAAGGGGGAGGTTAAAACAAATGGAAAGATGGCCATTAGGGCCAGTGCAGGGTAATTTGGTACGATTAGCAGACTGAATAGTCTGACAAGCCTTTCTCTGCATCATTGTCTATGTGTCTGTGTATTTATAATGTAGAACCTGGCCATATAAATGATTTCTCCTGACTTTTTCTCTCATATACATTGCAGAAATCAATTATATACCCTTTGGGTTCTTCCTCTGTGCACCCTGTTATGTCTTCCCCACCCCTAAGTTGTTCAAATTCTTTACAAGGCATCTGTGGTGTCCCGAGTCAACTGGCTTACTGAAGTCCATATACACGAAACCCAGTGCATTGTTCTTGTCCATGGCTTGATACACCGTGATGAAGAATCCTATGAGGTTCTTTTGGCAGGCCCTCTCTCTTTCACAGTGTCAAGCTGTTTACTGTCCTGGAGACTGTTATTGTGCAGGAGGTCTACCAATGACTCCTTGGTAATAGTATCCAGCTACTTCTGTATGATGGACGTCAGGCTGTAGTTGCCCAGGTCTCCCCTCTGTTCTCTCTTTTAAAGAGGCATAATATCTGCCACCCTCCAATCCATGAGGACCATGCTGATGCTAGCAAGTAGTTGAACAGGTCTTCCAAATATGCTGGTAGAACCTGCCCCACCTCTCTTAGTACCCAGGGATGCAGTCCATTCATACCCAGTGACTTCCCCACATTCAACTTCCTCAGACCCTCGAGTACTTTGTCCTCAATTATTGTTTCCATCACCATCTTAGTCCCCCCCACAATGTCATTACACTTTGTGGTACCCTAGGTCTGGTTTTGTTACAATCTTCCTAACCTCTAGTCAAGCAAGTGTGTCCCCAGCAGAGAGAATACTAACATCTTCACAACAGCTTTTACAAATTGCTAGTGAAGAAAACCCCTGGTGTATGAAAACTAATGAATATTATCTTAGTTTAATTTTAACATTTTTCTTAATTTTTGTTACTTTCTAAAAAAATTGGAACACAAAACCCATTTCACTAGCACAATAAGACACTTCTGGGTGATTGTTGTGCTGGAATAAAAGTACCTGCACAAACCTGAAAACTACCTGAAATCATTTGATCTGCAGCCTCATATCTCAGTATGCCCCCTCAGTGAGTATACATTTATCTAAGAACACTCAAGACCCTATTGTGGCATATGTAGGCAACAAGACATGACAAGATGTGGGTTGTGTGACAAATGCATGATCCAGGTATATAGCTAGGCATGAGGCATTTGGACAGAGTGGCTTCAGCACCTGACAAATGCCTTTATCACAAAGCAATCCACATCCCCAGAGTGTCTTATTGCACTCATCCACTCATCACATGGCTAAGTATCAACGAAGTGTAAAACAGAAAATTTTTGCAGAGTTAAAACAAATTCATTTCATTAAGGTATTTCTAAATGTAATGGAAAAATTAGTCCTCAAACGGGGAGGGGGGGGGCAAAAACAAACAAAATACATGCAAACCTTGAACTGTAGTGAGATGGCAAAGTCAATCCACTAATTATTCTGATTATCTTTATCTGTTGAAGCTGACAAACTCTACAGGTCTGGGAAAACCATGGTTGTTTAAAATGAAAGGCTGGTTTGGTATAAACTGCATTTTATGTAGAAAACCAGCAGATGGTGCCATAGGATTACTATTACTGTATATTAAGTATGTTGACTTCTAAGCTAATGTGAAAGGAGTTTGCTGCAGAAAGAATTGAGCTCCACTTCTGTCAGTGATTGGCATTTGCTGCCCAGTAGTTTTGGAGACAGCATTCCAATCTGCGGCCCACAATAGCTATGGCTTTCCTGGCCTGGAACATTGACAGGGTGAGAAGATGGACCATAGAGACACGAGCACTACGGTTTCTATATTTTGATGATAATTTTGCTTCTGCACCTTGGCATTAAGCTTGCTAGATTGTTTTCCTGATCAGCTCTTGGGAGTACCAGATCTTGTGCTCATCTAGATACCCCTCTTTAAAACACCAGGTGTGAAGGTAAAAAGCAAGTGGATTTGGGGGAATTTGCTGATATACAGTACTTAAGGAGGTGACAATGTATAGGGGACTGCCTCGGACTTGTATACATTATGTACCCCCTGTATTGCTTTCTGTTTGGCTCATTTAAAGCAGCAGTGCATAACAGAGTAAGAAATATTGTCATTATCTGACTGTGTATTTTAAATAAACTGGCTTTGATGAATCCTGTGTTGGCTTCCTTATTCGTATATAATTTTCCATTTTTTAATTAAAAAAATATAAAATAAAAAATGAATGCCTTTCTTTCTCCATTTGTAACCCAGGCAGATAGCAGGAGAAGCAAGACATGGCTGTGCTATGAACTGTGTACGTGCACACAGTAGTAAGCAGTTCATATCACTCATCCATGAGTCTCCTGTCAGTCAAACATGGATCAGCATGGAACAAATGTGTAGAGTGAGCTCAAGATGGTAAATAGCAAGAGTATGAAATCTGTTCGTTCAGCTGTATGAAAATCTGCAAATATCCAGTTTCACCGAAGCGGTATAGCACTGTGGTTTGGGGCACTGAGCTACAAACCTGGAGACATGGGTTTGATCCCACAGCCCCCACTTGCATATTGTGTGATCCTGAGCAAGTCACTTAACTTCCTTGTGCTCCCAGGTTGCGCCTGGACACTGAATTCAGCGTAGTGTGCCTTTCCTGGTTAAACAATCTCCCCTTCCCACTGCAATGTATTTCATGGTTATTTTCATTAATCTACTACTGAGCACAAATATTAATGAACTCCATCTCTGCAGATATACAATATCAGAAAGCCATGTCTGATAGTAAGAATATTTTTTCTTACACATTTTACATCTTTAGCTTTATGTTTTTCTTCTTTCTATTTATGTACCATGCCTGACAATGAAAACACTTCTTTGGGATGCACTATATAACTGCTGGAAATTTGTAATTTACATCATGTTGTAATGCTACTGTTTTACATGAATTAGATTGAGTATTCTAGTCTGAATCCACTTTTTACAAATCTACTTAGACCATTTTAAAATTGGCATCTGCATAAGAATAAAAACTGTACAATGTAATTCCCATTTTAAACAAAGTTCATAAGTACCTATGGTACATTATTAAAAACAAGTTAGTGAATGAACATTCAAATATATATGATACATGTGACAAAGGTCAGGCACATTATCGAGAACCCTGCTATGTTCATTTTTTATTTTGATAATGTATTATTTGAATATTCCCTCTTAGCTGTTTGCAATTCATACCCACCTCAAGAATTTTTAGTGGTATTGTAGCAAACGAATATTGCCAGTATTTTCAGTCTGAGCCTGATCTTTCAAAATTATACACTCTCACAAAATATAAATCAAACTGAATGTTGAAGCTCATCAGTACTGTAAAAGAATCAAACCACAGAGTCCTTCATAGCTGTCCTAAAAGAAGAATACATGTAGAATAAAGACTGACGCATTTTGATTCCGTGGCCCAAACTGTGTTGCAATTTCAGCATCACCTCCATCCAAACATCTACATACTACTTTCACAAGTGTATATCTGCTCATTTCTGGATGTTGCCTAAAACCATTGTGTCTTCCCCTGTCATCTACTCCGACAGCATTGTTACTGCAACCTCACTTGGCAATGCTATAGGCAAGCAGCAATAACCACATAAAAAATTTGCACAGGGAAATGAGTAATACTGACTAAAACCGCCAACGGTAATGATATAAAAAAGAAAGGTACTCACCACTGTTAAACAGAAAGAATGATGCTGCTCTAAGAAAATTCGAGCTGAAGGTGCTAATTTTATTTCAGGTACCAGGACAGTGAAAAACGCCACCTGGACTTTCAGTTCTGGCTGCAGGTGTGATGTGACATGCAGATTGAGCTCGGGATCTTGACCTCCACCAAAAGCTTCCTATTACCTCCACCTGTGCTTCAAACTTAATTTCAGATTAAGCAAGAAGCTTTAAATAGTAGATAGGCAGACAAAAAAAAAAGATTGTAGCTGCAACAGTACACTCAAAACCAATGACACACATTCACCACCCTCCACGCTGCATGATCATGCTATGGCATAAGAACGCCAGCAGGCTGCAATGCAACCTTCCAACATGGCAATTTTGGCTGAATTAAAGGATTTTCAAAGGAAGTATGAGCCAATAGAGAGGCATTAAAGACCCACCTTGCCAGAATAGGAACCAAAGTCCAAGAATTAGAAGTGCAAGTTGGAGCAACAGACACATGAACTGATCGCCTAGAGCATATCATGGTGCACACATTAGAAGAATGCAAGGCTCTGCAAGAACAATGTGAAGATCTGGAGAATAGATTTGTGGATCTATGGCTTACTAGAGGATGAGGAGGGTCAAGATATGGGGGCAATTACTGAAGGTCTTCTTCAGAATCTTTTACAGCTAGATCCCAAATACCCCCTGGATATAATAAGGGCCCACCATGCCACTCAACCAAAGCCTAAATCTGCCACTGACCATCCTCAGTCAATTATAATCAAATTCCTCAGCTGCTCTATGGACTAAGATATCCTGCTAAGGGCATGGAGAATGCATCTGGTTCAGTTCAACAATACTAGGCTTTATTTTGACAATGATTATTCGCTGGCTGCCTACTCACCCATCCTCAAGACCCTTCATGCATACAATTGAAATTCAAAACTTATATCTGGCCTGACTGATTATTATGTTCTGTGATGGGCCAAAGGGATTTTCCATGCTGGAGGATGCTGCAAAGGAATTATCAGCCCAAGGAATAGATGTCCCACTTCCACAGCATGCTACTGAACATCAAGATATCTCCACTCTCTGCAGCTCCATGTGGTCTGCCACAACACCGGGTTCTTTGCAATGCTGCCAAGGCTTAGCAACAATGGCAGAAGTGCCCCATCTTCTGCAGTCCTTTACCAGGTTGTTTCCTCCCTGATCTAGAAATACTCTGTGTTCAGTGAGTTGTGTCTTGTAAGCATTCGCCATCTTGGCGATTGAAGCGGGCTATTCTGGCCTGCTTTGGGGTTTCTCTAAAATGCTTACATGGGAGTTTTGCTCATGACTGACCATGTTCTCAATTTGAGGGTCTCCACATGAGCCCTGATAACAAGGTATGTCCTTTATCTATTTGCCAGGGGATTTGCATCTCCCCCAATTGACAGCTATTGGAACTTTACAGCCTTGCAGCAGCCGAAGATTTACTTAAATTACTGACTTTCCTCACAGCAGAAAATACCTTTAAGAGGGAGCTATTAAAGGAGAAGAGTTCCTTCCTCCATTGCTTAGTTAACTTGTTTATCGTCACGATCTGACTACACTGTTCACCTAGCTGTAAAGCTCTCAGCAGTGAGTTGCTAGGATTCTGCCCTGAGGTATTAGGGAGGTAGACAATCCTTTTTTTTTCCTTCCAACAATAGATCAGCTACTCACTTTCAAGCATGTTCTTTTCTATGTATTTTTCTGGGTAGACTACCTAGGTGACTTACAGATAGCCTCCATCCCAACACGTCCTGGGCTTCATCTGTAGTCACTTCCCCACAATAGAGAGCTTAGGTAACTCACACCCACTTGCAACTCATTGCACTCTCATTACTCCCCCTTCCCTTGTTTTAGTGCCATTGAATAATGAAGCACTAGGCCCACTGCTTAGGCTTTTTCAGAGTTAAAATACACAGTGTCATTGTGGGGCGGTCGTGTACTGAAGACTGAGAGCTTTCTTTCCTCCAGTGAGGTTTTGCCTTGATGAATTGTGTTCAGCATTGTTCTTAGTTGACACGTTGCATGGTTATCCTTCCCTTTCACAGTGGGATGAAGATAGGGAGGCATACTAAACTTCGCTAAGGGAAGCAGGGAAGGCAGTAAGGCAAGCAAAGGCCCAAACCAAGGTAACACTAGCACAAACAGTAAAAGAAGGTGGCAAGACTTTCTATAGATACATTAGTGAAAGGAGAAAGTCCAGAGGAGGTATTGTCAAGATCAAAGGGGATAAGGGGGCATATAAGGAGGAGGACCATGGACAAGTATCTATCCTTAACAGATACTTCTGCTCAGTATTTACTGAGGAGAAGGTAGGGCAGGGCCCACAGCTCAGCACCATGGACACAGGAGGGAAGAAGGTAAGCACTAGTCCCTTCATGAAAGAAAGGATCCTACAAGAGCTCGATAAGCTCAGGGTGGACAAGGCAATGGAACCTGATGGCATACATCCCAGGGTACTAAAGGAGCTAAGAGTGGAACTAGCAGAGCCATTATCAGAACTGTTTAATGAGTCTCTGGGCACAGGAGATGTCCTAAAAGATTGGAGAAGGGCTCATGTGATCCCGCTCCACAAGAGCGGTAGCAGGGAGGAGGCAGGAAACTATAGACCAGTCAGTTTTACCTCAGTAGTGGGCAAGATTATGGAGGCACTCCTTAGGGAAAGGATAGTGCAACACCTGGAATCTGTCAGAGCACAGGATCCAAGACAGCATGGGCTTTCAACAGGAAGGTCCTATCATACTAATCTCATAGATTTCTTTGACTGGGTAACCAGAGTGGTGGACCAAGGGGGAGCAGTTGATGCCACCTACCTTGACTTCAGCAAAGCTTTCAATACTGTTCCACATAGAAGATTGATTAATAAGCTGGGTAGGCTCGTGGTGGGTCAGACATTGGTCAACTGGGTGGAAAACTGGTTGACAGGCACAGAACAGAGAGTGGTGGTAAATGGCATACAGGCAGAAGAAATGCAAGTCACAAGTGGGGTACCTCAGGGATCAGTCTTGGGGCCACTCCTCTTCAATATCTTCATCAGTGATATTACAGATGGACTGGAGGGTAAGGTTTGTCTGTTTGCAAATGACACCAAGATCTGCAACATACTAGATGATCCAGATGGAGTGGACAAAATGAGAAGAGATCTGGATAAACCGGCAAAATGGTCAGAAGAATGGCAATTGGGGTTTAACACAAAGAAGTGCAAGATCATGCACATAGGGAAGAGAAACCCTGAAGCCACTTATAGGTTGGGAGGGGAGTTGCTGGCAGTCACAAGAGAAGAAAGAGACTTGGGCATCATCATCACAGATGACCTGAAATCATCCAAACAGATCACTAAAGCAGTAGGTAAGGCTATGGGGATGTTGGGGTGTATTAATTGGGGTATCACAAGTCGTAAGAGGAAGGTAATTATCCCTCTTTACAAGACACCGGTTAGGCCCATCTGGAGTACTGCGTGCAGTACTGGAGGCCACACCTTGACAAGGACATTAGCCAAATTGAGGCAGTCCAGAGAAGAGCAACCAAAATGGTGCAGGGACTGCATCAGAAACATATGAGGACAGATTACCGGAGCTCAATGTGTATACCCTAGAGCAAAGGCGGGAGAGAGGTGATATGATTGAAACATTCAAACACCTTAAGGGCATTAACAAGGTGAAAGAATCTAACATGTTTCAATATAAGAAAAATAGCAGGACAAGAGGACACAGCATGTGATTAGAGGGAGGCTGATTAAGGGGTATTTTGAGGAAGTTCTTTTTCACAGAAATGGTGGTGGATGCATGGAACAACCTACTTCAGCAAGTGGTGGATATGAATATAGTGCAGGGCTTCAGACAGGCATAGGATAGGCATAAGGGAGCAATACAGATGAGTATGAATAGATAGGCCGTTGACAAAGCAAAGGCTGATGGCACATTCATAAGGTAGAAAAATCTGCCATCAACTTCTATGTTGCTATGTTTCTTTCAGGATCAGGAAATTGAAATATTCCCACAGCAAATCTCTAGACAGCCCCCTCCCACCCCTATTTCTGATGATCTGAACTTTTATTACTGAATGGTTATCTAGTTGATGTCTCTTATAGCAGAGGTACACAGTTCTATCTTATAACAGCTTGATTCAGGTTCCCATCTCAGTAACCCTATGTAATTACTATGCTCAATATCCTTATTTATGTATATTTCATTCATTCATTTATTCAAGAACTAAGAAATACAAATGGCAACAAATGAGTTTATAGCTGTTCTATTATTAAACCTACTGTTTTATAAGCTCCTGGACCATTACGTGATAGGGGGCAGTTACAAATCTTATTTCTACCAAAAGCAATAGCTGTTTACAGGATTCTGAGTTTATCACTTATTCCAAATCTCCCTGAAATTGAAAAATAGATCACTTTTTACAGTTGTGTTGTGTAATCTGCTTATGATTCTTACTGGGCTAACATTTGATGTTTGCTGCCCTCCAGTGTTTATTGTGGTACTTAACAAGGTGAAGCTACATTTCAACAGGTCAATTTGTATTAGCCTAACAGAACCCACTATGGAGCAGTTAATGAAGAACAGTGGAGCCCATCCTGAGAACTGTTTCTGCAAAGTACTTGCCATAGGAAGCATTTACAACCCACTTAATCCAATATGACAACCACATTTGGAGCATATATTAATTTATCAGAAAAACTATGCTCTCTGTCCAGAAAACATTCTGATCATATGTAGCTCTACAGATCAGTCCTCTGCTGGCTGGCTCCCCCTAAGTGCTCAGTGGGGCCACTTGGTGTCTGGCTCTCCTCGGACTGGCTTTTTTTGACTGCCCAAATGTAGGAAGTTAGAAGTCCCTCTCCTGTGGCTGACACACTGGTACTCCCAGGAGTAGACAATACACCCAATTTAATGAGTCTCCATGGGATCAGAGTGGCAGCCCCCTTTAATCAATGTCTCAAGCCCCTTGATCTTCCCCAGTCACTTAAAACTTTTAAAACTACTTTCTAAGATCTCTTTATTACTCCCATCAGATTTTATGTTTGAACCTAATTCTTATTTTCATGCTGATCTTCCACTTCCAAATTAAATGTGCTATATATATATATATATATATATATATACACATATACATGTACATACAGTATGTGTATATATCATCAAATATATACTAAGAGATGTCTGTCCCATATTCCTTAATTAGGCTTATTCATAATGCCAAGAAGGCAGAGGAGGATCACGCATTCAACATGGGGGACTCGGGATCCAGGGTGCCACAGTTCAGTTTGTCCTCTTTCCTCAGTCTGGCTGTTTTTGCAGGCTTAAGGTGAAGATCGGTTCCTGCTGCCTTCCCTCCTTGCTTAACAGCAGTTAGCTGTTATGGGAGCCCACAGCTTTTACTGGGATCAACCGCTTGGGACGTTACATCTACCACTTGACAGGAGAATATAAATTTTTCCTACCTTGGTAGCATTTTTTTCCCTGCTTCTCTGGAATAGTTGGCATTCCTGAAAGGATGGAAGGGAGGGAGATGATACTGTTCCTGCAAGCTCCTCTACCAGGTTCACTATGGTTGAACAATATGGCCTCACTAGAAATTGAAATTGCCCACTGAAACCTTGCTCCCAGACCGCCTCCAGGGGACAGACCCTGACCCATCTTATGCAAGTTCCTCAGGTGCTCTACAAAAGAACTGTACCTGTGGGTGGCCAGGGAACTGAAAAATCTTGACTGGCAAGGGCACAAGAATAAAATATACTAAGATTTTCCTACGATTTGTCCAAAAGACAGAGGGCTCATGCAGATGTCAAAAGAAAGCTGTATCAATTAAATATTCCTGCAGCCCTCCGTTATCTGGCAATGCTCCAAGTGACTTACAATGGGGAGCAATTTATGTTTAATCACCCCAGTGAAGTGGACATGTTCCAGGAGGATATCAGAGGAGAGAGAAGGGCCACTGGTCACCCACATAGTCTGGCACAGAGAACCTCATGGCAGCCTATGGAAACAAATGCCAAAGACAGGGCAGCAGAGAGACCACTTGAATGCAATCATGTCCTACATGAGGAGCCCTGGCAAAAAGTGCAATGGGGTAGATCCAAAAAAATAAATAAACTGAACCACAGTGCCAAAGCCCTACCCCATAGAAATAGATCCCGAAGCTTCCAGAGGCTACAAAACTGCTCAGATGTGAGCAGTGCATCATCAGCAGACACCCCAGTTAAAAGAGGAAACAGATTCGCTGTCCTTCGAGACATGCCTTCAAATCTGATTAAACTCCCATGACCATCACTCAACTGTCCCTGGTGGTCAAAACAACAGAGGAGATCAGGATGGACTGGACCCCTCTCTTCCATGAGTGGGCAGACTGCATTGAAGATTACTGAAGGGCTGCCAACTCGGAACCTGCACATGCTACCCTGACTGACACCTCAAGGGAGAAGAATTAGGTAATTAAACCTCAGCTCAGGAATATGACTTCTTTTTCTCTCCCTTTTCCAAGAGATTACTGTTATGTCTGGGTTTGGGGGTAACTCATAGCCCATGCAGATCCACAGGATTACTTTGATTACTCAAGTTAATGTCACTCACTTCGTGCACCATGTGGCATGGCAGTGTCGCAGGGACTATTGCAAACGCCCATTATGTTTTTTGTCCTGCTCATCTGCACCACATGATCTATTCAGCAGCTCCAAATCTCATAAACTGATAGCTGTGGACTTTATTTTATTACCTGATCATGCTTAAGTGTGGACAGGATATCTGTAGGGCATTCTGTTGTATCTGCTCAAACCTGTTGCAAGCGAGCCAAAAAGCAGCTGTTGCTGCCTGATATTGATAAAGGGAATCAGTTGAGAAGGATATGGGGAAATAGACAACCTGATCCTGGGCTCCAGCTCTTAGAGGATACAGCCACTACAGCAGCACGGATATACAAAGTGGGGGGAATGGGGAAGATGGAGCATCCCTCTTGTTTGCCCACTTTCTAACTCAGCAAAGTGGCAATTATCAGAGGGTGGAATATTTTTGCCCTGTGTGCATCCAACAGAAAGCCCTCATTGCTGCACACTTCTCTTCAGTCTTCTCTTCCCAGGAGGGGGTTACAATTGGGTATATAAAAGGTTGTGAAGCTCACCCATCACTTTGGAAATGGAAGGTCTAGAGGCTCATAGCTGCACGGGACTTGCCAAGCACAAACCCCGCAGGTGAAGATAGTGGAATGGCAGCTTCCTATCCTCCCAGCTATCAATCTCCACTGTAAATCACAGCAAGGGGAGAGGACAAGAGAGAGTGGGGACTGGCTTTTAAATAATCCCTCTTTAATCTGAAGGGGTAGGAGGAGGAGACTCCTCAGCTACTTCCAGTAGCCCTCCAAAATCTCAGCAAAAGCATGACGTGATACAGGGCCTAAAATTACCACCATATGGCCCAGGAACCAACTAATAGACCCCAGGTATAGAGGCAAAGATTCCCCCACCCACCCCCAGCTGGGACCAGTTGCAAAGTAGGGGCCATGGGCCTCATTCTGATACTATCTACTGTTAACTAGTTAAGATTATTAATGTTTGGAAAGCACTGTTGATTTTTATACTGTTTGATATTTTCACCCCAGAGGGATCTCTGTGCTCTTGACATCTCCCGGGTTGAAAAGTAGGGCAGCATTGGACAGCATCTGCCGATGTAGTTCACAAAAGAAATTCATACCTCATAGGGGTTATAGGGGCTATGACTGAAGTGTTGAAATATATTAAGGGGAAGTTGAATAAGTTATACATACACATACAGTCTGAGCTAATTCCCCCAACAGCTGCCACCTGGAAGTCCAGGGGATACCGGAAGGGGAAGGTATTTTAGATAGTGGGTTCTTAAGGCTAGACATGCACACTGGATTGGTAAGTGATTGGGATCTAAGTTTTTCATGGTCTGGTTTCTTGGGTGAAGCCCCCCACCCCCCCAATAATTTCAAAATTTTCCTGTAGATAACACTAGGGCAATCACGGCCACCTCTTGGAATGTGAGGGGCTTAAACTCACCTATAAAGAGGAAAAAAAAATCCTAACCAGGCTCAAACAGTTAAACATGCAGGTCGCTTTTATACATGAAACCAAACTCTCTGATCATGAAGCTACGAAGCTAGTCAGGGAATGGGTAGGGTGGGAGGTGCACAGCACCGCTGGGACAGCAAGGAGAGTGGTTTCTATTCCTTGCCACAAAAAAACTGCACTGGGACCTGCTAGATCACAAGAGGAATGGGGAAGGGCACTGGGTGATTGCAAAAGTTGCCTCTCCTATTAGGAAAATGATTCTAGTGAATGTCTATGCCCCAAATGAAGATACCCCAGAGTTCTTCCACGGTCTTTCCCAAACTCTGTCAGAGTTTGCCAGCGAAGAGTCTGAGATTTTCCTAGGGTGGGGATATGAATTTGCTGTGGGATCACTTTCTGGACAGGTCAAACTCTAGGCCAGAACCACAAAAAAAGTCCCTGCTTCTCTCAAAGACTTAGCTACCCTCCATAGTCTGAAAGATATTTGGAGGCTCCAGCACCCAATGAGAGGGATAATACCTACTTTTCAGCTGCTAGACAGATGGTGAGCAGACATGATTATTGGCTCACTTCTCCCCGGATTTCTCAGAATGTCATGGCATTAAAAATTGTCCTCCCTATACCTATCTGATCATGTCCCTCTGACCATGGCCTTAATGGGAGGACAGCACCCCAAGAAAGCCCTGGTGTGAAGGCTAGACCCCCCTGTTTCTGCAGGATGCAGACTTTAAATCTTGGGTGACTAAAGAATCCCATAACTACTTTAAAGACAACCCTTCGGGTCTGCACCTTCTGCAGCTATTTGGGAGACATTTAAGGCAACCTTATGAGGCAAGATAATTATCTATGCTTCACACCATAGGAAGGAAAGGGAGAGTGAGGCATCCGAACTGGAAAAACAGCTGGTTGAGAAAGAAGACATATATAAAAAAGTCTCAGGATCTCTAGCCTCACAGGCCCTGATATACGAGATAATTAATCTAAGGATGCAATTAAACAATCTAGCTACTTGAAAGGCAGAATTATAAATCCAGAGAATGTACCACAAGTATTGAGCCTTAGGGAAAAGTCAGGAAAGCTTTTAGCTTTTCACTTGAAAAAGCCTCAGGCTGAGAGGCATATAGCCCAACTGCAAAACTCAAAAGGGGAACTCCAATCCTCAGAGGCAGGGATTAATCAGGCTATATCAGAATTATACAAAACATTGTACAGCACTCATATTAATTGGGATGCCCAGAAATATAGGGATTTTGTAGCATCTCTGAACATGCGAAAACATTCTAGCATGTAAAGTGAGATGTTAGACAAACCCCTTAGAAGAGAGGAGGTTAGAGAGGTCATCTCTTCAATGGCCCCCCACAAAGCCTCTGGAGCAGATGGTTTCCCTGCTGATCTATACAAACTTGTTCAAGACTCAGTTTCCCTTCCTATGATTGATGCTTCAGAAGGCTCTGCTAAAAGAGAAACTACTGGACACCTTAAGGGAGGCCTTTGTCACAGTGCTACCAAAAGAGGGTAAAAACCCTACACTCCCTGCCAGCCACAGGCCCATTTCCCTGATAAATGCTGATACAAAGATCTTTCCTAAGGTGCTGGCTGCTAGGATGGAGGGGGTGCTCCTCTGCCTGGTACACCCATCACAGGTGGGTTTTGTAAAGGGACGTGCCAGTGCGGATCATCTGTGCGCTCTAGTCACAATGATGCAGGGTATGGCACTAGCTCCCACTCCTGCTACAGCTATCACAGTAGACTTTGAAAAAGCTTTCTACGTAGTGGAGTGGGAGTTCCTGTCTGCTACCCTGCAACATCTTAACTTTGGCCCCTCCTTCAGAGGCTGGATTAGGATGTTGTATAATAATCCCACTGCTAGGATCCTCACCAATCAGTCACTCCAACCTGTTTACTCTCCACATAGGAACCAGACAGGGGTGCCCTCTTTCCCCCCATGCTTTTTGTCTTGGTGATTGAAGTCCTGGCATGCGCACTCAGAGCACACCCTGAATTACATGGTCTGTAGGTGGGTGGACCCACATCTCATACACTTCTGTATGCTGATGATTGTCTCAGTATAGGCAGTATAGTGCAGTGGTTTAATGCTCTGAACTGCAAACCTGGAGACCTGGGTTTGAATCCCACAGCCCCCACTTGCATACTGTGTGACCCTGAGTAAGTCACTTAACTTCCTTATGCTCCCAGGTCACACCTGTAAACAAACTTCAGCTTAGTGTGTCTCTCCTGGTCAAAAATATTAAAATAATAAAAAATCAGTCTGATTCTAACTCGGGACCTGCAAACCAGTATTCCCCACATAATGGCCCTATTAAACTCCTTTGCTAATATCTCAGACCTCCGAATAAACATTGGTAAAACTGAAGTGCTACCTCTAAACTCCCATACCTCGCCGCACATGATCGCTGGCCTGGGCAAAAGAACAAATCAAATATTTCGGAGTGTTGATCTAGCTCCAAAAATTCAGACACTGATGGATAGAAATCTCTCTCCCCTATTAGCTCAGCTCCACACAGAAATCCAGAGATGGAAACATCTCAAACTATCTACACTGGGAAAATAGTTGCACTAAAGCTAATGATAGCACCTAGAATCTTTTCCTGATATCTCACCTACCGTTGAAAGTCCCGAGCAAATGGCTACAAAGAGTTGACTCCCTGGTAGGCAACTTCTTGTGGGGCTCTACAATTTCAAGCTACAGTACAGTGAAACTGAGAGCACCCTGGAACAAGGGGAGATTGGGGCTCCCAATTTCCAACTCTATACTCTTGCCTTTTCTGTAGCCAGAATATGCAGAGTGTTTCAGGATCTAGGATACAACAGGCCAGCATGGTGTGAAACAGAGCAAGGTTTAATGGGAGGGACAGACATCTCAGCATTCCTTAAGAGTTTTTTTACGCAGTAATCTAAAGGGCTGGAAGGTAATATAGGATGCACATAAAGTATGGTTAAAGGTGGGTCAGAAAACTAACTCCTGCCTTAACCCAGGCAAACTGGTATGTTTTTGGAACAACCCCAGCTGGATGGTAGCCCATGATGATGGTGACTGTGATTGAGCACTTTCAAATAGGGTGACTCAATCTCGGCACCTGTGCACAGGGCTGCCGGGAAGGAAGGATGACTGGATAGGGGATTTGACAACTATAGCGACAGGATGTCGCTATGTATACACGAGCACGGGGGAAGGGGATGGTGGGCAGGGACCATGCCGTGGGACTGACAGAAGGGAAAGGAGGGTTTGTGGAGTATAGAGCAGTGGTGGGCTGCTGAGTTGGCTGTGTGGCATGGTGGGTTGGTGGCAGGCTGGGGTTGGGAGGTTGTCGGGTTCTGTTCTGGGTGAGCTAATTTTTTGCACCGGATCAGGGTTTTTTTTTTTGCAACCCCCAAGACGTGCACCCCCTTGGAGTTAAGAATCCTTTAGTAGGGGTGTGTGGGAGGTGCAGCCCCCTGCATAAATGAAAAAAACCTAACTGTCCTGCTCCTTTTTGTTGTGCGCCATGAGTGTACATCGCCAAAATTGATTTTCGGCAATGTACACTTGTCCAAATGACGATCGCCTTTCCGCAGTCGCCATTATGACATGGAACCCAGCTGGATGATTGATCATAAGCCTATCAACTGGTTAGGATAGAGGGAAAGAAATATATTTAGAGCTAGACACATCCTTACAAAGGATGGAAAAAGCATTGATTCCTTCACTTCACTCAAACAGATGTACCAAATCAATTGCCACAGCCAAATCTTTGGAAGTATTTTCAAATAAGCCATACATGCAACAGCTGGCTCCAAAAACCTTGCAAGTGTCACACATGCAGCCAGAAGGGAAGTAATCAATGCCCCCCACTGCCACTTGAGAAATGGCCTCAAAAAGCAAAGGGACTAGCAGGACTCATGTACAAGAAGCTAAGGGATATAGCAGCAGACCCGTCCAGCAGGGCCAGGTCCAAATGGCAGGAGTTACTTAATATACCCATATCCGACAGGGACAGGACCTCATGCTGGTCAGCAACCAAAAGAACTTGTCTGGACTCTCACAGCCTTCTGATACAAAATAAGATACAGCATCTGTGGTACTGCACCCCCTCTCAATTGACAACCATGAGGCTTATCCCGACCGATGCGTGCTGGAGGTGCGGTGTACATAGTGTTGACCTCCTACATGTCCTATGGCAGTGCCTCCCGATCCACTCATTATGAGACAGGGTTATTACATAATGCTATAGAATAATAAACATGCAGCTGCCAAATTTCCCTGCGCTATGGCTACTGGGACTTTACTCAGATGTATTGCGGGTGCCCTACAAGACCAGACTATGGCTTTTACAAGATTCAGTGGAGGTAAAGAGGGTCCTCCTAAGAAGATGGCATTTGACAGAGATCCTCACTTTTCAAGAATGGTTGATGGCCATGGAAAAGCTGGCAAACTTCTCAAGAATGTCTCGCTTCACTGCTGGGACTATTAGCATTTACAAAGAAAGTTGGGCCTCATTTGGCACATATGTTGCTGCCATAAGGATATCTCCCAGAATAGTGCAGGGTAAAGGCCTACTAAAACCTCCCTAAGTCCCAAGGGACAATCTTTGCAATGAACCCCCAAGCAAAAGAATACCCTCCCAAATACAGGCCCACTACCATAAGGTACCAACCGCAATGTCAATATCGCTAGAACATCACAAAGGGATTCCCATTGTAACTCATGAGTGTATTAAAACTAAAAGATACCAAATACAAATGTATTAGCTTCTGATGGTAGAACTCTGTAATCATTCTGTATCTCCTTAATGACATTAATATACCCCAAATTAGATGTGTACCCTTAACAGATTACCCCATTCTTAACATCTGTTGAAAGGTAAAGTCAAATGTGACAAGATAAGTGTCAAATAACTATGGTTTACAATGTATTGTACCTGATGTACTTACTTCTGATGTTACTCTGTAAAACTGAAAAACTCAATAAAAAGATTAACTGTAAAAATAAAAAAACTTTGCTGTAGGGAGTGAGGGTCCCCCATGTATTCTACCTTCTTACAGAATGGTCCCCATGGTTAACCTATCAAATATTATTTCCTGGAATATAAATGGAATTTCTAATCCCATTAAAAGAACTTGATTATTATGTAACCCCCCTACAAATGGGGGTTCCCGAACAGTCTTCCTTGAGCTTGCCTAAATGCTCACTGCCAGGCTGGTGTCCTGCGTTTTAGCAGTTTAAACGTTATTGCCAGAGAGTTCCTGTACAGCCCCTGTGTGCACTGTCTCTTTACAAGCTGCCTAGATTGCTGTTATAATTAATCTGGGGGGGGGGGGGCTGAGTGTTTCTATGCTCGAGTCCTGCCCAGGTTGTCATATAATCGCTCCGTTCTGCTATCGCTATTTGTGCAGAGGGAGCTCTGTTATAAGATGTACTTGTTTGTTGATTCTCTATTGGAATGCTTTCTTTGCAGCATGGAAAGTTCTGTTTATCACCACCCTCTTGGTCCTGGACTGCTGAAATGGGCCAATCAGTACCTTTGGGGACTTTGAAATTGAGCCTGTCCCCAGGGGCTTTGTGGGAGCAAAATTCTGTAGGAATTGTAGTTTTGGGCTTCTGGCACCTAAATGAACCTGGTGGGGTAACCCTTGTTGTGACTGATAGAGGAATCAACCAACCAAACCTTTTGGATCCTGGGAAAGTCACAGGCTGCTTGCAGCTAGCTTCAGATCTAAGTTGAGAAGTGAAGGAGTAACAGCTTGAGATATTCGAGCAGCAATCCTGCGTGGATTCACACGGGAAAACTGTGAAAGGGCTGAGTTTTGGCTTGCCTGTCAGCCTGCTGTCCCTGAGAGGGAAAATAGAGTTGATTCAGACTGAATCCTAGTTGTGAGAATGATTTAAGCCACTGGACTGTGACCAGGCTTTAACCTGAAGAAGACCAAAGATTTGCTGAACACAATCGACCTGTCAGGATTTCCAGCCACCTCTAAACTCCTGGTTTGTGCAGAGACTCTGTAATTGTGACCGGATAGCAATCTGCCTGGTACAGTAGAATTTCTTACATGTAAATGTGCTGCAATGGAGCAATAACCGGCCACAAGGTGGAGCCTTTCGGAAGAGTTATTCATCCACGGCAACTGCCAAGTCAACATCCAAGTCTGCATCGCTTGAGCGGTCTAAGGTGGTGGGTCCCTCAATGGAGACTACAAGGAAGGTGAAAGGTGTATCCACCCAGGCCGTGCTTGACAGTGGGTCTCAAGTGACCATAGTGTTCCAACACTGGTATCCAAAGCATCTTCCGGATGTGCCCCTACAAACCTTGGAAGGTTTACACATGTGGGGGTTGAGCGAGCAGTCTTCTCCATATTCAGGATATATTAGGATCTGGCTGTCTTTCCCTACCTCAGTAGCTGGAGTAGATGAACAAGTCGAGACACTTGCCTTTGTGTGTCCCCCTACCGGACTGTATGATGGGGTTCCTCTATTAATTGGGACAAACGGCCACATGTTTGGGAGACTGGCACAACTCTGTCATGAGAAGCAAGGGCAATGGACTGGGTGAGCCCTAAGAATTCAGGCTCTGATCAAAAGGACCTATGATTTGCAATGGAAACCCAAGGGAGTAGACCAGAATGAACCTGTGGGGATCATGTGGAAGAAGGATCCTAAATCCCTGGTACTGGCACCCAATGCCCAGTGTACCATTCACAGGGAGGTTCGTCTCTGAAAAGATGTCAAGAACAAAATATTAATGTTGGATGCACCAGGAGATGGATAGTTGCCAGAGGGATTGTTGGTCAAACCCAGCATCTTGCCTGCCCATGCCCATGCCTATGCATGACGCGTGATGGTTCAGATTCAGAATGTGTCAGATTGGGAGATCCAGGTGAACAGAGGCTGCACCTTAGCTACAGTACACTGGGCAAGCACTGACATATTGCCCAGCAACAAGTATGCTAGAGAAATGGAGAGAGTGACCCCGGACTTATTTGACTTTGGTGATTCCCATTGCCAGCTGAATGGAAGGCTAGAATTAGAAACATAGTAACGTAGATTTTGACAGCAGATAAGGACCTCTTGGCCCACCCAGTCTGCACATTTCCCTACCTAATGGATAAGCTGCAGATCCTAGTTAACCAGCAGCCTACTTCTTTCTACCCCCACCCCCTAGAATTGCCTTATGACTATCCCATGCATGCTTGAATTCCACCACTGTTTTTGACTCCACAACCTCCTCCGGAAGGCCGTTCCATGCATCCACAACACTCTCTGTGAAAAAATACTTCCTTAAATTACCTCTGAGCCGCCCCTCTATCTTCAAATTGTGCACCCTGTTCTTGCACACCTCTTTTTTTGAAAGATGCTACCCTCTTGGACTTTGTTGATTCCCTTGAGGTACTTGAAAGTTTCTATTATGCCCCTCTCCTCCTTTCCTCAAGGCTATACATATTAAGCTCCTTAAGTCTCTCTTCACATGTCTTCCAGTGCAGACCCTGCACCATTTTAGTTGCCCTCCTCTGACAGCTTCCATCCTGTCTATGTCTTTGCGGAGATTGGGTCTCCGAACTGCACGTAGTACTCAAGATGGGGTCTCGCCAACTGTCTGTACAAAGGGATAACAACTTCTTGTTTTCTACTGGTGATGCCTCTCCCTATGCATCCCAGTATCCCCCCAGCCCTCCTTGCTGCCCTCTCACATTGCTTGCCCACCTTTAGGTCATCTGATATGACTACCCCCAGGTCCCTTTCCATTTTTGTTGTTGTTAGTATCTCACCCCCAATTGTATACTCTTCCCCTTGGTTTTTGTTTCCCAGGTGCATTACCTTGCACTTCTAAGAATTGAATCTAAGCTGCCATACATTTGACATTCCTCTAACCTTGCCAAGTCCCTTCTCATCCTTTCCACACCACCTTGTGCATCAACTCTGTTGCAGATCTTTGTGTCATCTGCAAAGAGACATACTTTTCCTTTCAGTCCCTCTGCAATGTCGCTTATAAAGACATTGAAGAGGACCGGTCCTAATACTGAACCCTGCGGTACCCCACTAGTAACCCCTCTTCAGAGTGGACTCCATTTACTATTACTCTTGTGTCCTATTCTCCAGCCAATTCTTTACCCAGGCTGTCATCTTGGGACCCACTCCCAGGCTGGCTAACTTGTATGTTAATCTTTATGGACTGTGTCAAATGCCTTGCTAAAGTCTAGGTAGTCCATGTCCACAGCCCTTCCTCGATCTACTACTTTGGTCACCCAGTCAAAGAAGTCTATCAGATTTGTCTGGCATGACCTTCCCGCTGTGAATCCATGCTGCCTTGGGTCCTGTGCCCTCTGGCCTCTAGATACTCAACAATTCTTTCCTTCAGAAGTGATTCCATCATTTTCCCTATCACTGAGGTTAAACTAACAGGTCTGTAGTTTCCTGCTTCTGCCTTGCTCCCACTTTTGTGAAGGGGAATCACATCTGCCCTCCTCCAGTCCTCAGGTACCACCCCATCCTCCCATGATTTGTTAAAAAGGGTAGTCAAGTGGTGTCACTAGTTCCTACTCTTTAGTTCTTTTAGAATTCTGGGATGAATCCCATCAGGCCCCATTGCTTTGTCCACCTTCAGTTTTAGAGTTCTTTTCAGAACCCTTTCTTCTGTAAATGGGCTGGTATCAACTTCTGCATCCAGAGTGTTTCTACTGTTTGTTTTGTGTACCTTCCTCTTCGTTTGTAAATTCTGAGCAAAAATATTTGTTTAGTATCTCTGCCTTTTCACAGTCTCCCTCTGCCCACCCTCCTCCCTTTATTAAGCCTCACTATCCCTCCCTTGGTCTTCCTTCACTCCCAGATGTACCTATAAAGGTTTTTATCCTTCTTCACTGAGTTGGCTATCTTTTCCTCGGTTTGGACCTTTGCTGTTCTGACTGCCTTCCCAGCCTCCTTTTGCTTTAACTGATACAGTTCTCTGTCCTGCTCTTTCTGTGATTCCTTGTACTTCCTGAATGCTTTCTTTTCTCTTGAACTTTCACTGCCACTTCTTGAGAACCATAGTGGTTTCTTACATCATTTTGTTTTGTTTATTTGCTTCACACAAAGGCTTGTTACCTCTGTGATGGCAATTTTTATTATTCTCCATTGTTCTTCCACCCCTCCTTCCTGCCCATTTGCTAGTGCATTTCTTAGGCACTTACCCATTTTGGCAATGTCAGCCCTCCTAAAGTCCAGTACTTTTGCCTTTGTATGGCTTGACTCTATTGCTGTGTTTATTGTGAACCATACTGTTCGATGGTCACTAGTTCTCAGATGGCTACCCACATCTACATTTGTGATCCTCTCTCCATCTCCATTTGAGAGAATCAGGTCTAAGATTGCTCCGTCTCGAGTGGGCTCCAATACTAGTTGTCTAAGGCATGCCCCCTGTAGGGCATCTAGTATAACTCCACTCTTCGAAGTGGCTGCTGCAACTGCACTCCAGTTAACATCTGGCATATTCAGATCACCCATCAGCAATATCTTCCCCTTTTTCTGCCATTCTAAGCATACTTTCTATCATTTCCTTGTCTATTTCCTCCCCCTGAGAAGGGGGTCTGTATACAACCCCTGTGTGGATTGTGGTGCCACTGCCTGTCTCCAAATTTACCCACAGTGCTTCTTCTCCTCCATTTACCCTTTTGTTCTGTTGCTTTTATTCCTTCCCTTATGTAAAGAGCTACTCCTCCTCCTCTTTTGCCCTCCTGTCCCTTCTGTAGATAGTGTATCCTGGTATGTTTACATCCCAGTCATGGTTTTGTGTACCATGTTTCTGTGACTGCCATGATATCCAGATGTTCCTCCTCCATCAAGGCCACTAATTCAGGAAGCTTGTTACCCAGACTATGGGCATTGGTACTCATTGCTCTCCATTTTTGATGGCTTTTACCTTCTGTTGCAGCATTCCCCACTGACCTTTCTACCTCTGTCTTTTCTCATTTAGTACCCTGTTTTGTAGGGAGAGGCTGGGATTTTCCTGCTGCTTATCAGTGCCTCCCCCTTTGGCTAGTTTAAAAGCTTGCCAATGAAGCATTTAAACTGATTGCTCAAAAGACTTGTTCCCTTCCTGAACAGATGCAGACCATCCTGCCAGTATAGGCTGGTGCCCCTCCAGGTGGAACCCCAGTCCCCAATGAAGCCAAACCCCTGTGCTCCACACCATTTTTTCAACCATTCATTAAACTGCATGGTGCTAATTACCCTTGACTCCACCATGCCATTGGCAGGCAGCACCTCTGAGAAGGATACTGTGTGTGCTACTTGTCTTTTGCCCCTCCCCAACTCTGCAATGTCCTCCTGCACTGCTCTAATCTCATGATGAGCCAAGTCATTTGTCCCTAGGTGGACAATTACGTCCAGCTCAGACTCCCTTGCAGCTGTTCTCATGATCCTGAGGATGCGCTTCCTGTCCCTCCAAGCCATGGCACCAGGCAGGCACCTTACTTCAGTTTTCCCAGCTCCCCCAGTTCTATCCCCCTAAAAATTGAGTCCCCCACCTGGAGCTGCTTCCTTTCCCTCTGGTGTCCTCTGCCTCCTTCCTGTGGGCCTCCCTAGTGACAGTTGTCATCAGTCTTCTCTGCACATCCATAGGGGAGCTATGCTCCACCAGAATGGTGTATGGATTGTGGAGCAGAACAACTAACTGGGTGTGCCTCTGTTCCACCATCCTCACCCTCACTGCTGTACTTTCTTTGCAACCTCTGAGGTAGTGGTGGTGGCGCTGGTGCTCCCTGGATGGGGGAGGTTCCCTTCCTACTGTCCAGTGTGGCCTGGGGAAGGTTTCCTTACTACTGTCCAGTGCAGCCTGAAGACGGTCAACTTCCTCCCTCAGGGCAGAGAGTTGTCTGCAAATAGGGCAGCATCTCAGCCTCTAGAAAGACTCCTGGAAGACTGCTGCCCCACAGCTATTACATTGCACTACTCCCCACATTTTGTTTTTTGTGTGTGTGTGATTGGTTTGTTATATAGAAATATATATATTATACAATGTGTATGCTTATATTGTCAGTGCAGTGTGCTAGAGAGGATATGACAGTGATATGCGCCTTGCACTCTTGAAGAAATTATGACAGAACCCCAGGTATAAAGGAACTATTTCCAGGGGTTGGTGGGGTGAGGGGTTGGAAGGGGTTGGGCCTAAACTGTGCCCTCACAAAACAATCAGCTAAAAGCTCTGACCCACTGCTGCGATGAGTGTCTTCCTGTCAGCAAGATGCCCTACACAACAATTTGACAGAGAAAATACCTTGCTAATCAAACAGAGAAAAATCCACACATCCAAGTCAGACATAGGTAAACCTCCCCAGCCCCAAAACAGGCCTGGTGGTTTTTGCTCTGAAAGCAGTCAGCTCCAAAATAAGTCAGCTGTGCTTTAAACTCTTCCTGCACTGAACATCTTAAGAGTTGTAACAAACAAACGTAAACCTAGATCCACCTTCCTCTGTTGCTTGAAAGACTGTCTTTTCCTGCTTCACACTGCAGGTTTTGCTATGACAACTCCTTAACCACAGTAACTTATTTAAAAAAAGTTTAACTATCACAAACTCCTACGCACCAGTAAATTATTTAAAAATAGTTTCTATCCCAAAATCATAGTAGTCAATCCAGCTACCCCAAGGGACAACCAAAATGCAGTATTCAAACACTTGTGAAGTTACTTCCAAGATAAGCAGAGTTTGCAAGCTCCTTTTTCAACTCCTCAGCCACCTGTAATTTATTTAGAAATAGTTTAACTGTCAGAAAATCCTAGTAGACAATCTAACTACCTCCAAGGGTCTACCCAAATGCAGTATTTAAATCCTTCTGCAGTTACTCACAAGATGAACAGAGTTTGCAAGCCCCTTCTTGGTTAAACACTAAATAAATATGTGAATAAAAAGCAATTACCAAGGGTAGTTAGTTTCACCTCCCACAGAATTAAGCAAAAGTGCACGTTGTTGCAGATATCAAGTGCAATATAGAATTTCTCACACAGCTCACAGCTGAATAAAGAAGTAGTGTCCTTCCAGGTCAAGAAGAATTAGCAAGAAACTCACCCAGAAAGACCAAGTGTTTTCATTAAAAGAATCGGACGAGGGGTGTGTCCAGGGTGCTGAGCATCACATACGCCTACATAATGACCAGCCATTTCAAGAGGGATCCCAACGCCTCACCCCAGCAAACATAGATGATGTGCTGAGACACCTGCAGGAAATGCTCTCTACTGGCATGATACAAGAATCAAGGAGACCATATGCCTCTCCCATTGTGGCTGTGAGTAAGAAGAATGGGTCTGTGAGGATGTGTGTTGATTATCGAACCCTGAACTGGCAGACCATCCCAGATCAATACACCATGCCCTGTATACAAGTTGCCCTGGATTGCTTGAATAGGAGCAAATGGTTCTCTGTATTGGATCTTCGCAACGGATGTTACCAGATTCCGATGGCCCCAGAGGACCATGAGAAAACAGCCTTCATCTGTCCTCTGGGGTTCTATGAATTTCTGAGAATGCCACAGGGGATTTCAGGTGCCCCGCCTCCTTTCAGCGACTGACGGAACGTGCGGTGGGGGATATGAACTTTCTGAAATGTCTAGTGTACCTAGATGATGTCATTGTGTTAGGACGCACATTAGAGGAGCATGAGACCCGACTGTTTAAAGTTCTGGACTGATTGGAAGATTTCGGCCTCAAGCTGTCCATTGACATGTGCCAGTGTTTCAAACCTCCATGAAGTATGTGGGGCACATAGTATCTGCAGAAGGAATAGAGACCGATCACAGTAAGGTTGAGTCACTGACTACTTGGCCACAGCCCCATAACTTGAAAGAACTACAATGTTCTCTGGGGTTCTGTGGCTACTACCACAGGTTCATAAAAGACTATTCAAAGGTGATTCGCTCGCTCCTGAATCTTACCCAGTGTTATCCCCCTACCAACCGTAAATACAAGAAAGGGTCTGTCAAAGAACCAGAGAAAGTGTACTTCCACACAGGTGAACCTTTTGGGCCCCACTGGACACCCAAATGAGAAGCAGCCTTCCACAAAGTCATATACCAGCTCACCCATGCCTCCATCCTCACCTATGCTGACCCTACCAAGCCCTATGTGCTGCACACAGATGCTAGTCTGCAGGGCCTTGGAGCTGTGCTGTATCAAGACCATGAGGATGGTTTGAGACCAGTGGCTTTCACCAGTAGGAGCTTGACCCCGTCAGAGCGAATCTACCCTGTGCACAAGCTGGAGTTCCTTGCCCTAAAATGGGCCATTGTTGGCCAGTTTCATGAATACCTCTATGGGGCAAAGATATTGGTGAAGACTGACAATAACCCATTAACCTATGTACTGACTTCAGCTAAGTTAGATGCCACTGGGCACCGGTGACTTTCTGCCTTATCAACCTACGATTATGCTGTTGAATACAGGCCAGGACTGAACCATACTGATGCTGATGCCTTGTCATAAAGGCCAGTTTCCAAGAGTGATTGGGTCAGGCTGCCTGAACTTGACATCCAAGCATTGTGCCAAAAGTTTGACAGAGATGAACAGACGTCTGCGGACACAGTGGACTGTCTAGTAGATTGCTTGGGCTCTCCTGATACCTGCATACTGGCTGCTTATTGCCATTTCTCTGCTCTAGATATTAGTGCACTACCTCAGCTTGACAATGACAGTATTCGGTGGGCTCATTCCCAAGATCCTAGGATTCAACCCGCACTTGATGCCCTTTGTGCGGGGAAAGATGTGTCTAAGTTATGTTCCCCTGACTTGCGAACTGCCCTATTGTTTAAAGAAGGCCCCAGGTTGAAGTTGCTCAATCAGTTGTTATACAGAGAGACAATGGATCATAGTGGTCAAGTAGACTAGTGATAATTGGTCCTGCCCATGGCCTTTAAACTCTTGGTAATGAGGTCCCTCTACAATCACATGGGGCACCTCGGTATTGACAGGACTCTCGACCTGGTATGATCTCGATTCTACTGGCCCAAGTTGGGGGTCAATGTTGAGCACCATGTAAAGACCTGTAGTCATTGCCTCCAAAGAAAATCCCTGCCTTGGAGGGCTGTCTCCCTTGTCAATATCACTACCAGTGCCCCTATGGAACTGGTCTGCATAGATTTTTTGTGTTTAGAACTTGATCAACGGAATATTGGCAATATGTTAGTGGTTACAGATCATTTCACACGGTATGCACAAGCTTTTCCAACTAAAGATCAAAAGGCCTCTAACGTGGCCAAGGTACTAGTGGAAAAATTCTTCATCCACCATGGTGCCCCCCCCCCCCAGTGGATCCACTCTGACCAAGGCAGAGACTTTAAAAGTAGGCTAATCAAAGAAATGCTCTCTGTGGGGGGGTGCGGAAGTCAAGAACCACACCCTATCATCCGCAGTGGGGACCTCAAGCAGAATGTTTTAACTAAACTCTTCTAGACATGCTGGGCACCCTCCATCCAAAAGACAAGCATAAATGGAGCCAGCAGATTAGCACCTTGGTACACTCATACAATTACACCAAAAATGACACTACTGGGTCCTTCCCCTACCGTCTCATGTTCAGGAGGGAGGCCTGACTGCCAGTTGATATCTGCTTTGGGGTCTTTCCAGATGAGGTCCGGGCTGAAAACTACCTGCAGTACATACAGAAACTGAAAGCTCAATTGAACCATGCATATCAACTGGCCCAGACAATGGCCGTCAAGAGAAATCTCATCAACAAAGAGAGGCACGATTAGAAAGTAAAGGCTCAAGAGCTATGGCCCAGAGACCGTGTGTTGTTAGACAATTTGGGACTACATGGCAAGCACAAAATTACTGATAGGTGGCACCATCTTCCTCATGTAGTAGTTGGAAAGTTGGATGATCTACCAGTGTATAAGGTACGCTCAGAGAATGAGTCCAAAGCTGTCAAGACCATGCACCTTAACCACTTACTGCCTATCGGCCAAGCTAATACTGAAGCTGAGCCAGCAGACATTGCCTCCCTGGGCCAGTGACTCGTGCTGCTGCAAGAAAGAGACAGAGTCAACCTACCCCAGAGGTTATAGATTTAAGGTTTCCCCCATAGTAGGCCCAGAATGATAGTGACTGTCAGTCCACCTCCCATGATAATGAATGTGACAATGCCTATTACCCCTCATATGAACTGAGCCAGTTGTTTCGAGGAAATCCTATCCTGAATTATGGGGATGAAGCTGGGCCTTCTGGACTGCCTAACCCCCCAGCTTCATTCTTGGAGCCAATGCTCCCTGAAAGTGAAGTGCAAAGTATTATGTCTGAGGCTGCGGACTCCCTGTGTTTTGTGGAACTGTGTGACTTGTCTGAAGAAGGGGCTGATGGTCTGATTCTCTCTGGTGACATACCAGAACCTGAAGAACAGTATGGGAGTGCTGACAGTCCTCTTTCAGTGCCACAAAGCCTAATTGTGCCTGAACCATCTCAAAATGAGCCAGCTGGGCCCTTGTCAGAAAATAATAGCGAGCAAAGTGTTGTGGAACCAGAGCTTACAGAGCAAGGAACTGACAGTGCTCCCAGTTTGGACATTCCCTTCCGTACAGAGGCACCCCTCACGAGTGACGAAAGCTCCAAGACTAGTGCTGAAAGTACAGAGACTGTGGTTCCCCCCCTAAATAGACTGGCTGAGCTGTCAAGCCAGTATTGCACTTCAGTTATGATTCTCCTGGGAGGCCAGTGGATTTGCCTCTCAGTGTGGTTCCCAAAGGTGTTTATGTTTCTCAGAGCTCACTACCCAAACTGAGCTTAAGGGCCAATTCCAGGTTGATTGTTCTTCCTTCTCAGTATGGTGCCCATGCCCCATCCAGCCCCAAGTTAGCTGATAGGGAAGGGCCCCCTCTTACATTGTTTAATGTACAAGAAGTTATTACATGAATCAGTATAGTGATGTGCAAAGTATGTTAATCGTAGTGAAATCAGTATTACATGTATGAAACATGCATACTGTAAGTATTGTCATTATGGATATAGTATTGTGAAGTGTAGTGCATATGTATAGTAAAGTAATGAATTTATGTTAACTGGTGCATGATGGAACAGACTTGACGTGGATTCCAAGTTTTCTCTAGGCAGTGAAGAGTGTAACCCCCCTACAAATGGAGGTTCCTGAACAGTCTTCCTTGAGCTTGCCTAAATGCTGACTGCCAGGCTAGTGTTCTGCATTTTAGCAGTTGAAACATTATTGCCAGAGAGTGCCTGTATAGACCCTGTGTACTGTACATTTAAGAGCTGCCTAGATTGCTGTTATAATTAATCTGTGAGGGGGGCTGAATGTTTCTATGCTCGAGACCCACCTGGGCTGTTAGATAATTGCTCTGTTCTGCCTTTGCTATTTGCGCAGAGGGAGCTCTGTTATAAGATGTACTTGTTCATTATCTATTAGAATAGTAAAGATATTGTATTTTGTCTAACCTGCCTTCTTTGCAGCATGGACAGTTCTGTTTAACACCACCCTCTTGGTCCTGGACTGCTAAAATGAGCCAATCAGTACTTTTGTGGACTTTAAAATGGAGCCTGTCCAGAGGGGCTTTGTGGGAGCAAAATTCTGTAGGAATTGTAGTTTTGAGCTTTTTACACCTAAATGAACCTAGAGGGGGAGCCCTTGTTGTTACTGACAGAGTAATCAGCCAACTGAACCTTTTGGATCTTGGGGAAAGTCCCAGGCTGCTTGCAGCTAGCTTCAGATCTGAGTTGGGAAGTGAAGGAGTAACAGCTTGAGATATTCGAGCAGCAATCCTGCGTGGATTCGCATGGGAGAACTGTGAAAGGGTTGAGGTTTGGCTTGCCTGTCTGCCTTCTGTCCCTGATAGGGAAAACAGAATTGATTCAGACTGAATCCGAGTTGTGAGAACCATTTAAGCCACTGGACTGTGACCAGGCTTTAACCTGAAGAAGACCAAAGATTTGCTAAATGCAATCAGCCTGTCAGGATTTCCAGCCACCTCTGAACTCCCAGTTTGTGCAGAGACTCTGTAATTGCGACCGGATAGCAATCTGCTTGGTATAGTAGAATTTCTTACATGTAAATGTGCTGTGTGCTGTTAGTGGGTCATGATTTGGTTCCCCACTGAGTGCTGAACTGTGTTCTGCTTGCTGGAGGCTGCATCCAGCTCCCACGGACTGAATCCATATTGCATCTCCATTTGGCCTGGGCCTTGCCACACTGGCCCAGCCAGAATACCCGCTACACAGAGAAAGTCATCAATGAGAGACCTGTCTGGGGATCAGCCCCCTGCTTAATGCCTTGAACAGGAATGATGCCTCGGTGATTTGTGTGGGCCCTGCTTCTCCTGGCTCTCCAGTTCTAAAAGCTGCTGTCTTGATTTTGTCCTGCCTGTGTCCTTTATTGGCTATCATGAGTAAACATCAGGGTAGCTCCCTGCAACAACAGTTAAATCTAAAGTGTTGTCATCTGATTGCCTTGTTGTCTTTTCTATCATGAGCTGAGCCCTCCGGCTCCGGATTACAAATAGTGTGTGTGTGTTGTGCATGTTGCTTTCTTCCATCAAAGGGCACCAACCAGCTGCAATGCCGGCCTACCCCTGGCAACGTTCCTGGCTAACCCACCATTTTCCTACCTGGGTACCCAGAGTGTGTGACTGTGTAGGGACTCTGAAGTGCATGCATAACTGTCTGATTGATATAGCCTTTAAGCAAATCAACCTGATTACACCCCTCCCTTGTTCAAGTCCCCTGAATAAATCAGATCTAACTATTTTTGCATTTAACCTGACTGTGGTTCCAGTTTGTGCCAAAAGTACTGTACTGTTGCTATTTGCTCTGCATAACCTTGTTTTACAGGGGGTCTCCAGGGTCGAGCTAGAGGAACCAGCCCTGGTGGTAAGAGCAAACAGTGTGGGTAATTGCCTGGTGAATAAGGGTCATTGTGAAAGTGATTATTGTGTATTGTTCAGGCCACTAGAAGGGAAAGAGGGGGGTTACAGTGTCCCAGAGGGCTGTGCCCAGGTTAGCTTGACCTCTAACAACCCTAACCTCTGGGTGGAGGCACCTGTTTCAGTACCCAGGCCCCTTAACCTGCTACTAGCCAAGCAGGCAGGGGTAGTAGCCCTTGGGATAGCACCACCTAGGGGTTACAATGACAACAGCTAAAACGCAAAAACCCAGTCTTGTGTATCTGGAGGAGACATACCTACCACAAGTAGAACATGATAAATTTAAATCCAGGGGCTTCCTCACAGTTTTTGCCACCTCTCACAAATCAGGTCGCTGCAGAGGAGTGGCAATTTTGATCCTGCAAGGGACACCCTTTCATGCCCAGGACCAATATTCAGACCTTGTGGGGGTGCTTTGTCATTGCAGTGGGAAACTTATACAATACACAAGTAACTCTGGCTAATGTGTATTTCCCACAAGGCTCTGACAAAATTCTAGTTCAATGTTTCTTCAATAAGTTACTACCAATTCTCCAAGGGCAACTAATCCTCGGAGGGGATTTTAATATCACCTTGTCACCTACCTTGGACACTACAGGCCCAGTTCTTCATACAGTAGATCGACTAACCTACAGAAATGCCTTCATACCACATTAGCAATCAAGGCTTTATTGACCTCTGGCAAAATTTTTTCCCCATGGCTCCAGCTTATACCTTCTCTACACCCAAAACAGGCATGTCAGCTTGCTTAGATTATTTGTTTCCCACAGCTGAACATCTAGATACAGTTCATGATACTGGCCATGGCCCAATTATTCTCTCAGACCATGCTCCTGTCCAAGCTCAGATCAATTTGGGTAAACCTCCCCATCGAGCCCCCTGACATATAAATTTAGCATTACTTAAGGATCTGGAATTTATCAAAATTACACAAATCTTGAATGGAAATTTCGACCCTAATATCTCATCCATTGTGTTATGGAATATGGTTAAAACCCTCTTGCGAGGAGAATTCATTGCGTACTCCTCCCGCAAAAAAGAGAATTAGACAAATGCATAACTGATCTCCAACTTAAGCTAGCAACCTTACAAACTTTTTTCTACAAGGAGACAGGTCTCTTTCCCTACAAATACTGTACAATTGGGGAAGCAAGAGCTCCAAAACATACTTGATTCTAAGATGGAGCAAGCTTTGCTGTACCTTTAACGCTACAACTATGAGAGTGGTCTGAGGGGAGCTTGTAATCTGGTGAAGAAACTCCAAGCATGTAAAACAAAAGCCTTTATCCCTCAAATGTTTGATTTGGACATGGACCAACTCAATACCCATCCTTCTGCAGTTAGAACCATTCTAGCCACATTCTATAAATAGCTATATTCTGTGGACCCAGTGGTTCCATCTCAACAACTCTATAATTATCTTCAGTCTCTCCCCTTTCCCAAATTAGATGAAGCAACTGCTCTGTCGTTGGATGCACCTATGATGGCTGAGAAGATACATCATACTCTCCAAGACACTAGTCCCAGAAAATCACCAGGACTGGATGGATAACTGGCTGAATTCTATAAGAAATTCAGATCTGAACTACTGTAGTATCTCTTCTCCTCCCAGTCTAC
The DNA here is from genome assembly GCA_016271365.2 of Neoceratodus forsteri. Taxonomy (NCBI): domain Eukaryota; kingdom Metazoa; phylum Chordata; order Ceratodontiformes; family Ceratodontidae; genus Neoceratodus; species Neoceratodus forsteri. The sequence goes on from CM057450.1 coordinate 309,677,996, forward strand.
CATGCTACTCAACAAGGTGATCCTCCTCCACCACCTTGGCATTATGCAGTCATTTCTGCCCTCTCCAAACCTAATAAGGACCCATGCTATGTCCCTTCATGTAGACCAATCTTCCTCTTAAATTATGACTATAAAATCTATATGTCCATATTAGCCCACAGACTACAGACCTTGCTTCTCTGCTTAATTAACCCAGACTAAGTAGGTTTCATTTTCAGCCACCAAGCACATGACAGTGTGATGCGAACCCTTCTGTTAATAGACTATGCCTCTTCTCGTAAGATTCCACTGATGTTACTAAGCCTTGATGCTGAAAAGGCTTTTGACTGGGTGGCCTGGCCTTTTCTCTGCACCTCATTGGCAGCCTTTGGTATCTCAGAAAAATGTATGCCTTCCCTGTAAAATATTTTTTCCTCTTCCCAGGCCTATGTACGTTTCAATGACTCCTTCTCAGACCCCTTTCCAATAAGGCGATGAACCTAATAAGGATGCCTCTTGTTCCCTCTTTTGTTTGCATTATATTTAGAGCCCATAGTCATTCACATTTACCAAACCCCTATAATTTCTGGCTTACCATTGGGAGGAAGTGAATACAAACTTTCACTGTTCACCGTTGACCTACTTCTTATGGTCACCTCACCCGAGGTTTCCATCCCCAGGGTGTGGAATATATTCCATACTTTTGGGCAGCGGTCTGGTTATAAATGTAATACTTCTAAAACAGAAGTCTTATTATATAATTACTCTCTGTCATTATCGCTTAAGCAATCTTTCCCCTTTAAATGGCATAAAATGGCCGTTAAATACATAGGAATTAAAATTGCCAAGAATTTAGATCATCTTGAGTTATTAAACTTAAAACCATTAACACAGCATGTAGTGCTTGCAAAAAATGCTTGGGAGCATAAACAGTGATGAAAAGTTGTTTGCATTCATCGGTTGCAATTAACACAGGAGTGACCACTCAATTCTAACAATAGGGGCACTACCGCACCCTGATGATATACAACATAAGGTTCTGTTCCATCCTTTAATCAAAACTGAGAGAAGGGGGCTTGTCTTCCTTTCTGTTTTGCACTGGGTAAAGTATTTGTCAATTTCTGCAGATAGTAACAAAGGGTTGTTTACAGCGGTGAAACTGGCATATTTTCTCTACCAACCCTGCAATAATGCTTGTTTTTGAGGATTTTATTTAGAATCCTAAGGTGCCGCATTTGTCTATGCATCCTTCTTTAGTGCTTTTAGGTTTTTTAGAACCTGTTTATCTGCATGTCTGCAGCCTTGGAAGATCAGACCTGGCAAGTTTTTCACACCATATATGGGTCCTTGGTTATCTACAAATGGAATTTCAAGATAATATGGAGTAGAGAATCCAGAATAGAGGAGTGAATTATAAAATATTCAATTTAATTTTGGATTAATCAGAAGTAGGATGTGAATCAAATAGAAGAGCTGGGTTGGCCATGTTTCATCTAGTCCATTTCAACAAACCTAATTGGTCCTTTGCCAGTGTGACTTGCTCCTAGTCTTGAATTGACACAAAATGATAAAGACGATTCCTCTGCAGTGGGGTACTGAGCAAGCCAGCTGCCCACGGTCATCTTCCCTACCTCCCAGCTTCATCTTAAGGACAGCCACAACCAACAGGTTGGGCATTATGTGTGGGGGTGGGAGGTAGATGGAGATAACTGTGTAGCAGATTAATTTGGTGCCATGGCAACAGAATGAAAGGATGGGTGCTGCTGCAGGCTCAGCAAAATATTTAGGAAGTGGACTACTATGGAGCTAATTGTAAGGAGATAAACCTCTTTTAGGAGCTTACTGAAGGGGGACAACTGGATTGATAAAACAGATGTTTTATGCATAGTCTGGGGGCTAATCAGATCAGAATAGAACTGACCTTCTTCAACAGCTAAAGTAGAGAGAAACTGATCAAACTCATTTAATAGTTAATTGCTTTGGGAGGGGGAACAGACTGAAGATTGAAATAAGAAAGGTCTTGTGGCAAATATGTAATGCACTGCAATGCCGTGGTCACTCATATATGCAGTGCTATTAAAAATGTGCGTTAAATAGTTGTGCTATTTTTGTTGCATGACTATCACTGAATAGGAAGATCTACCCAGGCTTCTTCCAATGTATGGAAGTTATCTGCCAGAATATCCTTCCATGAATTTTGTATTATCTCCAAATTTTACCATTTATGCCCGATAAAATATATCTTAACAACTGGAATAAATGAACTTCCCATTTCATATGGAATGGGACCCCCCCAAATTTGACCATCAGTATTACAACTTCCATGACAAAAAGGAGGAGGTGAATCTTCCAAGTCTTACCAATCATGCTTTAGCAACACATGCATGTACCATTTTTGTATAGATTGCACCTACCCTATATCCCTGTTAGAAAAAGATTGAATGTGGGCTGAATTACCTGCATGATTATGACCCTTATTTATTTGGACATCCTCCTTCATGTCTCCCGTTAACTAATTTTACCAATACGCAGCTACTACCCTAAAGAAATGGCTTGAGATCTGCAATGGATTGAGATCAAAAGGGCATGGGACAGGGAACAGGGGAGAGTGAGGGTGCGGGGTGGCAGTGGGATAACAAAAGGGAAGGGGGTCAGGGCAGCTGCAAACTAGGGGTGTTGGCTGCACACTCGAGTAGACTTAGATAGATCGGGTGGTCTGTTTCTGCTGGCACATTCATATGTTCGTATGTTTGTAACCTGTTTCTTTCCCTGACCCAAAGGTTCTATCTACAAGCCTTGGTATAAGATTCCATTTATAGATCAAATCATTTAGCTGGAGCTCTCTGGAACTGGGCTAAACTGGGGCTCCATTTTATAGTTCAGTTACTTAACTCCAAGGGAACCATCCCATTTGGTACTTTACAATCTGACTACCGTCTTCGCACAATGGATCACTTTTGCTACTTTCAATTAAGATCCTATATAGGAGACAAACCTGTAGCCTATTAGAGTCTACCACCTTGGCTCCCTGCCCTCCCCAAACTCATAATTTCATATCTCCAGGGCCATACACAGGACCACATTAACGGTTTAACCTATAAAGCATTACAGAAGATTTTCAAGGATATCACCCTCTCCATTCTACAAAGGTGGAACTCAGAACTCCATACTGTACATCACATACTATTGATGTGTGGACTAAATTTGCCACCAATGTCTACTGCTTTAGTTCCTCATCATATTGGAGGGCATTCTCGTGGAAATGTCATTCCCGATATTTCTGCTCCCCAGATATAGTGTCCAAATTCATGGATCAGATCATGGCAACATGTTGGAGGGGATGCGGTCAGCCCTTGGCAACCACAATCCATGTCTTCTGGGATTGCCCACATATCCAACCATTCTGACAGGAAATCATAAAACAATTAGAGACTATGTTTGATTACCCTGGGGTGGTCACTCCTTCTTACTGCCATTAGCCATTCTGCCAGACAATACTAGATTGGATCACCTAAGCCTTTGATTTGTACTCACCTCAGCCATAGCCGCCAAAAAAGCAATTACATGGCTTTGGCACGCTACTAAATTTCCCACACCTGGAGCTTGGAGAGCCATTATGTTAGACATATACAATATGGAGAGAATGACATATAGATTCCAAGACAAACTCTGTTACATTGAGATTATATTGTGGAAATGGGTGTTATACCAGCTGGCACACTACCTTGGCTTCATACTATGGGGGGTAGGCCCTTCACACTAACACTTCCAAATTTTTCTCATTTCTCTTTTAGCTTACGAATATCTCCCTTTTCCCTTTTAATTCTACCTCTCCCATAGCACACATTAACAAGCACATGGTTATCTGGCTCTCTTTAATACTTAACTCAATACTTTCTGTGTAGTTTTCTGATATATGTGTATATATATATATATATATATATATATATATATATATATCTTCTTTATATAACCCTTTCATTATTACTTCTCTCTCTCTCTCCTTTTTCATATATCAGTTCCTCTAACCCTTCAGATATTAAGACGGCACAACAAACTGAAGCTTGAATTGTAATTTCCATGTCCTAGCTAACTTGTCAAGTACAAGATTCTGAATACAGTTCCTCAAATCTGATGATTTTGTCATATAGACTGTAGCTATCTTATATTTCTTTAATAAGTATACAGTGAGCTTGTTCCAAATACATAGTCCACCTAGTTCAAAAATATGATCCTGCCTATGAATAAGTTAATTATGCATTTTCTGGACTTTAACGGTTAAACTTAATGTGAAAGGATTCCAGGATGAGCTGTTATTTGTCATTTATAATTATCTCAAAATATTTCAGAATGTACTTATTTCATTTATGGTGGAACTTTGACTATTGAATGAGTGTTGTGCTGTATGTACGTCTATCTGCTATTTCTTGTATGAAAACTAATAAAGACAACATTAAAAAAAAGATAAACGCTACCTGTTACATTTTGGAAAACAATCCCTTTTAAAAGTCTGGCATCTTTAAACTTGCAAGCTGCTTAAATTGTTTGTTTTCTATTACATATTCAAGAGAGATAATGATGGTCAAGTTCAAAGGTTAAAAAGCTTATTAATGCATGTTTTTAGTGGTTTAGCTATGAAATCCCAAAAATCGGTCTTCTGAACCCCATAAACCCGAATCCTGGAGACTGAATTTCAGGAGACCGAAAGGGTCTTAACTTTAATGTAGGGGGCTTTGCCCTCCGCACCCTCATAACTAAAATAACCAACTCCAAGGGGAAGCGGACCTCAGAGTAGGTTAAAAATCATTAAAGGGGGCAGAATACCACCTTGCAAACATTTTCACCCTGGAAACAGAACCCGGGTTGGGAACACCATGCTAGCTGCGCTGTTAGTGGCTTAGCACTCCACGCCACGGGAGCAGCTCATCCAGCTTCTGCATCATCCCCTCTCTTGTGGTGCCTGACTAGGGGTAGGTTAGCAGTTCATTACATCCACTACTTTACCCCTGTTGGCACCAGCTTCCTCCTTTTTGGGCTACTACATTTCGGGATACTGAAGTCGATCCCGTGAGAGTCAGGATTCTGAGTTACAGTATCCTAAATGGATACCTTTCTGGTTACTAAAGTGCTAAGCGAAACAGTCAACTGTGCATTAAAAATACAGTTTATTATTTATACATTTTGAACAATGGAAATATGTGCTACATTCTCGTGACAAGAAGTGCTATACAACAGAAAAAAGGGGTTTAAAACACTGTCTGCAATATAAGAAACCTCTAATTTCCATTTAGTCAATTTCATTAGATATAAAGTTGTGAGGATCAGAAGGTCCTTACAGTAGTTGCAGACAGGAAAGAAGTGGAACAGACTGGCTTCTAGTTTTTGGATTTCCATCTGTCCCAAAGTGTAACCATATACAGTGTGCAACATAGAAAAGTAAAGACAGAAAACCTGTTATTAACCTGAAGAGACATTCATGGCAAACCTCTGTTATGTTAACTTATATAAAAAGCCACAGAGTGTAGGTACCCTTTAACAAAACAAATGAGGAAAACATGGAGAAAAAGAAGTGTTACTAGTTCCTGGCTACCATGGCTAGTATATGACTGTGTTTAATGTTTGTTCTTTGGTATATAAAAAAGCAAAAAAAAAAAAAAAATTAAATCATGGTATGATTTAAAAAAAAAAAAAATTCATTTAAAAATACAAAAACTAGCCATCCTGGTGGTGCTGAGGGTTACGGCACTGGAAGCCACACCTCACGCCATACTGGCAACCTGAGTTTGGGAGTGAACTCTTGTCATCAGGGGTCGGCAGGGGCAAGAAGTGATTGAGCATCCGAGGACTGCTCTCCTTTCCTGGAGGTGGGTGGGTATGCTTAAGGTACTAGCAGCTCCTGGTGGTGACTGGGGGCAGCACAACTTGTAGCACACTCTTCTGGAGTTGGGAACAGCGGTGGATGCCTTGCATGTGGGTGCAGGAATGCACCCATCTCATGCAGGGCATCTTTGCATGTCCACACTCCATGGGACCATACACCAGTAAGGAATAATCCCTGGCCCCACAGATAGGCGACGACAACCTCCGGTGCCCACCGCCACACACCCAACACCAAACTTTTCTCACTGGCTCTCCCAATCCCCTGCCTTGCCTTGGGTCCAGTTCGGGAGTCGCGGGATCGGGGTAGGGTAGGAAGTGTCTGTCCCCGATTTCCCAGTGAGCGAGGATCAGGTGGGGTGGTACAGCAGTTGCGGTGAGTGGGGTCTGCCTGAGAAAGTTCTGTGGAGGGCAGTGCAGAAAGAAAGTCTACCAAAAAAAAAAATAAACCTGTATTGAAGGAGGGATAATTACACCAGACAGTAACACTGGCCATGAGCTAGTAAAATTGGACAGCAGGTTAGTGACAACAGAGTTATGTTGAGTCACCATTACAGCAAAACAAATCTCTATAGCTATACGGATTGAACAAACTAGGTTATAACTATCTGAGAAATTTCTTCTTTTTAAGAAAAGGGGCTAATTCAAAATGTCCATTCAAACCAGGGTAAACTCTAGCTCCTAAACTAAAAATCCAAAAACCTCACATCTGAGGATCAGGTTATCGAAATCCCCTACTCTGGGATTTTGACTCACTTTGTCATTTGCTAGAAAAGGAACTTGTGATTTCTTGGATTCCCTGTCTCATGAATATGTGCTGTAACATAACTGATATCATGTTGTACAACAATTTAGCACGTTCCTACACTCTAGTTTTGAACTGTCCTTCTTTTTTTGCCCACATGAAATACACCACAGCTGCAAGTAGCTACTGTAGATAAATCACACCAGTGGTGTCACAAGTAATCAGCTTTCTGATTTCAGTATGTGTGGTATCAGAGCTCTTGCATTGTTTCACTACATTGCAGATAGAGCATTTTCTTTTACATGGAAAAGACCCTCTTATGTTTGAATTGAGCCATGTTTAGTATCTGGTCTTGTGTATCTACTATGTACCAAAATGTCCTTCAGATATGTGGCTCTTCTGTGTGTAATTCTGAATGGATCCTTTACAAATTCCTGAAGTGCTCTATCTCCTTGTAAGATGTGCCATTGTGAAGGAATTACAGTATATTCTCAAACTGACTTGCATGGGCAGAAAAGGTGGTAACAAACATAAAATGACTGTTCTCCTGCCTGGGTTGTGTCTTTGATTAATATCTGAAAATCAGATCATGTCTGTTCAAGGAACTGGCATAATCCGTAGCCTGTGCTATGGTCTTGTGTGAATAGCTTGTCTCTTGGAACCTCTTTTCTATCTTCTTCTGCTTCTGCTTCAAAATCATTAACTGAACTGTAGTTCCTGCTTAATCGAAGGAGTTATCTCTTGGCATATTGGAGACTGTGTGCCTCAGGTGGCAACTACTGTAGATGCTAAGAGGACAGTATTTCTCTTAGTATTTTTCCTAAAGACATTTGTTTAGAGTGCAGCTTCTTCGTCTATGCTAATCTCAAATCCAAGAATTGTAGTTTTTCTCTCTGCTGTGTATGTGAAATGTAGATGTTCTTTAGTAGAATGCAAATGGGGTACAAACATGTCCAATTCCTCCAGGTTGCCTGTCCATATCATAATGACATTGTCAACAAAGTGACACCATAGTGAGATGTTAGTGTGATGGGGTTATAATTATAATTTCTAAAAAAAGTGTCCTCCCATCTCTGCTTTCCCTTTGTCCCTCGTGGGTTCCAGCAGCAAGATGTGTCTTTGACCGGAGAGTGGTGCTACATCATGGGGCATGTTCAGGTGAGTGAGGGTGTGGGAGGTGTGTGGGAGGTGTGGGGTTGTGGGTGCTGAGTGGGAGGCAGGGTGGGGTGTGGTGTGTGTGGTGTCAGATCGGTGAGGGGCCATTTTCTTTTTTACAGGATTAAACAACAACAACAAAAAATCAGTTCCCTTTTCAACATTAAATTAAATATGGGAAAAGGGGAGCTGGTGACCTGGAGGGGAGATGGGAAAGATCCGGTTCCCTGGGATGTGCACACTGGTCTGCTACTAATTTACATTGATAGATAGACAGACAGACAGACAGACAGACAGACAGACAGACAGACAGACAGACAGATAGACAGATAGATAGATAGATAGATAGATAGATAGATAGATAGATAGATAGATAGATAGACACACACACAGACAGACAGGTAGATAGACAGATAGGTAGATAGACTGATCGATAAATAGATAGAGTAGATAGATATTATACAAACACAGTCGTGCCTGCATATTTTGGTTGCATAAGCACTTCTATGTTAAACCCAAATTGTTGCACCTTAATAACTTTGCCTCCATTCAACTGATTTACATTACGTTTGGAAAGTGCAGCCTCTGTGCCAGGATCTCATGATCCTGTAAATTTCATGCAGATTAGTTAAGTGGGACCCATAATTAAAAAAATATAAGGCTTGGAACCTGAAACTTTCAGGTTTGATAGAGATTTGTCCAAGGTTTGTACTTTTGTGGTTTTTTAGGTCCTGCTGTTAAGTAGTTTTTAAAAGATTTAATATAAATATTCCTTTGCTGAGCATGCACAGTTAAAAAAAAACAATGTTCTATTCATAACTAAATTTTTGTGAAAGCAGCAGTTTGCACTATACGACACAACCGTCTTTAATAAATGACAGCTATATCATATAGTGCAACCCCTGTTACTGCCATGACTTGTAGGTCAGAGACAGGACTACTGTCTTTGTAACCCCACCATCCTGACTGTGCTGTGCTTTCAGCTGTATCTGCACACCGGGGGCCGCAATCCCTAGTGGCTGTGTATTTATTTATTTATTTATTTATTATTTTTCCAACACCGGTCAGCCCATCTCCAGAGTTGGATGCCCCCTGCTGTCCGTGGCCTGTTGTTTCATCTAATTCAGCCCCCTCCCCCCAGCACAGTGGGACACAGGGGAGCCCACCTCAGTGTTCTGAATTAGATTAATTTTATATGTATACCAGCAAAAAAGGAAAACATTCCCTGACGTCGTTTAAAAAAAAATTTAAACCTGAAATAAAAAAAATGGTCCCACTTAATCACCACCGTTCTCCTCCCCCCATCCCGTCCCTCCCACTGAGTGCCTCCCCCCATACTTACCTCCGGAGGTTGTATGCTGTCATCCTCCATGGACTGGGAAAGGTCTGCACTCTTCAAAGCCAAACCCTGAACTGAGGAATTAAAGCTTACTGCTATATAATATATTTGGCGATTAGAAGCTGGTTGCACTATACAACACAGCTGTCATTTAACAAATGACAGCTGTGTTGTATAGTGCAACCCCGGCTGTGTCATGACTTCTTTGTCAGGCATGCGGCTACTGCCATTGTAACCTCACCATCCTGACTGTACCTTGAACAATATCTGCACTATATTCCTGGTGGCTGTCTATCTACTCATTTATTTTTTTCTATTTCTTATTCTGGCTTGGGCTGGCAGTATAGCCTAGAGGTTAGAAGAACAAAGTGTGAATGAGCTTGGCACATCCAGCAGACTAGACCTGAGTCTGATTCTCACAACCTCCACTTGCATACAGTGTGACTCTGATCAAGTCACTTAACCCCCCAGTGCTCCCAGGTCACCCCTGAAAACAGGCACTTGTGCCTAGTGGGCCTTATCCGGTTACCAAAGGCTAAAATAAAAAAAAATAAAAAAAATCTTTCTTATTCTTTCCTTTTTTTATAGGATCTGGCACAGGGATACCCATCCCTAGTGTCAGATGCCCCTCGCATCTCCCCAGTCCATTGTTTTAGTGAAATTGCTGACGTCCGGGGGCCCAGTCCCCATGTTGGCATGTACAAGCCTCACAATCTGTGTGGACACTGGGGAGCCCACCCACAGTGTCCTGAAATGGTTGCATGTATTTAATCCTTCCCTAAATAGAAAAGAAAATCCTGGAATGTATTTTTTTCACTGAAAAAATGAAACGGTCCCTTGTCATCACTGCCATCCCCCTCCTCCATCCCTCCCCTCCAGCTGAGCACTCACCATCCCACCCCACCATTACCCAGTACTTACCACCAGAGCTTGTACAATGTGATCTTCTGAAAACCGGGATACATCTGCACTCTTCAAAGTCAAATTGTGACCTGAGTAATGCAAGTAACTGCTGTATAATGTATTTCAGTGGTGTTTTGAACTTTTGTTGATATCTTGGCCATTTTTTAGAATTTTTTCATCAATTTTTCAACGTGGCATTTTTGGGACCCCACCTCATAAGCACTGTCATTGTCATTTCGTTAATCGGATCAGAAAGGTGATTTTGTGGTCACTATACAAAATCACCTATTGAGACTGAACAATGAAATGTCACCATTGGTGTTTGTGACATGAGTTCCCAAAAAGGCACTGTTGAAAATCTGGTGAAAAACTTCTGAAAAATGGCAAAGTCATGCATGTTCATTGACATTTTTCTATGCACCCATATACCTTTGGTAATTTCCTATATTTTAACTCCAAATGTTCAACAAAGCCATTTTTTTCACACCACCTCAGGAACAGTACAGCTGTCAATTATAAGATCCTATCTGAAACATGTTTTCGCCCTGTGGCATGGAATGGCATTTCGGCACCTATTTGAACATTTTCACCTACAGGGTTTATAAGGTGGGGTCATAAGAAGACTATGTTGAAAGTTTTGGGTCAAAATATTAAAAAAACAAAACATTTATTATGTAACATTGTTTGCAGGGATGTCTTTTGCACCACTGGGGAATGCGCTGCCTTACTGTGTCAGTGATCTGAGTTGAGGTGTGAACTTAGTGAGCCATTTTACTGGGATAAGGCTGATGGGGAAGGTGCTGCAGTATGTGACACCAGCCCCAGCCTGGGTAAGGATGGAGCAGTGTGTTGGCACAGACACCACAGCCTGTGGTGGGTCAGGGAACCTTACCCACTAGGTATCAACATGTGTGCCTGGGCCTGCTGGCCCCATGCACATAGTCAAGATTGTCTCCAATATTGAATTAATCTTATTTTGTGCTGGTCCCAAAGGGGCTTGTGCAAATAAGGCTACAATTCCACCATCACAAAAGAAGGGAAATTCTTTGCAAAAAGCTATGTTAATGCTGACATTAGTGTTGTAAAATGGAAAGGGCACAAAGACAGGAAATGAAAAACATTAGGGATTTGGGTCTACGGTGTATTGGCAAATCAGTGGTGGGTTCTGACTTGGGGTTATCAACCCTAATGCCCACCTCTCCCATGATCAAATGAAGTCAAATGTGATGTCTTCATGCAGGGCCCATAGCTCTGACAGATTATGTTGTACATACTGTATCACTAGTTTGGATCTATGCCTTGTGCTTTGGACAGCAGGCTATGGAATGAGGTGATGGGGTGGGCATTAGGTTTGACAACCCTAGGTAAGACCCCGCCACTGATTTGCCAATACTCCGGAGACCAAACTCCCTAATGTTTTTCATTTCCAGTCTTTGTGCGCCTTGCATTTTACAACCCTAATGTCTGCATTAATGTCATTTTTTATGAAGAATATATATACCTGGTTACCAAAGACTAAAATTAAAAAAAGAAATAAATATATATACATATTAGAGGCAAGAAAAACAGTTTTTTTGCCTCTAATTTCCCTTCTTTTTCAGAATGTACAGTAGAAATAGTGAATGGAATGTGGTGGGATTTTTTGTAACATAGTAACGATAAGTGCAAGGGACACGCAACCGCTAACAGTTGCGGACATGGTGACTGAAACATAAATGGAAAAGCAAACGTTAGTAGAAATGCAAGTGCAAAGTGATGCCAAACTGAACAGTGACACAAAAGGAGATGCAAGCGTGTAAGGAAAGGCAAACTGAGACACGCACGGTGATGGTACCGCAATTGCAAATGCAAATGGTAACATTAACAGCAGAAATAACACCAAAGGAAACAGAAATGGAAATGCGGACGCAAGCGCGTATGCAAATGGTAACGCAAACAGTAACCACACGGTGGCGTACACAGGAACGGTAAAGCAAACGATCATGGAAACACAAGTAGAAATGCTAACTGTAACAGTAATGGAAGCAAGCGCCCTATTTTTGCCCAACAGCTGCATACAGAAACACAGTGTGTACAAAGAATGTATGCGTAATGATGGGCCTCGGAGCAGAAAATGAACTGTTGGGAATACTAAATTGCTTATATGTCAGGAACCGTGCAACATAGAAAACAAATTTAAATTGCTCATGATTCATCAGTTTCCTGGCCAGGTTTTCACTGAATGTGTAGCCCACATTGATGCAATGAAAATTCCGTATCTCACACCATTTCCGAGATATGAGTCACGAAAGGCGCGGCGGATGCCACCATGTTACTCCATGGGAACAAATTTCAACTTTGGAGTACTGTAACTTGGCATCCGTGCAATATTTTGTCTCCAAACCACCAAATGGCACATCTGTGAGATGTTGGCTGCCGTCTCTCTAAATTTGAGCCCAAAAGACCAAACCATTCTTTTGCATCAGGTTTGGCAAAGAACTCTTGTCATTTTGGCCATAGTCTGGAAAAGTAGTGTCGCAATTTGCGACACCTTTCTCAAAAATCTCTGCTGTGCCTTGGTGCATCTTCCTCTGCCCCTTGCGCATCCTTGGTTGTGCTATGGTGCATTTCTGGTTGCTCCATGGTGCACCTCTCACTGCGCCATGGAGCAGTGCCTGCGATATTCAGCCGTGTTGTGCTGGTGCATGTTGTAGTGCACAACCATTGAATGTTGCAGTCACTGCACCATTGTGCAGTTGACTTGCTCGGTGCCAGGGTTGCGCCATGCCTTTGGCGCATTTCTGAATATCCCACCCCATGTGTTTTTGACATTCATTAATTTACTGAGTCAGAGTAGACTTCTCCATCTGTTGATGATACTAGTACCTGCCTACTTAAGTATAAAGCAGTGTCATCATCCATTATATCCCAGTTTCTAATTCTCCTTATTTTCATCATCTCCACTGTACCAGTGTGCCTCATATAAAATTATAAACTAAATGTCTACATCACCAATTAAAATTTAAATTCCAGGGCCATTAGTAGCATTACATCATTGAGTTGCTGAATATAGTCACTGTACAGTAACACTAGGTGCCACTGTTCTTTGTCTTTTGGGGAAAGAAGTGTGATGGTCATTATAATTTTTGTATGGCTGGCATGCTGTGTAAAAACTGGATCCTGTAAGAAAGGGGTTAGGAGTCAAGATTCTAGAGACTGGGGAAGGATATTTTATAGAAAACAGAAAAAAATACCCAAAAAATAGAAGAATGGATCAGAGTGTTCAGAGTCAGACAAGTTCGGACTCTTAGGTAGACACTGCAGCTTCAGGCAACCAAAAGGGGGGTGTCAAGGGCCAAGCTAGGCAACCATCCTCAACAGAACAAACAAAATCAGTCCATACAGGTAGGTAGTGTTCTGTCATCTTCACTTCTCATCCGGGGGGGGGTCTGACAGACTCTTTTCTGGGGCCCATTCTGTTCTCCATCTTCCTTAACAACCTCCCATCAGCTTGTGCCAACTCACATATACACATGTATGCATATGACACACTCATCTGCACCTCTGATCCCTCTATAACTGCTGTAGAAGGTCGGCTCCAGTGTTACTTCCACAATATTCTGCACTGGATCCAATCACACCAACTATGGGTCAACACAAATGAAACTGTCTATGATCTTTGGCACCAGCAAGAAACTGGCCAGACTCATAACGCTATCAATCTTCTCCACCTTGTATGGTACCCTTCTAGAAGCAGTTCAAGCCTTAAAGTACCTCAGTGTGTAGCTAGAGTGCCAGCTTGACTTATCTGCCCACATCGACACTATCCATGCAAGCTCCACCCTTAACTGGTTGCCCTGTACCACAATAAAGATTGTCTGTCTCTGCAGGTCAGCTGTAAGCTTGTCACTAAAATGGTTCTTCCACTCTTTGACTATGTGGACATGGTCTGTGGTACTACTCCCTCAACCTCCCTGGCAAGGGTATGCTGACCATACAGCAACACCATTACTGCGAACACTTTGATGCCGACAACATCAACAGTTCACTGTAATGGTCTGCCTGAGACCCCAGCACTCTGTCTCCCAGTCCTACACCCCCTCCACGAATCAACTCCAACTCAGAGTTGGAAACCTATAGTTCAGGGGGCGAAGCCCCCTGATAGAAAATGTATCAGGGTCTCCTGATGGATTTATGTCAACTGCAACTTGCAGTCAACATAAATCAATCGCTGTGATGTCAGTAGACAAGATAGTTATTGAACCAGCATCATAGAGCACCTGGCCACATCCATATACAAATTAAAGTTTGGGTTCTTTCCCTCTTACCTCTCCTCATTCCTCTCCCTCACCACTTCTAATTCCTGCTTCCTCCACTCAAAGGATCCTTGCATCTTCACCATTCCTCATCCCTGCTCCTTTGCTGGGCAGTCAGCCTTTTCCTTTCATCTCCCATCACTTTGGAACCACCTATCCTCTTCCCTCTGCTTCTCTGACTCCCCTGACTCCCTCAGGTATCAGCAGAAACACCTTTTCTTCCCCCTTCCTGTTTTCTCTCTGCTTCATTGTTCCCCTTGCCTTGTCTCCACCTCTAGTTAGGATTGGTGGAAATCCCTTATTTGATTGTTTCTACCTTGATTGCTCCATTTGCACTTAGTTCTGTAACTAATTCATGTTCATTGGTTGCTCTTTATTGTGACTGTGAAGTGTTTCTGTAATACGTATTTGTAACCCCTATATCTTTCCCCATGTCACATCCAGATATGAACTTTGGCTCAGTGTGCATTTTGCAGTCACCAATTTCCAATCAATTAAAGAAATAAATAAAATCATGCCTCACAAAAGTGTCATCTTACAAGTGAATCCTTGAATCTAATAAATATGCATCCATCAGATAAAAAGGGTTATTTAGTTAAAACTAAAGGAACGGTTAGTACAACTCACATAGTGTGTCCTGGATCACAGGTGGTGTAGTTAAAGGCTGCCAGCCCCAGCATGTTACATTCAACAAGAAAACTGCACTTGAGAGCCATGACAATTCACAGAAAAAAAACTTTTAAAGTAAATGCAGCACTTCATTTTTAATAAAGAGTAGCCTGGAGGGCTAGCACCCCTGCTGAGGTATGGAACAATTGTATACTATGTTAATGTTAGTCCCAAAAACTATATCCAGTTCCTCTGAGGCTGATCCTGATAAGGATAAAGACCAGTGATTGGGTACAATGTGTACCGGCAGGGGATAAGGGGATGGAATTTGCAAACGAGGAGGAAGTGGAAGCAGATGTTTCTATGGTGGACTAGGAGGATAAATTAGAGGAAGAGAATAAAGCACAACAGGAACAGGTCAAAGAAATAACCAGTAAACAAAAAAATGCCTGAAAAGGAGACTGAGCTGCAGTGCCTGCCTGGCAAAAAAAAATATTTTATTTGGTCTTACTTTTCAGTTAGTGCCTTTAATAAGTTGGTGGCAACATGCTCTATTTGTTAACAGGAAATCAGCAGGGGTAAAAAGAAAGAAGCACTGGGAACTTTACAGTTTAAGAACTGATTTTATAAGCAATCTAATTTATTTTATTTTGCTTTTGGTAACCGGGTAGGTGCACTAGGCATAGGGATGCCTATTTTCAGGCACGACCCGGGAGAATACAGTTTTAGGAATACAAAGTCGTATGTGTCCCAGCACATGAAACAGTACAATACATAGTCAAAAAAAAAAAAAACTCACAGAAATGTGGAGATACATTCAGTAACAAGCGAGGAAGTTTAAAAGGTATGATAAAGTTGCAGAAACAGTATGACAGGTAACACAATAAGTAAGAACATGGGTATAGCTATAGGGGCATACATCTAGGACATCATGTAAGGTTTACACAAGGGTGGTTAACAAGGGTGGGAGAAAGGGAGTGGGACAGGAGGGGGGAGAGGGAGGAGAGAGAGAGTAAAGAGAGAGAGAGAGAGAGAGCAGAGGAAGAGGAGTGGGAGAGATGAAGACAGAAGTGGGGAGGGAGATTACCTGGATGTAGGTGTAGGGGAGGTAGAGAAGAGAGACTACTAGAGAAGCAGACTAAAGCAGAGCAGGGAAGGAAGGGTGTAGGAAGGAGAGTGGAGCTAAGGCGGGTTAAAGCAGATACAGGAGTTTATAGAGTGAAGGTGCTTTTTGTGAAGTTTCTTAAAGGTGTCATGGGTAGCTGTTTGTCGAATAGCTTGGGGTATGGAATTCCAGTATTTAGGGGCCAAGTGAAAAGGCGGAGAACCCGTTAGATCTGAGTCTGGGAAGGTGAAAAGGGCTTGGTCAGTCGATCGCAGTCCATAGGAGAGAGGCTGTGTGACCAATAGGGATGAGAGGGATGGTGGGAGGCCCGATCTGACAACGGAGTCAATTAATGAACCAAAGGCCTGTACTCTGTGAGTGGAGGGGCACAGCCAATTTAGGTCACTGTAGAGCTGGCAATGATGTCTGTAGCGGGGAGATGCAGAGGCATATCGGCAGATGCTGTTGTAGGTGGTATCCCACTTATAGAGGGATGATTTAGAGGCCGAGTGGTCAGTGACTGAACCAAAAGAAAGGGCTGGGAGAAGAAAGCCTTGGGCCACAGCGAGTCTAGCAGATGGAGTCAGGGCATATCTAGTTCGATAGGCACTACCAATTTTGGCATTAAGTGATTTACAGGTGGTAGTAATGTGTAGATCAAAGTCTAGGGATTGATCGAGAATGACACCCAGATATTTAAAGGAGTTTGTGCTGTTCAGCGAGGAGCCATCTGCACACGGGATAGTTAAGGCAGTATGATTCGCTTTGAGTCTGGCAGAAGAACCAAAGAGCATGGAGTAGGTTTTACTAGAGCTGAGAATAAGTCTGTTTTCAGTGAGCCATGATTGAATATTAGCAAAATCTACGGCAAGAGGATGATTTAGGTCAGTGACAATTTTGGCACTTTGGTAGATAACTAAATCATCAGCGATAGCAGAGATGAACAGCTAGGTGCAAGAAGTGGATGTCGCAATTAAGATTGAGAAGAGTAAGGGCCAAGGATAGAGCCCTGGGAGCACTCGACTTGAATAGAGGAAAGGTCAGATATGGCTGAGTTGAAAACTACAGCTTGCTTTCTGTCAGCCAGGTAGCTTCCAAACCAGGCCACTGCATCATCGGAGAAGCCTATGGAGCGTAGTTTTGTAAGAAGAATTGCATGGTTGACCAGGTCAAATGCCTTAGTAAGGTCAATGAAGACTGCTCCTGTTAGAAGGCCTGAATCCATAGAGGTATATATGTCATTGGTGAGCTTGAGGAGGGCAGTGGAGGTGCTGTGTCGCTTGAGAAAGCCATGCTGTGAGCTAGAGAGAAGGTTATATTTTTGGAGGTATTCAATGGTTTGAGTGGACACAAGTTTTTCCAACAATTTACTAAGTACAGAGAGGATTGCAATGGGACGGTAGTTTTGTATTTCTTTGGGGTCACCCTTCTTAGGGATAGGTGTGACTTTAGCTGATTTCCAAATATCAGGTACTTTGCCATGGCATAGAGACAGGTTGAAAATTTTCGTAATGAGAGAGGCAATGAGCAGAGCAGCAGCTTTTAGGAGCCGAGGTTCAAGTCCATCAGCCCCTGTGCTGGTGCTGTCAGGAATGGTATGCAACAGTTTTAATACTTCACCTCTTTTTATACCCCGAAACCCAAAGGGTGGGTGTGAGATTGTTGGGTTAGTGACGTTGGGGGGTACAGAGTTGTGGACGGGAGGGAAAGACTTGAGGTAGTTTGAGAGGTCTGCAAAATAGTGATTGAAAGAGTTAGCTATGGTTGTTGGGTTGTTGCAGTGAATGCCATTTAACAGCATGTCACTAGTATGAGCCCTATGATGAGCTCTAAGAAGTGATTTAATGGTTGACCAAAATTTCCTGGAGTCACCTGAGGCTTTTATTAGGAGGTCCTTGCAGAAAGAGCTTTTGGCTAAGCGTATATTTCTCTTGCATGAGTTTCTCAGGGATCGGTATAGATTATGGTCTGTCTGTATCCCTGTGGTCTTGAAAGACTGCCTTGCCTTGTCCCTAGCTCTTATTTGGGTTAGCAGAGCTTTTGTTAACCACTTAGACTGAGTGCCCCGGATACGTCGGGTGACTCGGAGAGCATGAGTGTCTCTTGAAGAGGGCTAAAGTGGGCCAAGAAGTTTTCAAAGGCTGTCTGAGCACAAGCTGAGGTGTAGATCGGGGCCCAGTCGATCAATGATAGATCATAAGTAAACTGCTCTAGGTTAAAGTTGGCCAGATTGCTGAAAGTAATGAGTTTTGGGAGAGGAGACGGTTTACTGGTAGACCAGATACAGTAGATGGGGGAGTGGTTGGTGATTGCGTCAGCCAGGGTGCCTGCACCCAATATGCTGTCGGGGCGATTTGTGAGGATCCAATCAATCAGGGTACTGGTCCGAGGAGGAGCCATAACCCTAGTAGGGTCTGCGATAATTTGGTGAAGGCTGTGGCTTTGCACCAGGGAGTGAGAGGATTGGGTAGCATTGCCAATCCAGTTCAAGTTTAAGTCTCCCAGTATAAGGACTTCATTACGACTAATGGTGATGTCTAATAGGGAGAGGAGTTCTTCGAGACCCTTGGTCCCACAAGCGGGGGGGTTGTAGGTGCAGACTATGTGTAATTTTCTTGAGCCTAGCTGTAGTGTGGTATGAAGTGCTTCACAGTGTGACAGTGTAGGTAGTACATTATGGGATAACAGCAGGTGCTGTTTATAGAAGATGGCAACTCCACCTCCACATTTTGACAAAGGTCTGTCCTGTCTGATGATATTGTAATTGGGTAGAGTGCAGAGAGCATCAGGGGTGGATGGTTTTAGCCAAGTTTCCGATAGGCACAGTATATCAGGGTGGTGTTGAGCACCCCAGGCCTCAAGTTCCGCACTGTTGTGAAGGAGGCTCCTGATGTTCATGTGTGCAATATGGAGGCCCTTGGTATCACTCCAGAGTGCATTTTTTAGAAGAGGGTTACCAACTGGTCCCGGGTTTAGTTCAACATCCCCAGCTAGTAGCAGGGCCAAGCGTAAAAGGTACCATAGTTTGCGATGGACGAAAGGGGAGGGCAGGACGCTGCAGGGCAGCAGGGATTTATGGAGGGTGTAGGATAGGTGATAGATGAGTCTTTTAGCGATGAGGAGCGAAGCGGTGTCATGTGGCCAGTATGAAGTCATTCCCAGTAAGTGGAGTTTGTAATCATCTGGGTGAGTGCAGCGTGGATTAAGACTTGGAGGGTAGAATAGAATAGGTAGCCATATGAGGAGAGAAGAGATAAGTAAAAGTGTTCTGAGTGAGCTTAGAGTGATGGTGAAATAAGTTAAGTGAGTCATTGGTGCGAAGGATGTCGAGAAATATAGTGTTATTTGACCTGCAAACAAAGAAAAGATTAGGACTTTAGGAGTGTGACCAGCGTAAAAGAAGCACGGTTTTAGGTGTTCACAGGAAAAGGGTGGATAAAAGGTAATATGGTAGCGCTATAGAGATTAGCAAAGACTAACTCCCTTCTAGGAGGTACTCAAGAGCAAGCTCTTATTTTATTACAATGAGGTAGAATGCAGCAGATGTTCAGATTATCTCCTAAGCTAATACAGAAGGAGAGAGCTAAATTTAGTATCAGCAAGGTAGAAAGCAGCGGAAGTTCAGCCTGCCACTGAAACATAAGAGTAATCGCAGCAGGGAGAGGACCCAAATCGGTGTCACAGAAAGTAAAGAGTAACAGAAATCCGATATCCACCTTGGCTAAATAGAGCAATAGATAAACGGACACCTAGGTTAATAGAACAAGTAGTATAAATTCCAAATTGACCTTAGCTAACAGGGTTAGGAAAAAACTGCATGGGAGAGGGAGCAGCTAATTAGCAAGGTCTCCGTTGTCTAAACGGTAGTTAACAAGGGAAAAAAGGAAAAACGAAAACAAATAATTAACACAGCTACTTGGCAATTAGCAGAACAATGAGAGGAAAGTCCCTCTATGATGGCAAAGGGAGTTAGGCTACCAGGCAGAATAAAAAGCAGGAGGGGCTGTCCCGTCTGTTGGATTTGTTGATCAGCACTTAATGGTCGTGGGATCCTTTTGTAGGTGAAAGGAGGTGTGACTAAGCAGGCAGAGCAAGAGGAGATCCTTGAGAGTTATATCGTCACTGCACTACAGGTTGGTGATTACGGTTAGATGAATGGGTAACCTTTCGAGAAGTTCCAAGAGCACAGCGTATAAGGAAGGATAGGGGAAGTGTGGTGCTGCCTCAAGTGGATGAAGAGTATAACCTGCAGGTAGGAAAGTGCACTGATTGGTTAAAATGCCCTTGACCGCCACTATATAACAGAGAGCCGACCAAGGGTGTTGGTGGGGGCGGCCGGGCTAATTCAGCTTCCAAGCCTACTGGTGTCCCACGCAGCTCGGGCTCTGGCGCATCTGATTTGGGGGCCTGCCTCACTGGTTGCAGGGGGCTTCAGCAGCCTGGCCCTCGCGACCATCAACCACCCGCGACTTCGGGGGGGGGGTGCCGGCTGGCAGGATCTAGGGGAAGAGAAGGCTTTATGTCAGAAGGGGCTATTGTTCACAGAAAGGGGGAGGGAGGTGAGAGAAAAGGGAAGGGTTAACTTGAAATTACGTTTAGAATTGCTGCACTGCACTAAGGTCTAGCAGAATGCAAGGGTAAATACAGTACATTGCTATAATTAAACAATCATGCGCCAAACTTCGAATTCAGAGCAAGAAAACAACTTAACGCATTAAAATTGCCACTAGCTGGAGAGTCCAAGTTTAAACACAAGTAGCAAAAATAACAAAGAAAAAAAAGAAGGCTAGTCCAATTGGTAGTGCGTGGCCAGACTAAGCAAGGTCTGTTTCTTCAGGGTCCAAGCAGATTTTGATTTGAAAAAAAGGCGCCAAAGGAAAAGAAGAAGTCCCCTTTCAGCTTCCAAGCCTACTGGTGTCCTATGGCAGCTCGGGCTCTACGTACCTGATTTGGGTCTCCGCTTCACTGGTTGCAGGGAGGGCTTCAGCAGCCTGGCCCTTGCGACCATCAACCACCCCGCGACTTCGGGGGGGGTGCCAAGGGAGCACCATGGCACCAGGCTATGCCAACGCATTTATGCACAAATTTGAACAACAGCATTTCCTCAATTAAGGTAACCCATACAGACCAGAGATAAAATTAAGTAAAAGCTACATTGATAATATATTTTTATTTGGCATTCTTCACATCAACAGTTGTTAGAATTTGCAGAATTAATGAATAATAAAGATGCAAATTTAACTTTTACCTTTAATAATAGTTAGGCACATGTTGATTTTGTGGACGTCACAATCAAGAACTTTAAGGGCTCACTGGACTTCTGCCTGTTTAGGAAGAAAACAGATGGGAGCCCAGTATTAATGGAAGATAGCTTCTGCCGTAGGCGTCTCGTGGAAAGTATACTGTTTTCACAATTTATATGGTCTTTAAGAAACAATAGTCAAGATAGGGATATCGGTGGCTATTCACAAAGCTACCACGTGCACTGGAGTATGACAGTACTGCATGCAGAATATGCATGTGTGGCATGTATGAAAGGTGTATAGGTGAGCAGAAATGTGTCTGCAGTGGACCTGCGCCACATAGAGGCAACACATGTGCAGAGGGACGTGGCCACGCCACGGATCATGAGCCCCCCATGTGCATGCACGATGCTACATATGATGACAAAGGGCATGTGACAGCATGGGAAGCACTATTGTAACCCTGGTGCCATGGATCTAAGGGTTACTAGCCCTGCCTGCTGCACGGGATGCAGGTTGAGGTACCTGGGTTCCCATTCTGAACTTAAAACTGGTTCTTTCTGATAGATTACATTATTCCACAGTTCCTCCACCCAGAGTAAACTTTTAATGGGTTAGACAAAACCTGGTACATCCCCCTGGGATGCTGTACCCACCCACAATACCGCATTGTCACCCCACACATAGATTAAAATCCAAAGCCCCACATTACACCATTTTTCAGAATTAAACGCTCTAACTAATATTATGCTCACAACTCAGGATTTGTAAAAAAGGGTTAACCAACATTTATTTACAAAAGGTGAAGCTTAGGAAAGAGTAAAGGGATTAAAAGGTTAAACATTTACATTGATTAGCATTACTGATTGGCATTTTGGTGAATCAGCAATAAGCTTGGCATTAGAAGATCTGGAAAATAAAAATAATCATTCTGCTTTTTAAATTCAAGCAGTGATCTACACTGGCCATCCATCAGTCTTCTGATATATTCAGATTATTTTCTATCTAGCAAGCCGCTTTAGATGGTAAACCACATATTGCATGCCAACACTGGTACCAGTCCCCAGTTTGTAATTACAACCTTCAATTCTAAACCACTGGGTACCCAGCACGAAATTATGGAGTTGCAGGCCTGATGCAGTTAAAGCTGAGTTGGCCGACATTGGGGCCCTTAACAGGAAATCACATCAGCGTAATTTATTTTAGTTATCTTTAAATCAAACTCTGTAGTAGACAGGTAACTGTCACATTTAACAAATCTGGGCTTTGAATACTGAAACTTGGACAACACTTGTCCACATGCTATGAGACTACATGCGTAGTAGTGAGACAGATCTGGTAAGTGCTGAGCAACTTTTCTTGTGTTGCAGTGTTTTAGGTAGTGGCAGAGTAGAGCAGTCAGCAGGAAGTAGTCCCGGAGCAGTAGTTCCTTTGGTATAGTGGAACTACTGACTTTCTGTTTGGCATCTGGGTGATGTTTTTATTTGTTTTAACTGCTGCCTGTGTGTGGGGAGGATTCCCCAAATAACATCTTGTGCTGTGCACCTTGTGTACAATAAGGGCAGACTACAATAAATTTGAACTTGGGGGCTTTTTGCTGTTCAAGGGCAGGGTAGAGGTGAATCATGTGACCCCGTTTGACTTCCATCTCTCGGGGGTATAAAGCAAGCACCCCATGCAAGTGAGGCCCTAATATACACTTGTCCGCATGCTGTGAGACTACCTGCATTTTAGTGAGACAGATCTGGCAAGAGCAGTCAGCAGGAAGTAGTCCAGAAGCAGTAGTTCCATAGTTATAGTAGAACTACTAACTTCCTGTTTGGCATCTGAGTGATATTTTTATACATACATACAAAATTTGCCAGCAGATAAAGGCCTAGAGGTCTATCAAGTCTGCTTGAATGTGCAGCTAGCACCCCTTGTTCTGCAACTGCCCCTCCCTTCCATCCTTCCCCTTCATTAACCCTCCCGCTTGTCCTGTCCCATCCCCTTTTGAAGCAGTCCACTGTTCTACTGGATACCACTTCTGCAGGTAATGCATTCCACCCAGCCACCACCCTCTCTGTAAAAAAGTGCCTCCTCATCTCCCTCCTGAACCTTCCTCCCTCCAGCCTCATATCATGGCCCCCTGGTGGCCCTCCCTTCCCTTACTTTGAACAGCCCCTCTGTACCAGACTTGTTTATTCCTTTCATGTATTTAAAGGTTTCAATCATGTCACCCCTGTCCCTCCTCTCCTCCAGTGAGTACATGTTCAACTCCTTCAACCTCCTCTCGTATGATAAGACACCCAGCCCCTTGATCATCTTTGTCGCCCTGCACTGCACCCCCTCCAGTAATTTAATGTCCCTCTTCAGATACGGGCGCCAGTACTGCACGCAGTACTCCAAGTATGGTCTAACTAATGACCTATACAGTGGCAGAATCACCTCCTCCTTCACTCGAGGATATACCCCTTGCAATACAACCCAGCATTTTGTTGGCCTTTGCAGCTGCCTTCCTACATTGTGCTGAGTTGTTTACTGACCCTGTAATGAGCACACCCAGATCCTTCTCCTTCTCTGTCTGGGCTAGCTGCACTCCCCAGCTGGTAACTCCTCCTTGGGTTCTTCATCCCAAAATGCAGCACCTTGCACTTTTTGGCATTAAACCCCAGTTGCCCGGTGTCTGACCAGGTTTCAAGCTTTGCCATATCATCCTGCAACCCCTGCCATCCCCCTAGGTAATCCACCACCGCACCTACCTTGGTATCATCAGCAAACAGACTGATCTTGCTCTTGATGTCCCATGATATGTCTGCAATGAATACCCCAAACAATACTGGTCCCAACACCGAGCCCTGTGGAACACCGCTCGTCACTACCCTTGGGTGTGACAGTTCTCCACCCACCACCACCCTCGGTTGCCTTCCCTGAAGCCAGTTTCCTACCCATCTCACCAGCTTTGCACCCGTCCCTGTGCCTACTAACTTCCTTCCCAGTTTTCCATGTGGCACAGAGTTGAATGCCTTACTGATGTCCAGATACAGGACATCCACTGCATGGCCCCTGTCCAGTTGCCTAGTTACCCAGTCATAGAACTCCACCAGGTTGGTTTGGCAGGATCTGCCATGTATGAAGCCATGCTGTCTGCTGTCCTGTAGTCCTTTGGCCTCTAGGAGGGCCACCACGCCTCCTTCAGGATAGTCTTCATTAGCTTACCCACGATGGATGTGAGGCTCACTGGTCTGTAGTTTCCCGGTTCATCCTTGGGGCCACTCTTGTGGAGGGGCACCACATGAGCCATCCTCCAGTCCTGAGGTACACACCCCAAATGTAGTGAGGCATTAAATAGGTCTGTCAAAGGTCCTGCAAGGACCTCTGCCACCTCCTTCAGTACCCTGGGGTGGATGCCATCTGGGCCTGGCGCCTTGTCTACCCTCAGTGCCTTCAAACCCTCTCGAACTCTGCCCTCCATGATTTCCCCATCTGTCACCCATCCCCTGTTTCTGCCATTTCTCCCACCTTGGTATCACCTCCTCTTCTCTTTAGTAAATACTGAGCAGAAGTACTCATTCAGTGCTTCTGCCTTATCGCAGCCTGCTTCCACCCAACCCCCTCCTTCCTAATCCTTACTAGAGGTCCTTACAGCTGCTTTTCTCCTGATGTACTTAAAGAAGTCCTTTCCCTTCTTAATGCCTTGTGCCAGCCTGAGTTCCGTAGATGCTTTGGCTCCCCTTACTGCCCTTGTCACCTCCTTCGATTCTGTCAAGTACTCCTCCCTGTCCTCCCCCCTCCCTGTTTTCTTGTACCTCCTAAAGGCAGCTCTTTTCTTCCTTACCTTTTCCATGACCTTCTTGCTCAACCAGCTTGGTTTCTTAGCCCTAGCCTTCTTGCTCAGGACTTTGCAGCAGGTTTTGGTTGCCTCCTCTATCCCCAGCTTTATGAGCTCCCACCTCTGGTTAGTGTCCATACTAGATTGAATTCTGGCCAGGTACCCTTTTACCACTTCCCCCATCCTCCCAAAGTCGGCCCTCCTGAAGTCCAGCACTCTTGTGCCAGATTCCACTCCTTCCTTACCCATATCCAATGTGAGTCATACTGAGTGATGATCACTCCCTGACAGCGGTTCCTCCACTGTAAGTTCTCTCACAAAGTCCCCATTTGCCAGCACAAGGTCAAGGGTATTCCCTAACCTGGTTGGTTCACTGACCATTTGCAGCAGGAAGCTGTCCTGGAAGGCATCCAGCAGTACCTGCTCCCTTCTGTTCCTGGTTGTTGGGGTACTCCAGTCCACTCCTGGCATGTTGAAGTCCCCCACAATCACCACACTACCCTTCTCGCAGGTCCTCCTGATCTGTCCCACTAGTTCTCTGTCTAACTCCTCCGTCTGAGATGGTGGCCTGTACACCACTCCCATTCTAAGAATCCTATTCTTGGAATCCTGGATTTGCATCCAAAGTGACTCCATTACTACCCTCCTCCCTTACACATTTCAGTCCTTCCTTCACATATAGTGCCACCCCTCCTTTCCCAATCACCCTGTCCCTACGAAATAACCTGTACCCTGGTACAGACAGATCCCAGTCATTGTATTGGGTGGCCCATGTTTCTGTGATGGCTGCAATGTCCACCTCTCCCTCTGCCATGAGAACCTGTAACTCTACAGTTTTCCTCCCAAGGCTCCTAGCATTAAAGGTAACCACCTTCCACCTCCCCCATCCTGCCCCCTTTCCTAGCATCACCTATAGTACATGCCATTTGTCCTTTGTCACTGTTATGGGGGTAGCTCATGGTTTCTAACCTGTGGTCTCTGCATATCTCTTCCCCAATTGCCACCCCCTACTCCTAGTTTAAATTCCCAACTTCCTCTATGTACTCCTCCATCCTCTGTTTCAACACTTTCCCTCCTCACTCACTCAGGTGTAGTCTGTCCTTGGCATAGGGACTACTGTCCTCCCAGGTCCCTCCCCAACCCCCAACAGCCCATACCCTTTAGCACAACACCAGGTTCTTAGCCATCCGTTAAATTCCTCTATTCTCAGCTTTCTTGTTGTGCTTGCTTTTGGCATCAGAAGTATCTCTGAAAAAGTTACTGATCTTTCTGTCCCCTCACACAATTGTGCTAGTTCCTCAAACCTCCTCTGGACTATATCTACTGTCTTGTCAGCCAGGTCATTTGTCCCAAGATGTATAATTAAATGAGGCTTGCCCCTACCCCTTCTAGCATATTTCAGAACAGATTGTCCCACTCTTTCTGTTGTCGTTCCTAGCATGGCCTCCACCCAAATGTGACTATGCCTCTCCTCCTTGCTACCCCACCTAACTCCTCTTAGTATTCAGTCCCCCAGCACTAAGATTCCACCCCTCTTACTCCCTGCTTGCTTCCATTCATCTCCTTCTCTCATTTCCAGCTCTTCTTCCTCCTGCACATTATTTCCCCCTTTTACCCCTGTTGCAATTCTCTGAGCAGAATTTCCCTCTGCTCCAGTTTGGTCCAGGCATTTTTCAATTACTCCTCTGATTTCATCATTTCCCTCCTCCACCTTCTTCCTCTCTAGCAGTGCAAAACTATTTTCAGAAGACCCTTCACAAATGCCCGCTCCCTCTCTTTTCATAGTAACCTGTTCTCTCCTTTCCACTCCATGACTTTTGCCACTTCTTTGGCTCCCCTCACAAGTCCCTATCTCCTCCTTCCATTTGTCTTTTGTCTCCTGACCTGGTTTCCCCGGCAATCGTTCTTCCTGTCCTGGGCCCCTTTGTCTCTGCTTCCCTTCTTCTGACCCTCTCCTCACCACTGTTGGCTTAAATCGCCCTTCCTCATCTCCCCTCCTTCCTCCCTCCAGTATTGGGCTAAACCCACCCCCAATCTGCCTTGCATGTCTTAGTTCCTCCTGCAGACCCTCAATCTCCTTTCTAAGTTTTTCTGTGTGGTTGCACACTAAACATCCTCCCACACTCCAGGCAATTTTTAGAAAGATTGGTGCACCACCGTTGTTGCAGTCTATCACCCTACCCATTGCTGTCGTTGCCCACCAATGACCCCCCACCCTTCCAGATGCAGGATACAAAACACTCCCCCAAGTCTCCCCTCTCCCCATCTATCAGTGCAAAACATTCTTTTCTTTATTTCCCTTACCTCCTTTGTTGTACACGTTTAGATATATTGAGCAACTGCTTTTTATATTCCTATCCTTCCTATCCACACTCAAAGAGAGACTTTAAGTAGCCATTGCACAACCTTCTTCAAACTCCTACTCCTCCTTTCCCCAATGTAATATCAATGTGAAGAAGTAATAATGAAAGCTCCTAGATTTGCATTTACTTCCCTTCCACTGAGATAGCAGTCACCGCTTCACTTGCTGCTGTTCCTTTCCTGGATGTCTGCTTCTGCTATGACAGGTGCATATCCTTTGCCCGTTTGAGGAAATGATGTCAGAACCCCTGGTATAAAGGAAATCATGGACCAGGGGTGGGTGGGGTGAGGAGTTTGGGTGGGGTAGGACCAGCCCAAGTCTTCCAGAAACAATCAGGTAGCTGAGGCCTATGGTCAGACCATTAGCACCCTTCCCCCACTCTACACTAAAACTTTGCAGCTAGTGAAGCTAGCAACAATGAATCACAATTCTACTTAAAGCCCCCCAAATAGGTTTGCGACCCAAAGAAACAGGACTCCAGTTCAAACAGCTTCACCAACAACACATCAAAATAGGCTTGGAATTAGAAGATATAGGTCTCCAATTCAAAGAAGCAGATCCAGTTAAATCACACCAATTATATTTTAAAACAGAAGAAATAGGCCTCCACAAATGCAGCCTGCCACACAGTGAATCATCAAACAAATGAGCCCCCTTATAGCTACCACAACAGGTTTCAAAATTCCAACAGCTCCAAACAATACCCTGCTAGCCCCTTAGTAGTAAGAAAGGAAAGAAATAACCTTCTACCAAGTAGAATCCACAAGAAACAATGTAAAAACAACAAGAAGAAGCTACTGTACTGTGGATCTGATCCTGTCCCCCTTCTAGTTCCTTATTTGTTTGAACTGCTGCCTGCATGTGGGGATAACTCCCCAAATAACATCTTCCACTGTGCCCTGGTGTACAATAAGGGCAGACTGCAATAAATGTGAACTTGGGGGCTTTTTGCTGTTTGAGGGCAGGGTGGAGATGAAGCACATGTCCCCGTAAGACTTCCGGGTCACAGGGCTATAAAGCAAGCACCTCGTGCAAGTGAGCCCTTAATAAACACTTGTCCACATGCTGTGAGACTACCTGCGTGGTACTGAGACAGATCTTGCAAGTGCTGAGCAATTTTTCTTGTGTTGCAGTGTTTCTAGTAGTGGCAGAGAAGAGCATTTAGCAGGAAGTAGTCTGGGATCAGTAGTTCCTTACGTATAGTGAAACTACTAACTTCCTGTTTGTCATCTGGGTGATATTTTTATTTGTTTTAACTGCTGCCTGTGTGTGGGGAGGATTCCCCAAATAACATATTTCACTGTGCCCTGGTGTACAATAAAGGCAGACTGCAATAAATTTGAACTTGGGGGCTTTTTGCTGTTCAATGGCAGGTTGGAGGTAAATCACATGACCCCGTTAGACTTCCGGGGCAAGGGGTATAAAGCAAGTGCCTCATTCCAGTGGGTCAAGCACAAATGTAGTGAGCACATGGTCACCACATGCAAAGACACACGCAGTGCATCTGCACGTGTCTGCAGTGTCAGCCGTGGAAGGAGTGAAGGAGGGCACATGACTCTATTACAAGATCAAGGTACAGTTGGTGAAAGCAATTTAAGGTTGATACTTGTCTATTAAGTGCTAAAGGTACTGCTAGAAGTATGAAATGAGTGCCTGACTAAGAACACACAAACTAATATCTTTGTGTCACCTGCTATTTACCCTTCATTGTCCATTATCTTACTAGTAAGGCAAGGGAAGGCAAAATTTATTTAAAAGACGCCCAATCCCAGAGGCTCTGGGCACCGTACAAAACAGGTTAATACAACATCAGAAAAGATAAGAAATACATCACAGGTTTAAAAGCATAAAATAACATTATAACCCAGCATATTATTATCGTAGTCTGCTAAATTCATAATTCAATCCCAGAAAGCTTGGGAAAATAGGAGAGTCTTCAGGTGGACCTTAAAGATATCTACAGTCAGGGCTCTCTTGACCCCAGATGGCAATGAATTCCAGAGAATGGAGGCTGCAACACTGAAAGTTCTGTCACCAGCAGATCTTAACCTCATTCTCAGAATCATCAGGGGGCCCCTACTGGAAGAGCAGAGGGGCAGACAGAGAGAGCAAGTTCAAGAAGGTCTAGCAGATAACCAGGACCCTGCCTGTGTAAGGCCTTATAGTTGAGAAGACCCACCTTAAAGAAGATCCTCCATCTTACCAGCAGCCAGTGCAATTCATGCAACACTGGTGTAATGTGGCAAACTTTTTGCTGCCCAGTAAGTAACCAGGCAGCTGCATTTTGCACCAGCTGCAGCCTACAGAGGGATCCCTCGGGGACCCCGAAGCAGAACGCATTGTAGTAGTAAAGCCTAGATGTAACTAAAGCATGCACCAAGGTAGGGAGGTCCAGAGGTGGAACAAGGGGCTTTATCCTGGTGATATTTCTAAGATGGAAAAAACAGGAATGGACCATGAAGGATATTTGCACCTCCGTAGTCAAATTCCTATCCAAAATAACGCCAAGATTTTGCACCCAAGAGGAGGCCTTCAATGAAACAGCTCCCAGAACAAGTCCAGTTGCTGGGTCAGAGGCCATCGTATCATGCGCTCTGTTCGACTCCACTACCAGTACCTCCATCTTATCGGGGTTCAGTCACAAACATCTGGAGGCAATCCAGTCATTGATCTCAGTAAGGCAGATGTTTAGCACATCCACTGCATTGGCTGTTCCTGGGACAAAGGAAAGATATAGCTGGGTATCATCAGCGTAACAATCGAAACCCAAGCTGTACTTCCTAATGATCCTTCCCAGGGGAAGCATGTACACTGCAAACAACATTGGGGCCAGTACCGACCCTTGAGGGACTCCGCAAGATAGGAGGCTAGGAGTGGAGGAGAAATTCCCCATCACAACCCGTTGCCTGCTGTTGGTAAAAAAGGACTCAAACCAGTGAATGACAGTACCAGTGAGTCCACAGAGCTCCCTAAGGCAGTCAAGCAGCACACAATGGTCCACAATGTCAAATGATGAGGAGAGATTGAGGAGAACAAGAATTGTCTTATCCCCACAATCTCTTGCCATGAGGAGACCATTTTGCACCTGAAGAAGTGCAGTATCTGTGCTATGCCTCACCTGAAATCCCGACTGAAAAGGATCGTACAACTCATGAGTCACGAGGTGTTCTTCCAGCTGAAGCGCCACCACCTTCTCAACTACCTTTGCCAAAAAGGGAAGGTTGGATATAGGTTGGTAATTTGCCCTGACCTCTGGGTCCAAAGATGGTTTCATTAATAGGGGTCTCACTAGTGCCTCCTTCAAGGCATCAGGGAAAATCCCCTCTAATAAGGAGCACCAGACAATCAGAGCAAACACTGGGCCAATGGTGTCAATGCATCTCATTAAGAAATGCATCGGCACCAGGTCCAGCTCACAAAAGGTGTGCTTTAGACTGGTTGCCACCACAATGACCTCACTTACCTCCACTGGTCTAATCTCCCCCCAACCAGGCGGAGTGCACTCAGAACACTCTAGGCAACCACTGCCAGCTACGACATTGCTGGTTGAAGAAGCCACCTGCCAGATACTGGACACTCTGGAGAAGAACCGAGCAAACTCTTCACATTCAACATTAAAAAAACCTTCACGGGCTGCAGACAAGCAGGACAAAGTAGCCTACCAGCCTAGTAACTGACCAGTTGTTAAGTTGGATGCTAATATACTCAAATTAGAAGGAGGTCAACTAGGAGTAAGATGTATTTTATGTAAAAAAATAAGCACAGTGGTTACTAATGAAGTATTGATTTTCACCTGAGGAGAATGTTTACTGATTAGAGACCTAAAGAATAAATTGATGTACAGTACGTAGAAATGAAGTTGGTATCAATACAACATAAATTAATAGATGAAACTGAAGAACTGTTGCAAGCTGAAACAGAACAATGCAAAGAGACAGCAAAAGACAACAGAAAGAGAGTTAGAGAAGACAGGGAGGATGGTACTTGGATAGTTAAAACCAGGAAGTTCAGAAAGGACAGAAGAGTGATGGGTTTAAACTTAAAGCTTTGCAATAGCTATGAACCCTTGAGGATACTAGAAGCTGAGAATAATACCGATAGTGAGCCTGAGACTTCAGTACATAATGGACTGGTAAACTTGCAGCACAAAAGAGTCTATAAGTAAAAACAATTACAGTTCAGCAGACTGCTTAAATCAAGGATCAGGTGAAACAAATGTCTCAAGAAAATAGTTTGAGATGGGATATAGTGGCTGTTTCATCCATGACTACTCCAGCCCTCCTCCTCCTCCTCCTCCTCCAATGTCAAATGAGTTAGACAGATCTGTAAAAAAAGTTCCCCTCTGCATTTTATTGGTGTCCAAATTAGACCAGAGAATAAAGCAATAAGTGAAGTAGAAATGGCTATTTCAGTTCCAAATGTTCCACTGAATGAAGGAGAAGAGGAAAATAATTTACACACTATAAAACAAGTGTATGTACTGGGTGATTTGATCCTTAAGATTTAAAGACATGTATACCTCTAGGGGAAATAAGGAGAACATCACAACCAGCTATTTCTCAGGAGCAAAATTAAGAGATGTGCAAACAATGTTACCAAGCATAGTAAAGGAAAATGATGGTACTGCAACAATAATATTGCATTTAGGGATAAATAATATCAAGGGACAAGGTCAAACAGAAATAAAAGAACAATTTAAAAGCATTTGGCTAGAAGCAAAAAGACTGAAGTATAAATTATATTTTTCAGAAATGTTACTAGTGCCAAGAGAGAATTGTTTCAATACAATTAAAATTAAGGAGTTAAATAACTGGTTGAGACACTGGATCCTACAGGAGGGGATAGGGTGTATTACCCATAAGGAGGATTTCATAAATGAGCAGGGTATTATTATCAAGATGGACTTCACTTGATTAAGAAGGGAAGCAGAAAACTGGGTCTAACTATAAAAAAGTGGTGGATAGTTGTTTAAACTGACAAGGAGGGGGAAAGGGGATAAGCTTAGTAATTATAGTATGGTAACTCAGGTCAGAGGAGCAAATAATGTTACTTGTAGTAAAGTCAAGGGGATTAAAGTATGAACATTAAATGCAAGAAGTCTCAATATAAGCAAAAAATCTGAATTGGAGACTTTGCTTAAAACTGAAGGAGTTGATACTTGTTTCATCACTGAAACCTGGTGGGACACTGGGGTCACCTAGAATAAAAAAATCAAAGATTATTCACTTTACTCAAGGAATAGACAGGACAAAAAGGGAGATGGTGTTTCAATATATATAAATGATACCATATAGTGTACTACATATACCCAGATCATATATGACACTGCAATTAAATCCCTGTGGGTGGTTGTACAGATGAAAGCTGACAGAAAACTATTTCTGGGGATTTATTATAGACCACCCAAAACCAGCAGAGACGTTGATAATAGTATAGAGCTTGAGACCGAACATATGGCAGCTAAAGGTGTTGAAATCTGCATGGGGTTTTTAATTACCCAGATATTAACTGGATCAGTCAATCAGCAGAAACTGACAATGCAAATAGATTTATGGAAACTTTAAATATGTCTGGATTGCATCAACTGATATATAAACCTACAAGACAAGATGATGTTGTGATCTCCTAATCACCAATAGAGATGATATAGTGACTAAGATAAATATCAGAGAACACTTGAACAATGGTGACCACAATATTATAGAATTTGTCTTGAAAAAACAAGTACTTTTTACAAGGGGTTCTACTATTGCAAAAAACTATAATGAGGCAAATTTCCATAAAATTAGAAAGAAGTTAGTTGTTTGGGACTGGGAAGGATGCTTTAAACCGAAAAATATTGAAGAAATGTGGGAGTTAATAAAGAATAAACTAAAACACATAGAGGAAAAATATATACCAAGCTAAACATGTACAAGAGAGGAAAAAAGACCACTGTGTTGCACTAGTAAAACAGTTAAGTTATACACAAAAAAAAGAAAAAGGCATGCAACAAAATGAAAAAGCACAGTACAGTTGACACTATAAACTCTTACAAAAGCCCATTAAAAAACTGAAGAAATCAATAAGGCAGGAAAGGAATAAACTTGAATTTAGCATGTCACATAGAAATGACAATGGCAAGAGCTTTTATGCATATGTTAACAATCAGTGTAGAATCAGCAATCAGATTGGGCCCCTATTAAATGATAGGACAGAGTTAAAAACACCAACGGATATAGCTGAAGCCTTTTACTGAATATTTCTGTTCCATGTTTGATAAAAATAATGAGAACAGAATAAATTCAATACATAATGTATACCCCAATCTTTCACTTGAAATAAGTGCTACTGAAATAGAACTCCTTAAAAAACTAAAACAACATAAATCTACCAGTCCCAATCAACTGTATCCTAGAATACTAAGGGAAGTAAGAGAACTAATCTCTAAACCTCATGCATTTTTATACAATGCCTACTTTACTACAGGGGTAGTGCCATGAGACTGGATACTAGCCACTGTGATCCCTTTATTTAAAAAAGGTGACAGAGCACTTATATAAAATTATAGACCAGTTAGTTTGATATCAATCCCATGCAAAATAGCAGAACGTTTTTTGAAATTGAAAAGAGAAGAACATTTGAGCATGATAAATTATAAAGACAATAAACAACATGGTTTCAAACAAAACTGAGCCTGTCTAACTAATCAAATTTGTTTTTACGAACATGTAAACAAAAGTATACATGACAACATCCATATTAATGTGTTTTTCCTGGATTTTCAGAAGGCCTTTGATAAGGTCCCACATAATAGTCTGTTAAATAAAATGGAAAAAATAGGAATTGACTGTAGAACTGTCAAATGGATAAATAACTGGTTAAATGAACAGAAAGAGCACGTTAGAGTGATGGGTACATGCTCAGACTATGGAGAAGTTCCAAGCAAGGTGCCGCAGGGCTCAGTTCTGTGACCGGTACTATTTGCCCTTTATATTGTTGACCTTCATCATAATATAAGTAACTGGGTGGTTAAATTCACTGATGAAATATATTAAACTAGGTGGACCAGTAGATACCCCAGAAAATATTGAGAGGCTGAGAAATGATCTATACACAACTGAACAATGGTCTAATGTTAACAGAATGCCATTCGGTGTGGACAAGTGTACAGTAATGCACTTAGTCAAGTGTAATAAAAATCAAAGTTATGAACTCAATGGGATTCATTAAAAACAGCTGAAAATGAAAGAAACAGTGGAATTATAACAGACATAGATTTTAACTTTAAATTACATCGGACAAAAGTGATTCAAAAGACCAACTTTACGATAAGGAACATAATAAGGAGTTTTGTAAATAAAACTAAAGAATGCTTATTGCCCCTATATAGAACATACTGTATGTCAGACCACATATGGATTATGGATCTCCATTATGGAATCCATATACTCAGGGTGAGATTGATAGGTTGGAGAGAGTGCAGCGGAGGTATACTAAAATGATTGCCTCCCTTAGGGGTTACGGTAATAAGGATAGGCTACAGCTCTTAGGATTATTTACCTTAGAACAAAGGAGAATAAGGGGTGATCTTTTAACAATGTTTAAAATAATAAATAATCCTGAAATGGTGGAAAACATGGGTATAATCATCCAGGACAAACCAAAATGTATAAGGGGACATAAACTACAATAAGTCTGGAAACTGCCAGGAAAAATAGTAGACACTATTCTTTTCTCCATCGAACAGACAGGATTTAGAATAGAATATCTAGTAAGATTGTTTCTAGCAGTTCTGTGAACATCTTTAAAAAAGAAAATAGACAATCTACTATTAATGAAGGAGTTTAGTTGGACCTGCTCATGCGGGTGAACGGTAACAATGGCTAGTTATGCCTTTTTCTGTTCTATACCCAGTAATAGTACCCAATATAAGTACCACTTTAACTATTTACAGTCTCCTTCACTGCAGAGATGCTTCTGCTTACTCACAGTTTAGAAGTCATCTTTGGGTGCAGAAAGGTAGTCATAATTCATGCAGGTAGCTTTAGCTGAGGTGCAGGAAGGAACTTTGTCTGACCCCTTTTTTCTGGGAAGGCTCTTGCAGCTTGCAGGCTGGAAACTTCTCAGCATCTTTGATGGCGCCCCACTTCTTTGGGCTTGAAGTCACATTTCTAGAAATAGGCAGGGACCAAAGCCAGTACACTTTGGACCCCCACGTCTAGGTATGCCCCTCAGGGGGAAGCACATAGGGCAGTGCATAGATGGCACACTACCACCTGACTCCCAGGCCGCTCTAGGACAGTCAGTCTTTCTCTTTCTCTGGATTTCAGTAGCTTCTCACAGGCATGTCAACCAGTCAGCCAGCATGGCAGGCATGGCCCTTCCAAACATTCAGGATACAGTCTTAAAAGTGGGCACATCTCCTTGGGCTAGGGAGGACCCACATCTAGCACAGTCTTAATCACGAAGCACATTTTCTTCCTCTTTAGGCAATGCAGGAGCTTAAGGCATGACTCCCCACCACAATAACAGATGTAGCTTAATGCATAGCTCCCAACCAGGTTACTTTACTTGTTAGCAGATCCCTTCACAGATGCTTCTCAAAGCACAGATGCATGCTTGTCTCAAGCCAAATTACACTGCACAGTTCTTTTCTGACAGCTGGCAGTTTGCAGCTCCAAACTGAACATTTGCAAAGTCCTCACAAGCAACTTCAGGCATAGCTGAAACCTAAGCATACTTTCCATCCATTCTTGTAGGCACATTGTATAGTCACATCAGGCATGTCACAAATACTGGACCATCCACGGACACTCTTGCAGCAGATATTCACTCTATCCTAGGTGCTGATCAAATGCAGGTGCAGACAGAACTCAAACACCTCTTGGCTTTCTGGGCTTCTCGGATTCAAGTAGGTCTCCAAATAACTTGTACTTTTAAGCAGAAGTCTACTCAGTCAGGATTTAGCATTGCAGCTTTCTATTATCTGACATCACAGGTTCCATCAGTACTCTCACTGCTGAGGCAGAAGCATTTCTTGCAGCTTTCTCACAACTACAGGCAGACTTCTTGCATGTCACTCACAGCTGAAGGTAGTTCAGGTTTTCTTCCCCACATTTTCCCAAAATGTGGAAAGATAAGTGCTAGCCCTGAAGCACAAATATCTGGCAACGCCCAGGCCAGTGACTTTCAATCCTTGCAGCCACATTTCTCTTCACAGAGGCCAGAGCACCCCTCCCCTGCAGAGAAGCTCCCCTGAGCTGACTAGGCCCATTCTCTCTGGCAAGGGTCAGGAGCCCCCCTCCCTGTGGAGGGGCTCGCACTGTACTGACTCAGCCTGAAAAGTCTCTGGGGCTTTGGGAGATCTCTGAGGCTCCTGATTGGCTGACTCAATTGTCTCTCTTAAAAATAAATATTCATAAGGCTCCCTTAATGCCTGATAGGCTCCTTGTTTAGGCACCAAGTATTGTCCCTGTTTTTCCCCCTTAAGCTTTGGCACAGTCCCATAAGTGTCTAGTGACAAATTCTGGCTCCCAGTTGGCTGCTGAAAGGGCAAAGGCTGCAAATATAGTTGCAACTAGTTACAGTTCCCATGCAGTCCATACATTGTCCCCACAACAAAGTTCTGGTGCAGCCAGAGTAAACATTTTATTTAAATAATTGCCCTACATTTCGATAGCCACTTTAAGTCCCTGTTAATACTGCCAATTTTAAACATTTATTTACAGTCCTGCACCTGTCTCTAGCACCAGAACCTACAGAACCAGGTACTAGAAAGGCATCTCATTAATATGGATAGACTTCTCATTATTATTCTTGAGCTCTGAAATGCTTGCTATTGGCTCTGTCTATTTACAATGTCTGGCAGCTCCTCTTGCACCTTCCTGCAGTCTCTGGTCCCTTTGCTGTCACTGGGGACTGGGACCATGCAATAGGCAGCAGCTTTACTGCAAACTGTGGTCAGAAACACCAGGAGCACTTTTGCACATGTGCAAGTCATCCATCTGCTGGGACATGCACCAGAAGGGTGAACGTGATGGCTCCACAAGGCTCCCCAAGTCCATTGTGGGCAAAATGAATGCAAGGGCCATTTGGAGGCCAAGAGGCACAATCCAGGACTCGGGCTGCAGTGATGCAAGATAGGAGCAAAATGGGGAGATACAACAGGCAACAGGAGGCAATCAGAAGCAATGGGAGACACTGGGCAAATAAGGTAAGCCTCACAGTGGGGGTTACACTATGCCATGGCAAGGGCAGCCATAAAGCACTGCCACACAAAGCACATGCACATGGCAGCATGGAACTGCACAGCGGCAAAGATATGTGATTGGGCACCAGTGCCATGATTTTACACTGACAATGTATATGCCGCAATGGGAGAATGTGTACAGTCACTGTACAAATGCAGGAATGTCACTGTATATAACCCAATGTGTGTGTCAGATGAACATCGTGCAAGTGGCCGTCCACTGTACACAGAACATGCCAGAGGAAAGACATGTGGCAGCACACTGTGTTCCCGGTGTGGGTGTGATGCTCATATACAGCCACAGTGGGTGCTAATGGCAGCCACACAGGCAACACCATGCAGAAGAACACAGGGCAAGCAACACAGTGAGTGTGGCCAGTGGTGCGTCAGCCATTGCACAAAGCCCTGCAGGGCAAAAAGGAGCTGTCCATGGCTGTGCCCAGACATTACTGCCAAACACCATCCTTGCCATATTCCACCCCCTATGGAACATACACACAGACCCTCAGACAGCCTGGTGCTATCATCAGGAAGGAGACAAGGACACATGCTGTGCTGGCAGAATGTTATTTATTACCACACTGATAAACAACCCCTTCCCCTGGGCTGTTTGTTATACTTCAGTACACCTCCAGCTCCCCCTCTTCAGAGTCCTCAGATGACCTTTGCGGTGTGGTGTCACTGAAGTCCCACTGGACAAGCATCATGTGACGCAGTGGACCATGTTACCACTGCAATGACAGGAACAAATGGAAAGGTGTACATGAGCGGGATGCACAAGCAGCGTGACAAAAGTACCATTCACACAGACATATGCCATTTACGACCTACCTCAGATAGCTGCAGAATGTTCCACAGCTCCCTCACTTTATCCTAGTAATATATATCTGAGCTGCATGCCTGAGGCTCAGAAACTCCTGGAGCTGTTAGGGCCACCTCAGCACCTGGCAACCACCTTTCCTGTAGTCCAAACACTCATATCACACAGCTCAGTGGCAAACTCCTCTGGGCACCCAAGGAAGTCCTGTGGAAACTCAAGATGGAGTACAATATTAGGACAGGGAATATACATGCCACCCACACACACATCCACAAAACACCTGATACCCACCAACTCAGGCTGTGGGACACATCATATGGCACCACCCTCCAGGGAGTCCTGGTAGTATCTTGTAGACATGTACCACAGCTTATGGGGGGGTAACCCTCATACTCCCCACAGCATCTGAGCTGCATGACACTGCCCCCATGCTATTCACATGGAAGTACAGATATGACATCGCTACACATGAACACACAGCGCACCCATGCTGTATGGGAGTACCATGGCCCCAAAGGTACATCTGGAAGCTTGGGCATGCAGAGCTGTGATATACAGAGCACAGTCAGTACCCACACAGCTGTGCTATGCTGAACAGCCAACAAGGGAACATGGATGTGTCCAGGTCTACTACTGCACGCAGTATTTCTGGACAGTGCACTGGCACATGACCATGCATGAAGTCACAGCAATGCCAACATGTGTTCCAGCCACAGTTACAGGCCCACAGTCTGCACAGCACACACTGTCTGTACAGATTTCATGTGG
Organism: Neoceratodus forsteri; assembly: GCA_016271365.2. NCBI lineage: Eukaryota > Metazoa > Chordata > Ceratodontiformes > Ceratodontidae > Neoceratodus > Neoceratodus forsteri. The sequence continues at coordinate 309,717,238 of CM057450.1, forward strand.
AGTGCACCACACGACCCTACATTCAGACTGAGATCAAAGTGCTGTGTGCACTATCATATTATGCCACAGGGTCATTCCAAAGGGTGTGAGGCAATGTCACAGGGGTTAGCCAATCCTCTGTGTCGTGTGCCCTGCATCAGGTAACTGATGGCCTGCTCCATAGTGTACATGCACACAAATCATTCCCCATGACACCGCTGGAGATAAGGGCAACCAAGGAAGCGTTATGCCAAGCATGCCATGCACAATACCATGGTCACAGCCGATTGCACACATGTGGTGATCCTGGCACCATCTGTGGACAAGGAGGCATACAGAAATCAGAAAGGGTTCCACAGCATAAACTGTCAGGTGGTGTGTGATGCACACGGAATCATAACTGATGCATGTGCTAAGTACCTTTGTTCATGAAACAATGTCTATGTCTTTGATAACTAGGAACTTGGTGCATACTTCACTGCATGTGGTGGTGGGGCAGGTGTCTGGTAGGTGAGTATTTCTAAGATGTGTCCACTGCACCATTAGGAGGACTGCAGGGCAACCATAGTAATGTTGTGTGTCTACCCTTGCACAGGTGACAGCGGATATATCCTATGTCCATACCTGCTGACACCATACCTTGCACCGCAAGGCCCAGCAGAGGAAGCATATAATGAGGCACATCAGAAGACAAGATCTATTGTTGAATGGACTATCAGTGTACTGAAGATGCCCTTCAGGTGCCTTGAGCACAGTGGAGGAACAATGATGCTGTCACCAGGGAAGGCTTGCAGAGTGTTCATTGCCTATGCCATGCTGCAAAACATATGTATGAGGTGACATCTTCCCGAACCACATGATGTCCCACACAATGTACCCCTATGTGATGGTACTGCAGGTGCAGCACCACAGCCAGACATGCTGTCTGGATTTGTGGTATGGAATGCTGTTGCACAGGGTTCATTTGGCAGATAGAAGTGAGGGCCATGTGCACTGTGATGAACCCCACCTCTGAGTGAACAAGTGCCCATGTGTCACACATGTGCATCATGGGCACTTGTGTGCACCATGTGTTCTGGTGATGGTGGTGGGGGGCATGTGTTCAGGGTACCTATATGATGTTGTGTGCGTGCATGGGTGTGGAGTATGTGTATATGTGCTACTATAGGTGTTCCAGTGACTGTGCACTGTAGTGTGTACACAGTGCTACATCATGGCTGTTTATACCTCTAGTGTGTGTGTCTATTCATGTGCCTAGATGACGTGGCCTGCCATGAACAGATGCCCCCCCCCATTGGAGCATGGTAGATGTTGTCTGGTGGTCACCTCTTCCTGGTGGTCATTGCTGTGTGGTGCTCTTGTGGTGGTGGTGGTGCTGGATAGCTCCAGTGTGGCCCACAACATATCCCCTGTCAGTGCCACCTGTATATCTAGCCAGATCCTGGCCTTTGTTTTGGCAGCCATGGTCAGGGACTGTGACTCATACAGGACAGCATAGTGTGAGTGGATGTTTATGACTAGGGTGGCCACCTGTGCACCAGTAAAATTGGTTGACCTGGGCCTTCATGTACCTTATGGGTCACCACATCTGCCTGTCTCCATGCACCCACCACCATTGGGTGGTTGTGGCTGCCCATTCACTGGCTGCAGTACTGCCCTTTGTGCCTTCTGTGCTGCTTGGGCATCCATGTTCTTTGCACCAGTAACATCTGTGGTTCGGCACAGGTGGTGCGGCTCTCCATATATAGTGGGGTGAATGGGTGTGTCTGCATGTCTTCCTCTGTACATCTGCCTTTCCCACCTCTGTCTCTGCCACTCCATGCGCATATGTTTATGCCTACCACATTGTCTTTGCTGTCTTTACAGAGCGTTGCTGCACACATCAGGTCTGACTGTTTTCCACGCATTTCCCACGCCTTCGTGATTCGTGACCATCATGAGGGAATGCAATGAGATAGTGGGGAGGATCTTGGAAAGGGATTACAGTAAAATAATTTTAAATGCCGCAGTGCAGAGAGTAAACAATATACAAAGACAGGAGACACTACATGTTAGATCAAAATCACAGAGAAGCCTAGCCAGAGTGATGTTTATAACAGTTCACTGTGACATACTTCCAGCTATCTGGAAAATCAGTCACTACGGGTCACCACAAAGAAGGCACCAAACCTCAAAAGCAAGCTGGTTCATATCTACCCAAAACAGATGCAAAATACAGCGGGCAATTATTACTGGGCCCACTGAGCCCAGACATGCAGCCAAGTGGTAGGTGTTTGGCCTGTGGTCACACCTCCAGAAAATATATTTTTAAGCACCTTCACACGGGTAAGAATTCAACATCAGGACACACATATTGTAACATGGAAGTATTTGTATATGTCTTCCAGTGCCTATGGGACAGCCTGTATGCAGTAAAGACACTGCATTCCCTGAAGAAATGAATACTGCAACACAAGAGCTCAGTAAGGACAAAGGATGAGGCAACTGGTTTGGCCTGCCATTTCATGGCAAGGGGCCACACTGGAGCATCATTACTTTTATGGGGTGTCCAGCAGGTGCTTCCACGTGTAAGAGTTGGAGGCAATAATAAGGCCCTGCAAAAAAAACGAAATAGGGTAGATGAGCATGCTAGGCATGTGTGACCACAGCAGGGTCTAAATGAAGACAGCAACTGGGAATCTTTCTGGTAATTGCCACAGTAAAAAAAATTAAACCATAAAAAAACTGTGATGAGCAGTATAGGATTAAGTGTTTGATGTACTAATGTTAGAGATCAGTCTCTCTGATCACTGAATGAAGCACTACTTGTACTCATAAAGAACATTACTCCTGCAAAATGTAACAAACCTGCCTCCTATGTGCGATATCATGGCAAAGCTGGATTTTAATATGGGCTTCACAATACATGCAAAAAAGGGCTATAAAGATTTAACTGTTGATCCTCAAATACCCTAGTAATGCTTAAACTACACCTCCACCTATAGTAGAATATGCACAGGGAGTTGATCATGTTGTGTAGGAAATAACTCCAGGGACACACTCTCCTATGATGAGTTAAGCTAATGGAGTGTCACTTTATGGAAATAAATATAACTCATGCAGAAAGCCAAATTAACTTTATTTTAATTAGACATATTACACCGCACCTGGATTGTAATGTTATGCCCACAGCAAAGATGTAGCAGGACCATTTAGTCCAAGCTGCACAGCAGGTGCTAGGTAATAGATGCTGTTGCTGTCAGTTCTCTGCTGATGTAATAATATCAGCATTTCAAGAACGCTGCAGGGATATGAGGAAGCACCTGTCCTCATTCTATTGCTGTCTGTCTAGAGTGGAGGAAGCACATTGCCATGAGGTAAGATGCCCAAATTCACAACTAATTTATGTAACAAGAAAAGTAATTAGGTAGTAACAAAGCCATTTTTACCCACAGAGCAGTGTGAACTTGAGAATTAGAAACACTCACATAAGGGTACTAGAACCTCCCAAATAACATATTTAGTTTTTTGTTTTCTTTCAAACTTTTACCAATGACCACATTTAGGTTAAGGGATATAAGGACTGACTTTAAACAGAAGCTAACACTAATAGAGATAACCAACATTTATGTGTGCAGTAACATACAATAATATAATAATAATACCATACAGTAATAGAGATAACAGGTGTATAGTATGAAATAAAGGAGGCTTTAGCACACCAGTTCTTTTACCAGTGATCAAGGTTTAATTTATTTTTGCAGACAGAAATTCAAGTCAGATAGTTCTTCCAAGAACTATAAGTAAGGAATAAATGTACAGGTGTGTTACATGATCTTAGGCATTAGCCATTTTTAATATAACTACATCCTTGCATTTATGGTCACTATCATGTACCATTTATTTATTTATTTATTTATTTGCTTTTGGTAACTGGGTGGGTGCACCAGGCTTTACAAGAAGCCAAAGTGATACTAAGAATTAAAATGACACATTTATATAAAATTGATGTGAAAAGGTATATAATGATTCATCATTTTGATGAAGTATCAGTTTGAATGCCTGCTAAGATAAAAAATTAATATACTTGAATATTATTTATTCACGTATTATAGAAAGTCCCCACACGGAGCAAAGAGGAGAAAAATTGAGTTTTTTTGTGATATGACTGGATTAACTAAATCAAATGAACTCTTTGTTGAACTGGCTTTGTCAAAATCTCTGTGACCAGCCACAGTTATTATGTTGAATTTAAATATGCCAAGCTGATTTCCAGAATCAAGAACTGGAACACTGTAATTGCCTTTTGCATCATAGTTTATATAAACTTCTAAAGCCACCTCAAAACCACTCGGTGACTCAACCACTGCTTGGGCCAGCCAGGGACTGCCAGGTTTTCCATTCATACTCCCACACATGACACCAGACAATGCCCGCCATGAAGGCAGATGCTGGGGTTTTGTTCCAGCTCATGCAGGACAACAGGGGAGGCCCACTTGGCTGGTGGATGCTCAGTTTTCTGTCCCTGCTTAACACAAGGAGAGGTACACCATATCAGTGGTAGAGATGTTGAGAAATTTTATTTCACTGGTGAAACTGCCACAAAATCAGCAATTTCACCATGTGAAATATTTCGAGAAATTGTGGGAAAATTGTGAAATTTTGCCCACAATTTCACCCACAAATGTGCATCGTTATTTTATTATTGTATTTATTATACCCCTCCCTGGTATCTAGTGGTCCCCCCCGGCCGATCACTGGCTGAATTGAAGAACCCTTCCCCCCCAAGTTATTTCCCCTCCCCAGCCATGATGACCCCTGCCTCAATCATTAAAAAAATGATCCCCTTCCCTGTCCCTGGTGTCTAGTGGACCCCCCAACCGATCAATGGCCAAATTGAAGAACCCTCCCTCCAGAATTATTTCCCCTCCCAAGCCATGATGACCCCAGCCCCAATCTTTAAAAAATCCCCTTCCCTTTTCCTGGTGTCTAGTGGACCCCCCATCTTCAGCTAGGTAGCACCCACCCTGCTCCCCCATCAGTACCCCAATTGGGCCACAAGCACAGCCTTCCACTCACCTCTATGGCTGGCAGCCAAACTGAATGCTTCAATGAATGACCGTGTGTTTGTACAAGCAAGTGCTCATTCGATGATGCGCTCAGTCAGAATGCCAGCTGTAGAGATGAGTAGAGGGCTGTGCTACTGGCCTGATCGGGGTACTGGGGGGAGCAGGGAGGGTACTGTCTTACTGAAGACAGGGTGGGGGATCCACTAGACACCAGGGACCAGGGAGGGATTTTTTTTTTGATTGGGGCTGGGGTCTCTTCATGGCTGGGAGGGAAATAACTTGGGGGTTCTTCAATTCTGCCAGTGGTTGGCTGGGGGTCCACTAGACACTAGGGACAGGAAAGGGATTTTTTTATAAGATTGGGGGCTGGCATCATCACAGCTGGGGAAGGGAAATAACTGGGGGGGGTTCTTTAATTTGTCCTGTGATCGCCTGGGGGGGGGTCCAGTAAACACCATGGAGTCTAGAGTCTAGGTTCTTAATTAGTGGTGAAATTGAGAAATTTCACCCCTGGGCGGAAAAATTTCACCTGTGAGTGGCAAATTTCACTAGTTCGAGGGCGAAAGTTTGCCTGCTCTGCAGGCAAAATTTCTCATTTTGCCCCACAAAATATTTTGCAAAATGCAAATTCCATGAAATATTTTGCCGGGTGAAATTTTCCAGTTTTGAACAACTCTAATCAGTGGGAACTAGGTTTTTAATTTCTACTTGTGCAGAAATACAGGAGAAGCCTGCTGTGCCAGTGGATACTGAGATTTCTTTTCCTTCTCCTGCAGGCCACCAGGAGAGGTTCTTTGCAGGGAGTACTAGGCCACCCGGTCCATTGGGAGCAGATGTACTCTATTTTTATTTTCAGCTGAAAGTTCCATGGAGTTCCCAGGGGATGAATTTCTGTTGTAATTTCTTGCACAATTTACACAGCAAAACTGTTTTTCAGAGTCTTGTTGCTCACAGCCATCACATAATACATATCCTAAGCCACCGTGGCAGTCACAATGCTATTTCATAGGCAAGCATTGTTAGAAACATTTATTAGACCAATAAGAGCAGAAGTTAAAAAAAAAAAAACATAAGTTTATAGTATTCCTTCAGTATTTGCAGCTGGTGGGATGAAAACACAAGGAGGTCACATTAATTTGAGTTGTAGGTAATTTATGACCAATGAGCTGTGATAGCTACTAATAAGTCTATTGGGGTTTACAAGGACTTTTTTCTAATGGTCTGCATTGGGTATTAATACATGATCTTGGTGTAGGACCAGAATCCACAACTGTCTATTACCCTCATCACTTAATAACAATTTCTCTTATATAACATAAATTATAATGAGACAGCAAAAATGTTCTTCGCTGGGGACTGTGACACGGCTAAGGCCTGTTATGAGTTTGTCAGGGGATTTGTAGTCCGTGTCATTGACATGACATGGCACCCTTGCCTAGTGTCAGTTAAAGAAATAAAATGTATGTCCTAAGAATGTGACATACCTAGGTACTGTATAAAAGAAAAAAAAATACCTATTGTTTTGTTGCTCAATACTCTGCTTTCCTTAACTCTGCTATTATATGTATTTTGTAAACCCCCCACTCCCAGGGTTCAGTGCTCACAGTAGGGCTGTACTGGTGTGTTAAAGTATGTGCCAGTACATTTTTTAGTATAGATTGTAGATAGAGAATTACTGGGAGCTATGCAAAGCTGCATTTATAACACTCTTAACAGGAAACTAATACAGTTCAGTGCCCAGCACAGTTTTTGTTCAATGTGTTCTGTAAGTGTATATCTCAAATTCTCAGTACAAAATTCTCCCTCCCCTCACTACATAAAACAGTGTAAGAACGGGCACACATCTGTTTAAGAGTACTAAAAGGGGCCGGAAATGACAACAAAAGAATTAGAACATACTGTAAGAGCAAAGTTAGTTACTTAATTTTAAAACCTCAGCCTCATGTGATACTCAAGTCATATGCTGGTCCTATGGTGTTCCTATAGGTGCTTTCCAAACATTCTCTTCCCCTAATTACTGTATATACCAATGCAAATTAAGAAATTCTCGGGGAGGAGTTAATGATGGGGTAAAGGAGGTCCTTGAGCAGTGCATCACTCCTAATTAACCTTATTTCAAAAAAGGTTTTGTTTGGGTTTAACTCAGAATTTTGTATTTAAATTGTATATATGTCTGTTTAAGGATCTCAACAACTATGTATGTGATATTCTTGTGTGTTATAAATGAAACATGCTATTATCCTATAAATATGTAATAGGATAATGAGTGACATATGACCCCAGGGGCAGGCTATAACCCTCTACATAGATTCTGTGGAATTTAGAAAAGAACCTTGAAGTAATGCTTCCAACTAAGCAAAATTCAAATCTTGACAAGCCTTAAAGTATTAGCCAGAACTACAGGTAATAATGATGACTGCAACAAAGTAACAGTTTAATATTCTGAAAGTCTGCTTCAGACCTTGCTGAAGCACTTATCACTGACATCAGCAATGACATTGAACAATTTCTCTCATACTACATAAACTGTAGTGAAAACGAAAAAAAAAAAACAATGATTCACTGGTGATCAAACCCAAGCTCTATTTAACTACTGCCTTGGTGCTCTACCACTGTGTGCTATCATTCCACATGGTGAAACAGAAGGTAATAACTCATGCAATAGAGTCAAGCCATATAAACACAGCAATAGAGTCAAGCCATACAAAGGCAAAAGTACTGGACTTTAGGAGGGCTGACTTTGCCAAAATGGGTGAGTGCCTAAGGAATGCACTATCAAATGGGCAGGAAGGAGGGGTGGAAGAACAATGGGGAATAATAATAACTGCCATCACAGAGGTAACAAGCCTTTGTGGGAAGCAAATAAACAAAACAAAATGATGTAAGAAACCACTATGGTTCTCAAAGGAAGTGGCAGTGAAGGTTCAAGAGAAAAAGGAAGCATTCAGGAAGTACAAGGAATCACAGAAGGAGCAGTACAGAGAATTGTATCAGTTAAAGCAAAAGGAAGCTGGGAAAGCAGTCAGAACAGCAAAGGCCTGAACCGAGGAAAAGATAGCCAACTCAGTTAAGAAGGGGGATAAAACCTTTTATAGGTACATCAGGGAATGAAGGAAGACCAAGGGAGGGATAGTGAGGCTTAATAAAGTGGAGGGGGGTGGGCAGAGGTTGACTGTGAAAAGGCAGAGATACTAAACAAATATTTTTGCTCAGTATTCATAAATGAAGAGGGGGAGGTACCTAAAACAAACAACAGAAACACTCTGGATACAGAATTTGATACCAGCCCATTTACAGAAGAGAGGGTTCTGAAAGAACTCTTAAAACTAAAGGTGGACAAAGCAATGGGGCCTGATGGGATAAATCCCAGAATTCTAAAAGAACTAAGGGTAGAACTAGTGACACCACTGACTACCCTCTTTAACAAATCATGGGAGGATGGGGTGGTACTTGAGGACTGGAGGGGGGCAGATGTGATTCCCCTTTACAAAAGTGGGAGCAGGGCAGAAGCAGGAAACTACAGACCTGTTAGTTTATCCTCAGTGATATGGAAAATGATGGAATCACTTCTGAAGGAAAGAATTGTCAAGTACCTAGAGGCCAGAGGGGCACAGGACCCAAGGCAGCATGGAGTCACAGTGGGAAGGTCATGCCAGATGAGTCTAATAGATTTCTTTGACTGGGTGACCAAAGTAGTAGATCAGGGAAGGGTTGTGGACATGACCTACTTAGACTTTAGCAAGGCATTTGACACAGTCCCACACAAAAGATTAATATACAAGTTAGCCAGCCTGGGAGTGGGTCCCAAGATGATAGCCTGGGTAAAGAATTGACTGGAGAATAGGACACAGAGAGTAATAGTGAATGAAGTCCACCCTGAAGAAAGGGGGGTTACTAGTGGGGTGCCACCGCAGGGTTCAGTATTAGGACTGGTCCTCTTCAGTGTCTTTATAAGCAACATTGCAGAGGGACTGGAAGGAAAAGTATGTCTCTTTGCAGATGACACAAAGATCTGCAACAGATTTGATGCACAAGGTGGGGTGGAAAGGATGAGAAGGGACTTGGCAAGGTTAGAGGATGGTCAAATGTATGGCAGCTTAGATTCAATGCTAAGAAGTGCAAGGTAATGCACCTGGGAAACAAAAACCCAGGGGAAGAGTACACAATGGGAGGTGAGATTCTAACAACAACAAAAATGGAAAGGGACCTGGGGGTAGTCATATCAGATGACCGAAAGGAGGGAAAGCAATGTGAGAGGGCAGTAAGGAGGGCTGGGGTGGATACTGGGATGCATAGAGAGAGAGGCATCACCAGTAGAAAACAGGAAGTTGTTATCCCTCTGTACAGACAGCTGGTGAGACCCCCATCTGGAGTACTGTGTGCAGTTCTGGAGACCCAATCTCTGCAAAGACATAGACAGGATGGAAGCTGTCCATAGGAGGGCAACTACAATGGTGCAGGGTCTGCACCAGAAGACATATGAAGAGAGACTTAAGGAGCTTAATATGTATAGCCTCGAGGAAAGGAAGGAGAGGGGGGACATGATAGAAACTTTCAAGTACCTCAAGGGAATCAACAAAGTCCAAGAGAGTAGCATCTTTCAAAAAAAGAGGTGTGCAAGAACAAGGGTGCACAATTTGAAGATGGGGGTGGCTCAGAGGTAATGTAAGAAAGTATTTTTTCACAGAGAGGGTTGTGGATGCATGGAATGGCCTTCTGGAGGAGGTTGTGGAGTCAAAAACAGTGGTGGACTTCAAGCATGCATGGGACAGTCATAAGGCAATTCTAGGGGGTTGGGGTAGGAAGAAGTGGGCTGCTGGTTAACTAGGATCTGCAGCTTATCCATTAGGTAGGGAAATGGGCAGACTAGGTGGGCCAAGCGGTCCTTATCTGCCATCAAATTCTATGTTTCAGTGAGAATGCACATCCTGCACTGAGTGCAGAACTCACCTACACTGCTGCAGTGGAATTTAGTAATGAACTTTTTGTCAACAGGATGTAATGCTTTTCACTAAGTTGCATTCACATGAAGACAATCCTCAAAGTATCAGCCAGAACTAATTAAGATGAATGCAACAAAGTAACCGTTTCATGTTCTGAAAGTCTGCTTCAAACCTTGCTGAAACTCATCACTGACATCAACAATGGCACATAACAATTTCTTTCATACTACATACATTGCAGCAAGAAAGAATGCTCTGCTCTTAGAATCAAACCCAGGCTTATGATGGTCTGAACCCTCTGAAAGCCTTATCACTGACGTCATTAATGTCATCTTGCAGTCAAATCACTCAGACTGAATGTAACCTTAAACTTAGATGCTAACTAGCTTCGCTAGTTTGAACCTTAAAAAGGCACTCACAAAGCTGTCGCTAATGAAATGCATGAATATTTGTTCCTTCATAGGTAGGATTTGTTTTGGAGCCGGTGACTGTTCTCTATGGTGAAATGAATATCCATGTATTATTGTAAGGGCAATTTTGTGTGTGCCTTTTTTTTTTTCTTTTTTCCTTCTGTAGCAACCATTTTACAGTTGAATGCCAGCACCTTCAATGCCATGGTTGAATGATTTTTTTGTTTGTTTGTTTATCCTCCCAACTTGACTGAATTATTAAAAGGTTGAAACACACCACTTTAGACTGACATTTGACAAACAGAGGAAACAGGATAGTGGGGGCTAGAACTTTTACTGATTTTAACAAAGATCATTCCCAACATTTTGCATCCTGAACTGTAAAAGGGCAAATCTGTACATGAGCAGTTATTGACTCAGTATGCTCTTCCTGCTAAAATGTTTAAAAATATAGTTTGAAAAATAGAGTGATAAACTTAGACCCCCAAAGTCTATCTGACAGCTATAATTTTTTGAGAGATTTCTTTAAGTTTGACTCAGACAAGCTGTCAATAGATACGAACAATATTCACTGGTCTTACCAGGAAGCAATTCTCAATATTGACTGACTTTTGTATCAGAATTGATCCCTGGCAGAGTCACGTTACTCAAAGCCATGTCACACCATGAAACAGTAGGTTGATAAAAATGGAAATATTACTCAACATGAAACAAAGGGATAAGCTATAAAGTAATTTTAAGCAAACTCTATAACATGAAGATTGGTAATAATGTAACAAAAGCTAAATACATTGGTTTATCCCATAACATGTTGGACAAAAATAATTTCCATGTTCAAGCCTGGGCAGTAACAAAATGTAGGCCATCCTAAAGTGTGTGACAGTGTTATCAATATCCCAATCACAAATGTTTTCTATTATAAATGTATTATATAGGGAAGTGCAAGGAATTGCACCTGGGGGCCAGAAACCTAGGCCAAGTGTACACCCGGGGGGGGGATGCTACATGTCTTAATGGCTGAAAGGGACCTGGGGGTGGTGGTGGATGTCAAGATGAACAACTCAGAGACTTGTAGGAGAGCAGCGCCCAAGGCCAACAGGATGCTGGGATGCATCGCTAGGGGGATCACCTCCAGAAGGAGTGAAGTGATACTCCCTCTGTATAACTGCTTGGTGAGGCTGCACCTCGAGTACTGCTTGCAGTTTTGGAGGCCACACTTAAAGAGGGACATTGAACTCCTGTAGAGGGTCCAGAGGAGGGCAACCAGAATGATCTGGGGCTTGGGGGACAGGACCTATGGGGAGAGGCTCGAAGAGTTAAATATGTACACATTGGAACATAGAAGGGACCGGGGGGACATGATAGAGGTCTTCAGGTACATGAATGGGGTAAATAGGGGAGGCACAGTCAGGGTGCTCTGAAGGAAGGGGGTGGGATCAACTAGAGGCATGGGTGGAAGCTGGGGGGAGATTCAGGGGAGAAAAGAGGAGGTGCTACTTCACTGAGAGGGTGGTGGAGTCATGGAATGCGCTGTCTGGGGGCCTGGTGGAGGCAGAGATGGTGGAGGGGTTCAAGAAGGGGTGGGGACAGGTACAGGGGAAGAGTTCTGGAAGCAAAGTCCAGTGCAGTGAGAATGTCTGGGACTGAGAAGGGAGAAGCCTAAGAAGGTGAGGGGGGCAGCAAGATCAGCCCCAGGGTGGGGGCTGACCAAACGAGCAGATGTGAAAGACTGATAGGCTTATTCTGCTGGCATTTTAGTATGTTAGTATAAAGCAAATCTGTCTTACAACATGGAATTAACTCTTCACTGATTCTGCCCAAAGCAACATTTTACCTCAGATATCCCAATTTCTATCATCAGACCTTTATTATTTTCAATGTTTAGCAATAATTTTCCCATGGCTCATCAGCTTAGCTGTACAGTACCTTGCTCTGCACAGATGATTCATTCCTCTATTTCAGCTCTAAATCAGTTTCAGACATTTCAATCATTATAGCTCCTTAGCTGCTAAGGAGATATTTCTTTAAATACAGGTGAATAATGTTTCAACAGTTCTCAGTGTCTTTATATTCGTTGTAATAGGGACCAGTTTATTCTTATCTTGGAGTGCCATGTTGTGGCCATTGTTTCTCTCCAATTTAAAAGAAAATCACATTTATTAAAAGCATGTATTTTTTCTTATTTTGTTTGATTCTGCTCTATAGAGGTTCAGTTTCATTTCTGTATTCATTTTATTTGATGTCTTATGGTTGTATAGTATCTGATTTAGCATTTCATATAGCCAAAATGATTCAGTAATATGGAAATAAAGTTCAGGATGTACAATGTATGTCCATAGGCACATAACAGTTTAAATGCTCATTATTATTCTCATCAACAATGGTTATTACATAGCTGGCTACTACTTACCAGCAAACAAAAAAGCATGTTATTTGGGTCTAGGCAAAAACTCAAAACATAAAATTCTAGCATTCAGGTCCTGGATTTAGAAGGAGCCCCTGTGGAACAAGATGCATTGCTCAGATATCTTGAGGTCCACTTGGGCTCCATTATTCTCTTTCAGAACACATTACTGTTACATGCAGAGTAATTAATCAAAAACATGATATTGTATATTAAATATGTAGTAAACATTATTTTACTCCTGAGATAGGATTAGCAATCTCTAGGGAAATTTTATTCCACTCACTGAAAAATGGGGCACTAATCTGAAATTGTGCTGCTGTTATAGAACTAGGAAGACTTAATATAGTGCGTAATAACTTATGTCACTTTGCCTTAGTTGCCAGCAACAGATTTTATCACTGCAATTTATATGCTGATATTGGATGGTTCTCTCCCCAGATGCATATAGTTTTTAGATTATGTTGTTTTAATGAAACTCTTCCGAACCTGCTGACCTTCACCTCTGTCTGGCTGTTGCTACCTAAATGCCTCCCAAGGACTTACAGTCTATATATATCAGGGACTTCTTCTGGAGCCCCCTGTCATTATGACTATGGGCCAAAGACCCTTTTCTTCTGCTGTTTCCCAGTCTGTGTAACAGTCTGCCTCACCTTTTGTGAACAACACCTAGGCAGCTAATTTTCAAGGATATTTTTAAAAGTTACCTCATAGAAAAGTCCTCTTCTCAATGTTTTTAAATATTGTTTCATGTACTGCGTGTTTCAGTTTCTACTTCAAACTAATATTTACAATGCATTCTATATTTGTTACCCTTTTATGTGCTATAGATTTTACTTCATAAACCTTTTCATGCATTGCTGCCTAGTGCCCCAGGTCATTCCTCAAAAAGGGCCTTCAATTTCCGTTAACATCCCAGAAATCAAATAAATGAAATGAAAACCAAATTTCTTTTCTTTCATTTTACATAGGTGGGGATGAGAATTCTGTGAGCTGGGAGTTTGTGGAAGGGCTTTTGTAATGTACTGTGAGGGTTGTGGAAGTATGTTTGTTATGTATTGAGGGGTTTTGATTAGAAACTGGGGTGAGGGTTGGAATTTGAACTTATGGAATTTGGGCTTGTTTTTCATGCTCATGTCCCATTATGGAAGTGGGACAGAGCAGACTCGATAATGTGCCTTGAAGGCATCTGCAGGGAATCTGCAGGGCTATGCAGTTTGCCGGACACTCTGCAGAAGGACACCAGACTGAGGTATGGGGGTGACACATTATTGGATACTGTTTACAATAGCTAGGGGAAGGTAACTACATGATGTAGCCATACTACAAGTGGAAAATGAGTACTACACAGTCAGGATAAGGTAGATACAGATAGTTAAGAAACAGAAAACAAGAGTTATTCTTTCTAGGGTAGAGTTTAGTTTCAGGGAAGCAAAAGGGAGAGGTAGGAGTACATTGAAGATGGGAAGGAGACAGAAGGGTACAGAGGAGTTTAAATAGACACTAGGCGAGGAAGAAGGTCATGAGAGTGATGCAGTATGATGGGTGTGGGGCTGCAGTCTTTCAGTACATCTTCAGAAGACTGAAGTGCTGCCCCATTTGTACTCACTACTCTGACTTGCAGCCAGAACTTGCTGGACTTTAGGCTGAACTGGTAAGGGTACATAGTACCTTCTGCCCCACCTAGGGGCCACCAAGTCTGCCACTGTTCCCCAGACGATGCCTAGGAAGAGGCAGAGCAGATAGACCTTGGTGGACTCTTGGAGGATAAGGATGGTGGAAAGGGTTCACAGTCCTTAGCCTATACCACTGCAGAATTTCTTTGCCCTACTGGCAGGACAGGGCTGCTGAGAGGAGGCACCTGTTGCAGTGGGAAGGGAGGAAGTGGAGGTCCTTGGAAGTCGAGGCCTCAAGGAGGGGAGGAAGAGGCCCCATGACGAGATGGAAGAAGCTGCTGGTGATGGACTCTACTGTTAGGGGGATAGACTTAGGAGCAGGGAGAGAATGGGAGAGGAGAAGAAGTGTGTGAGAGGTGCTTCAGCTTGGAGGGATGGAGGGCATATCCAGAGGATTGCTAGGGCAGTAGGAGATGGGAGGGAGCAAGACATCATTGTCCATCTGGGGGCAAATGAGATGACAAGGGACAGAGTAGGAGTAGTGCAGGGTAACTTCAGGGAAATGGGAAGGGGCCTTAAAAAGGTTGCACGTGCAGTGTTTTTTTTTAGGTGTTACCTGTGTATGGTTGAGGAGATGCAAGGGTACTTCATGTCGGAGCATTTAGTGACTGGTTGAAGGCATGATGCATGATGGACTGCTTCGGCTACATCAGAGACTGGGGGCCAGTCTGGAAGAATATGGGCCTCTATAAAGCTAGCCTGCATCCTTTGGTAAGGGGACTGTAGTCCTTGGTGGGATATTTGAATGTTACCTCGATACCTTTGGGAGGCAGTATAGCACAGTGGTTTAAATGCTCTGAGCTGAAAATCTGGAGACCTGGGTTTGAATCCCACAGCCCCCACTTGCATACTGTGTGACCCTGAGCAAGTCACTTAACTTCACTGTTCTGCCAGGTCGCACCTGTAAACAAGCTTTCAGCTTAGTGTGCCACTTCTGGTTAAACAATTGAAAAAAAAAGCATTTAAACTGGCTGAGGGGAGACAGTAAAAAATAGAAAGCAATAATCAGAATCCCCCTAATGATGGAGCAGCATGGAGGAAGGCCCCTGAGGAGGAAAACTCTTAGGGCAGGGGCACAGAATGGCAGGGATCGGTACAAGACAGAATAAAAAGGAGTAAAACTCATACAATAGAGGGCAGATGATGAAAGGAGACAAGGAATGAGGAAATTAAAAAGGCAGGAGAAAAGTCAGAGGAGCTTCGGGGGAAAACACAGTCAGCAGTGGGATGGAGAAGCAGGATAGTGGACAGGGGGAAGGAAAGTGTGGAGAGCCATGTGCATCAGTGCAAGGAGTCTTGAAAACAAAATTCCAGACCTGGAAGCCATCATGGTGAAGGCTGGCCTAGATTTATTGTCCATTACAGTGTCATGGTGCACTTAGCACGATGACTTACACATGGATGTATGGGGCTACTCTATGGTCAGGAGAGACAGGGAAGTGAAGAGGGGAGAAGGGATTATTTTATATGAGAGAGGGAATTAAGGCCATGGAGATACAGGGGTTCCTGGAGAAAAAGGAAGGCCTGGAGGTGCTATGGGTCACCCTGGAGACTGGCTGGAGCTGGATACAGCACTTGAGGAAGCTACCATCAGAATAATGAGTAAAGGGGAGGTGCTGCTAGACTTCAATCTGCCAGATGTGGAGTATAACCTTACATCTTCAGCTTCTGCAAGGAAAAGGGCTATTCTTGACGGGTCTAGTATGATTGCCTCTCTCTAAATTAGCTGACAGATCAATTCCTGACTCTGATTTGCAGACTTTTGTCTCCCCACCCGGTTATTTCTCCCATTACAGTAATTTCATGACATCAAGTATATGTGTAGCACCTGTCAATTAGCAGCTTCTGCCCAGCTTCAGCACACCGTATAACAACTACTTAATACTGCCCACGGTACTTGTAGACTTTGCAGTAGCAATGGCAGATTCAGTTCCTCACATCTGCGAATTTGTGCCTTCCAATAGGGGCACATGAAATTGAGTGTAGCCAGTTATTCATACGTCAAGGAAAGACATTGCGCTATCTGTACTACTGGTGTTGTCAGCACAGGAAAGGGGGGATGTCAAGGACGATTGTTTACCGTGCTTGTTGGCGGACAATATCACTTAAGCCCAACCGCCAAACACAATCATTCCCCTGATGCTACAAATGCCCCTGTTGCCAGTGCAGTTGCCTCATTGAAACAAACAGACATTACTACTCATGATACACCTGCAAAGCTCATCCAGACAGAGTTTGCAAAAGTATCGCAGGAGGTAAGGCATAATATGCCTGGTTTACATTCACTTTTCGGCAGGTAGTTAAACATGCTAGAAGGCACAATATCCCACCAGAGCCTAGATTGCTTGATGAAATTTGTATACCACCCAAATACAGAACTGTGAAAGGGCAATCATTCCTAGCCTGTGAGTCTGCTTGTGGGGCTGACAAAATCCTACTGTTCACAACCAAAAAAAACATTGAAAAGCTTAGCTCAGCAGCTTACTGGATAATGGACAGGACCTTTAAGACCATACCAACACTGTTCCAACAACTGTACTCAGTGCATGCACCACTGAGAAATGAAGATACCTGCCGAATTCTCCCACTGATGTACTGCTCGATGTCTGCCAAGTCCCACGATTGTTACCTGTGAATGTTTCAGGACTTACAGGATGTTGCCGACTAGCATGGCTTGTGTCTGCCCCCCCCAAGATTGTGATAACTGACTTTGAGCAGGCTGCCATAAGTGCCTGCAAAGCAGAATTACCAACAGCTGTGAACAAGGGCTGTCTGTTTCACCTAGGTGGTGCAAGATACAAGGGTGTGGGCTTGCAACAAAATACGGCAATGAACCAAAATTCAGCCTACTTATGTGCCAAATCGTTGCCTTTTCCTTCCTTCCACCAGAACTGATGCCAATTGTCTTTGCAGAACTTAAGGGAGACATGCCACCTGACAGCGAGAGTGTCATTGAGTGGTTCAAAGAAAACTACATACTGGACCAGGTGCGCTGAAGAATGCGGAACAATACTGTGGTCCAAACCCCCCCTTTATTTCCACCAGAGTTCTGGTCAGTGCACAACCAAATGATGCTTGGAATACAAAGAACCCAAAATAAGGTTGAGGCTTGGCACCGCTATTTAGGAACATTAGTGAGCGCCCACATGTAGGGGTACATAGATTCGTGGAAGAACTGCACAATGAACAGGTTGCTACTGACAGTACCATAGAAAAAATATTAAGGGGAATGCCAAAATCACAGATGGAAAAAAAGTATGTAAAATAGGAGGGAAAGATTACTTCAATTGTTGCAGACCACAAACACAGGTCCACTAAGGATTTCATCCATGGAACTGCCCACACCCTAGCCATCTGATTCCATTTGTCTACCCCTTTGCTACCCCATTGCTAATCCTTGGAGTGACTGAATTTTTTGTTATGGATTTTAAGGATTTTTAATAATAAAATTGACTTTAGACTGACCCTGAACTGTTGAACTATTCGGAGGAAAAGCTAAGGCTGAAAACTGGAGGTAGGACCACCAGAATGAAGGTACATTGCATAGTTCAACTTGCTCATTAATTATCATTTGTAAGATTTTAGTCATTACTGTTGGTATTCTGTCGGTATTCTGTACTGTCAGGTTGTTGCCTTTCAGGATATGTTTTGTTGGTGAACTGTACTATACGGGCAGTCAGTGTTGGTCACATTAGTGTCGGGCGGTAATACAGCGGGCAGTCATTCTGATCCCTCCTTGACTCCTTACAAGGGGCTTTTCTTAAGCAGCTAGTCAAAGAACCCATTAGAGACTGGGCAGTGCTGGACTTGGTGCTTACAAACAGGGCTAGCATTGCAGACATCACAGTGGGCAGTCCCCTGGTTAACAATGATTACTGTACAGCATGGTTTAACATTCAGAGTGGTGGACCAAGGGGGAGCAGTTGATGTTGCCTACCTTGACTTCAGCAAAGCTTTTGACACTGTTCCACATAGAAGATTGATAAATAAGCTGGGTAGGCTCGGGGTGGGTCAGAAGTTGGTCAACTGGGTGGCAAACTGGTTGATGGGCAGAAAACAGAGAGTGGTGGTAAATGGTATACAGTCAGAAGAGATGCAAGACACAAGTGGGCACCCAGGGATCAGTCCTGGGGCCAGTCCTCTTCAACATCTTCATTAGTGACCTTGCAGATGGACTAGAGGGTAGGCTTGTCTGTTTGCAGATAACACCAAGATCTGCAACAGAGTAGATGATCCAGATGGGGTGGGCAGAATGAGAAGAGATCTGGATAAACTAGCAAAATGGCTGAAGAGTGGCAACTGGTTCAATGCAAAAGAAGTGCAAAATCATGCACATAGGGAAGAGAAACCCTGAAGCCACCTATAGGCTGGGAGGAGTTGCTAGCAGTCACAAAGGAAGAAAGAGACTTGGGCATCATCATCACTGATGACCTGAAATCATCCAAGCAAACCTCTAAAGCAGTAGGTAAGGCTAGGGGGGTGTTAGGGTGCATTAGTAGGGGTATCACAAGTCATAAGAGGGAGGTAATAATCCCTCTTTACAAGACACCTGGTTAGGCCCCATCTGGAGTATCATGGCAGTATTGGAGGCCACACCTTCACAAGGACATTAACCAAATTGAGGCAGTCCAGAGAAGGGTAACCAAAATGGTGCAGGGACTGCATCAGAAGACATATGAGGACAGATTAACAGAGCTCAATATGCATACCCTTGAGCAAAGAAGGGAGAGAGGTGATATGATCGAGGCAGACACCTTAAGGGCATTAACAAGGTGAAAGAGTCTAACATGTTTAAATATAAGAAAAATAGCAGGACAAGAGGACACAGCATGAGATTGGGGGGCGATTAAGGGGGAATGTGAGGAAATTCTTTTTCACAGAAAGGGTGGTGGATGCATGGAATGGCCTACCTCAAGAAGTGGCGGATATGAATACAGTGCAGGGCTTCAAACAGGCATGGGATAGGCATAAGGGAGCAATACAAATGAGTATGAATAGATAGGCCACTGACAGAGCAAAGGCCGATGACACATTTATAAGATACAAAAAGAAATGGGCAGACTGGATGGGCCTTGCGGTCCTTATCTGCCATCAACTTCTATGTTTCTATGTTTCTAGACAGAAACAGAGACCACATGAGGATGATGGTCATGGACTTTAGGTAGACAGATTTTAAAGACATGGGGGACTGTTACAAAAATTGTCTTGAAGGAGGGATTGCCAGGGAAAGGTGGAGGTTAAGTGGGCAAAAATAAAGGATTTAACTATAGCAACTAACCTCAGTGGGAAGGAAGTGGGTAAAGCCAGAATAAGAACAAGACTATTACCATTCTCTAAGAAAGTGTCAAAAGTGGTGAAGGAAAAAAGGGTAGCATTCCGAAGGTATAAGAAAACACTGAGGGAGGACAACAGGGAGGTATAACTAGTAAAGCAGAGGAAAGCAGACAAGTCATTGAGGGGAGCAAAGGCACAGACAGAGGAAAGAATCACCAAAGGGGTTAATAAGGGGTATATGACTTTCTTCGGATACATAAGTAAGAAGGGGAAAGCAAGGGGAGGGATAGTGAGGATTAGAAGGGTTTGGGGGGGTGATTACAAAGAATAGGACCAAGAAAAGGCAGGCATCCTGAACAGATACTTCCACTTAGTCTGCACGGGGGAACAGATCACCAGGAATTACAAGGAAGGGGGAATGGACTTAGTCCATTTTTAGAGGAAAGATTCTGGAAGAGATTTGCAGCTCTGAAGGTGGAATACATCTAAGGATTTTAAAGGAACTCAAGGAGATGCTAGCTGCTCCGTTGACTGCCTTGTTCAACAGCTTGCTGAAAACAGGTATGGTTCTGGAGGACTGGAAAAAAGCTGACTGGTCCCTCTACATACTATAAGAGTGGCAGCAGAGAAGAGGTTAACAACTATAGGATTGTCAGTCTTACATCTGTGGTGGGGAAGTGAATGGAAACCCTACTAAAGGAAAGACTTGTTAACTATCTTGAATCTGACTGAAAAATCACCTAATTGGCTGCAAAATTACAGATAACATGCATTCACTGGGGGGGGGGGCATGCCAAATTAATCTGATGGATTTCTTTGACTGGGTTACCAGGGAACTAGACTAGGGGAAGGCTGTGGATATGGCCTATCTGGACATCAGCAAGGCCTTCAACACTGTGCTACAAGGAGGCTGTTTAAAAAACTGAGCAGTCTGGCACTGGCATCTAAAGTGGTGAATTGGGCTAGAAACAGGTTAAAGGGAAGTAGACAGAGGGTGATAATAAATGCACTCATTGGAATGATGGCAGAGTGACCAGTGGGGTGCCACAGGGCTTGGTGCTGGAACTCGGCCTTTCAATGTCTTCATAAGTAACATTTCTGAGAAACTGAAAGGGAAGGAATGCCTTTTTGCAGATAATATTGAAATCTATAATAAGGTGGTAACTCAGAAAAGGGTGGAGAGAATGAGCAGTTATCTGGGGAAACTCAAGGAATGGTGTAAGGCATGGAAGTTGGGGTTTAATGCAATAAAGTGCACGATTATGCACCTAGAGAATAGGAACCCAGGTGCTGAATATAGAATGGAGAGAGGTACTGATAGTCACTGAAAAGGAAAGGGACATTGGGGTTATCATATCTGATGACCTCAAGGAGGCAGGGAAGTGTGAAAAATCAGTGAGTAAGGTTAGTGAGATTCTGGGGGTGCATAGGGAGGGGTATATCCAGCAGGAGGAGGGAGATGGTGCTGCCACTGTATTGCTCACTGGTGAGACTCCACCTGGAGTACTGTGTCTATAGACAGGGCTGATGAAATCTAGAGGAGGACACCAAAAATGGTGCTGAGGTTGCATGAGATGTGCTACGGGGAGATACTGAGAGATTTCAACATGTACACCCTGTAAGAGAGGAGAACAAAAGGTGATATGATTGAGCTACAACTTTCTCACAGGGATAAACAGGATGCAGAAGGAAGTCACTTTCAAATGAGTAGGAGAATCAGGACCGAGGGCATGTGATAGTCCTGGGGGGAGAGCTTATGAGAGATGGGAGGAAATAATTCCTCACTGAAAGGGTGGTAGATGCTTGTAACAGACTGCCAGCAGAAGTGTGGGGGGGGGGCCAAAAAGTAGGGGGTTTCAAGGATGCTTGAGATAGACATAAGGGTGTATAGAAAACAGGAAGAGAGGAGGGAGGGTCACCAGAACCAGTTAGGGTCTGTGGAGGTAGAGTAGACAGGAAACATTGGGGCAGACTTGGTGAACCAAACGGTCCTTTTCTGCCAACAAATTCTATGTTTCTGTGTTCTGGGGACTTGGAAGGGAGAGTTTTCATTTCACTGGAGGGCTGGGGCCAGAATTACATTTATCATTAAAGGTTTATGGGAATATCATTAAAGAAGATATTTTTTCTACTGCTTTGAAGAGAAAGGTGGTGTAGAGTTAAATGTTTAAAGTAGGATCAGTGCTGAGGGCCATGAGGAGAAATGCACTGATAATGGCTTGAAAGAAAAAGCACATATTCTGTATAGTAGTCATCTGCAAGTAATTGGTCTAATAGCCATCATGTTGAGATTAAGTGTTACACTGAGGCATGAGTGCTGTGGGGGAGACATACATTCTGGGAGGGATTGAAGGAGAGTTAAGTGCAGGAGCAGTACAATAGTTGTTTCTTTCTTCTATGTTTCGCCTGCCTCTCTGTTGTGGCCCTTCCTCTGCTAGGTTATCTCCCAGCCATGTCCCACCCATCTCCATTTCTTACCTTGTCTTGTTACAACTGAATTTCCCTTCTATGATGGGGTCTCTGGGAGGCTGCCAGCTATCAGCTCCAGTGATGGACAACTCAGTTCTGGGAGATGGAAAGTGGTTAATTCAGTGGAGTCCAACAGTGTCAGTGTCATTTGTTCATTTTTGTTTCTGTTTTTTCATTGCACACCGATGACAGTTGGCACCTCCCCTCACACTCACAGTTCCAGCTGCACCACCTCCTATGGTCACTCAAGTGGCTGTATTCCATAGAATCTGTGCACTTCCTCCCTCAAAGAGGAGAGTATGCATTAGGCCAGCAAAGGGGCAGTAGTTCTGATGTACTGCATACATGGAGGCAATGTGCTAACACGAGCAAACGGATGATGTTGGGGTTGATCATAAGCCAGGTATTATGAGTGTTTGAATACAGGAGTTGCAAGGCATTACCTCCATAGTGATAATGCAGCTCTAGCAACCCATGGAGAGGAGTCAGATAAAAGAATAGGACTAAGCTCAGGTCATCATCAAGGATGAAGGGGGTGCTAGTGCTACATCACTGGGCTGATCACTTATAGTAGATTTAAACAAAACTGCATTTATTGCAGTTATCTATGATTGTACAATTCTTTGAAATTAATGCCATTTTTACATAACACCTGTACAAGAAGGATTTGCCAAATGGTGTGTCACTTCAAATGGGGTTGCTAAATAACACAAAAATGTCTTTCATGACTTTTTGCACTAAGCAGATTCTTACCAGGTTCCCGAGTAGCCCAATCTTAATGACTCTTAATGGCACCACCTGTTTAAAAGTGCCACATATTAAGTACTTCTGTATCTGACTGAATTGTGCTCTTGATTTTTCCAACTTTGTCAGCATGCATAAGATGTTTGACCCCAGACTTGGTGCACTGTACTGCAGTAAATCCTGGGGCCAAATTTTCAAAAGGGCGAGAATGCCGTAAGCGCCAGGTGCACCATAAATATGCGCACCAGGCTTGCAGCATTCTCCTGGCTGGTAAATGGAATGTTCTATCCCATGCGCCAACTGCCCCAAGTCAGAGAAACATTTTGTGGTCTAGCTTGCAGCAATCCTGGGGGAATTTTTTACGGAGCCTGCACCAGATATTTGGTGCAAGGCTGCTGTAAATCATGGAAAGTGTCACAACTGCGCCCAAGATTATAAAATTTGGGTGCAGTTGTGGCAAACGGATGTGGCACACCATCAGAATCTAAGAGTGTTGGTACAGGGCTTGATGCAAGCCCTCTGCCACACTTCAAAAATCAGGCCCCTGGTATCACCGATGGTATGCTTCAAGGTTATCTTTAGAAGAGTCTTCTGGTGTTCAGCTATGTGGACATGGTGTACAGTGCTGCCCCAAATCTACCCCTGATGTGCTGGATCCAGCTTTCCACTTTTCTGTTGTTTTGTTCTTATGTGACACATCACTACACCCTTTTCTTTCCCCTCTTCCATGGCTGGATGTCTTTCCTACTGCTCCTCAATCCTTTCCAACTGCTAGTTTTCTTAATTCTTCTGTTACCTCTTCTATCCTATTTCTTCTCTACTTTCTACTCCCTCCATTCAACGGGTACCAATTTCCTGTTTTTTCTCTCAGTGTAAAACTGGCCAATATGCCTTCCTCTCTCACCTTCAGAATGTGACACATAAGACTAATAACAATGTACCAGCCCCTTGAAACAGATTGAAAGAAAGACAATGCATACCACTTTGGATACTCAATAGTGCAAAAATGTCAGTCAATTACAGCAACACATTTGTTTTTGTGCCATAAATGGCGCAAATGTGCAGAACGCAACAGGATTCCAACAGAAGCCAGACACCACAAACAGAGGAAAACTTCATAATAGATCTACAGTGCTTTCTCATAGTCTGTGCTGCCCCTCTAGTCCGCCTATAGACAACAAGACACCGAAAGAGCCACTGTTACCAAAAAATAAATACATACATTCATATACACATATTATATATACATACAGTTAATAGAAGCAGAAAACTGGTTCCTAAAGCCCAACCAGGCTTAGTAAAAGCTAATAATAAAACAGAAAATGTGATGAAGTACCAGACTGGTGACTCAAAATAGTAAGAATAAATAAAATAACACAAACTTTGCTAAATAAGTGAGGAACCGGTATTAAATGCAGATACATGGAAAGGTTAATGTCAGTGCAAGTTTCATAATTAGGGCATGCGTGACAGAATTCACTCCCACATCCCCAGCCTCTGGAACAGCCTCCTCATTCCTGTCCATCCCCGTCTTCCTCTCTTTCCCCTTAAGTCCCTACTCTTGGATAATTTTGCTTCCTCCTGTGACTGTACCTAAATCTTCCTCCTCTCTCCTATCTTTACTCCCATTCACACTCCAGTAAATACAGCTGCAGCCCCTCTACGTGTGTCTGCTGTCCCTGAAGAATAACTACTCCTTACTCATCCTTAACCCCTTGCAACCTCTATACCCTAAGTCCCTCTCATTCTAGTCCCCTGACTGCAGTTTTATTTTAAATAAACCTTTTCTAGTAATTTATTGATTTCTCCATCACTGTACAGTATGAACTTTATCCTCCTGGGAGTAGATTTCTCAATGCCTTGTTGTTGGCAATGGTATCTTTCGTACTTTTATATTTTTCACCTCACTGATAGTTTGCACTATTGTAAATTGAAATTGTTCTGTATTTTATACCTGCATTATTACTGAAAATGGTATTTTACTATCTGTTTTCTCCCTCATATAGCCCACTCCCCCAAGTTGCACTGTTAAAGAGGACCCACCCACATTGATGCCCTTGCATCCGCCACTAACACAAGGCTTGGCATCCTCTACTGCTATAAAAATTGCCTCCCCCCGATGCTCTCCGACTTGCAGTTACATCTTCAGTACTGTCCCTAGTTGACTATGGCCTGCCGGTCTATGGTACTGCTGACACTACTGCCCTCAACAAAATTAGGCTCACCCTAAACAAGGCCTTCAGACTGATTACTGGTACCCCCAGGCTCACACACAGTTGTCAACTCTATGACGAGGCAAAACTACTTAACCTAGATGAACGGCTATGCTATCAAACCTGCCTCATCACAAAAAAAACCTCTACTTGGACTATCCCCTCCCGGGTGACAGCCTCCATCCGCCACACCCAACCCACTATCACTACCCGAACCTCTGACAAGACCACTCTACTGGTTCCCAGATCCAGGACCACCCATGGTCGGAGGTCCATCTGCTACAGAGCTCCATCCTGGTTTAACTCTCTCCCTGCTCCCATGTCCAATACCCCCACAATCTCCAACTTCAAAACCGCCCTTCACAGCCAACTATTTAACACTCACAGCTGTTCCTGTCTCTAAATATGGCCTCAATCTCTCCACACTTGACAACGCCTTCTTAGCGGCACTCCACCTCACCCCCCCAACTTCTCCCCCATTGCATATTGCCTCTGTTAATACCAGCATGCGCTCAGCTGTATCAATGTAACTGCAACTAAATTGCATCAATGTAATTGCAACTAAATTGTATAAATGTATGAAACCACTCTGTGTATCTCTAAAGATGTGACTTTTATGCTGTAACCTAAATTTTATGCTGTAACCTAAATGTGTTCTGTCTGTCCTCTATGTGATGAAGTACCTTTGGAAATGAGCCTCTGGCTCAAAGGTTGTAAACTGATGTACAAATACATAAATAAATAAATAAAATAACAGTTCGCACAAAGGGCCCCAAACTCAAGTGTGGGGCTGGTCCCAATGTGCTCTTTGTGTACAAAAAATATTTTTGTTTACTTACTGTTTACTGTAGTATAGTATTAGACTAATTTTGATTACTTCCAAGCTGACATCTTCTGTACTACAAATCCAAGAATCCTGTGCAGCTGACATCTGAAGTGTACTGCAGCAGTAGGAGATTCAGTAGTCTGCAGTGCTGTTAGAACTTTTATCATTTCTGATCATATGTTTTATGGGTCTGCTTATCTCCAGAAGCAAAGTAAAGTCCTCTGTGATGGTACTTAGGCCCAGGAGGACAGTGGGGCCAGCAAACAAAAGCTCAGAGTTTATATACACTCTAACATTCACTGCAGGCTATTGAATCTTCCATTGCTGCAGTACTGCTCTGATGTCAGCTGCAGGGGATTCTGAGATTTGTAGTTACAAAAGATGTTGGCCTAGAAGTAAGCAAAATTAGTCTAATACAGTCTGTAGTATTACAGTAAACAATAAGCAAACCAAAATGTTGGTGCACAAAAAGTACACAATGGGACCAGCTTCATGCTTAGGTGTGGGGCTCTTGGTGCTGTCTTTTCACCTTTAAATGAGTTATAGCTAAGTGTTCCTCTCCTGTACAGCTATTTTAAAGAAAATCAAAAATAGACACATTGGCACTTAAGGGACTGTTTCAAAGTGGGTGACTTAGACTTAGTTGTGGTGCGGAGGTTTGTTTTGCTGTTTTGTACTTAACTTTATGTATTTTTGAAAATGATTTCAAACAATCATGAAAAGTAGACATTAAGGAGGAGAAGCAGTGTCATACGGCAAATACACAGCCACTGTCAATATTTCAGCACTTATTATAACCAATTGACTGGTACATTGAAAAATACATACAAAATGGGGGTTGTGGAGTCCTGTAGATACAAGCTACAGTACACTTTATGTAATGGTATCAGATGGGCCAGAACATGCAGCATTGAAAAAAGGGAGTATTGGTTTTAACACTATGGGCCCCATGTTCAAAAGGTTTGATTGGCACAAATGATTGCACTAGTGCTTCCTGTTTTGTTTTTTTGCACATATGCCATATTCAGCATATAGGTCTGCACCTGTTAGTAATACTAGTGGCCAACCGCAAAATTAACGTATTCAGGGCCTGAAAGGGGGGGGCAGTGATGTGCATATTTGACAAAGCATTATATTCAAAGGTTTAGTGCTGTGCTAGTGGCCTTTTAGTGCAGCATAATGTAGTGCAAAATAAAGACTATAAAAACAGGTCTTACCTGAGGACAAACCACAGAGTTTAGGACAGGTACTGCGACACACAAACTGACCAACCAGAAAACAAAATGCTGCACATTGTGTACCTGATGCAGGTAGTCATGCAGGATGAGGAGGGCGCCAATGCCTCTCGTGGGCTCCAGTGCAGGCCGCAGAGGCTATATGCTGAAAACAGACAGACAATACTGGCCACAAGTTACATTTGAGGTCAACAGTGACACACAAATCATGGGTTGGTACTGGCTCAACAGGCCCATGCCCATGCAGCTACATGACCAGCTCTGGACAGACACTCACCACAACTATGCAATATCCTTAGAGCCCAAGTTGACAGCAACACTGTGCTTCCTAGCCACAGGGACATTCCAGGTACAGGTGGGGGACACAACCAGTATCACTCAGTCTAACATCTTCCACCTGTTGGGACATTTCTTAGATGCCCTGTTGGCCCATGCTTGGGAGTACATCACGTTTCCTACCAAGTCAGCGGAGTAAACAGCAACCATGCAGCACTTTTATTGAGTTGCACACCTACTGGCTATACTGCATGCCACTGGCTGCACCCATGTTGCCATCTGGCACCCACAGGTGATGGGGTGGAGGCCTATGTGAATAGAAAGAGTTTCCACTCCATTAACTGCCAGATCGTGTGCAATGTAACAGGGTGCATCATCAATGCAAGCAAGCAAGCAATCTTTAGTTATAAAAAAGCACCTTTCCAAAACCAAGATGCTTGTACAACACAATGAATATAAAATACAGCGATAAATGACAAGTACAACAAATTAAAAACCAGTAAATACTTCAGCAACATTAAAAGTCAGAATAGGCGAGACTAAATAGGAAGGTTTTAAGAGCAGTCTTAAAAGTTTGGACGGTCAGGCAATCTCACACCC
This sequence comes from Neoceratodus forsteri, assembly GCA_016271365.2. Classification (NCBI taxonomy): domain Eukaryota; kingdom Metazoa; phylum Chordata; order Ceratodontiformes; family Ceratodontidae; genus Neoceratodus; species Neoceratodus forsteri. The sequence continues at coordinate 309,745,335 of CM057450.1, forward strand.
GACGAGGTAGAGAATTCCACAGGGTCAGGCTATAAAACTAAATGACCTGGTCTCAGATGTCTTTAAACGGACCCTGGGAATCTCTAGTAATCCCTCATCAGTGGATTGGAGAGAGCGGGGGGGGGTGACAGTAGGGATGAAGGAGATCATGCAGGTAACTAGGTCTCTGGTCATGTAGGGCCTTATAGGTCAGCAAACTGACCTTGAAGGTTATCCACCACTGTACTGGCAGTCCGCAGAGCACAAGCATTATATGACTGGTCCTAGAGGTACCAGTCAACAGCCTGGCCACCGTATTCTGCACTAGCTGCAAGCAACAGATATCAACCCCCGGTAGCCCTAGGTAGACGGCGTTGCAGTAGTCAAGGCGGGAGGTAACGAAGGTGTTGACCAAAGTTGGAAGATCATCAAAAGGAACCAGGTGCTTCATCAGGGTGATATTCCTCAGATGGCAAAATGAGGTTTTGATGACTGATGACACCTGAGATTTAAGGGTCAGGCAGTCATCAAAAATAGTGCCCAATGACCTGGCATGGTACCCAAGCAGTGCCCATGAAATGATGAATAAGACCAACATTTTGAAAGGATGATTGGAATGTAACAATCAAATAAAAGAAATGGAGGACTTTGTCTTTAACACAAAATTGTTTCAGGATGGCCAGAAATAATTAGTGGGTGGGAGGTGAAGCCAGTGGCACTATACAAACAGGTCATGTAACTGTGAGGGCTAAATGAAAGAAATTGCTGTGTGCTAATCAGAGGAGAGGGTAAATATAGGAGGAAGTGAATGAAGCATGGTGGTACCCTTGAGTGAAACAGGTACTAAAAGGTAGAGGAGAGAAGTCTGCCTCAAATTAACAAACAGGTTTTAGGTTTCTGGAGATAATAATCAATTGATGCCTGGTAAGATATATTTGAATAATATTGTAACTAACATAAGGTGCAACAGGGAGCTGAATTCCAATAGTAATACAGCTAGCCCTATATGTATTTATGTATTTATTTATTTAGCTTTTGTTTACCAGGTAAGCACGCTAGACAGTCAAGTGCCTATTTCCAGGTGCGACCCAGGAGAATTACAAAGGTAAAGGCAATAACAATTCAGACAGGATAACAGCAATCAACAAAGGTACAGTCAGGTACAGGCAGAGAACTCATGCAATAGCCAAATACAGTAGCAAGGAAGCAGCAATCAGCATGGTACAGACAGGTATAGGCAGAGAGCTACAAGGTTTGTCTATCATAGGAGGCTGTCGAGGAGGCAAAACAAATATCAGCAGTACATTTTTGAAGCATGCACTATAGACATATGCACGCGCGCCATCAGGAATGAGCATAGGCACATCATGGAGGGTAGGACAGCTAAGAGCAAAGGCAGACAGAAGCCTGTTTTAAGTAGCCCCAGAGGGAGGACCTGAAACAGCTGTGGGAGAGGACAGCTCTAACATGAGCAGGGAGGAGTTTCCAGGCTCTGGGGGCAAGGGGAGCGAAGGCACGATCCCCTGCTAGGAAGTGAGTTTTAGGGACCATGAAAGCCTGGGAGTCACTGAACCTCAGCCGATAGCTAGAGGGGGCAGGCTGGAGCAGATCGGCAAGTGCCGGAGGAGTGGACGATCGGATGATGTTGTCTGTAAAATTGCCCATAACAAAGGATCGATGATTGCTAGGGGAGAGCCACCCCAGCCTGGAGTAGAGCTGGCAGTGATGGGTGAGATGGGGGCTGATAGGGCGAAATGACACACGTTGTTGTACGCAGTGTCCCATTTCATGAGCCAGGATTTTGGGGCGTTCACGAAGGAAGTGAGCCCATAGCAAAGTGTGGGAAGAAAAACCCCTTTAGCAAGAGCAAGTCGGATGGCTGGGGTGAGGCAGCTTTTTGTCCTGTATGCCAGACCCAGTTTACAGTTTGTAGCCTTACAGAAGTAAAGTATGTTCAGGGAGACATCCAGCTGAGGGTCAAGGATTACCCCCAGGTACTTGAACGAGTCGACCACCAGCACAGGGACACCATTGGTACCAACGACTTTGAGATCAGCCGGGCATGCTCTGACCTTGGCAGGGGAGCTGAATAACATGGCTTGCATCTTCTGGATGTTGATGATAAGCTTATTTACCTTGAGCCAGGATTGGATGCGGTCAACATCAGAGTTTAGTTTAGTGTTTATCTCTCTGATATCCTGGGAGCTAGCTAGAAGCACAAGGTCATCAGCATATAGTGTGACGTGACTGGAGGCAGGGATTGAGGGCAGCTGATTGATAAAGAGGGAGAACAGTAAGGGGCCAAGGATGGACCCCTGAGGCACCCCACAGGTTACAGGTGCCAGCCCAGAGATGGCCTTCTGAAACCTCATGTACTGTTGCCTACCCGAGAGGTAGTTGGTAAACCAGTCTAGAATGGGGGGGAAAGGCCAAGGGTCTGGAGGGCAGAGCCCAGGAGAGTGTGGTCGACCAGATCAAAGGCCTTAGACAGGTTGATGAAAATAGCCCCCTTAAGTTTGCCTTGGTCAGTCATAGTTCTGATTTCGGAGGTGACCTGTGTGAGGGTAGTGGAGGTGTTGTGCCCTTTGTGGAACCCATGCTACACAGGGGAGAGGAGGCCATAGGTTTGGAGGAAGAGAGCAAGCTGGGAGGCCACTTCCTTTTCAAGCAGTTTGTTTATTTTAGGTAGACTCTCTATGGGGCAATAGTTTTCAAGTATCTTGGGATCTCCACACTTGAAGACTGGGATCACACGAGCCACCTTCCATATGGCTGGGATAGACCCAGATATGAGTGAGGAATTGAGAATGTGGGAGATTGGCTGGGCCAGGTGGGGGGGGCCCCCAGGTTGAGTAATTTGGGCTTGAGGTTGTCATGCCCAGTGCCAGAGTGAGGGGAGAGACCAGCTAGGAGCTTCCATGTCTCTTTGGAGGAGACAGACTTAAAGTAGAAGGGAGGGTGAGGAGGATGGGACACAACGCCACTAGTGGGACCCAGATCATTTGTAACTGAAGGCATGGAGGTGAAGTCAGACAGGTCAGTGAACAGGCCATTAAAGGTATTGGCTATAGTTAGGGCATTGTTGCAGCTGACTCCATCGATTAGCAAGTCGGAGACCTGGGGGCGGGCAGGACCATTTACAGTATGTTTGATAGTGCGCCAGAAGCTCCTAGGGTTCTTGGCAGATGCTTCAAGGGAGGATTTGCAGAATTCACTCTTAGCCGAGCAGATCGCCTGCTTACATGAGTTCCTGAGTAGCCTGTAAAGCTCTAAGTCAGATCTGTCCCCAGAGGCCTTGAAGTTTTGCCAACTTTTATCCCTAAGCTTCATCAGGGAAAACAGGTCCCCTTGAAACCATTTTGTGAGAGTGCCCCACACTCTCCTTTTTATGAGTGGGGTATGTTTGTCTTGTAATGGGGCAAATATGGTTAGGAAGCAGTCAAGAGCAATGGAGGGGTCGCAGTCAGCATAGACCAGGGACCAGTCTGTCTGGCTGAGGTCAGTGAGGAAGTTGTAGAAGTCAAACTTTGAGTAGTCCCTCATCTGATTGACTTTAGGGGTGACCCTGGGAGTAAGGACCTTCCAGATACAGTAGGTAGGGGAATGGTCAGAGATGGAATCAGAGAAGAGGCCAGAGGCTGAGATATGGTCAGGCCTATTGCTCAGCATCCAGTCAAGAAGAGTGCCTTTTTCCCCAGAAGGAGAAGATCTGGTGGGCTTGGTGATAAGTTGGCCCAAGGCGAGACCAGAGAGAAGAGGTTCATAAGTTTTAGCGTTGCCACTAAGCCAGTTTAGGTTAAAATCCCCAAACACTAAGAGTTCACTAGTCCCCACCTTGGGACTGAGGCAGTCAAGGAGATGGGAGAGGCCATGAGCACCGCCTTTTGGTGGATTGTACACACAGGCTAGGTGGAGCTTCTTAGTGTTGCCCAACAGAAGAAGGGCATGTAGGAACTCACAAGGGGGGGAAGGGGAGTGAGGGATGACATTCACTTTAAGGTGGGGTTTGTAGTATAGCAGCAGTCCACCACCCTGTTTGTTACCTGCTCTGTCCTGCCTGATCGCAAGGTAGCCAGGGAGGGCACAGACAGAGTTAGGATGGGCAGGTTTAAGCCAGGTTTCAGAGATCCCCAGGATATCTGGATTGTAGTGGATGACCCAGGCCATTAGGTCTGAGAGGTTGGCGAGAAGGCTGCGGATATTGAGGTGGGCAATCTTTAGGCCTTTTGCATTCTACCAGTAAGGGGTGGCATGTTGAAATGGAGGGGGGGTTCAGATATAGGGCTATAACAGCAAGTCCAGACAGGAGGAAGAGGAGTCAAGTGCAGATAGAGCATATACCAGCTGCCCGGTAAATATTGCTGTGCACAGGTAGCTAAAGCCTAGCAGAAGTGTAGTGACAAAAGATAAGTTCTATCATTTGAGAGCGTTGGTCAGCAGATTAAATGCTTAGCAGGCAGATCAATTCACAACAAAAAATCAGTAAGTAAACTCTGAAACTGGGATGCTGTAAACAGTAAATAGATTCTGAACTAGGATGCCTTAAACAGTAAATAAATTCTGAACTAGAAGGCTGTAATCAGTAAAATAAAATCTGAAATAGGATGCTGTAATCAGTAGATAAATTATGAAACTAGGGTACTGTAAACAGTATAACTAGTTAGCTTAGAAATAAGCAGTTCAAATGGCTACCATGAGGGGATCAGCTGAGAGTAAGATCAGACAGGCACAGGGTTATAAAGCATGGCTTATCAAGTAACAGTATATGTGAATAAGGAGCAGAATATTTAGTGATCACCACAGGAGACGGGGGGCAGAGCAGAGGGCCAGGCAGGTGTTACAGCCAGCAGAAATGGAATACAATAAGCTCTCCAAGTAAGAGGGAGGGGCTAGAGTGCATTTAAGGGGAGAAGGGAATGGGGCAGGTTGGGGGGGGAAATTTTCCAAACCAGCCCCAGTCTGAAGTCAGTAGCCCCGACTGGCACAAGTCCCTTGGATGCGAAACAAGTTGAGCCCATAGGAGCTCCAGTTGCAGCAGTCTATTTGGCCCAATTAATTGGCCAGAGGATTTGTATAGTTCGACCTCCTCCAGCTCAGATGAGGTGAAACTGCAGCTGATCAGGACGAAAAATGGCCCTCTTCTTATAGCCCAGTGGGGCGAGCAGGCAGGGAAGATTTTTTGGTGCCTTTTTTTTTCCCCCCAAAACCAGCCCCAGTCTCAAGTTGGGAGCCCCGAATGGCACAAGTCCCTTGGATGCAAAATAAGTTGAGCACCGAGGAGCTCTGGTTGCAGCAGTCTATTTGGCCCAATTAATTGGCCAGAGGATTTGTGCAGTTTGATGTCCTCCAGCTCCGATGAGCTGAAACTGCAGCTCTATATATACACTAGCGATTTAGTATTTAAATATAGCAAGCAGCCCAGCAATCCTGAAACTACACCCATGGGTCAAGCAGAAGGGGAAGAGCAAGTGGAGGGGGACCTCAGAAAAATAATATTAACCCAAATCAAATGGAAATACCACGTGGCACTGAATCCTTAGCCCAGGATAAGGGTGAATCACTTTAAATGAGCACAAGACCTAACACAGAAATAATTATAATGGGTGATTCAATTCTCTTCTTCACCGACTGACAAATATGAAGAGGTAGGAAAGAGCTAGCTGCCATCAACTGACTACCAGTGGCTAGAGTTGCAGACATTGAAAGAACACTGAAAAAATAACAAGAAACAATAAGGAAATGGTGGTAGTACTGCATGTTGGGTCGAATGATGTAGGTAGAACCAATATAAGCAGTACAGAAAATTATTTTGTAAATATGGGAAGAATACTTAAATCTAAGAAATGTAAAGTAATTATTTCAGAAATTTTGCCCATTCCCAGGGCAGGAGCTGTTAGAAATAAATATATAAAACAAACCAATGGGTGGCTGAGGAGATGATGCGGGCAAGAAGGGTTTCTCTTCCAGAAGAACTGGGAAAGTTTTGTAAATGACTACATCCTGTATGCAAGGGATAGTTAACATGTCAGTCCACATGGGGGCAAGGACCTTGGGAAATAGACTATGTTACAGCATAAACAGCCATGTAAAACGGTTGCATTGCAAGAGGAGAGAGGAGACACAGACAACAAAAGGAGTGTAACAGGCCAAATAAAACCAACCTAAATGAAGCTCAGGAAGGAAAATAGCAAAGGCTAGAACTGCATCCTCATAATCGTAAGAAGCCTGAATCACAAAAAAGAGGAGTTGGAGGCAATGATGTAGATGAGAATATAGACATCTGTGAAGTTATGGAATTATGGCGGTAACTGGAGGATGACTGAGGGAAAACAGTCAGGGGCTACAACCGGTTCAGAAAGGACAGGAAAGAAGGAGGGGAGCTAGAGTGGCTCATTACATAAAACAAGGCATTGAGGTGGGTTAAGTGAAAATGGACATAGATAATAAACTGGAAATGTTGTGAGTAGCTGGTTGTTACACTCATAAAGGTCAAAAAAGTGTTCTTTGTAGTAATTTACAAACCACCATCATTACTAAATAAAATGGTTGAAAAGTTGTATAACACCATGAGATCCTTCAGCACTGAAGACAGAATAAACTTGGTAGGTGATTTCAACATGCCAGGGATATACTGGTAAATTAAGATAGGCACAACCAACCAAGAAAAGGAATTCCTAAATTTTGTAAACAATCTAGAGCATCATGTCCAATGCCATGCTAGGGCAGGAAAAATACTTCATATGGTACTCAGTAATATGGAAGGAGGAGTGTCAGATTGTAGTGTGGAGGAACCACTCTTGGTGAGTGATCACAATACAGTTAAATGTAAGCTAAGTCACCCAGGAAAGGTAGAGAGAGGAAGGACAAAAATAAAATGTTAATCTAAAGCCAATTTTATTGAAATGAAAAAGGAGCTCCAAAACTTGAAATAGGAGTAGAACGTAATATGGTTACATGTAGAAGAAACATGGGAAATTATTAAAAATAAAACTAAAAACAAACAAAAAAAAAAACTAGTTAAAAACTATGTGCCAGAAGGGTTAATACAGCAGCAGCAGGAAATCCCCTTATGGTTGTTTAGAAAAATTAAAATGTTTTTAAGGAGAAAGAAGAAGGTCTGTAGCAGGACAAACTGTAGTGGCAAAACTTCATACTGGGCTAGTTATAAGAACTGGGACAGGTTTTGTAAAAATTAAATTAGAAAGAGCAAGGCGGTCCTGGAGTTTATGGTTGCTGTTGCAGTTAAGGACATTCATGAAAACTTATGAATAGTAATAGGGGCTCTAATCAGGGTGTTGGCCTGCTGGCAGTGGATAGAAGGATAATATCAAGGGAGGAAGATATGGTTAATATTTTTAACCAGTTCTTCTGTTCCATATTTCACAAGGGAGCTTAACATGCAGAAGAAATTGTGATTCATTTGGCTTAAAAAAACAAGGCCTAGGTAAGATCCACACCAGAATCCTTAAGGAATTTGCAAGGGAGCTGTTAGGACCTATTAAACGTCTGTTCGAAAGATCCTAAAATGCTGAAAAGGTGGTGAAATGCTGTAGGACGCTTTAGTGGTATCTATTTTTAAAAAGGGTTCAAGAGTAGGGATGTGCGTAAAAAAATTTCTGTCTGCGGAATTGCGGAGAAAATGCAAATTTCGCTTCAGCAAAAGTTCGGAAATCATTTTCAGGAACTTTCGCAGAAATTCCACCTTAAAACTGTATAAAAAATATACAAACTGCAGGTTCATTTATTAAACTGCGGAACAAAAACCCACAGAAAGGATCACTGCCAGTGGTCAGTTCCGAGGCTTTTTTTAACTGCAGTTTAATTCATTAATCCACCCCTCACTGATCAGGGGTCCCTGTAAATACCCTCAATCCCTTCCATGGATCCTCCTGGTTTCTAGTGGCCGCCCCACTCACTGATCATGGCCCCTAAAACATTTTGTTTCCTTGATGTCTAGCGGACCACCCTCCCTATCCTGGATTCCTTAATCCACAAATAAACAGCTGGCAGTCCACCAACTCATCCCCTGTATTCCCAGTATTCTCTGGTGTCTAGGGGACTTCTCCATCCCTGATCCCTTATAAAAAAAAATCCCAGTCCCCTGTTGTCCATTGGACCCCTCCAACCACCACCGTGACAGTTCATCTGCCACCACCCCACTCCCCTCCCCACCCTGCACCTGAGTGGGCCACCAGTGAAGCACTCCTCTCTCCTCAACTACCAGTGGCCCACTGAATTGTCAGTGAATGACCGCATGGTTGTACAAGCAGGCGTTCATTCACTGACAGTTCATTAAACTGTGGATAGAATAAATTCCACAGTTTATATGCATTTTTCTGCAGTTCACAAAAAAAGTCTGCAGAACTCGGTGAAAAGCCATAGAAAATCCAGTTTCGCCAATGACAAAAGTTCTGCAATTTCTGCAATTTCACAGAAGTTCCGCGAAAGCAGAATTCACAACCATAATTATTAACAGTTAGCCTCAACTTGGTATCAGGAAATATCTTGGACATTCTTGTTGAAGAGGAATTAGAAAATGGCATAAGAAATAAAAAACTGTTAAATGACACACAACATGGGTTTCGGGAAGGAATATAATGCCAAACAAACATTATCAGGTTCTTCAAACCCCTTAATAAGGCACTTGATAGGGGCCTACCTGTAGACATAATATTTTTGAATTATAGCAAGGCCTTCAATGTGGTGCCACATCAGGAGCTTATATCAGACTTCAATAGATTAAACTTCAATAGAAGGCTCACTAGATGGGTACTATCTTCATGGCTGTCCAAAAGAAAACAGAAAGTACGTATATGGGGTTATTCTTCAACTGAGGGTGACATGACTAGAAGGTTCTCTCAGGGCTCAATATTTGGACCTATTCTCTTTAATATCTATGTAGCCAGTATGCAACCACAGGATAGGTCATGGATGTGTAAGTTTGTGAACTATATCAAAACTGGTTTGGTGGTGGACACTGATGAAGGGATTAACACCCTAATAAAGAACCTTCAGACTAAAGAAGAATGGGCAAAGAAAAGTCTAAACTTCATATTCAGCACCAATAAGTGCACTGTGATGCCTCTGGGTACAAGGAACAAAACACATATTCATAAATTATACAGGGCGGAACTCAAGAAACTCCAGAGGAGAAGGATTTAGGAGTTAGTATTGCTAGTAATTTAAAATTTGAGAATCAAAGCAAACTAATAACTAGAAAATGGTACAAAATTCTTGGATGCATAGGGAGGAACATTATTAGCAGAAAAAGAGAGGTGATATTGCTCATGTATAATTCCTTGGTAAGACCTCCTACTGAATACTGTAGTAAGTTCTAGGCACCTCAAACCAGGAGCAATTTAGGAGTAGTGGAGGGTATCCAGAGGCGGCCAACAAAAATAATTAGAGGAATGAGGGCAAGAGTTATGAGGAGGGATTGAGGGAGATGAATATGTACAGTGTGGAACTTAAAGGCTAAGTGAGGATATGTGCCTGGTCTTTAACATTTTTCAGAATCAAAATTTACAGGACTTCCTTGGCCTAGAAACCAAAGATAGCTCACATGAAGGTAGAAAACACAATAAACAACCAAAGGGAGACCAAATGAAAACTACTGAAACAGGGGGGCTGGCCCAGTGGTGCAGAGGGTTGAGGCACTGGATACCACAACTCGCACCACGCCGGTGACCCAGGTTCAGGAGCAAGCTCGAGCCACCAGGGGTCAGTCGGGGAAAGGCAAGGAATCAGGATTGAGTAGCTGCCAGACAGCTCTCCTCTTTGGGGAGAGACATGAGGTTTCCCTGACTCTTGACTGCCACCCGGTGGAGGCTAGGTGGCAGTGCGAGGCCAGGGGGAACCTAGGCGCTAGGCTGGGAGGGAGGATGGGGCCATCACTGGAGTTGCAGGATGCATGCATCCCTCCACAAGCATGCATGACTGCATACTGGGGACCCAGGAGTAAAAGGGGAGAAAAATACAAATACCATGTCTCCCCTATTGTCAGTATGGTGGGAGGGGCAACGGGGGGAGAACCAGGCTAAGGAAAGAAAAATAAAACTACTAAAAGAGTAGTCTCATTCACACAGAATGTGGTCACCTTGTGGAACCCACTTCCAGAGGTTGTAATATAATGTCAAACAATAGGTAGCTTTAAAACTCATCTAGATAGGCATTTGAAAGCAAGCAGCATTCAGGGATATATCTACTGAGAAATGGTGGGCTTACATTGGACTCCACAAGTCTATTTTGCTCGTAAATCTTCCTATGATTCCTATGATATTCTTTGCCTGTGGAATACTACACAACATGTCACGCAACCTTGGGATATGCCTACCTGCCTGCCCCAGATGGCAACACTGCAGCAGATGTAGAGCTAGTAAAGCAGGGGATGCAGGAGCAACTTAACAGGTGCGACTCCAGGATGGCCAGGAGGTCACGGAAGTGTACACCCTGCTTCATTACAGACTTTTTCAGGCCCAGATGGTGAGTATAGAGAACAGAGGAGACCGTAATGCTTTCAAAACATGTTTTAAGGAAATAATGTGCAGGAAATGACATAGATCAACACAGATAACAAGCCTTCCAGGTTTGGGGCTGGGTGAAGGAGGCTAAAGCAAAATTAGATGCTATCCAGTTGAAGGGATTCAAAGAGGGACAAAAGTAAATATAGCCCCATCCAGGCAGGGGAGTTCAAAGGGGAACAAATATAAATACAGTGCCATCCGGGTGGGGGTTGGGGAAGTACAAAGAGTCACCAAAGTAAATACAGTGTCATCCAGGTGGGTAGATTCCAACGGGACAAAAGTAAATACAATGTCATCCAGGCGAGGGACTCAAAGGGGGACAAAAGTAAGGACAATGGCATCCAGGTGGGCGATTCAAAGGGGGGGGGAATGAACAAGATAATGTGCCATCTCAACAGGTGGGGGAATATGGGTAATGTTGGAGGCATGAGGTCGCACATGTAGGATAGGGCTGGGGGAAAACAGGAACCCTAAGTACATCCCTTACTACCACTACAGACACAGTCGTTGTGTGATTGCTGTATCTGGGAAGGTATAACGATAGTGGGGGGGTCATTATCCACTTAATGGTGATGGTTCTAGCCTGCCATGACCATGGCCACGACCATGTTGGGTATTTAACCTTCCAAGGAGCAGGCCATGGTGAGGGGTGTGTGGTGGTCTGGGTGTTCTTGGTGTGTTGGGCATCTGGCTGCCCACACTGAATGAGATAGCATGACACCAAGACATCCATCGTGGGGTGACACTACTCCCACTTGAATGGCCAGTGCTGTAGCTGGCCCCTGCAGAGCAAGAGACAAAGTCTGCAGCCTCCAGCATGGTAACAGTGAGACTGACAAAGTCAGCCTCCATGCACTGCTGCAATCCACCTAAGGTCACAATATGCTCCTGCACACTGTTTTTTGCCCTGCAGCTTGCAATGTATGCAGTCCAGTTTGGACTGCATGCACTCCTGTGCCCCCACAACAGATTGTAGCAGATGCCTTTTGGCCACCTGCTGGCTGCCTCCTGCTGTCGGTGTGAACTGTCCCAGGGAATAGGATCAGGCTACACCCTGGGCCATTGAGTGGCTTGGGTTTGCACCTTGATTGGTGCTACATGTTATTCTGATGTCCGGGGTGGCACAGCAGTGGCTGGGCTGGTGGGATTGGCCTGGGTGGTCAGGGCAGTGTCCATGCCAGTAGTGGGGTCCTAGGGTGGCAAGGTGGTGGCTGTGCCAGGGCAGGGACCTGTGGTGATACAGTGGTAGCTGTGCCATGGGCAGAGGGGATGTGGCACAGCAATCAATGGCAGTGCTGGAAGGTGGTCAGGCCCCAACAGTAGGGGCAGGCAACCATACCTGTCCGAGCTGGATCTCCTTTTGTACTCCTCCAAATAGGTTTCATCCATGTCTTCATCCTTATCCTCATCCTCTTCTTTGTGCCTGGAATCCGATGATGCCCCAACAAAGGTGGGCCTCAGTGTTAGCTGTCATCATGATGTGATGTTGTTCTGTACCGTGGACTGTGCAGTTAAGAGAAGAGAAAAGAGAGGTATTGCAGAGTAATGTATGTACCTGTGTTCTGACTATGGCAGTATGCAGGCCCAGTGTAATGTGTATCATCATCCATGCCATCCTTGCAGTGCCATTGCTATACACCCCCAGGGCTGCACACATCAAACACCTCATTACCAGTGATCACACAGGAGATGGCAGACATGAAGTGCAGTGGGTGATTACACCACAGATGTCCACCCCATCAGGTCATGTGGATACCGCCATGCAGCCTACGTCCATTGTGTAACACATCCAATAGTTTGGGTCTGATCATGGTACTGGGGCCCAACTGTCAAGTCAATTCAGTGGCCAACCCGACAAATCAATAAGGGGGAATCAGGGTGAAACACACATGTGAATACTCCACATAAATGTGATACACTAGCTCTGTGCATTCCCCCTAAATATACCTGCAGTGCTACCAATACTCCATCCAAACAAATGATAAATGCAAGGAGCCATAGAGGATAGAATGTGACATGAGACCCTGCCAAGGCTGCAGAACTCATGGAGCGATGAAGGCAGACTGGTGGGCCTGTCCAACCCTGAAAACTGATACACCATTACAGCCAGGGCATGCAGCAGTAATGTTTCATGCATCTGGTGTCCTGTGGATGCATACCTATCACTACTGTAGGATGTGTACACATAACATAGATCTGTATAGTACATAATGTGCCTGCACATGTTGTCTGTCCAGCTGGGACCACCAGCACCTTCCCTCCACCTGGCATGCACATCTTAATGCCACCAGTTTATGTACACACATAAGCCCAATGTGATGGGTCTAACTCAGCCACTTACATGTCTGCACTGGTCCAACATGGCTCTTGTACCCACCTTCTGCTATATTCATCACCTCCACTGGGTGCAGGGTGGAGGCCATCCCCTTCTCTGCAGGGGCTAAGATGACAACTCTGTTGGGGCCGTCAACTGTAGCCTGGAGATATCAGCTGTTCTTCACAAACATCTGCTTTGACTGTCTCTTCAGTTCTGTCATCTGTTTTTTTTACCTCCTGAAGGGTGCGGACTATCCTCCTGATAGCATTAACAGTCTCTGTAATTTTGGTCCATGCGGTTCTTATTTGGGCCCTCTTCACCCTCCTGTTGCTGACGAGGCTTTCCTGTGCCATGTAGGCCTGGACCAGGGCCAGAACCTCATCCTCTGACAACTTATGTTTTTATTGGTGCGCTGCATCATCCATTGTCCCTGTTGGAAATGGGGAGGACAAACAGCATTGAGCATTGTATACATACAGCAGAGCACAGAGCCAAGCATACCGTAGCATGCAGGCCCCAGTGCCCCTGGCCAAGATACATATATGACCCTGTATAGTCAGGCCCAACACTCAACTAGCTGCCGACCTAATATGGCTCTCTGTCATGTGCAGATACAGCAACAGTTTTGTCCTGATCCAGCATAAACACAGTGGTGTGATCACCACAGCCCCTATTGTGGGTCATTCCACAATACACTTACCTTTAGCCACCTGCAGTTCCTCTGTGGAATCTGTGTGGTGCATTTTGCTCCTCTTATATACTCCAGGAGCAAATAGACATGCAAATGAATGAATATATTCCTGTAATGACCTGCAAATATGCAATTTTCGCTCCAACTCGAAAATTAGCTTATTTGCATACAGTGTTTGAATGTTGCAAGTTTTGCCCCAAGAATTAGTGTATTAGTACTAGCGCTCTTGCTGAAATTCCACTAGGACTATGTCCCCATGTAGTACAAACATTATGTTATATGTCAGGAGCAATGTCATGATGCTGTGCCAGCATGCATGTAATGATGTTGCTTTATGGTACTGTACATGTGCAGCACTGTCCAGTGCATGCGCACAGGTCCATGACAAATTCATTCCTGACAATTTGCTCCTGGAAGATTCGCACTCGATAATACTCTCCCAGGCAAACTCACTCCCGTGCCAACCCACTGCCGGCAATACACTCCTGTAGCAAAGAAAAAACACAGAATAAGTTAAACTCCTGGTCTGCACACTTTTTTTATTGTATTAGCTCTCCTCTAACATGGTCTGATGCATAACACCTCATCACTCTAATGTGCCCAGCTTGCAGTAATCAGCCACTGTAAGCACCAGTCATGCCAGTAATCAACCAATTAGTGCAGTGTTAGCAATAAAGTTGCCGATGTACAAACTGATTACTCCTTTGGGTAGCCTGTGACATGCGTGACTGCAATTGAGCGAACAGCAAAAACAGCGACTCAATTGTGGCGCATGTCATGGGGACTACCGATGAGGTAGGGCAACCAGATGGAGGTGGGTTCACGCATATAGTGACAGGATATCGCTACACATACACATGCGTGGGGGATGGGAGGAAGCATGCTCAGTGAAGGGTGGGAGGGGTTTTGAGGGGTGGTGCCATGGTGGGCTGCCAAGCTGGCTCCGTGGTGTGATGGGTGGGTTTGCGGCTTGGGTAGAATGGGTTCAGGCCCAGGTACAGGTATGTTTTTGTTGTGCCCAGACCCAATTTTTTTTTAGCATTTTGCACCCCCCCAACATGCCCCCCCCTGGAATTGAGAATCCTTAAGTGGGGGGGTGTAGGGGGCACAGCCCCCCCACATAAAACGTTATAATTGTAAGTCCCCGATGCCATTTTGCTGTGCGCGGGGGAGTCACATCACTGAAATAGATTTTCAGTGATATGGCTTCGCCATAATGGTGATCACCTTTTGGCGGTCACCATTATGACATAGAACCCTCCTGTGGCATTCTTTTTTAGCCATTCGATCTAAGCAGTGCAAAATGACCGGATGTTTTTTATTCTTGGAAAGGCAGAAGAGGAGGAAACCTGTAGATGACCAACACTTTATCTACACCCATAACAAAGATGGTTATGAGGAAAAGGCAATTTGGCAATGCGAGCATGCTGTGAAAAGACTGAAGTTGTGCAATGCTCGAATACACTCTACCAGCTATGATAACCCAACAATCATTCACTGTCTTTCTCTGCACACTCATGCGCCTGACCCTTGTGATGTAGAAAAAGGTAAAGCAGTAAATATTGCCAAGCAGAGGGCATCTGCTACACAAGACACAACTGCACAAGTGTTGATTCGTGCTAAAGAATATGTGTCCCTTGCTGCCCGAGGTAAAATCATAGATAAAAACCTTAAAAGGATAATTCAGAGTGTCAGGGTCTAAGCTCTTTTCAAGTTATTGGTGGTAATACACCAGCAGAAGAAACAACAGACAAGTGGCATGTGTGGTAATAAACTTGTGTCTTACACAAAATCAGACATGTGCCCTAATCAGAGTCTTACCAATGTAGACACTGGGAGCCAGAGTTTCCCAATACACCAGGGTATGAAGATGGTCTCAAAGAGAATACGTAATGTAGTAACTTATATACTATGATAATCACTATGGAAACTGCTACTTCGTACGTTAGATAAACAGAAGGGGCAATAGTGGCCAGAAATTAGATGGCTCCACAGTGTATCTAAAGATATACAAAAAGTGTTAAGTCAGCTAAAACGAATACAAAGAACTCATACAAAATACAGAAAATAAGTGCAGTGTTACATACATCCGCATGATGGCAGTGCAGGCTATACAATGACTTCTCAGAAGATTATAACATAAAAGACAAAGAACACAGAAATGTATTCTCGGCACATTACTTATATGTTTCCAACAATAATCATAGTAATAATGTCCCTGGTAACTTACACTTATATGGTAAGTACCAACACCCTAAATGTTAGCATTGATTATGAATAATATACCACGTAACATAACAAATATTGTCAGTGGTGCACAGTGGGTTGCCAATAAGAGTGTGGGGACCAAGCCTAACAAGACGGTGAGAGTTCACGGGGCACCTCCAAACCTGAAAGACCTCATTGAATTAATTATTCCAGAATCTTATAAGACATACAAGCCGGACTCAAGGGATGCAACAGTAACTTTTTTGCTGCATGACAGTGGTCCTGGCAATGACAGAATTTTTAATCTTTGTAATTGAAAATAACCTCAGGTTCATGGAAAGTGCAAAGCACTGGTACTGTATGCTGATGGAACATTCATCATTGCAGCACCGCTCATACAGCAAATGTATGTTATTTTGGGAGAGTGGTTTGGTAATATGCAACTAGCAATTTATACCCTTTTGCCAGGAAAGAGACAGAAATGCTACAAGAGAATGTTAAATGTTCTTAAAACACTGAACCCAAACCTGTGCCCTGAGGAATTGATGACAGATTTTTGAAAGGGCCACCATCAATGCATTTGGATCAGTTTTCTCTCATGCCAACAAAGCTGGTTGCTTTTTTCACTTCACATGGTGTGTGTACCATAAAATTCAAATAGGACTGGCTGTCAGATATTCTCAAGACTCTGAATTTGCCCTGAAGTTCAAATATCTCCCTTCCCTTGCATTCTATCCACCAGATCAGGTTATTGCCCGGTTTGAGGAAATAATGGATGAATCAGAAAATGTTTTCCCTCAAGAGCTCAAGCCCATAATAGATTATTTTGAGGATGTGTGGATAGGCAGGCGCAACAGAAGAGGTACCTGTCACAGACAGCTGCATTATCAAATAGAGCTATGGAACCACTCATAATGTGTGTAGGATGGCAGAGCAAAAACAAGTAATGTGATGGAGGCCTTCCACTATGGGATGCAAAGCGTTCTGTGCATGGCGCATCCCACAGTGTGGAAGTTTATTGATGGGCTGCATGGAGTTCAGAAAAATAGAGGCTCAGAGGTTGAGCAGTTAATTGCTGGCAATGCCCCTCCTGGGTCATGACATGTGTACTGTGACAATGTTGAGCAACTGACCTGTATTTTTGAAAAATGTGCAGATAGCATGACAGTGGAGTTCTTGTGTGGTGTGGCACATAGTTTTGAATATTAGTGCCCAAGGCCACACATTTTTTACTTTGTTGAAATAAAGCTTTGATGTTTTTTAATTCACTCAGGTTACATTACACCACCCCCTGACCAAAACCCATGACACAACTTCCATATGCCTGCCTACTTTACTTCCATGCAGAAGCTCACTACTCATGATGTGATGTGTAAATAAGGGCATATTAACATACTACCTGTAAGCAAATGCACTGCTATAGTAATGTGGTGATAATGTGGTGGGAGCGAATAGGCAGGCGGTGGGTTGTCTAAGGAGCAAATTTACATGGGAGCATAATGTTGGGAGCGGGTTTGTAAGGGGTGAATTTTCGGAAGCGAGCTGTTGTGCTCCCTATGTGCACCATGCACACATGTCACTCCATTAATGCCATGTGCGGATGCCCCCTCCTACCAGAAACATGCATAGTGCTGTGCTAATCAATGTTAGCACTGCATAACATTGAAAAGTGCTGAGCAAGTGGCAGGCCATGAACAACAGCCAGGGAAGTCTCATTAGTTTGGTGTTAGGGCTGGTGAGACATATCAGAGAGGGCACTATGACAGACAAGAGGAGGAGAGTAGTGTGCAAATGGAACACCCATGGTTGGCCACAGAGCTGGTCAACCTGGTTGTCCTGGTGGTGGCCAGGGAGGATCAGCTTCTGGGCAATGGAGGTGAGGTTGAAGACAGTCCCAGGTGTGAGATCTGGGTCTCTGTGGGGAGGCACCTGGCACAGTGCACTGGTTTGTGAGGAGGGAGGACCAGTGAAGGTACAGGTTTAATGACCTGTCTCTAAGGGAACCACAGCACCTGCAGCAGCTCTGGGAAATAGTGGAGAGGGGCACTGTGTCACAGCCATGTCTGTACAAATGGCTGTATGTATGGTTGCTGTTGTGTGTAATGTGCAGTACTGTTTTCATGATAATGTACTTGAGTTACTGCTAATTTACCTCTGGTTACCTTACTGTCCCTGAGGGAATGTGCACTGTACCTATGTGTCCCTGTTGTGGCCCCTCTGTGCAGTGGGTCCTGCTCTGCTGGATTGCCAGATCTTACCAATGCAGGTGTATGGGATTACTGTCTCAGAAGATCTCCCCATTGCCCTATACACTACAGGACATGCTGTGGATCTCTGAGGCCTGCACCTGCTATGCCACCAGGGGTGTCTGCTAACACAGTGACATGGGTCTGGTGTCAGGGTGGATGACTATGTCATGGGACATGTGGTCTACATGTAGCTATGGTGGCAGGTGTACTGAATGATACTTCACAGAAGCCACCATCTGTTATGTGCATACTGTCCATGTTATGTAGCATAGATGCCAGTATGCATATTCCACATGATGCATAATGTACTATTATATGCATTTGTGATTGCATAGTTGCCTGCTGTTCCTTGATTTGGTCATAATATCCATCTATCCATCTGTTCTACCTTTATCACCCATCATGCTACTAACTCTCATAGTATGTCTGTCCTCTATCCTATCAGTGAATATCACCAGTCCTACCAATTACAGCTGTTCAGGCCCAAGTTGCTACTATGCCAATAGAAACTTTTTCCACCATTCATGCTGGCTTGCTGTCCAACAACCATTTCTACTGTTACTCTAGCCATCTCTGCAATCCCCACTCCCCCTAGTGAAAACTCCCTATACCACATACCTAAGTCCAGAAAGTCCCCATGTGGCTACTGACCCACTCTGCTACATGATTGATCATCCTTTTTCCTACTGCTGAGTGGTGACATTGAGTGCAACTCCAGTCCTGCCAAACCCTTGGTGTACACACCACCTAGCCAGCTGGATTGCACCCAGGCCTGCACATCTACCACGTCAATAGCCACAGCCTGTTACCAAAAATAGACCTTGTCAGAATTTGGGCTGCTCAGACCTTTCTGATATTTTATTGATTTCTGAAACCTGGCTGTCTGCCAGCATCCCCTTCTCTGATATCTCCACATCCATTTTCTCTGTCTACACGTAGGACATAGGCAAGCGTGTGTGTGTGTGTGTGGGGGGGCATCATTTATATTGCCTCTTCTTTAAATTTCACCTTAGATTTTGCAGAAGCTGTGCCCCGATCCCATGATCTAATCTGTTATACCCTAAACTTCCCTCACTTGATTCCTCTAATTATTACTGGAATCTGTTGTTCCCCTGTTAAAAGTGGCTATGCTAGCTGGGATGTCATCTTGCGCCATCTTGCTCAACTTACCCCTCCTAAAATGGAACAGATATTTTTGGGTGACCTAAACTGTAATTGGCTGAGCCCCAAATCCTCATCATTCCACTCCAAAATAAAAGCCTAAAATCTCTCACTGTGAAAGCCAACAAGATTTAATAGCCTGTCCACAAACTACTTTCATCCAGTCCTCACATCCCCATTTCTTGCTTCTGTATGTATCCTGCCTGATATATTCAGTGATCATTGTATCACCTACTGTATTGTGTCCGGAAGATCAGATCTCCTAATACCCCTTCCACCCACAGTATTATCTTAGGTTGCTCCCTACAGAAGTTCTAACTACCTGCCTTTCTGATATACCTCTCCACTGGTATTTGGATCTCCATTTTTTGCTCTCCAGACCCTGAGCAGGCACTGGGTAAATTTAGTTTTAGCTTCTTATCCATCTGTGTTATCCATGCTCCTGTTTCAGGGTGAGGGGAAAGCAATTCCCTTGGATATCTTCTGATATTATCAGTCTGTTCAAGCACAGATGCTGCTTGCTTTGCCTGTAAGGCATCTGGTGCCCCTGTTGACAAGCTACATTATAACAGGACCACAATCATCTGTACCAAGTCACTTAGGAAAACCAAGGCTGCTGACTTCCATACTAACTTCATCAATGACTCCCCATTGCCTTCCAAATTCTGGGACATCATAAAAAATTGACTTCAACCTGCTCACTCTCCTCCTCCATCCCAAACCTCAAGTGTGCCTTTGGCATAGTCTCTGACCCCTATGCCAATGCAAATGCTTTAAATTATCAGTCTATTGATAGCCCCTTGTTGGTGGTACCTCTACCCATACTAGCACCACCTCTTCTCCTGCACTTGGGTACCTCCATTCAGATGCACCTATGTTTAGTTTCTCCTGGGTCAGGAGACTGGAATTATGAAGCATTTGACTATTAGGGAAAAGATGTAAGAGAGTTTTTACAAGAGTTATTACTCAAATGAATTGATGCAAATTGCTGACAGAACAGTCAACAGTGGCAGATACCAGCTATAGGCATGTAAGTGCCAGTGTGGGACAGTGTGGACTTCAGTGTAGGATGGGATTGGACAGGACAGAGAGTCTCTGGGATAAAGGAAAAGTCTGAGTAGAAATATGTACAGTATTAATGTGCTGTATAGTCTATAATGATAAAATTATTTATAAAATATAAAATTTATAAATTAAATCAGAAGAAGCCAGAAGGGGAAGGAAGGAAACATATTCAATTCAGTGCTTTAGAGTAACTGGTAATTGCTATTTTTCTTTTAAACTTAGATTGTGGGCTTTTAGTGATACTATACTTTCTTTGTTGTCTTTACTTATAATTGTTTTTGGGCTATTGAAAATTTAAAACATAGTGGTGGTGTAATTCTGTGCAGTCTTTAATTGCTGCAAATTTTCTCCCCCTCCCTTCCCCAACTCTTAATTATATGCCCTGATTAAATCTGATTGACAGGAGCTAAACACAGGAGTATAGTAAGAGGTATGAGTAGGAGGGGCATAGAGAGGAAGAAGCCCACCTCAGTACGACAAGTGTTTTGATTCATTTATTTATTTATTGCTTTTCTTCTTTAAAAAAAAATTATCTGAGGATCAGTGGCAGGATTTTAGGCAGTAAATTAATAAAAGGGAACTAGAGAGCTACAGTAGCAGACAAGTAGTGGAATTGCAGCATAATGTGAGTGGTGGTGCAGTGCGTGGCTGGGGCAGCCATATTCAGGCAGACCTTCTGGACACTGAGGTGCTGCCCTATCTGCATGCATCTCTGGACTGTGGGAGGAGGTAGCCAGACTCAGAGCAGAAGTAAACTGGGTCAGGAGTACCATCACCCCTATCCAGGGACCACCCAGTCCAATGCAACTGCCTCAAAGGATGCGAGCGAGGAGCACTTGGATGACAGTGGGCTCAGGGAGGGTTAGAGTGGTCAGGCAGAGGCACATCCCAGATCCTATTCCACTCAAGAACTCATATGCCACACTGGCAAATGAGGACAACCAAATAGAGGTACCCAGAGAAGTGGAAGGAAAGGATGTGGAGGTTAGCCAAGGAGGTGACCTCAGCGGGGAAAGCAGTGGACCCCAGAGGAGGAGGAAGCGAATCCTGGTGGGGGACTCCATCATAAGAGGGATCCAGCTAGGAACACAGGAGGGGGAGGACAGGGAGGTGAGGTGCCTACCAGGTGCCACGGCATGGAGGGATGAAAGGAAGATCCTGGGGATCACTGGGAAGGCAAGACGGGAGGGTGAGCTGGATGTCATTATCCACCTAGCTACTAATGACCTGGCAAATGGGGAGTCAAAGGAAGTTCAGGAAGAGTTTAGGAAACTGGGGAGGGGTCTCAAGCAAGTAGCTACTTCTGTCACTTTCTCAGAAGTACTACCTGTGAGAGCAGGAAACATAAAGTGCATGCCTGGAACTTTAACTCATGGTTGAAGAACTGGTGCTGTGAGGAAGGGTTTGGATTCATTGGTGACTGGGGACCCACCTGGAGGATGGAGGTTTGTTCAAGTCTGCGGCCTGCATCCATCCTGGAGAGAATCAAGCACTCAATGATAAGTTTAAATGCTACATTGACAAGCATTTAAACTAGCAAAGGGGTGGCAGGCCAGCAAGGAGGTACCTGCTACTCACCCCACAGCTAGCAGTGGAACCAGTGAACCAGAGGAGGATATCTCCAAAGCAGTGCAAAAGATGGAGATTAGTGCCCAAGAGGTGGATACAGAAAAGGGCAAAATTCAGCAGAAGGGCAGACAGCAAGGAGAACTAGGATAAATGACAACCAAGAAAGGGCTGAGAGAACAGTGAAACAGTCTAGGAGGTCAAATCATGGAAAGCCATGTGTGCAAATGCCAGGAGCCTTAGCAACAAGATGGAAGATCTGGAGGCTGTCATGGTGCAGTCAGACCTGGACATTGTGGCCATCACTGAAACCTGGTGTAATAATAACCACGACTGGGGGGTGGCCATGCCTGGCTACAACATATTCAGAAGAGACAGAGCAGGCAGGAAGGGAGGAGGTGGCACTGTATGTGAAAAATGACATAAGGGCCACAGAGATCAGGAGGAACAAATGGGGAGAGATACTGTGGGTTAAGCTGGAAAGGAAAATGGGACAGCCATCCGCACAGGTGTGGTCTATAGACCACCAGCCCAGGAGGAAGAAACAGATAGGGAGCTGATGCTAGCCATCCAAAGGATGGCAGACAAGGGTGAGGTAGTACTGGTTGGAGACTTCAATATTCCAGACGTGGACTGGAGCATCCCAGCAGCAGCATCAACTAGGAGCAGATTTATCCTGGAATCCTTTCAGGGTGCCTTCTTCAAGTAACTGGTCATGGAACCAACTTGGCAGAAGGCAATACTGGACCTTGTGCTCACAAACAGGGACAGTGTGATGGGGGTAACAGTGGGGAGCACCTGGAAACAGTGACCACCAGTCATTGTGTTTGAAATCACAGAAAGAGCAGAACCAAACCACACAAAAACACGTATCCTGGATTTTAGGGGGCAGACTTTGGGAAAATGGGGAGATACCTGAAAGAGGGCATTAAGGGAATGGGACAGGAATCAGGGTTGAGGAACAGTGGGCAGTATTTAAAATGGGGATTACAAGAACAACAGAATTATGCATTAAGCAGGTTAGCAAGAGGAAAAGGAAGAGGAGGAGACCATTATGGTTTTCCAAAGAGGTAACAAAGAAAGTGGAAGCCAAAAAGATTGCATTCAGACAATACAAAAAGACACAGGCAGAAGGGGATAGGGAGAAGTACCAGGAGAAGCAAAGGGAGGCAGGGAGGTCAGTAAGGGAAGCCAAAGCTCAGACAGAAGAGCACATTGCAAAATCAGTGGGTAGAGGGGACAAAATCTTTTACAGGTACATAAGTGAAAAAAGAAAGACAAAGGGAGGGATAGTGAGACTGAAGGGGGAGGATGGGGGCCGGGTGGAGGATGACAACAGTAAAGCTGACATATTGAACAGGTATTACTGCTCAGTCTTTACTGAGGAAGAGGAGGTAATGGGTCTGAAGGAGTACAAGGGGTGGGAATGGTGCAGAAATGGACACAAGTCCCTTTACACGAGAAAGGGTCCTGAAGGAACTGGAAGTAATAAGAGTTGATAAAGCAATGGGACCAGATGGGGTGCACCCAGGGTCCTAAAGAACTAAGAGAGGTGGTGGCTGAACCTCTGGCTATCCTGTTTAGCCAATCACTGGAAACAGGGAGGTACCCAAAGACTGGAGGACAGCAGATATAGTCCCTTATACAAAAGTGGGAACAAAGAGAGAAGCAGGGAACTACAGACCAGTCAGCCTCACTGGTAGTGGGGAAGATCATGGAAGCACTACTGAAGGAGAGATTGGTGGAACATCTGGTTGTCAATGGACTACAGGACCCAAGGCAGCATGGTTTCACCAGGGAGGTCATGTCAGACCAACCTCGTTGAATTTTTTGACTGGGTGACTAGGGAGGTGGATCGGGGAGGGCAGTGGACATGGCCTATCTGGACTTCAGCAAGGCCTTTGACACTGTGCCACATAGAAAACTATTACACAAACTGGGGAATATGGGTGTGGGCAGGACAGTAGTGTGGTGGGTAGGTAACTGGCTGGGTGGCAGGACACAGAGGGTGGTGGTAAATGGCTGTCACTCCACAGAGGGAAGAGTGACCAGTGGGGTACCACAGGGATCAGTGCTGGGACCGGTCCTATTCAACATCTTCATCAGTGACATTGCGCAGGACCTAGATGGCAGAATTTCACTGTTCGCTGATGACACAAAGCTCTGTAACAGAGTAGACACACCAGAGGGTGTAGACAGAATGAGAAGCGACCTGCAGAAACTTGAAGAATGGTCAGGGGTTTGGCAGTTGAAATTTAATGCAAAGAAGTGCAAGATAATGCATATGGGGCACAAAAACCCTGGCACAATATATCAGTTGGGGGTGAGGATATAGCATGCACCAAGCAGGAAAGGGATCTTGGGGTTATCATCTCTAATGACCTCAAGGTAGGGAAACAGTGTGACAAGGCAGCAGGTAAAGCAAATAGGATGCTGGGATGTATAGGCAGGGCATCACCAGCAGGAAAAGGAGGTCATAATTCCGCTATACAAGACACTAGTGAGGCCCCACCTGGAGCAGTGTGTACAGTTCTGAGACCATACCTATGTAAGGACATAGACAGGGTAGAGAAGGTCAGAGGAGGGCAACAAAGATGGTGCATGGATTGCATCACAAGTCCTATGAAGACAGGTTGAAGGAACTGAACATGTACTCCCTGGAGGAGAGGAGGGAGAGAGGGGATATGATAGAGACATACAAGTATCTTACAGGGAGGAACAGGGTGCAGGAAAACACTATTTTTAAGCGAAAAAGATGTTCCAGGACTAGAGGGCATGGGATGAAGTTGGAAGGAGGACGATTCAGAGGAAACATGAGAAAGAATTTCTTCACAGAATGGGTGGTGGACAAGTGGAACACCCTGCCAGAGGAAGTGGTGGGGGCGGAAACAATCACGGGATTTAAGAATGCATGGGATAGACATAAAGGAATTCTGGAGGTCAGGAGTAAGGGGCAACAGACTTCTAAGAAAACAAACTGAACTTACAAGCTCAAATGGGCAGACTGGGTGGGCCATAGGCCCTTATCTGCCAACGCTGTCTATGTATCTATGTATCATCTTCAAAGCATAAATTTCTTTAGCACTATAAATAAATGCTACCAGAGAAAAACACATCCAAGCACAGCAAATAGCAGCATACATTTGCTTATAAAGCATTTCATGCATGCTACTTCAAATAGGATTTAACAATGGATTATGCTATTTTTAGAAATAGAATAGTCAGCTAAAAGTTTTAAATCATCAGTTGGTTTACTCTGCTAGATCAAAATCAGTGTCCAGGCCTTGGCATTAATGGCCCTTTTATGAATAGAAAAGCTATTTTGACAACTGCACCCCCCCCCCACACACACACACAGGAACAGACTCTCACACCACATCACGACTCTCTAGAGAAACAAACTGGCTATACTGCTTAAATGGTGCACTTAAGGGTATGATTGTAAAGTCGTTAAAGTAGAAACTGTGCACATTATAGCGTAGGCAATTGTATTTTATGGGTTCTTTGAAAAGCTTGAAAAGCTCCTACAGAAAACATCCAAACAGGCACTATATTGTACTATCACTCAAGTATGGGGAAGTAAGCTGAAGTGTCAGGCATACTGTATACTGTAGTGGTTGAGCAGTGTACAGTACTTCAGTTCAGTAAGAAAGGGCAAGGAATCCAAAGTCCACTGCTGTCAACTGAATAAGTGTCCTTCAGAATAATACTAATTTACAAAGCATACAGTAATCAAGCATTCAATCCCTCAACTTGCATAATGCCTTTGCTGAAGGCCATTAAATCCCCCTGTGTGAGCTGATAAAATTAAATGAAGTTGCATTTATACAACGCTCCCAGTCCACTGATGTGCCAGTATTTGTACCTTAACTCTCCATCTTGCTTTTATTGCACACAAGGTCAGCATTACGCTATTGATCTGGCGTCTGTCTAAACATATGAAAAGCAGGGTTTTTTTCCTAGTACCTTCAATGAAACAGCAAAGAAAACAGTTGCTTGCTATATTTAATCCAGAAGATGGCACTCTGCCCTCACTCAGGCACTGAGATCCAACATACATCAGACGTCCGTCTGTTATCGGAAATGAGTTCTTTTAACAAGTGTGCATTGCTGTTCAATTGGAATAAGAATTTTGATGAAAAGACCAGTCTCTGTCAAATCTTGATAACTAAGGGTATACATCAGAATGAAAAAAAGGCTAACAAGAAAAGTTCTAAACAGAAAACACATTTCTAAGCGTGGTGAGCAAGTCAGCCTGGCTGCTAGGAAGGATGTTCAAAATACAGGCTTTGCTGAGAGGTACAAAAGGAGCAAAGCAAGCAGACAGTCAAAGTCTATTGTGTGTATTCAGCTGTGTGGAGTAGTAGATATGGACGGGCATGTTGAATCCTCTTTGGTATTTGTCATGTCTGCCAGTTCAAAACAAGCCATGATTGCATTATGTCCAAAACCTGGATTGAGGTTTCTTCATTGGATTTGGACAAAGCAGTTGGGGCTATCCATTGAATCTGCTGGCTGAATAGGCATTGACTTTTAAAGAGCAACACTGGTGGAAAATGACAGGAATCTATTAACCTTAATTTATTAATTTTATTTAAAATACAGAAATAATTTTCAAGATGTGTAAGGACTGTATAATGGTTAGGTCTCTGGACTCTTTGTACAAAGCTTATAGACTGAAATACTTGGTTTAGTAAAAATGCATTTTCTGAAAGAGAATTACTTGTAACTCTGTATAGTAACATTATTTTGAACTATAAATCCTTACTCTTTAGTGACTGAAACATTAGTTTTAGTAGGGACAATGGAATCTTTTGACACAAAATCAGAGACATCCCTAACAATAAGAGATAACTGAGAGTTGCGTTGTAAAGATATGTAGACCAGTTCTCAACATACTAACTTTAAAGCAGATAGTAAAAACCTGTATAGATCATAGAGGGGTCCAGATCTTACAATATTTGATGAGTAGCAGGTGTAGATATGTACTGTCTTTATCCACTCTGTAAATATGCACTACAGTTTGAACTTTGCATTTGATAGTACTGAGGGGAAAAATCATGTTCAACACCCCACCCCAAAGTAGTAAGGCATAAGCTCACAGGACTCTGTTCTAAGGAAAGAAAATGCTTGCTGATTTGCATATATTTCCCACAATAAATCAGTTTCTGCAAATCTTGAACAGGAGGCATAAGTTTCTCAACAGCTTGTGGAGAATGAGTAGTACAGATAGTGTGTTACAGTGTGGCAAAATTGCAAAACTCCACAGAATTTGGCCTAATGTGGAATAGTCCTTTTCTGCTATGAAATAACATGTTGAGCAGGAGAATTTCACCTGCCAACACTAGTGCATGTGTTTGTGATATCTAGGCTTCACTACAGTACTATAATGTGCTCTACCTTGGGGTTAGTAGAGGTACCCTATAATGCTTGCAGCTGGTGCAAAACGCTGAGTTCATGTTGCTGACTGGTCTTCTGTGATCTAGCCATGTGACCCAGGTCCTGTGTGATCTGCACTGGCTGCCTGTGAAGTGGTGAGTTGCCTTCAAGGTTGGTTCAGTAACCTGTAAAACCCTACATTGAATGGATCCTGACTACCTGGTTGAGCACCTGCATCCTGTCCAGTCCATGTGCCCCCTTCGCAGCTATGAGGAGGGTGTCCTCTTAGTCCCAAGGGTCAGCTAAGGTTCTCTGGTAAGTGTTCTTTTGAAGTAGCCAGCTCTCTCATTGGAAATACCTTGCCAAGGGGACAGAGAGAGGCTCCCTCAGTGGAGGTCTTTAAAACGGAGTTAAAAACCTAACCAAAACCTATTTTTTACCATAGCCATTTATCTCCAACAAGCAACCACATGCATATAGTACATAATTATCACCAAAGCCTATTGGCCAGTGTACAGCTTGTAAATATGGTACTTCTTGCAAGACCTTTGCACGTCTTTCATCCAATATTAAAACTGAGATAAGAGAATTTTTTTCATGCCATATTTCATTTGTGGCATATGGTATCACATGTAGCTGTGGCCTCATGTATGTGGGCAGAACCTTTCTGCCTGTTTAAGAACACATTCTCAAACACGTGCATGACATCAAATATGCCAAAATGCATTCAGCCTTAGGCAGTTACTTCCAGGCATGCCACACACAGGACCCCAGGCACATGAAGAAGAATCAGCATTTATATAACGCTTTTCACATGCAGTGCTAGACTGGTAGTGAAGTGACTGAATTTGTAGAGGCAGCCATTATGCACATCAGCACCCCTACACAGCCTTGGACAATTGCATGTGCCAGTTTTAGGGGAAAGGAAATATTGGCCAGGACACTGGGGAAAGTTCCCTAGTCCCAGCATTTAAAAACTGTACTTCATCAAAGTCACATATGGTCCCGAAACCACTGACAAATAGGAGAATCCCCCAGAAAATGTGGGATCTGCGATGGCTGTGCGTGCATGGCAGATAACGTGTATGAGGAAAAAACAAACACAAGGCCATAAAAGAACAAACCTGCCCTTTCCCTGAATGTTTGGCCCTGACTGAAACTCTAGAACATTTCTTAATAGACTGCCCCTTCTCGTCCCAACTTTGTGGCAACTCCCTTGGCTAGAACACATTACTTATAGCTTTTAGTTTTAAATGATTGTGCATCATTAGAAAAGAATTACCACAGTGGTACACTAACTGTCTTTTTTATATGTTTGAAGCATTATCTGTGGCAAGCACGCTGTCAGTTTGTAATAAGGCAGCAGAAGATGTCCTATGCGACTATTAGCAAACTATGTGAATCTGCATAGAAGGACATTTTTATCAAAGATCTGAAAATGCACCCCAAATCAAAGATTTTGTTATGGTGGAAGGGTTTGCTTTTTTTTCAGAAATATGCCTGAGTTTTATTTTGAATATTCATTTTCTTAAGTAATTCTACATAGGGGTAGTATGTATATTTATTCCAGATTTGGAAAGTTTTCTTTGGTTTTAGTTATTTATGTTATCATTTTTTTAAGTAATTTAATCTGTATTCATAGCTAATTGCTTAATCAGGAACATATTGAAACCTGGATTTTTGTTTTATTTTGAATGTATTTGTCAGTGGTGTTAAACTCTTATTTGTTTTCAGTAAAACTCCCCTACTATTGCTGCAGGGGGTGCTAGTGATGTCCTGTGGGGAGATGGAGAGTCACTCCGATGGAGATACTGAGGGGAGAGGTTGTGTGCCAGGAACTTCTCCTGCTCCTGCAGTACTCACACCAACTGCTGGATTTCATATTGGATTTGAAGATGTACCTGATGCTGACATTCTTGTGGCTGAAATAAAACTAAAGACTGAATTACAGGAAAAAAGATACAATATCTGGCACTCATGGAAGAAGAGGAACAATGTTTTCTATGTGAAAGTAACAGGTTATAAGTTGAAAAAAAGAGAAAACACCACTTGACTAGTCCTGGCTTTATCCCAGACAAAAAATTCTTATAGGAGACCAATACTTTGGAGGATGCCTCTGCTCCAGTTCTTGATGGGCAAAACACAATGGATGTTACAGAGTGTACATCCCAACCACCCAGATCATGGTTAATTGACATGGCTCTCAAAAATGCAGTGTGGATTCATGCCACCATGGAGAAATGGATCCTCAATCCCAATATTCCTCTGCCTGGCTCTCGGGAGACATGCCAGTCTATGTTGGACGTTGCTGAAGAGTCTGCAGTGCTGCGGACTCCATAGTCTACATTGCTGACACCTGTTGTAACAGTGTGCAGCCCTTCCCTGATGTATGATGGCACCTGTGTTGCAGGTAAGAGGTTTTCTGCCTTGTGATCAGCTAGAGATCAAGATGGCAGCCACACTGGGGTAGCTATTGGAAGCAGCCACATTTTTGTTATTTCAGTTTATTTAGTTTAATTTATTTAGTTTTGTTCATTGGTTTATTTTATCTTATTTTAGTTCATTTTATTTTTTAGTTTCAGTTTAGTGGTAGCAAGATAGGCGGCTAAGTGAGGAAGCCAGATGAGGTGTGTTTTTTTTTTTTTTCTGGGTAAATGGAAATATAGTCTGGGGTCACTAAATTGTTACAAGTTGCTACATACTTATAATTTTCAGTGACTCCAGTGCCTCAATTTTAAAATCTGGAGTACATTTAATCATTTTGATCTGTGATCTCTATACCGGCTTGTCTGCAAGATCAGAGCTGAAGCTCTCCTACCTGCCTGGAGCGTTTTCAAGTCCGGGTTGGGGAGTGAGAGTAAGGAGGTCTAGAGGTCTGGAGTATGGGTCAAATCAAAGGATCTGAGGAGTAAATGGAGTCCTGAGGAACCATCTGTTCAGGAGCTTGGTGTGATGAAAAGTTCTGTGGAAGATTTTGGGAAATTTCTTCCAGCAAAGAACTGAGGAGTTGAGGAGATCTGAGATTGGGGCAAAACCGTTTTCTTGGGGGCCTGTTGACGGTGACTCTGGGGATCCCATTCAGTCTAACTAAGTGGATAGCTGCCTAGTCTAGTCTGTGAACTGCGTAGAAGGTCGGGGACTAGGCCCACTGAAGAGCGGGCAGGTTGCCACTGTTATCTTCTAGGCTGCCTGGGGATCTGGCTGGGGGGCTGGCACTGGCCAGGAGCGGTAGCTGCAGGCATGGGGATTGATGGCTGTGACCTCTCAGGGAAGTGCTGTTCGGGCTCCCCTGTTTTCTCTTTACCTAAATTATTGCCCTTGTCTGGTTCTCTGCTGATGGCAGTGAAGACGGTCGTTGGTTGGAAGGGCCAGTCTGAAGAAACATCACATATTAAGAAGACCCAGGGATTTCTCCATGCAGGCCGAATCCATTGAAGTCTGGACAATGGAGTAAGGACTCCTTGATTCATATGAGATGGTCCAACCTTTTTTACTTTATTCTTAGACCACTCTATATTTTATGGGCAGTGAGAGTTCCTGTTAGAATTGTGAACCCTGATAAATTTCTGCGGACTTTCCCATGCCTAAGTGAGAGATAATCCTGGTGAAAGACTCCTTATCTGGATGTTTCTCGAAGAGGTGGGAGCTTTCCGGGTCTACAACTCAAATTTGCTCAGATTTTTAATGACTGCTCTTTGCCATTTAATATTTTCATCTGCTGCCATAAAAGGAAAAAATGTTTTATTTATATTTTGTTAGACTGGGTTTGGTGGGTGAGTGTTTTATAATTTGGGTGTTAAATTTGTTTAATTTGTTGTTAGGTTATTGGTGTGTATGGTGTATGACAGTGGTGAGTGTGATTAGTAGTGTTGTTTGTTTGTTGTATGTGAAGTATTTATTTGGTTTTGATTGGACTGTCTGCTGCTACTGTTTTGTGGTGTGCTGGGATGGCAAAAAGATGGTCAGGTGCCATTCCCCCTCCAAAATCAGGGAGCTCCACCCTTTTGATTGTCCCCCTTTGTCAGCTGAGGCATATAGGAGATGTTGTGCCTTGGGGATAGTCAGGAGGAGGAAGAAAGGGGGAAGAGCTGGGCCTGGCAGGGGAATGGAGAGGACTGGGAGTATTGGGGTGGTGGGGACAAGGAGATGCCCTAGGGTGAAATGGGACCAGGATAGAGGTCCTCCTTGCCTGGTTCCCAAACCCAAGGGCTCTGCTGTGTGCAGGCAGGTGGCATGGTCTTGCTTGACTGCTCATCCTACTCGGGCGGTGTTATGCAACACCAGGTCAATTAAGAACAAGAGTGCAATAATAGCAGATCTTGTTGGAACATTGGACCAGGTGTGCATCACCGAGGCCTGGCTGGATGAGAATACAGGCCCAGTACTGGCCTCAGCAGTGCCACCAGGGTACTCAGTGATACACCGCTTAAGAATGGATCATAGGGGATGGGGTGTAGCCATCTGTTTTAGATCTGAACTGGGTCTTGTGGATGTGCCAGTGGGGTCCATCAGATCCTTTGAATGTATCATGGGTGAGGGTGTGGGTTGCAGGATACTGCTCATCTACTGTCCACATGGGGTTGGGAAAGAATTCCTGCAGTAAGTCACTGACTTCATTGTGACATGGTATTGGGATCCCCCAGATGGTTGATTTTGGGGGATTTCAATGCCCGGATCGACAATGAACTCTCACATTTTGGTCAGGACTTCCTCCAACTTATGACTTTGTTGGGCCTCACACAGGTAGTTACCTCTGCAACACACATTTGTGGTCACTCATTGGACCAGGTGTTCCTCCCGGGGATGGAGATCTTCGACTTGGTGGTAGAACCAGTTGGGTGGTCTGACCATCACATCATAGGGTTCAGTTTTGTGGCTCCCCCAAATAGGCTGGCCCCTATGGAGAAGGCCCAGTACCTCCCTTTAAGGAGTGTGACCCCATAGAGCCTAACAGCAGCGCTGGACCTATCGAGTTTGCCGAGTGAATGCATGGATCCAGGGGATCTGGTACTTGCCTATAATAAGGCAGTGACAGAGGCCCTGGATTCTATTGATCCTGATCGTGTTTGTCCCCTCACTCTTCAACCAAGGTCCCCATGGTTAATGGGGACTTGAAGGAGTTGAGGAGAGTGGGTTGAAGGCTAAAGAGGGCTTGGCAGAAATCGGGACTGGAGGTTGACAGGCTTAGATTGATGGACTATTATACCATATATCAATCAACAATCTCCCATAAGAAGGCAGAATTTCTATCCAGGGAGATTGCCACTGCGCAAAATCGACCAGCTCAGCTCTTTCAGACTGTTAACAGATTGTGCAATCCAATCTATCTTCAGCCTGAGAGCTTTTTCAGAAGAGAAATGTGATGATTTTGCTCGATTTTTCACAGATAAGGTTGCCACCATCAGGTCAGGGATTGGTCCAGTTCTCCCTAATGGGGGTTGTGGAGGTCAGCAGGAGGTTGCAAGCACCCAAATTGCTTGGTCTGACTTTGGCTGGCTAGAATCCATGAACATCATGAGGATTATCCAGATGCTGCAGCCAACCATCTGTAGTTTGGTCCACAGCCCAGTGCAACTCCTTGTGGGCTGCGTTGATGACATCAGTCCAGTCCTGGTTGAGATAGTCTGGAGTTCATTGGATAGGGGGATCTTTCCAGGGCCCCTAAAGGAGGTGGTTGTGCGACCGCTCCTGAAAAAACTGTCCCTTGACCCAGACTGTCCATCTAACTACAGACCTGTCTGTAACCTGCCTTTTGTGGGCAAGGTTATTGAAAAGGTGGTTGCGCTGCAGTTGGATGATCATCTTTCTACCTGCGATGTCTATGAATCTCTCCAGTCCAGATTTAGGAAAAGGCATAACACCGAGGCAGCCCTTGCAGCGTTTGACACCATGGACCATGGTGTGCTATTGGAGCACCTGCGGCTCATCTGTGGACTGTCAGGCATGGTCCTCAGATAGTTTCAATCATTCCTCAAGGGTAGGACTCAGAGAGTGATCACTGGGATTTTTTCCTCTGATGCTCTCTCCCTATCCTGCGGGGTTCCGCAGGACTCCATTTTGGTATCCATGTTGTTTGCGGTGTATATGCTACCATTGGGAGACATTATTCAGCAGTAATGTTTGAAGTATCGCTGTTATGCAGATGATACCCAGCTCTGCATGTCTTCTGTACCCGAGCAGGATGATGTTATCTCGGTGTTTAACAACTGCCTCATTGAGATCCAGAACTGGATGAGTGCCAGCTGGCTGAGGTTAAACCCAGCTAAAACCGAGGTGTTGGTGGTGGACCCAGATCATCGGGAGGAGGGTTTGTCAGCTGGACAGCCTTCTGGGCTCTGGCTTGGGGGTGTTCAGCTGGCTACCTCAGACTGGGTGAG
The DNA here is from genome assembly GCA_016271365.2 of Neoceratodus forsteri. Lineage (NCBI taxonomy): Eukaryota > Metazoa > Chordata > Ceratodontiformes > Ceratodontidae > Neoceratodus > Neoceratodus forsteri. Next base: position 309,778,850 of record CM057450.1, read on the forward strand.
AAACCTGGGTGTTATTCTTGACGACAATTTGACCCTGAAATATCAGGTGTCTGCTGTTGTTAAAACCTCATTTTACCATCTGAGTAACATCACCCAGGTGAAACGCCTGGTTCCTTCTGATGATCTTTCAACATTGGTCCACGCCTTTGTGACCTCCTGCCTTGACTACTGAAATGCCCTATACCTGGGGCTACCAGGAGTTGATATCTGCCCTTACAGCTGTGCAGAATGCAGTGGCCAGGCTTGTGACTGGTACTTCTAGGACCAGTCTCATTATGCCTGTGCTCCGTGGACTGCACTGGCTGCCTGTACAGTGGTGGATCACCTTCAAGGTCAATTTGCTGACCTACAAAGCCCTACACTATCAGGGACCCCACTACCTGCAAGATCTCCTTTCTCCCTACTGCCCCTCCCATCCCTCTGATCCACCAATAAGGGATTGCGAGAGATTTCCAGGGTGCGATTAAAGACATCTGGGGCCAGATCTTTTGCGTTCGCAGCCCCTACCCCATGGAATTCTCTACCTCATTAAGTAAGAGAGTGCCTGACTGTCCAGAGTTTTAAATCTGCCCTCAAAACTCAGTTGTTTAGCTTAGCATTCCCGGATGAGTCTAATTGATAGGATTTTAGTATTTAATACTGCTGTAAATTATAAGTTTTATGTACAATTTTATTATCCTTGAATTTAATTCTTTTTGTGTTTATTAATGTGTATGTGCAGCATCTTGATCTTTGGAAAGGTGCTTTTAAATTAAAGTTGATTTGAGTTAATTTGATTTGTGTTTGAGTGATCCAGACATGAATCAAACTGTTCATAATTTTGACTACAGTCTATTTCCCCTGCCTGTGACTCTGCCAAAAAACTCACTTTGGGTTGGGACATTGTTCTGAATGGGTCATCATTGCCGACACCTATTACCTCCACAAGCTCTATTGTCAAACCATTGGCTTTGGATACTTCTGGCACTCTAAACAGCACCTGAACCTCCAGTTATGCAAGTTTATTTCACCACCCAGTAAAGCCGGCAAAATGGAGGAACATGGTCTGCCTGCACTACTAGGGCAGCATAGAGTCACCCATTACAGAACTTATGTTGGTGGGACTCTGATTAAACAGTTCCTAAGGTTTTCTGCATCCGATGTTTATGCATTTATCCATGTTCCGGGAGATCACAGTTTTGATGTTAATTTATGAATAGCTGCTTTACCAGAATGTTTTTGGTCTGCATATCATTCTTTGAAGGATATCCCTCTTTGGACCCCGTTTTTAGCAAACACCCTTACTAAGCCCTCATTCAAGTATGTAACAGTTTTATTTCAGAATGAAGGGGTCAGTTTTGTTGATGTTGTCTACTGACTTAAGAAGTGTTGTGAGGTACAAAATTCCCCTGAACTCATAATTGACTCTGAAGGTTTTTGGACTGGTGGCTGGAAATTTCAGGTGAAACTCTATTTTGCAGACTCAGGAGTGTACACTTTTCCCAGCTGTTTCTTGCTGGGTAGGGATCAGAGGATACTGTTTTACTCTGGTCATCTCAAATCATTTTACAAATGTGTTTTTTTTACAACACTTCAGTAATACCTGTGAGCTTCTCAAGTGCATGCTTTGTGGTGCCTTAGTCATGCTGGCTTACACTGTATCTTCAGTCCTCAATGCAACCTCTGTGAAGAGGAGGGTCACCCCTTCGCTCCTGTAATTTGGTGGCTCATAATACCAATTCTGATTATATGGAACAAGATTTCTGTCTTCACAAAGCCTCTAAGCCACCTGACCCTGCTGTACTAGACCTTTCTCTGGCTCCGGATCCATCTACTGAGATCCACTCAAACTCAGCTCCTGCAGCCTCTTGCTCTCCACGTACATGAGAGGCCCTTCCGTTGGTACTGTGTGTGCCCACCATTTCTCCTGCTCAGCTGGAGGAGGCCATACAGGTTCCTGGATTACAAATTGGTAATTCTGATCTACCTATGGAAGTTATTACAGAGATGCCCCCCCCCCATTAATCCAGTTCTGGAGGACTTTCAAACTGTAGGTAATGTGAAGAAGAAAAAGAAACACAAATCACCTGCTCCTCATGCTCCTGTGGTTTTAGGGAATACGTTCGGCTCCTTGCAATCTTGGGGTGATCTCATGGAAGACCATGATTCTGATGCTTCCTCCTTGGCTTCCTTTATGCTGCAAGAGGCTTCTTCTGATGTAGAATATGCTGGACCTCCGCATCCTCCACCACGTCGAAAAGAATGGGGTACAAGATCTGAAATGAGGGCTTTGAAAGAAATGTCATCCTTTTTTTTTTCTTGTTGGTTGGCAGATGGGCTAACCCACTTTTTTCCCTTATTCCCCATGACACCTTCTTTTTAGGCATCTTTTCTGGTGGCTGGACCACTTATAATAATAGTACCCTAAGATCCTTTTTTGCTAGTTTGAATTATTGGGTGTGGCAGATATGCTGCAGAATTGTTTTACAACAGCAGTATATGACTGGATGAATTGCTCCATATAGTATTAAAGGAAATTTGTGCGATTCAAGACTATGAACTGAATCGATGTGGCATTTCCCTTTTTTACACATGGTGGGATACATTTCCCTGGCTGTATGGATCAATTGTTTGTACTCTTACTGACTGTTAATCAACTTTGATTTATCTTTGTTTCTTTTACTTTTTTTCCCATTCTGTATATCAGTGCTTGTTTATCTTTACTGCACATTTACATTTCATGTATTTGTTTCAAGCTTGACTGATTGCCAAATAAAAACTTCCCCTACTCTTTGCAAAAATTGCCTTGTGTTCTTTTACTTCTACGTTGACACCTACCAGGACAGCAATTGCACCTGGATGGGAAGAAGGGACTTCAGTTTAACATCTCATCTGAAGAACGGCACACCCTAACAGTATAGACCCCCTCCCAATACTGCACGTGGGTGTCAGCATTTAGGCATGACCCCAGTCCTAGTGCTGGACTAGAGCCCATGACCTTCTGTCCCAGAGGCAGATGTGTTGCCAACTGAATCACACTGCCACCATGACATTCTGTGCCTTTGAACACATAAAACCTCTGCCCAGAGGTGGTGACAGAGTGAAGCAGTTGCTTCAGCATGAATTCGGGAGGATTTACATTCCCCAAGCTTTAGGGACCAAGGGGTCTCATAAGGCAGAATGACTACCCTGTAAACCTGTAGACCATATATTGAATAAATGAGTCACACTGGTTTATGCTTTTTGCCTTCCCCATTTGTTTGGAGATTTATGTGTTTATTGTACATATTTGGTTTTCTGTAACTTGTATTAATCTATTTTTTCTTTCGAACAGGTGCCCTCACTTTACACACTTGGATCCCACTATTTCATCAGTGCTCAACATCACTAACTCAGTTTTTGTCAATAATATTCTGCTGGCATCAGGGTTTATGTCTATGTTCACACACTGGTGTTGTGTTTGCCTTACCTTGTTCCTCCAGTATTATTGTTTCTTGCCATTCTGTTCCCTATCCATTAGTGTAAATGTAAAATTTTTATCATCTCTCTATTTTGATTTAAATTCCATTTTTAATGCTAGGTGTTCTCTTTTTTTCTGTTGTTCTAATTGTTGTGTAGCTGCAGCACTATCACAACACAAACACCACTGGGTTTTCTTCCCTGCTCATCCCCCCCACCTCACTCCTTGGTGAAAGCCCTTTCTGGCTGATCCCACTTTTCAGTTGCTACCTCTATTTGTACTATTTAGTACTCTTAAACATGTATTCATTTAAATATGTATGGATATATTGGCAGATTTCAACTGTTTCCCTGCTTCTTTGGGATAATTTGTCATGTACTGCAGCTTTAAGTGGCCTGGATATTTTTTGTATAAATAGGATGTACCTGTCTATGTAGTTCCACCCCCTAATGAAGAGTCAGAGTGACTCAAAGTGCTGGGTAGCTATGAATTTGTTGTTTATTTGATGTAATAAAACTTTTTGTACTTCTTATGCCTATATGTGTGCACTGACCTTTACTTTGCTCACTGGCATGTGCACTGGCAACAGATTGTACAGTTGCATGATGCTAAGGTGAATGGAAGGGCAGCATCTGGAGTACTTGCTGCTCATGCACAGCCCTTTGCAATTCAGATGCCACTGTCACAGGCAGTAATTTCATCAGAGGCATGGGCAAGGGTTACTGATCACCACTACCAATTTAAAATATCAGAAAGTGGTATAGAAGCTATGCTAAGTGATGAATTTCAGGGGAGTCAACATTGTTGCAGAAGTCATAGGAGACAGTGGAGGAGTAGTTATAGCAGAGGATGATAGTGCAGGAGGAGGATTTACAAAGAGTGGTTGTTGAAGAGCAGTCACAGCAGAAGAGTATTGTGATGGGGTTGGTCAATAACTCTAGTCAGACAGTGCCAAGAAATAGAAGAGATGGGAATGGAGTCTGATCAGGGCAGCAGTGCAAGTCTGATGAACCAGTGTAGGATTTAGATCAGAAGCCGGAGCCCAGGCTTCCTTGTGTACCCAAATCAAGGATGAATGAGGAAGATGAGAATTAGGGCAAAGATGAGGGTGCTGGCCTCAGACAGGAAACCATAAAGTAGCATGTTACAGGGCAATACAGAGGATAAGAAAATAGATGGTGATAGGGAAAGTCACGAAGGATGAGATGCAGGTGAGCGTGAGGCTGAGGAACTTACAAAAACACGTGCAGGCCTAGGAGACCCCCCTCCCCAACCAGCCACCACCACCACCATGAACAATGAACAGCAGAGCAGCACCCAGCAGCTGAAATCACTTGCATGGAATATTTCTTTCACTTCCAAAAATAATGAGAGTGTGACAATAAGTTAAATGTAAAGCTTTAACCACCTGTGGAACAAAAACACCCCTCATCTCCACTAAGAAGCATCAACATTTGAAAAGTAATCATCTCCTTAGGTGGAAGCAGCATCAGTGATCGCCTTGGCATTAATAGATGTGTTGACAAGGGTAATTGAGAGAGGGGGTGAGGAAGACGTAGCCAATGAGTTGGTGCAAGATGTGAGCACTAGCACCATCACCACAACCACCCTGCATTAGACAATCATTATTCTCAGCAAAGCAACACACTCTGTAGCTAGCTAATATTTTAAAGCAGAAAAATACGCTGATGTCCTCAATCAACCAGATCTGTTACTGCCCATATAATTTGTCTCAGACCAAGCATCATCCCCGTGTATGTGCCTTCCCAAGTCCAAAACACCATTATGCAAGCACTGTCAGAATTTAATAATTATCATCATAACCACCCAGTGGCTAGGGAACTTAGTGCTAACATTATAGATATATGGAAACATAGAATTTGATGACAGATCTGGACTGCTTGGCCCACCTAGTCTGCTCATTTTCCCTACTTAATACAATATCACAGACCCTACTTGATCTCCGGCTTTACCCTCCCCCTTCCTATCCATTATTCAATTCAAATCAATTCTATTTTTATTTTACCAGGAAATACACCAGTGTACGGACTCATTTACATGGTGGTCCTTGAAGGTTGCAACATGAAGATTACAAAACAGCATTAGATAGAGGATAAGGACAATACATATTTATGATACATAGGCAATACACAGATATCATTCAGTATAACTAGCTACAGAATTCATGAATCATAGAAGAAGCAGGAACAATAGGATAGGTCTCAAGATCACTGGAAAGGCAACTGTGAGAACAGAGGGAAGGAAGGGGAAGGGGTATTCATTGGGATTAGTGGTTTAGAAAAGGACACAAGAGGTAGAGATCAAGGTGATAATGGCAGCAACCTGCTAGAGGAAGACAACAAGTGCTGGGGTGGTAGTGCAGCAGGACACATATAGGTTGTAGTACTGATTGTGAATAGCAGTTACAGGTTTCCCTCAGTGATTGTCTCAGTAAGGTTTTAAAGGTGTGCATCCCAACCATTTGTGTGAGTTTTAAAGATTTTTGGAGAGTATTCCAGAGGGTAGGGGGAGCATGGCTTAGAGATGAGGTGCCATAGCAGGTACATATCCTAGGTATATCGAGCAATTTATATGAGCATTTTCTGAGTGAGTAGACACTAGGGGGCGTATTTGAGAAGATCAGAGATACAGGGTGGAAGCTTACTGGTGATGGCTTTATAAGCCCATAGGAAGGCATGTTTTCATCTTCTAGTGCTAAGTGAAGGCCAATCGAGTTGTGAATGAAGGGAGCAGTGGGGGGTACTGAAAGGAGTGCCAGTAATAAATTTTAATGCTCTATGGTACAGAGTATCCTGTTTGGCTAGAGCCGGTCGTGGTACAATGAATGACTAAGGTTCCCTTATGCCTATCCCATGCATTCATGAAACCCGTAACAGTTTTTGCCCCCACCACTCTGCTGGGAGCCTGGTCCAGGCATCCACTACTCTTTCTGTGAAGAAGTACTTCCTCAAGTTTCCAGTGAGTCTAACCCTCTCCAGTTTCTTAGCATGTGCCCTTGTTCTTGAGTTTTTTTTTTCTGAAAAATGGTTCCCTTGCATATCTTTTTTATCCTTGTGAGGTATTTGAAAGTCTCTATCATATTCCCCCTCTCCCTCCTTTCCTCCAGGGTGTATATACTGAGGTCCTTTAGTCTTTCCTCATAGAGCTCGTGATGCAGACCATGTACCATTTTGGTTGCCCTCCTCTGGACCACCTCTACTCTATGTTCTTTAGGAGATGTGGTCTCCAGAACTGGACACAGTACTCTTGGTGAGGTCTTACCTAAAGATTAATACAGTGGTATCACCACCTCCCTCCTTCTGCTGGTGATACCCCTCCATATGCCACTAGTTCTTCCCACTGCCTTGTCACACTGTTTGGCCACCTTTAGATCTTCAGATATGAAGACCACAGGTCTCTTTCCTGTCTGGTGGTCATCACTACATCTCCACTAATCTTGTTCTCTGCCCCTGGGTGTCTGTGCCCCAAGTACATGATTTTGCACTTCTTTGCATTGAAACTTTTTTGGCACATTCTTGACCACTCCGCAAGATTTCTTAGGTCTCTATTCATTTTTTCCACCCCCTGCTGCAATGTCTACCCTATTGCAGATCTTTGTGTCATCTACAAAAAAGCATACCTTCCCTTCTAGCCCATCTGCAATGTCATTAATAAAGACATCAAAGAGGAACTGTCCCAGTAATGATCCCTGTGGCACCCCACTGGTCACTCTCCCTTCCTCAGGGAGAACTCTGTTTACTATCACCCTCTATGTCCTATTCCCCAACCAATTCCTTACCCAGTTCGCCTCCTTTGGACCCACTCCCAGGCTGCCCAGCTTGTTTACAAGTCTCCTATGTTTAATGGTGTGGAAGGCCTTACTGAAATCTAGGTAGCCCACATCCATCACACCTCACTGATCTTATTCCCTGGTCACCCAGTAAAAAAAAGTCTATCAGATTTGTTTGACATGACTTCCCCCCTGGTGAATCCATGCTGTTTTGAATCCTGTAAGCCACTGGATTCAAGATATTCCACAATCTTTTCCATCCGTAGTGATTCCTTTAATTTCCCCACCACTGAAGTCAGACTGACTGGCCTGTAATTGCCAGACTTCTCCCTGCTACCACATTTGTGAAGTGGGACTACATCTGCCCTCCTCCAGTCCTCCAGAACCACCCCCATCTCCAGTCAGTGGCTGAACAGGACTGTTAGAGGTACAGCCAGCATCTCTCAGAGCTCCCTCAATATCCTTGGATGTATTCCGTTTGGCCCCATTGCCTTGTCCGATACAAATGCCTGTGGCTGACATGCTTCCCTATTCATTTTATAATGTTTTCATCATTTCATGAGTCAGAAAGTGCAGAAAAAGAATGTTCCTTTGAATACATATTTTTCAACCAAAATGGTTCCCAATTGTTTCTTTATCTAAAGGCTTGCTTCTTAGATTCTCCAAGTCATTCTGTTGTGGATACTGTCCACTTCGTGACCTACACATGGAGCAGTGACTGTGGAGCAGCCCTGAGTAACCATCAGATGTATTACGTCAGGACAGAAATTGGCATATTGGCTGATGCCCAGGTTTTGTTTTGTTTGTGTTTTTGTTAATAGGTTGACCACATCCTCAGGTTTTTTGTTTTTTTTGTTAAACTAGGTCACACAGGTGCAGTGATGGCAGCTGGACTGTGTATTGTGGCAGACAGGAGAACTTAGAAGAGGAAGGGGCATAGTAGTAATAATGAAACCTACCAACTGGGACTGTGAACAGGCTCAGATTTGGGAAGGGGAGATCTGGACCAGCTTACGGGGGGGGGGGCAGGACATGATGATGGCAATGGGCGATGGAGGTCAGGTTTCAGGAGGGTCATGTTTTGTGACATCATTCCCATCATGAGTCTTAGATTGGAGTACTGGACAAATGCTACTTTTCTGAAGCAGAACCAGCAGGCAAGCAGTTGCAGCAGCAGCAGCAGCACAATATTCTCTTGGGGACCACCAGCAGGCAGCATCGTAAACTACAGGGCATGGAAGAGGAGAAAATGATGGGGAAGGAGGAGGTCTTTTTTTCTGTCCTTAAAAGGTTCTACTGTGTATACTGGGTGTGGGGAGGTTTTAATGTGTAATTAAATTAAGAATTAAAATTTGACTGCAATCGAATTCCACTTCCATATATGACCTGTTTCTCAGAATTAAGATTTTTGGCCTTCAATTCCAAAAATCTGAATCCTGAAAAAAAGGTTGTAATTCAATGAATCTGATTCGATGAATCAGAATCTGAACACACCTGATAACCACAATTAGTTGTTAAAACATACTGTACACTGTGCTTAAATATACTGTATACTGTGAATACTTATATTAATTTGTAAATCCAGTTTCATATCTAACACATAAAGCACTTAACTGTATTTTTATATGCTTGATCATACATGTAATGAATAGTTTATCTGCAGACTTACAAGAAATACATCCCTGCTTGCTGTCTAACTCAATCTTTTCTCTCACTCTTACCCACCCCCAGGTTGGACCTCTTCTTCCTCCTGTGCACCTGTCTTGTTTTGGACAATGTTCCGATGTACAGTACATTATAAAATGGGAGGAAAACCCTCATCCTGATTGGTTGATATCTATGCATTAGATTTGTCTAACACACGGGTGAAATCATATTCTGCCAACCAGGACACAAGAGCTCATCAAAAAATCCTTGTGCCAATGTTTAGCATTTTCAGTTTTCCTCTGACAGTCATTTTTGTTTTTAAATCCACATATTAGTAGCCAAAGTCCAGGTTTCTAGTAGCCTTATAGAAAAACATGTACTACCAAGTACTCAACATCTTTTATACAGCATCTTTCATTCTTTATTCATATCTTTATTTATTTATTTATTTTTTTACAAGCAAGGTTTTTGTTGTACTAGTTTACTCTGTTGCCTGCCTGCCATTCAATCATTTAGAACCTCACACAAACAAAATAAGCAACTGCTTTACTCAAACATGGATTTTTGGAATTTAAAAAATCTGATCATTATTCTTGACACCGCAGTATCTTCTCCCGCTTCTCTCATTCACTGTTATTCTGGCTCCTATGCAAAAATGACATTCTGGTGCCTCTTCTTCCCCCAACCACATTCACTTGCTGATTACACCACTCTTTCCTGACCTCCCCACTTACTCATTCACACATTGGAGAAACAGCAGTTCTAAATTGCCCCTCCGCATCCATTTTCACATACAGCCTCTGAGAATACAATCCTCATAGTATCTGACATTCCAGCATGGGGCAGTCGTACATCACCCCTCCCACTCATTACTTCATTCACTCACTGCCTTTCTCTCCCTGGTCACACACTCAGTACTCCTAAACAACACTTCAAGATTGATTTTTAAAAGGATGCTACAAAATGGAACACCCTGCAAATTTTCTAAAGCACCATCCATCAATCTACTTCCTGGCTTCTCATCATTTTCTTTATCTAAGACTCTCTTTCTTCTTCTTTCCTGAGTCCCACAAGTAAATAAGAAAAAAAGGAAAGTTGAAATGAGGGTGGTAAAAATGCTAAACTGTCATCAGGCAATCTTTTTTTTTATATATATCAGACAGTGAGCAGTACATTATTCAAGGGAATTGTGCAGTGAAAAAAACAATCTGTGAATGTAAATTCCCAGACAATATCCCCTAGAGTCAATATGTGGCAGAGGGACTATTTTATATAGTTTTTTACAGTATTTCCAAATTTTGTTCTTTTAAAACTTAATATATTTTTTTTAAATAAGCATAGGTACATTACAGACATGAGCTCACCAACTCCTGGGGAAACAGCAAAAACGTCTGGGAGAATATCAAAAGCATCACTGGGAAACCGAATAAATCCTCCCCCTCCATGCTTGAGGTTAACGGCACTGTCATCCAGGACCACAAAGTAATTGCAGACACTTCAATGTTACTTTTACTGATCGTAGCTGTGTCCTTCCCCAGGACTTTTTTAACATATCCACCTTACCTGGTACCAATGGAAAATCTGCTACCTCCCTGACTACCCCCCCACCTCCCACTTCTACTTCAGGAGAGTGTCCCTCGCTGAATCCAGAAAATACCTCCAAAAGGTTTTAGGTTAATCCAGATATAGCATCAATACTCTGGATCTAAAACTTCTTCTCCTGTCTCTCGAGGCCATCTTACTCATTCTAACTAAACTCCTGAACCTCTCGCTCTCCCTTAGACAGTTCCCCCAGCTCTGGAAATCTGCTATTGTCACACCTGTGCACAAAAGTGGTGACAGGTCTCAACACTCCAATTACAAACCTATCTCAGTCCTACCCCTGCTTTCTAAAGCCCATGAGTGCATTGTAGTAGACCTACCTTGACATGTATAACATCCAGAGTCCACAGCAACATGGCTTTAGAAAAGCTTATAGTACAACCACTGCCCTGCTTGAATGTACTAATCACATATACAAGGCCCTTGATACTGGACATTTACTTGGCACAGTGTACATTGACCTGACTAAGGCTTTTGACAGCATTAACCACAAGCTTCTGCTGAGCTCCCTCCCTGCCCTTGGCCTCTTCAATGAGGTTACAAACTGGTCTGAAAGCTACTTGCTGGGTAGGTACCAAGAAGTTAAGATCGATTTTACTTTATCCGGCAGCCTCCCAGTGCATTCTGAAATATCCCAAGGATCCATTCTCGGACCACTACTCTTTAGTCTCTTTATTAACAACCTCCCGAAAGCTGTCAAGAATAAAATTACCCTTTATGCAGATGATGCTGTCCTCTTTTCTACTCACACTGACCTGGTCCCACTATCTCTTGATCTACAGACAAATTTCAGCCTTGTTGAAATGTGGTTTGAGCAGCATAAACTGCTGATGAACTACAAAACAACCAAGGCTATGCTGCAAATTTAGAGCTGTCAGCTTAACCATCCTAAACAAACAATACCTCCCACTCGATCAAGCAAAGGAGTTAAAATACCTTTGAATTACGCTTGATTGCTCACTTTCCTATAACTCACATGTCAGTCTCATCTCCAAAGCTGTAAACCCAAGGATAGGAATCCTCTACCGCCACCAGCACTGTCTAACTACTGAGGCCATGCCCATAGCATTAACTAGCTCAGGCCTATCCATAATTGATTATGGGGTAGTTTTCTATGGATCTGCTACAGATACTGCCTTAAAAAAAGTTAAGACTGCTCTGAATAAGTGCTGTCAACCTGTAACAAGAGTGGGGAAACGTACCCATTCTTGTGACCTCTATAAACACTCTAACTTACTCAACCTTCAAAGTAGGCTAGCCTACCAGACCTGCCTCCTAGCAAAGAAAATTTGCCTCTGCCTTACCCCACCAGCTACACATGCCATTATGCTGCCCACTTCTATCATGTAGTGCAATCACAGTGCTAACAACTCCACTTACGAGGTTCCCTTCTGCCGAACATCTCAAGCCCAGTGCTCTTTCTATGTCCAGGCCCTATCCCTGGTGAATGGGTCCCCTCTGAGATCTTCACTGAGAATAAGCTAGGTCTTTACAAATGCAAACTATGTCATCATCTCTCTAATCTCAGCAATTATGACTGTACCCACTACTTCCTCACACCACTTTTTCGGCCTCCTCCGTTGCCTAATTTCCCCCACCCTTTACCCACTTAAGCACCTCCCACTTTTCCTTCCCTTCTCCGTACCTCCTCCCCTGTCCCATCTATTTCTTCCACCCTCTTTAAGCCCACTCTACTCTTTCTTCCTCCAACCTTATGCCCACCCTACTTTCTACCAGTCCTTCTCCCCCTCTCACTCCCCTAATACCCTGTGAACCTACACTGCTTCACCCTACCCTCTCTTACCACCCCACTCTTTCCTCATTTACTCTATGTCCTCCCCAGTTCTACCCCCCTCAGCTTTCCCTTACTCCCACCCCCACCCTGTCCTCCTCCACTCCCTCCCCTTCGGGTCCCACCTTTATCCCTTGCTCAAAATCCCCTGTTTTTCACCTCCTCCCACCAATCATTTTCCCTTCCCCACAGCTCTCCCTCTTTCTCAAATTAATCCCTACTCCTGCCTCCTCCACCCTCTCCTCAAACCTGCCTAGCACTTCTCTTACCACTAGCACTTTAATGACAATGTCACATCCATGACTGCCTCATACCCCATAACCACTCCCCTCTGCTCTACATGGTGTCCATATTATTTTTTTGCTCCATGATTGTATCTGTACTTTATGTAATTTTCTCACATCTCTCCACTTTATTTGTCTTGTTTTCAATTGTATCTGTCTAATGGTTTAATTGGCAGAGTTTACTAAGCCTGTTAAACTTACTGTTAGTTGAGCTATTTTGTTTACTTATTTTGCATTGATTATTGTTCTGTTGTTTGTCCCACTAATTGCATTTGATGTGGAACCTTTGTAAAAGAGCCTCTGGTTCAAAGGTATTCCCAATAAATAAAAATAAATAAATAAAATAGGTACCCATTTTATAAGCACAATAAGACATTCCGTGGGTGTGCATTAGACATTTATAATGCTTGGCCAGGAGCTAAAGGCAGTCAGCTTGTGGCCTTGTGCCTCAGCACAACCCTAGCCATGCATTAGAAATTTCTAATGCACACATCCTTGTGTTTTCTTGCTGACACAGAGCATGCCAGCAGGTCCCTGCTGCAACTGAGAACCCCACTAAAACCCCACCTTGTGTACATCCAGGTGTGGCATTCATGCCTTCTTGGGCCCTTACTTTAACAAGAAAATAAAACAAAATTGGGCTCTCACCACCCACAAAACTCAGAAAAGATGCTGCTCCAAGGCATGTAGTGATAAATGTGCTTAATTGTATTGTAGGTGCCCTGCATAGTTTAAAAGGTCTGCCAGGTCCAGGAAGACATTTTAAACTGTGCTTGGTGCCTACAATATAAGTAAGCACATTTATCACTGTCACAAACGTACTCCACAAGTCAGGCCCTCTGCTTCCACGGTGCCACCCTCACAGCACAATAGTGTGGTCAGGTAACAGACAGGGTAACCCTCCTGTATGCTTTGTGTCTGAATCACCTTTTAGCCTCAAGTTCTGGAGGGATTCAAACTCTGAACTTTATGCTAGCATACCCAATTAATAGGCTCAGATACGTACCCTTTTCAGGGGGATGCGGTACAACCCTTTGCCCAGGGGCACCTAGCCAGGTCTCCAAAATGAACCTGTTAAACTCTATAAGAGACCTTAGGTATATTCTTATCTTTCCCAAGCTTAGTAACACCATTAAGCCTTTTAAAGCATTGTCAGACTTAAAAATACAGGCACTTTGCAGGCCCAGTGGCACTGAGGGCTGAGGCACTGGACGCCTTACCTCGTGGCACGCCGGTGACCTGGGTTTGGGAATGAGCATGGGTCATCATAGGTCCACAGCAGGGGGAAGGGCAGAGCTGGATTGAGCTGCTGACAGGCAGGGTCTCCTCTCCAGGGAGGTGATGCGGCACCCCTTGTCCAATGGTGACCCCTAGTAGAGGCAAGGAGTGGCACGGGCTTGGGTACTAGGCCATGGAGTGAGGGAAAGGAGTCATGATCAGAGCCATAGGGCACATGCGTGCCTCCTTGCACATGCACTCCTACTCCTGGGGCTCCTGAGTGGTAATCTGAGGCAGAAAATGCCGGCAGCAGCAGGATAATGACTGGCTCCCCGCAGGCTCAGCTCCCAGGCCAGGTACAAGGTAAGCACCGGCTATTCTGGGGAACAGGGCTGGGGGGTCAGTTGGAATGGGGCGACCAATTGGAGGAGCATAAATAGAAATAATAATAAATAAAAAAAAATACAAGTACTTCACATGCAAAAAGAAAACTGAGAAGACATCTAGGCAGTATCTTAAAGAAAATGTGATTTACTAGATATTGTAAAATAAGTACAATAAATTACAGAACAAACAGCATGAGCTCACAGTCACAAAAGAAAATGGGAAAATTACAGACCAAAACTCCTACTACAATACTTTTAGACCTTTTGCTATCTAAGTACAGTATTACCTTTTTGTAAGTGCTGATTTAGTTATAGAGAACTTGGTTTCATCAGAGCCCAAGATAATATCACACATTTCAGATACACTGATACATTTTCAACTCTTATCTCCCCACCCGCTTGGTGAGTTGTTTAGCTCCTCCTTTTTGAATTAATTCTTACAAATATAATTTACTACCAGGAGATATTTTAAAATTAATGGTAACATCAGAAGAAAAAAAACATTTCCTAAATATGGTATCCCTTAATTAAACATGTTCTTTGATCTTAACATTCCCACACTGGCACCAAGGTGTTAAAAATCCTACAGGAATCAGCCTAATGACATCCTGTTTCTGATGTCATAAAGTCACATTTGGTTTCAACTTCAAAAGCCTGGGAAGGTCATAAAAAGGTAATAAAATGCCATTTTGCAAGGAAATCCATTAAATGGTTCTTCTGGTCTGTTTTACAAAATCCTGTGTTTTTTAGCCACTGACACATTGTAGCCACAGGCCAAATTCCTCACACACTGAAATGCCATACACAGAATATGTATTTATCATACCAATATCATACACTAATCATAAGCAAGGGACAGAGCATCACAATCACTACATAACAAGGGGTGAGAATGGTGCAGAAATGGACACAAGTCCCTTTACACGAGAAA
This sequence comes from Neoceratodus forsteri, assembly GCA_016271365.2. Taxonomy (NCBI): domain Eukaryota; kingdom Metazoa; phylum Chordata; order Ceratodontiformes; family Ceratodontidae; genus Neoceratodus; species Neoceratodus forsteri. Next base: position 309,793,939 of record CM057450.1, read on the forward strand.
GGGTCCTGAAGGAACTGGAAGTAATAAGAGTTGATAAAGCAATGGGGCCAGATGGGGTGCACCCCAGGGTCCTTAAAGAACTAAGAGAGGTGGGGGGCTGAACCTCTGGCTATCCTGTTTAGCCGATCACTGGAAACAGGGAGGTACCCAAAGACTGGAGGACAGCAGATGTAGTCCCCTTATACAAAAGTGGGAACAAAGAGGAAGCAGGAAATACAGACAGTCAGCCTCACCTCGGTAGTGGGGAAGATCATGGAAGCACTACTGAAGGAGAGATTGGTGGAACATCTGGTTGTCAATGGACTACAGGACCCAAGGCAGCATGGTTTCACCAGGGGAGGTCATGTCAGACCAACCTGGGTGAATTTTGACTGGGTGACTAGGGAGGTGGATCAGGGAGGGCAGTGGACATGGCCTATCTGGACTTCAGCAAGGCCTTGACACTGTGTCACATAGAAGACTATTACACAAACTGGGGAATATGGGGTGTGGGCAGGACAGTAGTGTGGTGGGTAGGTAACTGGCTGGGTGGCAGGACACAGAGGGTGGTGGTAAATGGCTGTCACCCACAGAGGGAAGAGTGACCAGGGGTACCACAGGGATCAGTGATGGGACCGTCCTATTCAATATCTTCATCAGTGACATTGCGCAGGACCTAGAAGGCAGAATGTCACTGTTTGCTGATGACACAAAGCTCTGTAATAGAGTAGACAAACCAGAGGGTGTAGACAGAATGAGAAGGGACCTGCAGAAACTTGAAGAATGGTCAGGGGTTTGGCAGTTGAAATTCAATGCAAGGAACTGCAAGATAATGCATATGGGGCACAAAAACCCTTGCACAATATATCAGTTGGGGGGGGTGAGGATATAGCATGCACCAAGCAGGAAAGGGATCTTGGGGTTATCATCTCTGATGACCTCAAGGTAGGGAAACAGTGTGACAAGGCAGCAGGTAAAGCAAATCGGTTGCTGGGATGTATAGGCAGAGGCATCACCAGCAGGAAAAGGGAGGTCATAATTCTGCTATACAAGACACTAGTGAGGCCCCATCTGGAGTACAGTGTACAGTTCTGGAGACCATACCTACGTAAGGACATAGACAGGGTAGAGAAGATTCAGAGGAGGGCAACAAAGATGGTGCATGGATTGCATCACAAGTCCTATGAAGATAGGTTGAAGGAACTAAACATGTACTTCCTAAAGGAGAGGAGGGAGAGAGGGGATATGATAGAGACATACTAGTATCTTACAGGGAGGAACAGGGTGCAGGAATACACTATTTTTAAGCGAAAAAGATGTTCCAGGACTAGAGGGCATGGGATGAAGTTGGAGGGAGGATGATTCAGAGGAAACATGAGGAAGAATTTCTTCACAGAACAGGTGTGGACAAGTGGAACACCCTGCCAGAGGAAGTGGTGGGGGCTGAAACAATCACAGGATTTAAGAATGCATGGGATAGACATAAAGGAATTCTGGAGGTCAGGGGTAAGGGGCAACAGACTTCTAGGAAAATAAACTGAACTTACAAGCTCAAATGGGCAGACTGGGTAGGCCATAGGCCCTTATCTGCCAACACTGTCTATGTATCTATGTATCTATGACTTGGAGCAGTGTCTTTAGTGAGTTTTGTAGGTGGTGAGTCCCTTAACTTTTTTTTGTTTTCTTGTCAGTTGCACTGTTTGTTGTTGGCATCTGTTTTCCAGTACAGCCTCTGTATTGTTTTTGTTATGGCCCCTTGCAGTCTTGACCATAATTCTCTGCTAGTGAGCTTCCTCCTAGTTTCAGCTCTCCCTTCAGGCCACTAGCCTGCCTCCAGCCCTCACAACAGAGGGCAGGCTCCCCCCATTAATCCTGGGCAGCACTTCCTCCATGAACTCCTTGACTTGTAAATTGAAGATGTCCAGTTCAGTCCCCAGGAGATGTACTCTATCCAGCCTATACCACCCCAGACACCTCACTGAGATGTCTGCGTGCTTTCCTATAAACCAATGTATTTCTCCAATACTCCAACAGTCACCCTCTCAGTTGTTTCTGCACTCTCGATCCATACCCTCCTTACACTCTCATCTAAGGAAAGGTTGTTCCTGGCCACATACAGCACTTGGTATCTGCTCTGTGGCATCTCTAATGCTACAAAATAGATCAAGCCAGGGCCTAAAGCCCATGTCATTCCCCCTGCCAAAGGACACATAGATAAATAGAGATTTATGCAGAAAAAGGCTCTTGGCTCATAAGTCTGACCAGCCTTCCTATTTTGTCTTGCCCAAGTGGCAATCCTTCTGTCTATACTTGTCCTCTCTTTTTCTAAATAACTGCACATGTCTGTTCTATCCCAGCTTAAAGCTGCTGATTGATTTGACTGTACCTGGAGATACTTCCTGCCCACCCAGTATAAACAGGAGCCCCACATGAGCAGGAGCAGAGTGCTAGACTAGAGGGTGAAGGAGTTGGCTCTGAGCTTGTCCAGGTGAGAAGCAATTACTTATTTTCATATTTTAAACTTGTATGGAGGTAGTGCATTACTTTGGTTAGATGAGGTAATTTTTGGGCTGTTGCCATGAAAACAGCAGTCACCAGGCTTCCTGGTAGGATTGCATTGTGGGATTGAGGAGGCTTACCTTGCTCTGCAGTCCCTAGGACATTTGTAACATGCTGTGTGCAAAGTAATTTGGTGCATAAAAGCAGGGGACAGGCTTTTCCAAATAAATTAAGTCGACCACATGAGGTGGCAGTAGTTTTATTATTTTTAACAGTTGCACAGTTATTTTGGAGGAGTCCGGGGACAGGAAGTGACCTGGAGATACTTCTTGCCCACCCAGTATAAATAGGAGCCCCACACGAGCAGGAGCGAGTGTGAGCAGGGTGAGTGTGCGGTTCCGCATGCAGAGACATGCGTGTCGTGTGTCTGCTGTGGACACTGGTGGACTGGTGGGAGAAGTATTGCCAGTGTCTCAAACGTAGGGAAGTGGAATAATGCCAAGGGACACAGGGAAGACAAGATCCAACTAAACCCATTATGGCACTAGGTAAACCTAAAAGGGGGCAAGGGTAAAAAGGCATGTACTGTATGTAAAATGTACACAGAGGCTGCTGTTTGCAGTGAGTTCATGTATGAAAAATGTCAGTTGGTGGTTACACTGCAAGTGGAAATTCAGCAGCTTATGCAGAGACTGGAAACTCAGAAAGAAATTGGGAGGTTGGAGAGTTTTATTGACGAAGTAGCCAATAATATTAGTGGTATGGGGAACATGGTTCAGAATTCTGGGGTTAGGGGTGTCTGTCCTAGTACTGTAACACAGGAAGAGGCACTAGAAACTATGGAAACAACCACATACTCCACAAATGAACTCCACACTGGGTCCACCAGTAACACCGACTCTTCAATTGTCTAACAGATACATAGGCCTACCATTGGAGGATGAGGGAGTTATGAAGGCTCACTTAGAACAACCTGAAGCTATAGCTACCTCTCTGCCAGAAGTTACACAGGGTCAGATTAATGTAGAACACCCTAGTAATGAGGGAACGGCAGATAGAGATATTGTAGTGATAGGGGACTCTATTATAAGAGGGATAGATACTATAGTATGTTGGGGGCAAAAAGAGCATACCACTGTAAGCACATTACCAGGAGCCAGGGTGCACGGTATTTCAAACCTTCTGGATGGGCTACTAGAAAACGCTAGTAAACCAATAGTGATTTTGCACATAGGAACAAATGATGCAGCAAGAAGTAGAATGGAGGACATCCAAGCTGAGTTCAGGGATATAACAACGAGGATCAAAAACAGAAATGGGGAGATTATAATATAGGGGATCCTGCTTCTTCCTTTTGCATCCCTCCCTTTCTGTGCCCCCCTCCCATGTCCACCCCCTCATCCTTAGGCACTTTTAGGACATTGGTCCATTCCTACTACTATCAGAAATGCACTTCTACTACCCTCCTCTCCCCTTAGACAATGGCCTCCAGCCTGTCTTCTCTTTTCCCTACCCCTGCTTACCCTACCCTCATTAACTCCTTGCTCTTGTGTTATTTTCACTTTGTTACCTGCAATAATCTAGATGTTGTTGTCTCTCTCCCAGAACTACTGTATTATTAGCCTAGCCTTCACCATGAATCCAGTCTGTCTAACATTGTTGACCTTTGTATGTATGTACACCCTCCATCCTCTGACATGGAACCTTTGTAAATGAGCAGTTCCTGCTCAAAGGTATTTGTAATCCTAGAGTTAAATAAATAAAAAATAAATAAAAAATGAATAAAATCCTGTGCAGGTACTTTAATGTTCCAATCATGTCACCCTTGTCGCTTCTTTTCTCAACGGTATACCTGTTATAGTTCCTGCAGTCTATCCTCATACATCATTTTTCCAAGGCCACTGATCATCTTAGTTGCCCTGTGCTGTACTGCTGCCACATGATTGCAGTCTTTCCTCAGGTGGGTGCTCCATTATCTTGTGTAGTATTCCAGGTTTGGCCGCACCAGTGACCTGTACAGAACAGTGGTAGGATCACCTCTTGACTTCTGCTGCTTATCCTCCTCTCTATGCCTCCCAGCATTCTGTCTGCTTTCTTAACAGCCTTGTTGGCATGTTTAGATACCTTTAGGATCCAAGATAGCACCACCCTTAGAACCTTTTCGTCCACAGTCCTATCCAGTACCTACACCTCCTAATTTCACATTGCACCCTTGGGTTCTTTTTCCCCATGTGCATTATTTTACAGAAGAAACCTGAGCACCATGTGCCAGAGGGCTATGACCCCTGCCTTGTGTACACAGTCAAGGCTGAGGTGCCTGGGCTCTGTTCAGAATGGTCTAGGAGTTCATTTCTAAATGAGTTCACAATAAGTGTGGTGTCTCCACCAAGAGAAGGGTTTTGTGGGACAGCTGGTAATTTGGGTACAACCCCCTGAGACAATGTACCTACCCATCTCCATTTCCAAACACCCCACACACAAAAATACACTTTACCTTGCACTTCAGTACCGACCATGTAATTCGAGGAGATCTATAATAATATGCTTACTGACACACTTGTAGGGAAAAAGAATAAACACAGCTTTATTTACCATACGGGTAGGAGGGGGGGCAATATCTGGAACAGGGATGTACACAAAATTAGGCTTTGGATTGTTTGGCAGAAATGCAATACAGGGATGTACCCAATGAGCAATGAAACCTAAACATATAAACAGTGAGCAGTGAAAACAGTACCCAACCTCCCACCAGCATGCAACAGGGAATACAGAGTCCCCCTCCCATCTGGTACCAGAACCCCTAGTCCTGTGATAAGGTTCCCCAGGCTGGTGCATGCCTGTTGTTGCCATGGGTTGACCGGCGTTGGTTCACTTAAACATTGTAAATAAAAATGGTAACTGTAGCTCTGAACTTTGAAACAAATTGTAAACAGTTTCCCATAGTCTTTTGCAGGACAGCCTTGCTTACTCACAGTTTGGTGAATACTTTGAATGACACAAAAAGACTGGAGCTCGGAGTTTGCTGAAACTGGTCTTGAACTGCATTGTGCTGGTTTTGGAAATAGTTGTGGTGGACCACAACAGCAGGAAGCAGGAAACCTCAACGCTGGTTGCAGGGGATGAAAATGCTAGTCTTCACCTGTCAAGTCTTTCCAAACTTCACCTTGAATGGCCTTTGTAAACAGTGTTCAGTTGACAGACCTCTGTCTTCTTCTCTCTGGTGGTCTCCAGGTTGATCGGTGGAGGGGGTAACAGGAAACATCAGTCACCTTGCTGGCTTCTGCTCAGTTTTTACTGAGGAGAAGGTAAGGCAGGGCCTACAGCTCAGCACCATGGACAAAGGGGGAGGGAGGTGTGCACAAGTCCCTTCACAAAAGAAAGGTTCCTAGAAGAGCTTGTTAAGCTCTGGGTGGATAAGGCACAATAAGACCTGATGGCATACATCCCAGGGTACTAAAGGAGCTAAGGATGGAACTAGCAGAGCCATTATCAGAACTGTTTAGTGAGTCTCTGAGCACAGGAGAGGTCACAGAAGACTGGAGAAGGACTCATGTGATCCTGCTCCACAAGAGTAGTAGCAGGGAGGAGGCAGGGAACTACAGACCTGTCAGTCTTCCCTCAGTAGTGGGCAAGATTATGGAGGCACTCCTTAAGGAAAGGAGAGTGCAACACCTGGAATCCATAGGCTCACAGGATGCAAGACAGCATGGGTTTACAACAGGAAGGTCCTGTCAAACTAATCTCATAGATTTCTTTGACTTATCAACCAGAGTGGTGGACCAAGGGAGTGCAGTTAATGTTGCCTATCTTGACTTCAGCAAAGCTTTTGATAGTGTTCCACATAGAAGATTGATTAATAGGCTGGGTAGACTCAGGGTGGGTCAGAAGTTGGTCAACTGGCTGGCAAACTAGTTGGTGGGCAGAAAACAGAGAGTGATGTTAAACAGTAAACAGTCAGAAGAGATGCAAGTCACAAGTGGGGTACCTCAGGGATCAGTTCTGGGGCCAGTCCTCTTCAATATCTTCATCAGTGACATTTCAGATGGACTGGAGGTTAAGGTTTGTATGTTTACAGATGACACCAAGCTCTGCAACAGAGTAGATGATCCAGATGGGGTGGGCAGAATGAGAAAAGATCTGGATAAATTGGCAAAATGGTTGGAAGAGTGGCAACTGGAGTTGAACACAAAGAAATGCAAGATCATGCACATAGGGAAGAGAAACCCTGAAGCCACCTATAGGGTGGGAGGGGAGTTGCTAGCAATCACATGGGAAGAAAGAGACTTAGGTATCATCATCACAGATGGCCTGAAATCATCCAAGCAGAACATTAAAACAGTAGGTAAGGCTAGAGGGATGTTGGGGTGTATTACTAGGGGTATCACAAGTTGTAAGAGGGAGGTAATAATCCCTCTTTACAAGACACTGGTTAGGCCCATCTGGAGTACTGCATGCAGTGCTGGAGGCCGCACCTGCCCAAGGACATTAACAAAATGGAGGCAGTCCAGAGAAGGGCAACCAAAATGGTGCAGGGACCGCATCAGAAAACATATGAGGACAGATTAACAGCACTCAATATGCATACCCTAGAGCAAAGGAGGGAGAGAGGTGATATGATCGAAACATTCAAACGTCTTAGGGGCATTAACAAGGTGAAAGAGTCTAACATGTTTCAATATAAGAAAAACAGCAGGACAAGAGGACACAGCTTGAGATTAGAGGGAGGTCAATTAAGGGGTAATGTGAGGAAGTTATTTTTCACAGAAAGAGTGGCGGATGCATGGAACAGTCTACCTCAGGAAGTGGTGGATATAAATACAGTGCAAGGCTTCAAGCCAGCATGGGGAAGGCATAAGGGAGCAATACAGATGAGCATGAATAGATAGGCCATTGACAGAGTAAAAGCCTATGCACATTCATAAGGTAGACAAAATGGGCAGACTGGGTGGACCTTGCGGCCCTTACCAGCCATCAACTTCTATGTTTCTATGTAAGAACTTCAATCACCCTGATGGCCAGTAGTAGTAGCCAAAGGGTGGAAATGCTGGGTGTTCTTCACAGGAACAAATAGTCTCTAGCTTTCTTTGTCAGTAGTCACCTGAACACCTCTGCTGGCAGGCAGAACACTTCTTCTGGTGATCCTCAATAGTCAGGGGACACCAAGGTAGGGTGATCCCCTCAGGAACAAACAGTTGCTGGTCAATTTTCAGTCAGAATTTGTTGCGATTCACTCCACAGACAGGCTTAGCTGTTAAACCTATCAAAAACAGCAAAACAGGCAGAATTTGTCTTGTCTTCAAGATAGGTAAAACCTCTTTTCTTGTCAGGAAAAAAAAACACTTCTCCATTCTGAAGACATAGTCAGGAGCCCTTCTGACTGGTTTGAGGGCTCCCCTCCAACTGCCACAGAATCCTCCTTCACTCTCAAGGGCTCGAGAAAAACTGCCTTGAGCTGTAACGTCTTTTTTTTTCTTTCTTTGAACAAATGGCAGCCTCTGATTTGCTGATAGGGCTGTCCATCATGTTACTAGACATCCAATTGGTCCTTGTTTGGATACCCAGCACATTGATTACTCCCCTTTCCCAGAAGCCATCTCTCAGTCCTCCAAGGATCCTGCAAAAGCTGATTGGCTGGCAAGGGTAACAGTGTCTCTTGAAACAGCTGCTGAATAAACAGTTTATATGCAGTCCACACTTTGGACATCTCTTGCAGCCAAACAATATTGCTTTGCTTTTATTTGTCTACATGGCTTGATAGCCTGTACTGTGCCCTGTAATTAGGTGCCCCCACCCCCACCAGGCATCAGCAGGCTGTATACATTGGTGCCTGGGAAAGTACATTTCCCAGCAGCCTTAGCTGCTGAGCTAATTTACATGCACTTTAATCACTTTTTAAATAATGTATGTATCCTTTAAGGTCCCTCCGTCATATCTTTCGACCCCAATTAGCTGATTTGCGGGTCTGGGATCATGGAGGTAACCTCCATTTTGCTGCTGAAGTGGCTTTAAACATTTGAGCTCTACTGTTCATGCGCGAACCCACTGGCACACACTTTCTGATGCAGTTGCCCGGTGGGTCGTGTCTTTGCTCTTCCAGCCTTGTTTTTGCAGAAAAACACTTTGTGGAGGCTGGCAGGAGTTTCAAGAGGTGCTCAAAACTCATGCTGTTGGTGGTGATGCAGCAGGGGTCCCTGGTGAGGAAGGTAAGCCCCACACTTCTTGGGTGGGGATTACACATATTTTAGCATTAATGTTCAGCTCTTAAATCTTGGACCTGCTTGCCAGCCTGCCCAGATCCTCTATTTGTTACCTTCTCCCCTCTCCTCCTTGCTAACGCTTCTGCAGATCATTGTGTCATCTGTGAAGAGGCAGATCTTACCCTTGATATCTTTGCCTAGGTCACAGACAACTATATTGAAGAGGACCAGTCTTAGTACTGACCACTAAGGCACCCTGCTTGTCACCTCCCTCACCTCTGAAAACTCCCCGCTGACTACTATCCTCTGTGATCTATCCCTTTGCCAACCCTCTACCTACTTGGTAGTGTTGCTCAGATAGTATCCTATGAATTTGGAAACCACCAGATATCTGACATTTGGTCAGATAGTGGATCTGGTCAGATAGTAGTGCTGTCTGACCATGGACCCGACCATCTTGGATCCAGGTCAGATCCCCCAGGTCCATGGTTGGATCCCTGGATCTGACTCTGGATCCAACCACAAATCCCATGATCTGGATGCAGATCCCTGGATCTGACCATGGATCCCTGGATCCAACCTTGAATAATGTGGGATCCCACCTGGGATCAGACCTCCGACTTAGGTCAGATCCCAGGTCAGATACTGCCATTGGACAAATCACAATCGGATCCACAAAGGCACTATCTGAGTACCACTACTAATTTGCCATTTTTCCTCAACCATAACGTTCCTAATCTTTCTGACCAGACTCCTTTGGAGGACTGAGTCAAAGTGCACTCACCACAAACTATTCCAAAGAGCCAGCAATTTTTCATAGTTAATACTTTCTTATTCACATACTTGTCACTTCATATTTTATTTTGTAAAAGGGGTTTCTTAGTTTTCAGATGCCAGTTGATATTTAAAATGATCCTATTCGCCAATGACAAGGTGAAATCCATCGATAGGTAACTACTCTAACATTTTAAAATATACCTCACTGGTGGTCCTCACTGCTTCTTTCTGTGTGACACTCCTCTTTAACTTTCCCATGTTCACTTTTGTAAAGAGAACAGATACTGTACCTTGAAACTTATAGCTGGTGTGTGGAGAGTTTGCTATTAGAGAGGGCCACACCTCTCTCAGTTAATAATCAGAACAGCAAGTTAGCAAACTCTACCCCTGTTCATTCACCAAATATAATAATATTTCTTATAAATTGCTGCATTTTCCAGGAATTTGCTACTGATCTGTGGCCTATATCAAAACAATCACTGGTTTCCAGTGCACTGTCCCCTCCAACTTCTCAAAGTTGCCTGCAGGTTTTTTTCACAGTTTATACTTTCCTATTCACGTTCTTCTTGTCACTTCATGATTTCCAGAAGGGGGTTGTTAGTTTTCAGATGCCAACTGATATTTGAAATGAGTCCCTCCACCAATGACAAGGTGAAATCCATGAATGGGTAAGTAACTCACTCATCTCTGAGCTGGAGTCTTTAGTGCTTCTCTCTGTGTGAGACTCCTCTCAAGCCTCTCCATGTTCACTTCTGTAAAGACAGCAGATGTCTTGCAGCTTATGGCTGGTGTGAGGGGAGCTTACTAATAGAAAGAACCACACCTTTCCAAATTAATAATCACATCAGGGGGTTACCAAGCTGTACCCATGCTCATTCATCAAATTAAATCAAATTTCTTATAAATTCCTGCATTTTTTTTTATGAGTGCTACTGATCTGTGACCTATATCAAAACAATCATCTAAGACCGGCCCGGTGGCGCTGAGGGATGAGGTGCTTGACACCTTACTCGCACCACGCTGGTGACCTTGGCTCGGGAGTGAGCACGGGTCGCTGGGGGTCAAACAGGGAGGAGAAAGATAGAGTGCCCAGTGGCCACTCTCCTTTTCCGGGGGGGTTAACTGCAGGCTCCCGCTGCAATACCGCCATCTGGGGGAGCCCAGATGGAAGGTGCAGTAGGTGGAGAAGCAGTAAGGGCATTGGGTGAGACATCAGCAGAGGGGCGGAGTGGGAGGCACATCTCAGCATCCCCTAGCTCACAACCCCTCATTGCATGCTGATGTCTGGGGATAAAAACACAGAAAAACACCTTGCCTTCTCCTAGATGATGACACCTTGCTGAGAGAGGTCTCTAGGCTCATTGGGACAGACTCTGCTACACTGATTCCCACAGAACACAAGTCTGCTGGTTTGGGGAGGTGAGCACAGGGGGGTTCCCCTCCTCACCCCTACCCAGGGGGTATACCGAGGGTAAGATAGTGTGTGGAAACATATGTGTGCTCTAGGGACAGGCCTCGGTGGGAACGGGGGGCCTCCAGTATAAGGATGTCTGAGAGAGTGGAGAAGGGAGGCAATTAGGGTGCATAAATACGTAGTAAAAAAACAAAACAAAGCAAAAAAAATCATCTATGTCCAGTGTCCAGTGCACTCCCCTACAGCTGCTCAAAAGAGCCTACAGTTTTTTAAAGTTTATACTTTCTTACTCACATTCTTGTCACTCATTAATTTTCAAATGGGGCTTCTTAGGTTTTAGATGCCTGCTGTTATTTGATGTCATCCCATCCACCAATGACAAAGTGAAACCCCTGGATGGGTAACTACGTTACCATTTTAAAGTATAACTCACTCATCTGAGCTGGAATCCTCACTGCGTCTCTCTATGTGAGATTCTTCTCAAGCTGCCCTATGTTCACTTCTGTAAAGAGAGCAGATACCTTGAAGCTTATGACTGGTGTGTGTGGAACTTGATATTAGAGAGAGCCACACCTCTCCCAATTAATAAGAGGGTTATCAAGTTCTTCCCCTGCTCATTCAGCAAATCTAATCACATTTCCTATAAATATTAGCATTCATTTGGGGTGTGCTACTGGTTTGTGGCCTATATCAGAACAATCAGGCCAGCTGATATTTGAAATCAGCCCATCCATCCACTGCTCAGATGAGCAAGTTATAATTTAAAATGTTAAAGTGGTGCTAGCCCAGTGGTGTGGTGGGCTGAGGCATCATGCCTTACTGCCAATGCCAGCGACCCATGTTTACTGTGTGTCCGGAGGACAGCTCTCCTCTCCCGGGGAGGGAGGGACGCAGGGACCGGCACCAGCCTGACATCTAGTGGTGGCTGGGTGCTGGCATGCAAGATCCCTCCAGCAGCAGGGGAGGTGGAACAGATGGCTGGTGTGCTGTAGGCAGGTGTGCGCACAGGACGGCCATTGCCGTCATTGCACATTCCACCTATGGGGGAACAAGAAAAAAATGGAGGAAATACTGCTGGGCGAGTTGGACAACTGTCGACCCTCACAGGCCCCACCCTCGACAGGAGCAGCCCTCCCTGAAATCTGGATCCTTACTTGGCAGGGATATGGAGGTCCCCGCCACCCTGCCATGGAGGGTACAACTGTGGGGGAAAGAAGGGAGTGCAGCTTACCATGGTCAGGTGACGGGGCTGGAGGGTTGACAAGAATATGGGCTGATCAATCAGGTAAGGAGGATAAAGAAATTAACGTAAAAAAAAACATTAAAGTGGTTACCAGTCATGGGTTTCACCTTGTCATTGGGGCATGGGCTCATTTCACTTATCAGCAGGCCTCCCAAAACTAAGAAACCACTTTTGAAAAACATGGAGTGACAAGAATGTGAGGAATAAAGTATAAACTTTAAAAACTGACAGCTATTTTGAGCAGTTGGGGGGGTGCACTGGACACCAATGATTGTTTTGAATATAGAAGGAATTTATAAGAAATTGATTAAATTTGGTGAATGAGCAGGTGCAGAGCTTGACAATCCTCTGATGTGATTATTAATTGAGAGGTGTGACCCGCTCTGATAGCAAACACCCCACATACCAGCCATAAGCTTTGAGGTATCTGCTCTCTTTACAGAAGTGAACATGGGACAGATCAAGAGTAGTCTCACATAAAGAGAAACAGTGAGTACTTCAGCTTAGATAAGCGAGTTACAATTTAAAATGTTAGAACAGTTATCCATCCATGGGTTTCTCCTTGTCATTGGTGGATGGGCTCATTTCAAATATCAGATGGCATCAGAAAACTAAGAACCCCCCTTTGAAAATCACAGAGTGGCAAAAATCTGAGTAAGAAAGTATAAACTTAAAACAAATTGCAAACTCTTTTGAGCAATTGTGGGGGAGTGTACTGGACACCAATGATTATTTTGATATAGGCCACAGACTAGTAGCACACCTCTGGAACATGCAGGAATTTGTAAAAAAATGTGATTACATTTGCAGAATTAGTAGGGGAAGAGCTTGCTAATTCTCTGATGAGAGTGAGTCAAAGGCCTTACTAAAGTCTAGTTATGGTATATTATATCCACTGTTTGTGCCTTGTCTGCTGCTGTGATTATTCAGTTGAAGAACATGACCCGATTCATCTGGCAAGAACTTCCCTTTGAGAACCCATGCTGTCTGTTGTCCTGCAGCAAATTTCACTTCTAGGAAGTCGAACAGATCATCCCTCAGTAAAGGCTCCATAATGTTCCTCACTACAGATGTCAAGCTAAAAGGTCTATAATTTCCTAGCTCATACCTCTTCCCACTCTTGTGTAGTGGAATCACTCCAGAATTCTAAAAGAACTAAGGGGAGAACTAGTAACATCATTGACTACACTTTTTAACAAATCATGGGAGGATGGTGTGGTACCTGAGGACTGGAGGAGGGCAGATGTGATTCCCCTTCACAAAAGTGGGAGCAAGACAGAGGTAGGAAACTACAGACCTGTCAGTTTGACCTCAGTGGTAGGGAAAGTGATGAAATCACTTCTGAAGGAAAGAATTGTTAAGTACCTAGAAGCCAGTGGGGCACAGGACCCAAGGCAGCATGGATTCACAGTGGGAAGGTCATGTCAGATGAATCTAATCGATTTCTTTGACTGGGTGACCAAAGTAGTAGACCAGGGAGGGGCTGTGGACTTGACCTACCTAGACTTTAACAAGGCATTTGACACAGCCCCGCACAAAAGATCAATAAACAAATTAGCCAGCCTGGGAGTGGGTCCCGGAAAGGTAGCCTGGGTAAAACATTGGCAGAACAACAGGATGGAGAGAGTAATAGTAAACGGAGTCCACAGTGAAGAAAGGGGGTTTACTAGTGGGGTACCGCAGGATTCAGTACTGGGTCCGATCCTTTTTAATGTCTTTATAAGTGACATTGCAGAGGGACTGGAAGGAAAAGTATGTCTTTTTGCAGACAACACAAAGATCGGCAACAGGGTTGATACACAAGGGGCAATGGAAAGGATGAAAAAGGACTTGGCAAGGTTGGAGGAATGGTCAAAAGTATGGAACCTTAGATTCAGTGCAAAGAAGTGCAAAGTAGTGCACCTGGGAACAAAAACCCAGGGGAAGAGTACACAATGGGGGGTGGAATACTGACAACAACAAAAATGGAAAGGGGCCTGGGGGTAATTATATCAGATGACCTAAAGGTGGGCAAGCAATGTGAGAAGAAAGTAAGGAAGGCTGGGGGGATACTGGGATGCATAGGAAAGGCATCACCAGTAGAAAACAAGAAGTTGTTATCCCTCTTTACAGACAGTTGGTGAGACCCTGTCTGGAGTACTGTGTGCAGTTCTGGAGACCCCATCTCCGCAAATATAGACAGGGTGGAGGCTGTCCACAGGAGGGCAACCAAAATGGTACTGGGTCTGCACCAGAAGACCCACGGAGAGAGAGAGAGAGAGTCTAAAGGAGCTTAATATGTATACTCTCGAGGAAAGGAGGGAGAGGGGGACATGATAGAAACTTTCAAGTACCTCAAGGGAATCAACAAAGTCCAAGAGGGTAGCATCTTTCAGAAAAAGAAATGTGCAAGAACAAGAGGGCACAATTTGAAGATAGAGGGGAGATGGCTCAGAGTTAATGTGAGGAAGTATTTTTTCACGGAGAGGGCTGTGGATGCATGGAACAGCCTTCCTGAGGAGGTTGTGGAGTCAAAAACAGTGGGGGAATTCAAGAATGCATGGGACAGACATAAGGCAATTCTAGTGGGGGGGTAGGAGGAAGTAGGCTGTTGGTTAACTAGGATCTGCAGCTTATCCATTAGGTAGGGAAATGGGCAGACAAGGTGGGCCAAGCAGTCCTTATCTGCCATCAAATTCTATGTTTCTGTCAAATTCTATGAACCACATCTGCTGTCCTCCAGCTGCTATGTACCAGTACCATGGTTAGCATGCAATTGAAAATGTCCACTAGTGGCATTGCTATAACTAGTGCTACCTCTCATACCTCCTTGAGTGTAAGGCATCAGGTCCCATAGATTCATTCAATGTCCGCCCTGCATGCTTTTCCAACACCCTTTTTGCCATTATCTGGATCATTCCCCCTATAGTCTTTGTTCCCTCACATCAGACATCCCCATTCTTGCAGAATAAATAGCTTAATCATTGGGCCTTCACCACTGGCCGTTAAAGTGCAGCAGTGAAGGCAGCAGCTGCTGGCACATCCTCCTCCTCTTCATTTTGTGCCAGTAGATCTTCTTTTTGGATGGGTATAGCTCCAGCTGTCTCCCTCCTGGGCATCAGGCTGCCCACTTCTCTGCTCAGAAGATGAAGAAGTGCTTGCAGATTAATGCTGTCTTTCAGTTCTGATGTTCCAGGCTGGGAACAGTGGACAAGAAGGAAAGTAATGTTAATCCAATGTTAAATCTTTTACATAAAATCAAAACCTGGCTGAGCACCACCTACCAATGCACTGTGTGTCCTCATCAGAGTACCCTTCCCTCACTACCTCTGATGCTGCACCAGTTCTGAAAGAGTGTGTGTGTGTGTGTGTGCAGGTGTGTGTGTGTGTGTGTGTGTGTGTGTGTGTGTGTGTGTGTGTGTTGCATTCCCCTGGCTTTCCTGCCAGGAAGAAGTTGGCTTTCTTTATTACTACCATGACCTGGTGTAAGATCTCTGTCCCCACCCTGTGACTACGGGTATTTGGTGGCATTTCTCATCAGACAGGGTCCAGTGTCCACAATAAGAAACCAGTACCTCTACTCACCATGCCACCATGGGCCTGGACACATTGGGATCAGGGGCAACCAAACATATACAAGGCCTGGGGAACCAGTAAACATAAGACCACTCACAGACTGAAAGTCCACACTAGGAGCTAGGCTCAAGCAGGTTTTACATTTATTACTGTTTAATGGAATATAGCTTTGAATGGCATTACCCTTGCCATTCACTTCAAGATCACTTTTGCTATGATTTTATTATTACTGGTATATCTATACCATTAATGATACTGCCCCTTGAGTTGAATGGGCACTGTTGCATTACTTTTAGATACATTTCTTTGGAAACCCCTATCTCCCCAATGGGGGCCCTTGGGCACTATTACCCACAAGACCGTATGGTTGTGGCACTCACCCAAGGCAGGGCGAGACACTTCATGGGGGGCAAGCATGCCTTCACATTTCTGTGTGTGAGCTAGTGCCAACTCATGAATTAGCAAACAGACTATGGTTTAATTATAAATATTCATATGGTCATTTCAGCCTTCCTTCTCACAGCACACTGATTGTCATAGTGACCAAAACAAATGGACTCCCTTGTCTGGCCCAACCCTTGCCAGGTCCCTTATCCTGAAAAAAACATTGCTATCACCAATACTATACATTTATCTATGGGTAACATACTACTCTGGGTACACTTTCTCCTCTGCAGCACTTCCATGAAGGTTCATTTACATAATGCTTTCTCGCTTGTGTAGTTCACTGTGGCAGAGGGCCTGCAAGGATCCCAGTTTAAGAAGAGGCCTACCACTATTCCCTGGTGCCATTCAGAATAGCTGGTAGTTAACCTCCCCTTGGGGCAGGGCCATTCAGGGTCTTCAAAGTCTGCTGGTCTCTGGAGGGACCTTCCCATCCCAAGAGGGGGTGAGATGAAATAGGGCTCATTCTTCTCTCTGCTCTTCTTGTACTCAAACTCTGATACCTAGGCACCCAAGACTTCTCTGGATCTGGCTGAAACTCTGCCCCCCCAGCTCTCAGCTAACATTACATTTTTTATAGAGTAAAGTGGGAGGGCATCGCCAGTAATATGCATGCTTGGGCATCTTGCTTCAGGCTGAATCAGGAAGCACAGAGCACAAACTCCAAACAGCCTGTCTCCTAGCTGAGGCCCACTAGAGAGCAGGTCATGGGTCAGGTTTAACCCTTCAGGTGCTCACTAGTAACCCGCCTTGAGCTTAAAAGTGGAAAGAGGCTGGTTACACTGTTGTCTAGTCACCGGTGCTCCATCTCTGTGTATCAAGAAGGGGCCTGGGATATCTGCGATTGAATCCGTTTGAGAAGAAACTGCACTGAGGAAATGGACTTTCTTATACAAGCAGAGAATTTAAGACAACATTTCATTGAGAGGGGGTATAAGGAAGAGTTGTTAGTAACAGCTATGGGGAAAGCTTTAAAGCAAAATAGAAATAATTTGCTTAAACAGACAAATACTACGCTCCCTACATCTGATGATAGATTCCCTGTGAGCTTTGTCACTGAATTTAACAACTGGGCAGGACAACTGGGTAACATTGTTTGCAAAAATTGGCACTTGCTACATACTGAGCCTGAATTGAGGAAAGCAGTTGGGGAGAAACCAAGAATCACATTCTCCAGGGGAAAGAATTTGAAAGACAAACTTGTACATAGTAGACTAACAATGCCAAATAGAAATACATGGCTGGGTAGTAAACCAATAGGTAATTTTAGATGCCAGAGATGTAATATATGCAGCCACCACATGGTAGGAACAGTATTCATACATCCTTTGACAGGTTACAAGTATGAGATTAAGGAGTTTATTAATTGTGATACTACCTTTGTATTCTATGTGTTGTGGTGTGAATGTAACCATATATACATAGGACGTACTACAAGAAATTTAAAAGTTAGAATCCAAGAACATGTGAGAAACATAATGAATGCAAGGACAGATACACCTGTGGGAGAACACTTTTTGAAAGCACATAACTCTGACCCTAAGGGCATGAAATTTATGGGATTAGAGTGGCAAACACCAATGAAGTTTGGAGGTGATAGAACTAATGAGTTACTTAAGAAAGAAAGTAGGTGGATATACAGACTCAAGTCTGTCAGACCAGATGGTCTTAATGACCAGTGGGATCTGAAACCTTTTTTGAAAGATGTCCGAAAATAGTTGAAAAAACAATAGAATATTTTCTTCTGTGTGAGAATTTGTGTCCTGTTTTTGATACTCATCCTGTCTTGTTTTGTCATTTCAGAATTTGATGTGAGATGTTATCAGAGTGGATCCCCATCAAAATGGTTTCCCTTCTACCATTTTTGGTCTGAAGTGGAGGGTGATCACAAACATGACATTCATTTGTCTGTACTGTCGCCATTGTTATAAATTTCATCTTCACTTCATTTCATTTTTTGTGTTTTGCCATGAGCCATTTGTATGTTATTCAGTCACCTCACCTGATATTATTATTGTGTGTTCCATCTCCTTCATTTCATCTGTACCTGCCTAGTGTGTTTTATAACTTCTTCTTTTACAGTATATGTTATACTGAACTAATAAATTTTGGATTTAAGAAAGAAAGGAGGAGATATAAATATACCTAGTTCTTACACGAACTGACAGCTTTGTTTAAACATTTAATTATTTATGTTTTAAAATAATTTACAAAGGGTCAAAAGTGTTATAAAGGTAAAAAAATTGGAAGAAATTATAGATAGTCTTGTATAGTAATTTAGGTACACATATATGTTTTAACATATTGTTTCTTTTGGTCTGTATTTACAAACTAAAAACATTTTTTCTTGTTAAGCACTTTAGTACACACTTAGTATATATTTTGTAATTAATTGTTTCATCAGAAACATTAGAGTAAGGGAATATATATAAGACAGAATGGAGTATTGAAAGAGTTAACTGTCCCTTAATTGTGATGTCATCACTATGATTGTATATAAGTGTGGTTGTTTGTAAAGTTTGGTTATAACCCCCTTTGAAGGCATAGAGCGAAAGCGCTGGGGTCTGGACTTGCCATTTGGATTAAAATCACTTGCAATATATTTCTCTGTGTCCTGTAGTGCTCATTACCTTGGCTTTTGCCTGGGATATCTGGCCTCATTTCTGAAATAAACATGAAGCAAAGAAAACTGAGGAAAAAACAGAGCTGCAAAGGGTGTGTAGTGAGCAAGTGCAGTTTATTGCATCCTACAAGAAAAGTGGAGCAAACAGAAGAAAAAATTACTCACCTTCATAATTATGTTTCTTCTAATGGAGTCTTGCTTTATTCTGACTATTGCAGTTAGCCCCAGTACTCAAACTGCCCCGAAGAGAAGAGGGTTAATTTTCTATGCAGAGCATAGAACGTTGAGCTTGAGCTCAGTTCAAACATCTGTCTGCTGCACTTAGAAGCACAACCGTCAGATTCTTACAAGCTAATACTAACTAACTACTATGTGGAAATTGTAAAGTTTTTACTGGCCAAATGGCAACCATATATTTTGGATCCCCAAAAGACTCAAGTCAAGAAATCCAAAATCAAAAACCAGGTAGTGAACAACTTAAGACTGTTAAATTAATAATATAACTCACTCCCCCTCTCTAAAAGGAGGGAGTGCCCAAATGTGCACCTGCTAGCCCACCTCCCAAAAACAGATTCTGAGAGGGGAGGCAGGGAGGGAAGTCAGAATACAGCAAGACTCCATTAGAAGAAACATAATTACTAAGGTGAGTAATTTTTTCTTCAAACCACATGAAGTCTTGCTGTATTCTGACTATTGTAGACTACCAAGCAGTACCTCCATGGAGGAGGGAATCGAACCTGCCTTGGGAATAGGCTTTGTAGTACTGCTGTACCAAACAGAGCATCACTCCTAGCCTGGATGTCCAGGGAGTAATGTTCGGTAAATGTATGGACTGTTTTCCAGGTGGCTGCTTTACATATCTCTAACAAAGGAATATCCCTGGCCACAGCCAGGGAAGCAGCTGTATCTCTAGTCGAATGAGCCCTCAGACCTGAGGGAGGTATTTTGCCTAGCTTCTCATAGCAGAATTGAATACAAGAGACAATCCACCTGGCAATAGTTCTCTTAGCAGCAGGTTTGCCCTTCCCCACTTCCCCATAGGTGAGAAACAACTGGAGGGAGTCAAACCTGTGAGCCTTAGTATGCTCAATGTAGTAACTAAGGGCTCTTTTAACATCCAAACTGTGTAAACTTCTTTCTTCTGAAGAAGAATGATCAGTGAAGAACACAGGGAGAGACATGGATTGGTTCAGATGAAAATCTGAAATCACTTTAGGTAAAAACCTCCTGTTAGTTCTAATGAACACCTTATCTCTATGGAATGAGATAAAATCAGCCTCCACTGACAGAGCTTGCAATTCACTGATATGCCTGGTAGAGGTAATAGCTACCAGGAACACAGTTTTCCAAGTCAAGTACTTAAGCTCTGCTGAAGACAAAGGCTCAAAAGGGGGTTACATAAGCTGAGCAATGCAAACATTAAGATCCCAAGCAGGGGTAGGATCCCTAAAAGGGGATTGGTATGAAGCAATCCCTTGAAAAATTTATAGAATACAGGGTGAGATGACAGTGAGGAAGGCTTTCCCACTGACAGAAAAGAAGAAACAGCTGAAAAATGTACTTTGAGAGTAGCTGGTCTAAGACCTAGGCCATTAAGATGAACCATATAATCCAGAACTGTAGACAATTCAGCAGTGTCTGGGGACATATGCTTCCTGGAACACCAAATGCTGAATCTTTTCCATTTGGAGTTAGACGTTTTTCTGGTGGCAGGCTTTTGAGAGGCTTTCAGAATTTCCAGAACCCCTGTCCCTTGGGACAGATGCAAATCTGCATACTCTAACTCTTCAAGAGCCATGCCTTGAGATTGAGAGACCAAAGATTGGGGTACCAAATCCTCCCCTGAGAGGAGGTTAACAGGTTGTAATTCCTGGGAAGAGACAGGGGAAGATGGACTGCTAGGGACAGCAACAGGGGGTACCAAGGCTGCCTGGCCCAGTCTGTAGCAATCAGAATCACTTTGCAGGGTTGTGACCTTAACTTGACCAGAACCTTGAACAGTAGAGGAAAAGGAGGGAAGGCATGTAGAAATTTCCCCTCCCAGTTCAAGATCAGAGCATCCCGAGGGACTAGCCCAAGACTGGGGATCTGCAACAAAACAGAGGAAGTTGGTGATTGTCTGGGGCTGCAAAGAGATCTATCTCTGGAGTGTCCCACCTTGAAAAAATCACTTTCAACACCGGAGGGTCGAGGGACCATTCATGATGGCCCTGGGAAATCCTGCTCAATGCATCTGCTAACACATTGTCCTTCCCTGGAAGGTGGACTGCTATCAGAGAGGTCTGCAGAGAATAAGCTAGGGACCACAATTTCATGGCTTCCCTTCACAAAGCCATGGAATGAGTGCCTCCCTGCTTGTTGATGTACCACATGGTGGTGGTGTTGTCTGTCCTGACCTGAACCACCTTGTTCTGCACTGACTGACAGAAAGCTTGCAAGGCCAGAAAGACCGCCCTGAGTTCCAAGAGATTGATATGAAGAAGGGATTCCTGAGGGGACCACAGTCCCTGGGCTGTGAGAGCCCCCAGATGGGCTCCCCACCCCAACAGAGAAGCATCCGTGGTTAAGACCACAGAGTAAGACTGAGTGATGAATGGGACTCCTTGTCTGAGGTTGCCCTGATCCTGCCACCATTGGAGAGCCTGGATCAGAGTCTGAGTCACTGGAACTAGTTTGGTTAGAGAATCTTTCTTCTGAGACCAAAAGGCCCTCAGGTGAAACTGAATGTCCCTCATCTGAAATCTGGCCCCTTGGACCACTGCTGCAGAAGCTGCAATGTGGCCCAGAAGCTGAAGGAAGTGCCTTGCTGGCTGAGAGACCAGAAGGTGGAATGAAGAAGCCAGCTCTACAATAGCCCTTGCCCTTTCCAGGGGAAGAAAAGCTCTTGCTTTGACTGTATCCAGCTCTGCACCTATGAAGATGAGGAGCTGTACAGGCTCGAGAATTGACTTGGGAAGATTGAGAAGGAATCCTAGGGAAGTGAGAACTTGCTGAGTCACTAGCAGGTCTGACTTGACTTGGTCTGGGGACTGACCCACAATGAGACAGTCATCCAGGTATGGAAATATGGAAATATTCTTCCTTCTTAAAAAGGCCACTACTATTGCTAGGCATTTTGTGAATACCCTTGGAGCCGATGTCAGGCCAAAGGGCATAGCTTTGAACTGATAATGGCCTGAAGGCAATTCAAACCTGATGTACTTTCTGTGGGAGCACCTGATGGGAATGTGAAAGTAGGCATCTTTTAAGTCCAGGAAGGCTAGCCAGTCCCCTGGCCTTAGAGAGGGAAGGATTATTCCCAGAGTCACCATTTTGAATGTTGGTTTTAAAAGATGTTTGTTCAGATATCTTAAATCTAAGATGGGTCACCACTCCCCTGTCTTTTTTGGGCTAAGGAAGTACCTGGAGTACAGACCTTTGCCCCTGTGCAATGTAGGAACTCTCTCTACAGCCTTTAGAGCCAGTAGAGGTGAAACCTCTGCCTCTAAGACAATGGTTTTGGAGATGCTTGCAGGTGGAAAAGATCTGGCCCTCAGCTTTGGAAATTTCTTGAAGCTTAGAACCAGCCCCTGGCTCACCACCTCCAGGACCTACTTTTCTGAGGTAATAGACATCCAGTCCTAGATGAAGTAAGCCAGCCTGCCTCCTACAGGAACGGTGGAGTCAAACCAGGCTGACACATCAGGGTATCTGCTTGGCAGGAGCCCTAGGTTGAGGGGTGGATGCAGCCCTGCTCATCCCCCTTCTGCCTCTCCCTCTGAAGAACCCCCTCTGAGGAAAAGGAGAAGAGGCCTGTGCTTGGTAGAAAGGCTATGAAAAGGCACCCCTTGCCCCTAGCTTGCTGTCTTTGAGGAGTTGTCTGCCTTCCTTGGCCTGTGCATTCCTATAGGTGGTCTATACTCATCCATCTTTTTCATGAAATTCTCTGTCTGCTCCCCAAACAGAAATTACCCACCACAGGAAATCCATGGCCTTAGTCGTGGTGTCCTCTGAGACTAGTTCATCTGAGCCAAGCCATTCTCGAAGAGCCACAGATGTAGCCATGACTCTAGATGACACATCATTGGAGTCCACAGCAGCATGGGACTGTACCTTAGATGCTTCAATCCCATCAGCAGCCACCCCTTCAACTCTGAGGCTAGCTGGGGGAAGCCTGCTTAGCCAGTGCCAGTACAGTGTTCCCACCTGGACATCTGGTACCTGGCTGCATAGGCCATATAATTAGCCTGCCTGAGTCACAAGGCGGATGCCATGTACTGTTTCTTTGCCATGACATCCAGCTTCCTAAAGTCTTTATCTGAGGGGGGTGAAGCCAAGGGTATATTAGCCTTATCACAGGCTGTAGCCTGCACAACCCCAACATGGCTGCATTGCTGATACAAGTACTCTGTACCTGAACCTTTTGTCCATCCTTCTGTTGACAGGAGGTACAGAATTTGGAGTTTTAAAATCTTTTGTGCCTGTTTCCCAAAAGACTTATGAAGGGGAATAGACAGTCTCTTGGACTCTGGGATGTCCATCATCTCCACATAATCAGGTTCCTCTTGTTCCTCCATGGCTTCCTCCACAGGGAGCTGGAGGGTTTCTGCCACTTTCCTATAAAACATGTAGTGGAAAGGGGACTGAGAAAGCCTAGGAGGGGAAACACCAGAAGGCCTGTCTGGGGAGATGTCTGGTTCAGTGTGCTCATCCAGACCTTCCCCACCATCGTCATCTTCATCACCATCATCATAATCTTCATCCCCCTCCAAACCTGGTTCATAAAAATCTTCAGAGGAATAACCTTGAACCGGAGGAACCAACCGAACCGGGCGCCTGCCAGAAGGCGCCAGATCACAAGGAACTGGGCGAATCAATTCTACAATCTTTATTGCTTTGGTGATCTCTTCGGCGGTCGGAAAATGGGTCTCTGGATCTAAACCGGCCGATTTTTCTTTTCTTTGTCTTTTTGTAGGAACCGATCCCTCAGGATCAGATCTCCTCTTGCCTGAAGAAGTATCGCCCTGGTCAGAGGGCACTCCCTCACGTTCAGTCAGAAACGAACCGGGCTGGTCATCCTGGTCAGCGGACTTCATGGCCTCCTTATCCCTAAGCCTATCTAATCTTTTTTCCAGGGTAGACTTAGGGAAATTTTTACAGATTTGGCAATCTGAATCGAGGTGGTCAAACCCCAAACAATAAACACAGGTGGTGTGGGGATCAACCTTAGCAAAATCCTCTCCACACACACTGCAGTGTTGAATCCCAGTGGGCCCTGTTTTTCTTTTGGGTTTCTCAGACACAGTCATCCTAATCACAAACTTACCCTTTTTATGGCATACAACCAGGCAAGACACCCTTATTGGTTTCTAACCGTGTCACGGGTATTGGAAAAAAAACACAAGAAAATGCATTTTTTTTTAAACCGATAAGGACCGGTAACCACACTCTAAGTTTAGAAACAAAAAACAGAATATGTAATTCACTAAATGGCCAGTTCAAGCGAAACGGTCAAAAATCAATTTTTACAATTTCCACAAGCTTACTATGTCTAGTTCACTACCTAGTACTTACTGTAACACAGACAGAGATCTGAATCGAAACTTGCAAAATAATAATAGGTAAAACCGAAGACTTTAACCGACTTTCGAACTGCGAGCAAAAGAGAAATCTCTGGAGCGACCGTTCAGTTAGGTGGAGTAATGAATCTGACAGTTGTGCTTCTAAGTGCAGCAGACAGAGGTCTGAACCGAGCTTGAGCTCAACCTTCTATGCTCTGCATAGAAAATTAACCCTCTTCTCTCCGGGACAGTTTGAGTGCTGGGGCTAACTGCAATAGTCAGAATACAGCAAGACTTCATGTGGTTTGAAAAACCCTGGCACTTCAAACCAAACGACTTCCTCAGCAGGGCCCCACATCATCCTGAAAGGTTACTGCTCCAGCCTCCAGCTAGTGAGTACCCTGCACAAAGTTGACCAGAGAGGCCAAGTCTAATTTCTACTGCACAGAGCTAGGCTCCGCCTCAAAATGCCCAACCAAATTCTGGACCACAATAAAAGACCTTTCTGGTTATACGACAGGAAACGTGCTCCCCCTCAAAAATCTCCTCGGACAATATCACTATCAGCAATAAAAAGGAAATACTACAAGCTTTCAATAATCATTTTGCCTCAGCTGGACTAGCATTCGACAACTCACCTGCTTGCAACCTGTGCTCTCAGATGACTGTATTGCCTCCTGAGCCTAATCTAACAAATGAAGCCTTTTCCTTCTCACCTGCTACCTTGAAAGAGGTTGAAGACCTTCTCCTTCATTTGGATATCAAGAAAAGTGCTGGCATGGATTCTCTGGACCCCTACTACCTAAAGATTGCCTAGCATGTCCTGGCCATGCCTATTATTCATCTATTTAATCTGTCACTGTCCCAGAGGTCTCTCGCTAACTTAAGGAAAACTGCTCACATCATACCGCTATTTAAATCCGGTGATTCCTGTGACCTAAATAATTATAGACCAATTTCGCTACTCCCCATTCTGTCAAAACTTTTAGAAAAAATAGTGAATGCCCAGCTAAGAGTCTTCCTGGAAAACACAAACTTCCTAAATCCTATACAGTCAGGTTTCCAAACTAACCATAGTATGGTTACGTCATTGGCCAAGGTAACAAATGATTGACAATGTGACCTAGAGAACAAAAAGTTTGTCTATGCTGTCTTCCTAGACCTCAACAAGGCATTCGACACTGTCGACCATTGCCTACTTCTTTCTTCATTAAAAGTCTTGGGTCTAGACACCATTTCGTTGGGCTGGTTCTAGGACTACTTAATGGATAGGCACCAGCAGTTCAAGGCAGAAGGGGAGCTCTCCTCCCTTAAACCACTATTAAGAGGTGTCCCATAAGGCTCCATCCTAGGACCACTACTATTCACTATATATATTAACAGCATTGATCTCGGCATCAAGGAGGCCAACATTCACCTGTTTGTGGATGACACAGTACTCTATCTAAGCCGGACAACACCTGAAGCTGCCTGTAAAGATCTGCAACTTGATTTCAATATCTTGCAGTACCAGCTTCTCAGCAAAAAACTGCTCCTCAGTGCCAAGAAAACTAAGGCAATGATACTCTCACCTGGCAACCATCTGGCTCACCCTGCTACTACTGGCACTCTACCCCTCATCACCACCTTATTGGGAGAAAACTTGGAGTTTGTCACCAAGTTTAAATACCTGGGGGTCTGGCTAGACCACAAACTCTCCTTCATGGAACACTTGGAGGATTTGCTGAAAAAACTGAGGCAGAGGCTGGGGCTTTTCTACCGGATAAACTGCCTTCTAACTACAGAGGCAAAAAGGCTGCTAGTCCAGTCCACATTCCTCTCCTTAATTGACTACGCTGATTTCATCTATAGTCATTGCAATGCCTCACATCTGGGTAAACTAGATGTCCTATACCACAGAGCATTGCATTTCATTACCGGCCTCCCCTTCTCTACCCACCACTGTTCCTTATACGCTGCAGTGGGGTGGACCTGCCTACAATACAGATGCAAAAGAAATGCAGCCTTATAGACACTCAGAGTGGTTACCGGTAAATTACCACAGTATATCTTTGATTTACTGCCTCTAAGCGGGCTCCCAAACTATGCCCTAAGGAGATGCTCCCTAATTTCCTTGAGGATTCCCAGGGTCTGTATGCATTTTGGGAGAGTGGCCATAGGCTTCTCACTGCCAACTCTCTGGAATAAGCTACAGAAATCCTTGAAATTAAGATCCCCAGTCAGTCTCGAAGTGTTCAAGACTTTATATGCAAAAACAATCACAGAAGTATGCCACTGTTTCCACCACCTATAAACTGCTACCTTTCTTCATACTATCATCCTCTGCCCTCCTCTTGCACACAATAAAACATTACCTCTCAGAAACCCTATACCCTCCTTACCCTTGATCTGCCATTCCTTCCATCTCCCAAGCCTCCTAACCACTTGCTCGGACTACTCTCCCTGAGAGCCGATGACCCTCCAGGGCTCTCAGCCCAGACACCACATGAAACCGTGGCCACCGGGTGGTCGGCGCTCCTGAAGCCGCTGCCCGAGACCACTTGATCGTACTACGCTCCCTGAGAGCCGTGAACCCTTCAGGGTCCCCAGCTCAGATGCTGCAGGTAACAGTGGCCTCTGGGCAGTTGGCGCTTCCAAAGCCACCGCCTGTGTCCACTTGCTCGGACTATGCTCCCTGAGAACCGAGAACCCTTCAGGGCTCCCAGCTCAGACACTGCAGGAAACCACGGCCACTGGGCAGCCAGCCCTCCCGAAGCCTATAATCCGAACCTTAAAGCCCTAAGCCATAAGTGTGTATTCCCTGGATTCCATGTGATAATAGCTACTGCAAAATAGCGACCATCAAAATAGCGACGGCCACTGCCAATAACAGCTACTACTACCTTTTCCTTCAACTGTTGTTTTTTGCATGATTACTTGAAATAAATAGCCCCCCACACCCCCCCCCCATCTTAAAGATTCTAACACCATGCCGCTCACTGATTTCGGAGAGAATTACATGTTCGGAATTATATTATGTTATGAGTCGCTATTTTGACAGTCTCTATTTTGTAGTAGCTATTATCACGGGATACCTATTCCCTGCATCACTTCGACCCTTGCCCCTGCACCCCCTTACCACTTGCTACCTACACCTGTGTGAGGTTCCAATTAAATATGACCCTGCGTCCCCCTCTCCTTATATAGCCCCCTTACCTTTAACCCCTCTTTTTTTCATTTCTTTAAACATGACATGTATTTAGTTCTATTATTAGGCATGTCCAATTGGACCATTTGTCTTACTGTTACTTAGCTTGCTTTTCTATATATTCCCATTTTTTGCCTTACTGACTGTACATATGTGTATTGTACCTGACCTTGTGTGATGCAGGTCCACCTTGTAAATGAGCTTGCTCAATGGTGTTGGCCTGGATAAATAAAGATTTGATTGATTGATTGATACCCCCTCCTTGGCTTTTTCTAATTTACCAGTTTTTGAGTGTGAGCACCATGGCCATTCAGTGCAGCTAGCATCCCTGCTGCCAGACCCTGAAAAAATTATGGGTCTCTGAACCTTGCCACCAACATTTGAGCTATGATCTTAGGACTGACGGTCTCTACTCCAAGCACTGACACTTGGAATCTGTCCAGCTGCAAATAAGAAAGCCTGACAGCAATGGCATTCCAGAAATCATCAATATGTCATGCTTTAAAAGAAATGTTCCAGTGCAAACAATGAACTACTGTCTGGCAAAACACCCTCATAACTGTCTCTGACTTTAATGATTGTTTATTCAGAACCTCTACTGCAGCCTTATTGTCACTACAAAATGTGACTCTCTTTCCCATGGATGACACCCTAACCACTAGTGGTACTAATATGGGAAAGATCTCCAGGAATTTAATATTCTTCAACAGATCACCCTCCCTCCCTCTAGCTGTCTGGCCAGTCAGGTGATATTTACTGAACCAGGAAATAGGCCCTGTCTACAGGGTCCCTGTCATATCAGTGCACAGCTCTAGGTCTGTGTTGTACAACCAGTCATTTTTGCAACATCCTGATATCATTATAGCTCTGTAAGAAGCTTTCCAACTTACAGCTCCCCTGTCATCCTTGCAGCTATGGCCACCCAAACATGAGGCTTTTGGCCACAGCTACGACTAAAGTCAGCCACCTTGTAAAGCTGAGGCCTGGTGCTATGGCCCTACAGTATACTAGCCAGCGGAAAAATCCTGTTTTTGCTTAGAGACCCACCCCTAGCAGACTCTAGAGTTTTTCAACATGTGTGTAGTCAGGAAGTGGGACAGCGTTGCATGGGTATCCAATTCTATACCTAAACATTTCTGAATCTGTCTTGGCTCTTCAGTCTTCTTGGACACTCAGGGGATATCTAGCCACTAGCACAGTGTAGCAGTATTGCAGCCAGCCAAGACTTTTGGAGGAACTCTCAGAAGAAAAACCCCAGGCAATGTTCAACAAAATGAAAAGCTGCTTTACTTCAGCACCTGACAATGGTTAAAAGCAACTTACTTTGGCAGAGCAAATACAAAACAAAGGATGTTTTAGCTTTAGCCAGCTTTGCAGTTCACATCAGCCCTTCTCTCTCTCAACTCCTCAAATCCAGCTTCTTTCTCTGTCGGGATTCCCTTTTATGACTCCCAGGTAGGGATCATTTTTCTCTTCCCTCACTGGGATTTTCAAGTTTGTCTTTAGCAAATGCATATGGCTTTCAAAGGCCAGGCTGGAAATCATCAGCACTGGAATTCAATTCATCCTGTTCTCCATCTGGTTTCTTAGTGGAAAAGGGGTCCCAGGTGAAGGTTTTATACACTCCTTCACATATCCTCTCCCTCAGAGCTGTGCCCATGGCATGCTTGGCACTGGTGACTACTAAGCTGCCCTCCCAGGAAAAAAAGTTGGCATTATTATGCAGGCATCCCACCCTGTGATATACCTGGCACAAAATAACTGCAGAGCCAGGTACCACTGGGTGTCACTGGAATTAGTTTCCCACATGCATGCAACCATTTAAGGGGTGCGTGGTCAGTTACCAAAGTGAAACATCTCCCCAAAAAAACAGTAGTGCAGGGCTGCTACTATCCACTTCACTGCCAGACACTGTTTCACTAGTGGGGCAAACTGATGTTCCCAGGGAAACACTTTTTTGGATAAATAGAGGATGGGGTTAATTCCATCATCAAATTCTTGTGACAAGACAGCCCCAACCTTACTTCTGAGGTGTCTGTGTACAAAATGAATGCACAGTTGAAATCAGGACTTCGTATGACAGGTCCCTTACATAACACACTTTTGATAGTTTGGAAGACCTTCTGACACTTTAAGGATCACTGAAACTCATTGGGGCAGTCTTTTTAGTCAGGTCAGTCAGTGGGGCAGCAAGTGTTGAAAACTCCAGACTGAACTGGTGATAATACCTCTCTAAGCCAAGGAAAGACATAAATTGCTTTTTGGTATTCTGTAGGGCAGTCAGCAAGGGCTTTTACCTTATCAACAACTGGCAATTTACAACCATGTATCCTAGGTGTTTAGTTTCCTATCACCCTAGGGCATATTTCATGTCACTGGCTGTGAGACCTGCCTCTCTGATTGAAGTACTGCAACCACATCCCACAGATGAGTGTCCCAATCAGAGCTAAATATAATAACATGGTCCAGGTATGCTGCTCCAAATAATGCATGGGGACAGAGGATTTAATCCATCATTCTCTGAAAGGTGGCCAGGGTGCCATGCAACCAAGATTGGAACATGGTAAATGAATACAGATCAAATGGGATGACAAAGGACATTTTCTCCCACTATTCAGGAGTTAGCTGGATTTGTCAATACCCTTTGGTAAGGTCTAGGGTACTAATGTACTGAGCCTTACCCATTTGGTCTAGAAGTTCATCCCCCCTTGGCACAGGATATACATCAAACTTGGAAAGTGCACTGACTTTCTGGAAGTTGATACAAAACTGAGTGGCCCCATCTGGTTTTTTGACTAATATAATAGGACTAGACCAGTCACTCTGAGATTCTTCAATAACTATTAGTTCCAAAACAGAGCAGATCTCCTCCCATACCATCTTTCAGACTTTTTCTGGGACCCTATATGGCTTTTGGCAAGCTTGGTACCTGGGTCTATGTGGTGTTGTATAACATGAGTTCATTCCAGTTTTGGAGAGAATACATCGCAAAATATTCCTACCAGTTGCTGGACTTTATTTTTCTGAATCAGCCTGAGCCAAACGGTTCTATTGGGATGGGATTGATTCTTTTAAAATTTTAGGGCTGAAGTCAAGGATTCCATCTTCAATATCCTCATCTCTCACCTGACTAGGGGCTCCTTTAGGTTCCTCTGAGTCAACTAGAAAAACTTTCCTGTCTTTCCAAGGTTTTAACAAATTTACAAGATAAATTTGCTTTTCCATTTTCGATCAGGTTTCAATATCTCATAATCAACTTGTCCCACTTTTTTCAGGACCTCATATGATCCTTGCCATTTAGCCAGGAGTTTACTTTCTGAGCTATTGAGCAGAAGAAGTAGGGAAAGCACAGAGGTGGCACTCAGGAAAGGAAGCTATGATGCTTGTATATAATCACGAAAGGTGAGTTTATATAGGACGAATAGAAATGCTGAAAAAATTGCCCCGTTTTTCAGTGTTTCTCTGTGTCCTGAATAAACTCACCTTTAAAGATTATATACAAGCATCATAGCTTCCTTTTCTAAGTGCCACCTTTTTGCTTTCTCTCATTGATGAATTGGGACTTTTGTCTTTGGTATAGCATTGGCACAGTGACTTGAAGCGCCCCATTTTTTTCTGGTTTCTCAGAGCAGAAGAAGTACTCTGCCACCAGGTTCAAATGCTCCTTAGCTATAGTGTCATGCCTGGGTTTTCTGTGTTTTGAATAAATGTTCTCTGGAAAATCTGCCTATTGTATGTAATCTTTCTCTCATGTGCATTTCATATTGGAGCACATTTGGGGGACTATATGGGCCTGTTCTTCCGATACTTGTTTTGTGAGATCCAGCATACCTTGAGGTTATTGCCCATACAACAATTCTACGGGTGAGAAACCTATGGATGATTGTGTAAGAAACCCATGGACAATTGTGTGAGAAACCCATGGATGACTGTGGCATCTCCCAAACTGCAAACATTAAATAGGGTAACAGTTCATCCCAGTTTTTTGCTTCAACTGAAACAAATTAACACAGCATAACCTTTAAGGATTTGTTAAATCTTTCAACTAAGCAATTGGTCTGAGGATGGTATACTGATGTCTAGATGGACTTAACCTTTGGTAAGCACATACCTCACTCATAAGCTTTGAATAAAATTGGTTAAGATCTCCACTGGCAGCGCAACTCAGGAAAATACATTTAGCAATTCATTAGCTGCTGACCGGGCTATAGTAGAGTACATGAAAATAGCCTTGGGATATTGTGTGGCATAATCCATAATCCACATAATAAACTGATACCCTGCTGAACTTTTTACCAGGGGTCTCACAATATCAACCCCAATTTTTTAAAATGGAATATCTATTATGGGCTTTGGGATCAATGGGGCCTAGTTTATACTTCTGGCGGCAACCAGCTGACACTGAGCAGGAAGCACACAAATCTACCAATTCTTCCATATTCCTGGCCAGAAAAAAAAATGGGCAAGTATGTGCTTTTTGTTTTTTTCTTGGCCCAAGTGACCCGCAGTAAGTATGGTGTGAGCATGTCTTAATACCTCCTTTACTGCAGACCGGGGGAACCAAAAGCTGATAGTATACAGTTCCCATTTGTTTTTCCTGTTTCAGCTTGCACTAAATATCATTTTTCAGTTCAAACACTGGAAATATTTGTACTGTTTTGTTTATCAACCATACTGCCATTCACCACAGCTAGGTTCTGATAAGCATTTTTAAGAGCCTCATCATTGACCAGATATTGAAACACATCTGGCCTGACCTCTAGGAGTGCTGATGTGGATGCCACTTTGTTTTTTTGTTGCCCTGCCTGAATGATCAGCCACTGACCCACCAGGACCACCGCCCACTCCCGGGACTTACCTGATACAGCAATCGATTTAGGCTTACTCCCTCTGGATGGGGCCATCAGGCAAGGCAGCTCCACAGAACACTTTCAGAATCCTAGTGGTGATGAACCATTGGAAGAGCCACTTGGCTTGCCCCCAAGACGAGGCTATGGAGCTGACCAAACCGATGGACTGTCATGACTTTGTTGCTGGTCAGAATGCATGGTCGGTGGCTCTGGGTGGTGAGTCTGGGCATCGTAGATGTCAGCAGCAACAGGTTTTTGCTGCTATACTTCCAGAGCACATGAAGTGCAAGGATGTAAGCATTAAAGCAAATGTTAGCACATCCCCCAACTCAATAGCACTGAAAGCTGGTCATTCCCCCAGCCTCTGCCAGGGGATGATCATGCACCAGACACTCTCCCCAGAGGAGGAGAGCTGTCCCAGGATGCTTCATACTCCTCTCCCCAGCCAGCCTTCTGACTCCCTGGGTCCATTCTTGAACCAGATGCATTCGACGTCGCAAGCAGATGCCTAGCCAATGTGCCAGTGGGCTGGCACTGGATGCCAGTTTCACTTCTGACCTTCCTTGAACCCAAGTCATTCCAGTCCCCAATCACTACAATCTCATACAGAGGGGTTATCTTTTTTTTCTCTCATTTTCTGTCCCCAGAACTTCCTAGGCTTCCCTTCTGGTTCAGGTACTTCAGCATCAGTGAAGGGAAATATTTGTTGTAACCCCTCAAGATTTTCTTCCTCCTGTGAGCATACACTTTCAAAACTATTTTGTAGGAGGGCATGAAAATCTTTCCAATCTCAGCCCAGGACTACTAGCCAAGGTAGGGGTTTTGAAATTCACACCTTTATTATTCCTATCCAATGCCCACTTTTAAACACTTGGTCACAGTAATGTATGTGTTGAGATCCCCATGTACACAGGCATATTTTATGGGCTCTTTCCAGTGGCCTAACTGTATCCTACCACAGATTCTTTAACCAATGTGTGCCCACAACCCAAATCCATCTGAGCTATAACAGTTTGGTCTCCCACTTGCATCGTGATCGTAGCTGGATAATTGTAATGGTGTATACGGTTGTGATGTGTAGCTAAACATTCCACAAAGTTATAAAATCCATACTGTCACAAAACTTATGGATGTGCCCCACTTTACCACAGCCAAAACATATAATGGTACTAGCAGGTTGTTGACCTGTGTTCCCCCATTTGAGTGACTCAGGACTGGGATCTTAGGACTGGGGAAATTACACTCAGTCCTGGGGTTATATCTTTTGGGTGTGGAGGGTAACTATCATTTCACCACTTGACCACTTACCCATATCAGTATGCTTTTTCCTATCCCCCCATTGTCTTTTCTCTCCTCTTCTCAGGGGATCTTCCCCTCTGGTTGCAACCTGATGTTTGTCGTGGGCTTTGCTCTTCTTAGTGGCCTCTGGTCTCTTTGCTTCCAAATAATGCTCTGTGATTTTGACTGTAGTGGCCATGGTGGTTTGCTTGTGATGACTCACCCAGTCAAATACTTGATTTGGCAACTGTTCAGGTACTACTCCAACAAAATTAAATCCAAAATGTTCTCTTTAGAGCATACCTCTGGGTTTAACCACAGGGTAGCCAAGTCTTTTACTTTGAACCACCAACCCGAGTCAGGGTCCAGCTTTAAAACAAGATGTGTGAAAGTTCCATCAGTAGCTCTCTTCAGTTACCCAGTTCAGTCGAGGATAGCCACCTATACTAGGTCATAGCCTCTAGCAGCAGCAGCATCATCCAGGCTCCGATTATCAGCTTGTGAATTTTCAGTCAGATATAGAGCAATATGAGTGGCCCAACTTTCTCTTGCCCAGGCAGTGGTCCTGTCAATTCTCTCAAAAGTCATAAGGTAGGCTTTGGGGTCATCTTCAGGGCACATTTTTGTTTGCATGGGGTGAGGTCCTAGAGTGACTGCATTCCCTGTGACCTGGAGCTGGGGCACTGTTGCTTTCTGTGCCTGCTGCACTTGCTTCATGAACTCTTGCTGTTGCTGATCTCTCTATGCCTGCTGTTGCACCTGCTGTTGGTCTCTCTGTACCTCCTGTTCTGCCTGCTGGTGGTTTCTTTGCACCTCCAATTGAGATTGCTGGGCCATCAAGTGCCTTTGCATCTGGACCTATTGCACCAGTTTCTGGTGTCTCTAAGCCTGCTCTTGTGCCAGCTGTTAGTGTCTGTACACCAGCTGTTGTTTCTCTGATCCTGCTCTTATGCCAGCTGTTGGTGTCTCTACACCAGCTGTTGGTCTCTCTGATCCTGCTGTTGTGACAGCTTTTGGTATCGCTGCACCAGCTGTTGGTCTCTCTGAGCCCAGTGTTGTGCTTGCTAAGGCATTCTGTCTCTTTGCATCTAGCTCAGCTGTGCTCACTGTTCTGCCAGCCTTTTCAATACTTTGTGTAAGTTTATTTTACCCCTAATTAGACAAGGGAAAGATTGATCCCATCACTTAAGCCATCCACATGTAACAGTGCTGTAGTGAGCCAAGACCTTTTGGGGAACCCTCAGAAGACAAATTCCAGGCATTGTTCAATGAAACAAAAAGTTGTTTTACTTCAACTTGATTTAGCTTCACAGCAAAAGTGCTCTCTCTCTCGCTCTCTCTCTCTCTCATTCTCTTTCTGAAACCCCCAAATCCTCCTTCTTGCTCTGTCTGTTGTCTTTTTCACACATCTCAGGAGAGGCTCATTTGTGCCATACCCCCACAGTGATTTGCATGTTTGCATACAGCCAATACAGATGGCCTTGAAAAGGTCAAACCAAACATCAACAGGGCTGGGTCTCAAGTCACCCTGTTCTCTTGCCGGTATCTTAGAGGAATGGGGATCCCAGGTGAAGGTTGTATTGACTCTTTCCTAGAAAGAAGCTGGGATTGGGTCAGTAAGATCCTACAAGCATCAGACCCATGGTCACCTGTGAACAAGAAATCTTCAAAGTAGTGTGCCACCACTGAGCACATGGACTCCTTTTTAAACTCCCATTGCAGCCAGTTACAAAATTTCTGAAATGTGGCACAAGCCATGAAACATCTCAGGGACACTGCCTTACAAAAGTACAATAGTAGCCCCCTTTGAATTTAAAACGAAGCACATCCAAATCATATTTATGTACTGGTAGCTGTTTGTAAGCTGACTCTAAGTTGTTTTTTCCAGCAGGGTCCCAGGCCGCCTCAGCTTTAATAAAGCTTGCCAACTGGCCAATGGTAGCAATGGTAGCAAAGACCTCTGCAAAAATCTTCCTATCAATACAATTGTTTACTGATTCACTTTCTGGATTAGACAGGTGGTATATTAACATAAACTTGTCCATCTCCTTCTTGAGCACTAACCCAAGTGGAGCACTCACAGATTTGGGAGAGATAGGTACAGTAAGGATGGGGACTTCGACTGTCTTGATTTTCTCCACCACTGTTCCATGTTGTGTTTTACCGACCTGATTGTCCTTCTAACTGTTTAACCTGGGCTCTTCACTGAAATATTATTTAAGCAACAATGAATGGCAAGTGTCTGTCATTGTGGAATATTGTTACACCACAAGTCGGTTGAAGCCTAAGGCCACAGGCTGAGTGCCTTCAACACCTAAGTGACATTATTCCACATGACACACCCTCCCCTTGAGTGCACTATTGATGTTGTACAATGACTCATTTGTTAAACAAAAAG
This sequence comes from Neoceratodus forsteri, assembly GCA_016271365.2. NCBI lineage: Eukaryota > Metazoa > Chordata > Ceratodontiformes > Ceratodontidae > Neoceratodus > Neoceratodus forsteri. Next base: position 309,829,923 of record CM057450.1, read on the forward strand.
GAAAAAATAAATGCGAAAAAGCAAGTTTAAAGTACTGAAGAACAGGTCTCCATTGCATCTCATATATTCTGTGCCTTCCCAATCAGCTTTTTGCTCACGCACATCAGTGTTCATGGGCACTGCATCTCCAGACACTATGATACCTACTATCTATCAGCTGATTTCTGACCTGATTGATGTCTTGCAGTCTGACTAATTAACAGATTGATTGTAGGGAGGCACAGAATGTCAGTTGTATTTGACAGAGAAGGTGTTGCTGTGGTAACTGTTTATGTGATGCTGTTTCACAGATGGAGTGCAGGAGTGCTGGTTGTCACCACAGGCAGAGACTGTCAGCTGTAATTGACCAATTTAATATTTATTTATTTATTTGCTTTTGGTAACCGGGTAAGCACGCTAGACAGCAAGTGCCTATTTTCAGGTGCGACCCGGGAGAATTACAGGGTAATTACATAGGAGAAATACATAGTAAAACATAACAATCTGGAGCAGCATGCTCCAACAGTGGTATTTACATGGGAGGAATACATAGTCAAACATTGCTATCTGGAGCAGCAAACTCCAACAGTGGGATAAGTTAACAGAGAATTATAAAGTGGTAGGACAACAGCAAGATGGGATTAACATATCAAACAATCACAGGTTACCAACATATGAGCCAGGGGCAAACATGGAGGTGTAAGACCTCCCCTAGGTTGAATGAGGAACAATGTCACATACCCAGTGGTAGTGAAACACTGAGGTGGCGAGGGAGCAAGAGCCTAGCTGGGGTACCAAATGCAGATGGGTTGGTGGGCTGAAGGGCTGGTGATTAGGTAGCACACAGGCAGGGTGCAGCAGATTTCAGGAAATTCCAAGGGGAGGTTTTAAAGGTGGAATGAGAGGGGGAAGCATGGACATGGGTGGGAAGAGAGTTCCATAGCTTAGGTGCATGGGTGGTAAAAGCTCTATTCCCAGTGAGGGTGCGGGTCTTGGGGACCAGGTGGGTCTGGGATGCACAAGACCTAAGCTGGTAAATGGGGGAGGCATGTTTCAGGGGGAGGGTGAGCGAGGCTGGGGTGGGCATTCGAATTATGTTGTCAATAAAGTTTCCCATGTTGTAGATCCAGTGATTTTCTGGGGGGATCCATTCCAGATGGGAGTAGAGCATGTATCGATGGGTGAGATGGGGGGCCGTGAGTGCAAAGCGGCATATGTTGTTGTACGTGGTGTCCCACTTGGCTAGGCTAGAGGAAGGGACAGAGGCAAAGGCAACGAGACCATAGGAGAGGGTGGGCAGAAGTATTCCCCTGGCAAGTGCCAGCCGGGTGGCCGGGGTAAGGCAGTCTCTGGCCCTATATGCTAGGCCAAGTTTGCCATTTGTGGCATTACATATGGTTCTGATGTGCGCGGAGAGGTCAAGTTGGGGGTCAAGGGTGACTCCAAGGTACTTAGCAGAGTCAATTATCGGTGGGAGGGAGTCGCAGGTACCATGAATTTTGAGGGGCATTGTGCAGGAGAAGACTTTAGTTGCAGCACCAAAGAGCATGGCCTGCGTTTTCTTGAGGTTCACTACAAGTTTGTGCCCATCCAGCCATGCACAGACACGAGAGAAGTCCGAGTTGAGTTGGGCATTGATGCTGGAAACATCAGTGGCGCTGGCTAGTAGGACAAGGTCATCCACATACATAGTAAGGTGCCCTTCTGTGGCCACGGAGGGTAGGCCATTGACAAACAGGGAGAACAGGATAGGTCCGAGGACAGATCCTTGCGGTACTCCACTGTAAATGGGTAGGAGGGGCGAGAGGGTTCAGTTGAAGCAGGTGAGTTGCTTCCTGTCCCCAAGATAGCTGGTGAACCAGTCAAGGGAATGACAGGAGAAGCCAAGGGTCTGGAGTGTGGAGAGGAGGAGGAGATGATCTACCCGGTCAAAGGATTTGGATAGATCCACAAATATGGCCGCCGTCAACTTGCCCTGGTCAGTTGCTGTCCTGATCCTGGTTGTGACTTCAGGAAGCGCCGTCGAGGTGCTGTGGCTTTTCCGAAAGCCATGCTGACAAGGGGAAAGGACATTGTATTCATGGAGGCAGTGGACAAGTTGCGACACTATGGCCTTTTCCAGAAGTTTACAGGCAGCTGACAGTATGGCGATAGGACGATAATTGTTGATGTCCTTAGGATCGCCATTTTTCAGAATGGGGACAACCCTGGCAACTTTCCAGATGTTGGGGATGACCCCTGTGATAAGCGAGGCATTGAATATGTGGGTAAGTGGCCTGGCATATGGGGCCCCCAGGCTGAGGAGCCTGGGTTCGAGACCATCCTGACCCGCCCCCCCATGGTGAGAGAGACTGGCAAGGAGAGCCTGGGTCTCACTCACAGAGATCTTCTTGAGGTAGAAGGGCGGACGAGAAGGCGGGGAGCCACAAGTGTGTGCCTGGGAGGCAGGCTGTGGAGGGGTGGCAGATGGTAGATCCGTGAAGAGGCGGTTAAAGGAGGAGGCAATGGTTAGGGAGTTATTACAGTTGGCCTCTCCAATAGTCATGTCGGTAACTTGAGCTTTGGTCGAGCCACCGACTAGATTTTTTATATTCATTCAGAAACGTTTTGGGTCACGTGCGGTGGCAAATCAACGCAGAACTGCAGTATTGGCTTCTAGCAGCATGTATTGCCCGCTTGCAGGAGTTTCTAAGCTGACGGTACTCCTGGAGGTCGTTTTGGTTACGCGATGCCCTGTATTTTGTCCAGCACTTGTCACGCCACTTCATAAGAGAGAGGAGCTCGCTGTGGAGCCATTTCATGACAGACCCTCTGACATGCCTCTTGGATAGGGGAGCATGCCTATTCTGAAGTGGGGCATAAGCCGCAGGAAGAGGTCAAGGGCTGCAATGGGGTGTGTGTAGCCATGACATGGTCCCAAGAAACACCTTGCAGGTCCATGAGGAAGTGTGGGGTTATGAGTTTCGAGTAGTCCCTCATAATTACCACTCTGCTGGGGACTCTGGGCGGGTTTGAGCCCCATATGCAGTAAACTGGTGAATGGTCCGAGATGGATTCAGGAAGGAGTCCTGATTTGACAGTTTTGTCGAGCCGATTACTAAGGACCCAGTCAATGAGCATCCCCTTATCTCCACGAGAGGAGAGCCTGGTAGGTTCCACAATGACTTGGCTGAGGGAGAGGCCAGAGAGAATTGGTTCGCACAATTTGGCATTAGGCCCGAGCCAGTTTATATTAAGGTCACCAAGTATGAGGAGCTCGTTGGAGCCGACCTTCTCCGGGTAGCTCAGGAGTGATGAGAGACCCTGCACTCCCCTTGGGAGGGTTGTATGCCATTATTATGTACCTTCTTGAGTTGCCAAGTAGAAGAAGTAAGTGGAGAAACTCACAGGCGAGGATCCCTGGGTTTGTGCGACACTATGAAATGGTTAGGTGTGACCTGTGGTATACAAGTACTCCCCGCCTCTTTTGTTGCCAACCCTGTCAAGTCTGGCCATGCCATACCCGGGAGGAGCAAGCGCGAGTCAGGGGTGCAAGGTTTAAGCCACGTTTCAGTAATGCACAGAACGTCAGGCTTGTAGTGGGCAGCCCAAGCAGATAGCTCCACGTGATTGCGGAGGAGGCTGCGATGTTCAGGTGGCTATCTTTAACCCCTTGGCTGCCCCCAGGAAGGGGGGGGCGGAAGGAGACTGGGCCCACAGGGGGACCCAGGCCGAGGGCTGATGAGCCAGGCTGAGCAGGGGGGGACATTTCACCGGGTGTGTGCAGTCCAGTATGCAGCGCCCTACACAGAGTCAGCGAACCCAGTATAGAGAGTCAAGTAGGGAGGGGAAGGAACGATAGGTGCGGGGTGGTGGTGAGCGGGAGAGGGACTGAAATAGGGGTCGATGGCAGGGTAGCTAGGGACCGTGAGTTAAGACAGAGGGGAGAGAGGGTGGGGGTGGGAGAGAATCCCAACAGGAAAAGTCATAGAGTACAGCTGCGGAGGGGGGACTGGGGCATCCAGGGCAGGTAGCTAGTGACTGCAAGTAAGGACAGAGGAGAGAGTGAGTGGAGGGTGAGAGAAATACCTACAGGACCAGCAATAGTGTGAACCTCATGGATCAACAGGTCTAGAGAAGGACTGAGTGATGTTATGAGAAAAAGCCCTAGTGGCAGAGAGGTATAGCCTGCATATGGAGAAGTGGGCTGATAGGTTATTCAGCACCACGTGACGAACTATAATAGCGAGTGCCGACCAAGGGTGGAGGCGGGGGTGGGCAGCTGGCCGGCCGGCAGGGCTAGTGCTCCGGCACTGTGGAGCCAGTGGCACTGAGGCGAGGAAGGCTGAGCACTCAGGCAACTTGAGGTACCTCAGTTGGGAGGTCCGGGGCAACTCAGCAGCACACCACACGAGTTTGGAGTTCAGTAAGAGTCAAGGTAAGGCAGCGATCTTAGCTATTCGGGAGTTTCAGTGAATTACCTTCAGTGTCCACCGGCTAACGAGTTCTCAGGGGGTGGGGGTGGTGGAGGGCCTGGTTGACAGCCCTCGCGCACCACGGGATGATCCTGCACCAGCGTGCACCTTTTTAACGCTTACTTCACTCCTTATCACTACTGGCTTAGTCACAACTGAGGCTGGGGCAAAACTAACACTTCATGTCCCTCTGGCATCCGGTCAGATGCCACTATTCCATTAAAGCCAGATTCATTACAATAGAGTCCTATTGCAAACAGTTCTGGAATCTGGGTTTTGTCCATACTAAACAGCTGTCCAGCTTATGCATGTATGGTACAGGTGGCACATACTGTATATAAAAACTTAAATAGACTAAATGTTTAGCACTGAGCCATCAAATTAGTCGGAGCTCCACTCGCCAGCTAACACCAACAGAGATTGTCTACTATTATTTGCCAGTGGGAGGGGCTTGCAGTTTGTCCAATTGAATGCAGGCTTTTCAGAGTTATTAGTAGCTCTTTAAAACACCCTCCAATACACACTTCACACTGTTTTACTGCTGTCTGCATAATGTCACTATTGCAAGGGTTGGAGAGATGAAAAACTCTGAAATGGCCTTTGAGTGATGTTTCTGAAAGGACAGTCAAATCACTGAGTTTGTCAGCTGATGTTCCACTTTGCATTGCTGAGTACTGTAACACAATTACAGTGCTCTTAATCACTAACCAAGATGCATCACTCAAACTACAGTGTCTAGATCAGGTATGAAGTCAACAGATGCTCAGCAGAAAACAAGGTAATGAATGCTGTTTGTTTCTGCAGTAAAAGTACAACAGCACTATAAATGAAAGCACTGTGAGAAAGTTCAGGCATGGCTGCTCTGCTAACCTGAAAGTTGTGCCAGTCCCAGTAAACTTGCTCCTGAACTGCCAGCAAAACCATGGAGAGGCCCTTCTACTACTAGTAGATAAAGAAAATGAAATTAAAAAAATTATCCACAGCATGAGATCTGAGGGAGCAGCAGTGAAAGCAAGGGTCTTTACTCAATAGCAAGGGCACAGTGATATCCAACAGCCAATAGCAACTCATGGAATGATGTGTCACATTAAATTTGAGCAAACAGTGATCATGGACATTTTAATCAGAATGGGCTACTGCCACCACAAGGGCACCAAAAGCAGGATGAAAAACCCTCATCGACTTCCTGCAGTTTGAAACAAACTTTAGAAAGAATCCATACTGCTGTGGCAAATTCATTTGTACCCAAAGAACTAGCCATGAATGTGGATGAGGCCGGGGTAAACTTAACCCCCTGTTCCCAAGGGACTATGGCAGACAGTGAGTCTAAGCAGGTGTAGGTCAGTGGGCTTCTTGTAGGGATATAACCCCTCCCTCAGCTGATATATCAGAGAAAAACAGCTGCTTTTCATCATTATTACAGTTTCCCTCAAGACTGGCATATCACCCTTGGTGTCAATCACTGGGTCAATGAGGAACCAACTATGGACTTTATTGACTGTATTATGAAATCTTACACTGCTTTTGTCAAAACTAAAAATAGGCTGCATGAAGAATAGAGTACTATAATGATCTTTGATCTGTTCTGGGCACATAGCAGAAAAACAGTTTTGGACAAGTTGGAGGAAGCTGGCATCGTACCAGTATTTGTTACACTGAGCTGTACAGATTTATTGTAGCCACTAGACATTTCCTTGAACAAGCTATTCAAGGATGAAATGAAAAATTAATTTCCAACTTGATACTCAACCATGATTTCTGAACAGCTGAGGCATGGTGTGTAGTCAAATGATATTATTTTTTATTTTAATAATTTTTATTGTTGAACAAGACATAGGAGTGAATTGGCATTGCCTGTTACATGTGACATTAATTAGGTTGATACAATATACAAGTTGGAAAGGCAATATGCATTGCAGGTAGTAATTGCATACAGCTCATACATTCTTCTGTTTAATTCTTTTCCCCCTTCTCTCATATTTCTGTCTCTTTTAGTTATCATTTCCATTCCAGTGGCAGGCAGCCGACCCACTCAAAAGGGAAAAAGGGAGGGTAGAAGTTCCTTAATTGTTTCAGCATAAGTATATTATTGCCACTCTTAATCATGGAACAAACTCTGTATCAGATTCTGAGGCATAGAGTACCCACTTATTCCATTTTATTCAAATTGAGAGAGCCTATCGTGTAATTTAGCTATAAGCTGTTCGGAGCAGTAAATCTCTTTCACTATATTATACCAGTCTACAGTTGAGGGTATCATTAGAGTCATCCATCACCAAGTGATGTTTTTCTGGCTCAAAATAAACAAAGGCAGTAAAGTTTTGTCCCAAAGTGGTCTGTGGAGAGGGTTGATAGAGGAGTGCTATTTCTACTGTTAGCTCAATATTTACCCAAGGTAGCTCCCAATAGTTCTCCCTGAGGGCACACCAAAAGGTGTCAACCTGGTACAAAACCAAAATATGTGTCCTAAATCTGCCAAGCTGCAACTGCAACCTCCAGCAGAATCCAAAAGAGGGTGGAAGGTATTTTGTAAGGGTTGCTGTTGGGATCAGAAAACCAGAAGCAGAATTTCCACACAAGCTCCATCCACGTATTTGAGGCATAATTTTAATTGCCTTTAAGGTGGACTTAGTCCAAATCTCAAAGGGCATTTCCAATTGTAAGTCCCTATTCCAAGCCTCAAGTATCGATAGGGAAGAGTCCCCTAATGCTTCCCTTATTATTCTGTAGAGGTGGCTAATTAATTTACCCCATAGATTACCTCTCAGGATGTCGCCTAACAATTTCTACAGAGTTGGAAGAGGGCAGGGGAGGGTAGATAGGCTGGAATCTCTTTTTGTCTAAGTATATAATTTTTCACCTTGACGTAGTGGAATAAGTCTCTTTGAGGGAGAGTATATTGTATTTGTAGGTCGGTGAAAGGAATCACTCCCCTAGTGTTAAGGAATTGCCCGAAAAAATTCAGGCCCATCCAATCAATCAATCAATCAAATCTTTATTTATCCAGGCAAACATCATTGAGCACAGCTTATTTGCAAGATGGACCTGGTAAGGTCAAGGTTCAATTTACATAGATATATAAAAAATATTCAATATACACACACTCTAGGATACTACATAGAATATTCAGTATTCAGTATCCGTCTCCATTCTTTAAATGTAGACTCAAATGTGGCTGGTGGAAATAATTTGTCAGCAGATATTAAAGTAAATGAGAACATTATTTGTTGTAAGGGCTTTTTCCGTTTTATTATTTGCCAAATCTTTAAAAGTTGGGCTGTAAATTGAGAGAAATTGCAGAGAGGGGGAGTTCACTCCCGAGACGCAAACACTATTTTTTCTATAGCATGTAAGTCATTAAGGAGGAATTCAATATCTTTGCAGAGCTAATGAGAGGATGGGGAGAGCCAGATGATGAGTATTTTTAAGAAAGCAGCCAGTGCATAGTGTTTTAAGTTAGGAAGATTGACACCTACCTGGTCAAGGGCCAATGTCAAAATTCTTTATCTGATCTGGAGTTTCTGACACTCCCAAATAAAGGAGGATATGATTTTATTCCAGGACCTGCAATAGAAGTCTGTTGGAAAAATTGGAATGTTTTGAAACAAATATAAAAGCCTTTGCAAGTATGTTCATATGTATGGTTTCTATACTTTGAAAAAATGTAGTTTCAAAGCGCCCCATCTATTCAAGTCCTCCTGAATCTGCACGGAAATAGATTCATAATTTACCATTTCTAGATGGATCAAATTGAGGGGAATATGAATTCCCAGATGTTTAATTTTAGTGTGGCTCCATCTCAAGGGGAGAGAACTCCTGAGAGTAGGAGATGGGGAGTAATAAAACATCAATGCTTCTGTTTTTGATATGTTTAATTTAAAGTTTGCTAAGTGCTCATACTGGTTAAGGATTCCCATGCTGCAGGGATAGAGTAAGAAAAATTTGGGGAAAGGAGGGTCAGTAAAATATCATCCGCAAATAAGGAGATTTTATACGTCTTTTGTCCCAAGGGGACTCCCTCTATCCTTGGATCTAGCTGAAGGGCAGCAGCTAAAGGTTCAATGTATAGGGCAAATAGGGTCAGGGAGACAGGGCAACCCTGTCTGGTGCCTTGTGAGAGGGGAAACGGAGAAGAAAAATTTCCATTGATGCGAATATAGGCCCTAGGGTTTGCGTATAGATTCTGTAACCATGTGAGAAATTATTCTGGGAAGGAAAAGGTCCTTAGCGTTTCCCAAAGGAAACCCCATGAAACCCTATCAAAAGCCTTCACCGCATCAAGGCTTAATAATGCTAAAGGGATTTTTCTGGAATTAATATGTTCCAAAAGGAGCATAGTATGTCTAATATTATCTGTGGAGCTACAGTTTTTAATGAACCCAGATTGGTCGGGATGGACTAGAGTTGGTAAGAGTTTTTCCAATCTCAAGGCCCAGTTTGCCATACAAATGTTATAATCCGTGTTTAGGATTGAGATCGGGCAATATGAGGAAATATCGGTTGCATCCTTGTTAGGTTTAGGGATGGGGGTTAGAATTGCATAATTCCATGAAGGGGGGGGTTCATCCACTGCTACAGCTCTATATGTGTTCAGGAGCGTGGGGAGAAAAGATAAAGACATCTTCTTATACCATTCAGCCCGTATAGCCCTCTGGTCCAGGACATTTAGCTGATTTAAGGGCCTTAATGTGAACAAGAATTTCATCTGAGCTGATTGGTGCCTTTAGTTGGGAACGCTGGGCTTCTGTTAATGTAGGAGAGATAGTTGAGAAAGGAAGGCCTTTCTATCATTCATGTGGGAGGAGTCAGGGATGACATATAGAGATTAGTAGTAGTGAAGAAAAGAAGATCGATATGCTCATCATTATGTGAGAGGTGTTTTGTAATCGGTGTTTTATTTTGAGGACTGTTGCAGCTCGCTATCACACTCTAAGTTTGTGAGCTAGCGTCAGGTACCCTAGTAGCCCCCTCGTAGTTTGATAACTTTAAGAAGGTTAGAGTTTGTAGGATCTTAAGATCCATTGTTTTTCTTTGGAGTATTTTGTCTCCTTCTCTATACAAAAGTTGATAAGACTGTAACTGTTCAAGTAGATATTTATAGGAAGCTTCCAGTTTCCATCTCTTTCTCACAGTGAAAGCTACTGTTTCACCTCTGAGGACCGCTTTTAGAGTATCTCATATAATGGGATCTGAAATGTCCTGAGAAGCATTTTCGTTTAATATTTGGGGAATTTTTGTTTTCATTAGGTCAATATAGTCTGGGTCTTTAAGAAAGATTGGGTTAAAACGCCATGGTTTTGAAGTTTTAGGTTTTCCCATATTAATTTTAATGATCAAGGGGTGATGGTCAGAGAGCATCCTTGGGCCTAGAGCTAAGTCTTGTACCAGAGGGAAATGCTTACGGAAGTGAAAAAGTAGTCTAAATGTTAATATGTTTGGAAACATAGGGAAAAGTATGTGTAACCTGAATTTTTGAGTATAGTTTTCTCAGACACCTATTATACCCAAGTGGGACAGCACCCCTTTAAGAATTTCAGCACACTAGTTGATCAATTGGCTCTCGGAGAAGAGGTATCTAGCTGTGGGGATAGAGCCAGGTTAAGATCCCCTCCCATTACTAGAGATCCATGGAGGTTACCTATTACCTTTTTAAGAAAAAAGCTAATCACAGCTCGAGAAGACTTGGGGGGGGAGGTATATGTTAACCAGGGTAACTTCCTGGGAGTATAAGATATCATTAAGAATTATACATCGCCCCTGGTTATCCGCGACCATCTCTTTCAATTCCCAAGGGGTCATAGTTGGAATGAGAGTAGCCAACCTTCTCCTGTGACCACCGGGGTGTGAAGAGGCATAAACCTGGTATCTATCCCCCCACTTTAATTTCTGGTGCTCTACATCTGGGAGGTGAGTCTCCTGCAAGTAGTATGCACCGGCTGCCTGCCTCCTTAGGGAACTGCATAATTCTTGCTCTCTTTATTGGAGTATGAAGTCTGTTAATATTCATTGAATATATTTTAACTGGGTTTACTGCCATTTTTGTACTTGTATAATTTCTGTCACCACAAGTAAAAGAGAAGAGGGAGATTGAAAGAGGTCACTCTTCGAGCTCCGTCCACTCGCACAGTGAATGAGTGAGACATGCAGTCTCTCAGAGTTATTCCATCTCAGATTCCAATAAAAGTTAGCATTACCTGGTGTAGATGTGTTTTTTTTTTCATAGATCTCGTTCTAGTTTTTTTAACTTTAAAAAGAAACCTGTTGAGCCTAACCCTGGCCCAAGAGAAAAACAATTGTAAAACATAACAGTAACCATTGATGGCCTCTGTAACCCTAGAGGTCTCAAACAAACTTGTAACCTCAGCGACTTCCAAGTGTGGGGTGTCAAAACTGGAACACCCCAGGAAAATCCCAACAATACCTTGATAAGAGCATGTGATGGGAGACAGGGCTTCCAAAGTTCCCAAGGGGGGAGACCACCCTAGGATCAGTGGACTACCCCAAAGGACTAGCTCCCAAAAAGGAGATGTCCGTGTGGTTCAGTTCGCTCATCTCTGGGCTATCATTGCCCATAGGTAAACTTCACTGAAGGCAAGTCTGTAGAGACTTCCCTAATTTGCCTGGTAGGAAGGGTGGAAGATAGCCAGTTAGCCTGGTAACAGTTATAAGATGTATAAAACTAATAAGGGGAGAGAGGGATTTAAAATTAAACCGGGGAGGAAGGTGAGAGGACCTAGCCCCCCCACACACACTATATAACTCTCATGTGTCACATGGTATTCTGCAGTATTTCAGGTTGTAACTCAGCATAAAAAAGGGAGAGGCGTTATAACATCATTAATGCAATTTGACCAAATCAAACCTGCCCATTAGAGGAAAGGGAAAGAAAGGGGGAATAAGCGAGGAATGTCCAAATTCAAACAAATAGTCCCGAGGTCCTGGTCTTTGAACATCAATAATTAGTATATCCATCTGCTGCAATGTTCGGTAAAGAAGGAAGAATCCTCCTCATAGTTCTTCACCTGCATAGCATGTCTTCCCCTGAGATATCCTTTTCATAAGAGGTAGTGGCTCTTTGGTGATCTTGTCCAGGACTGGACATCCTCTACCTTCAACACGACCCCATGCTCTTAGGCATGCCCCAGTCCAGAAAGTCCCTATACACTGGGACCCCAGCATTACCAAGAAAGACAGAAAAGAAAAGTGGGCTGCGATCTCTTCTCTCCCCTGAAGCTCCATGGGGAGGAGAAGAAGGCCCATCTATCAGGGAGAATTCCAGTGCCCTGCATCTGAACTTCCAGCCTGGGGTGGAAACCTCTGCCATCAAATGTTCAGGGGCCCTTATGATCTGGGAGAGGCTGAGCTTTTTATAGAATAATATATATCTCCACTTCATAGTAACCTGGAACTAGGAGTGAGTACGATGACCACCTGAAGACAATCTAGACCTATCCCCACCCTAGAGACCCCCCCAGACTGGGGCAATCACCACAGAGGGGGTCAATCAAGGGGAGGAAGAAAAGGGAAACCAGTCATTGTACTCACAGTCTCGTTCATTTTCAAAAGGTGAGGGTTGGGTTTCGACACTTGGTGAATCTGTTCCAATGCATCAAGAAAAGTAAGATTAAGGATCCGTTCATCAGCTTCAACATAGTGGTTGCATTATTAGGAAATGGGAGGCTGAATTCCCTCAATACACCCTTGATGTTAAGTCCTCTGTGCGCCTCTTGTGCCGTGTTGTAGGTTACTGGGCCCTATGGGAGGTGAACCTGCAGCCTTACTGGATATGGGGTATGGAATTTAATGTTCTGTGCTCGAAGAAGTGGGAACAAGGGGGCATATTCATGACATAGCTGTTGTGTATGGGGGGCATAGTCATTGTCCAGGATGAGGCACTGCATACCATACACTGTGCGGAGCTTTTGCCAGGCCTTTCTCAGTAGCTGATCCTTGGTCTGAAATGCCTGAAATTTTATGATGAATGTTCTGGGCCTGGCATCTGGGCCCCAGCGCTCTGTGAGCTCGCTCCAGGTTGAGCTGGAAGGATTGATCTAAGTCGAGGAGGGAGCATATTAAATGATCTGGGAAAGCCACTGGGTTCTCTCCCTCCTCTCCATCAGGAAGCCCGTATATCCTAATATTTTTTCACCTACTTCTGTTTTCGGCATCTTCCTGGTGGAGTGCTATGTGTAGCTGTTCAGTAAGGATTTTTTTGAAAGAGCCCTGTAAATCATCCAGTTTGTTAGAATTGAGGGAGCTCTGGTGATTGGCCTCCTCTATGCTTGTTTGGAGCGTGGAGATATTGGAACGCAGCTCCTGCATGGCGTCTCTTATCTCCCCCCCCCCGAAAATCTGAGATGGCTCTTAGAATATTTTCTTTGACTAGGAGATCAATTCCTTTTCTTTTGCCCCCAGATTTAGGTGCCACTGCTGGTGTTGCCTTTCCTCCCTCTTGCTCTCGAACACCCCTGGACTGTTCATTATCTGAAGGCCCTGGGTCATCGGTCTCCTCATGATCTGCTATAGGCAAGAAGCGATTGCAGTGAGTTTTTTGCCATTTTCTTCAGGGAGAAATTTGTAGACTGCCTCCCGCTGTTTAGTTAGGATTTTGTAGATAGTTGTGCTAGTTTTCTTTCCATAATTTAGCCAACGGGAGGTGATTAAATTATAGTAGAGTGAGGAGAGCGCACAAGGTGGCTAGCTATCCTAGCATACCGGAACTGGAAGTCCGAATAATATCACTATTGACTTACAGATATCTAACTAAAAGAAAACATGCTGAATTGTCAACTGCTGCTCTTAGCAAGCTATCAGCAAATCATCTGTGGTCTTGTGGAAGCTGTTATTGCAGGGGCGTATAGTGAGTGCCTAAATCCACAGTTAGTGCTTGATGAGAAGTAAGTTTTTTCATTCAGTACATCAGTTTACTGTACTTTAGGTTGAAGCAGTGTAATACTACAGTAATTTGTTTTCACTTTCCCCAGGTACTAGTATAATGTACAATGAGGATAGCCGAAGCCTAACAAGCCAATCATAAACCTGAATACAGTATTCAAACAATCTGATACTGAAGGGCTTTTTTATTTTCAATTTTCTTTATTTTCCCCAATTTAATAAAGTTTTGCCTTACTCTGTCATTGTTTTTAATCAGTCCGATCCTTTGCCAATAGTGAATAGCACATCACGTGGTCTCACATGCCGACAGCATGCCACACTTTTGGCTTGTAAAAAAAACAAACAAACCAAAGAGCATAGCACTCAGAAAGTGAAGGTATGCTAGGTACAAGCAGGGTAGGAGCAGGTACATTGAACAGGAGCAACAGGTACAGTGAAAAACCGTATTAGCACCAAAAGGATTAGTGTTACTTGGTACTGAACAGGAAAGTCAGCATGTTTGTAAATGTTTTCCACCATACAGTACATATAATGTTCTATCTCTATACTTTAAATGTCGCACTTTGAACACGCCAGTAACATATGTACAGTGGAATATTTCTATTCTCCCTGCAGTTTTTGGTTGTTCCAGTAAGTGGTGCTGCTGCATATGCTTGTCTATATTGCTCAGTTGGTAGTTGGTCTTTCCATTCCTCACCTCTCTCTCTGTTTCATTGAGGACTGTCAATGGTGTACAGAAATCCTCCTGGCCCAACTGTCTGCCCTGGGACCAGAAAAAAATGCTTTACTTTTGCAGTCTTATATCTAAAAACGTAACAAATTTTATATTTTCCAGATGGGTCATGGTATGTGAAATGTTCTCGTATATGAAATATGTGTCTAATATATATGAAATTAAGCTTATTCTGTAAAAGCAGTTAGCTTTTCTTGTGTTTACTTGCACTGTTTAGCAAAAGTGAAATTTAAACTGAGTGGTTATTAGCTTGCTTAGTTTTTCTGCAGTAAGTTCCCAATCAGATGTACTCTGCTGGTTTTAATTAGATTAGTCTGCCTTCTTAATTGTTGTATTTGCATGTGTTGTTGTAGCACTATAAAAGCTGTATGTTTGCAGTAGTGTACATATCTTGATAAAGCAATTACTTTGGTGCAAAATGTCATGATATTTTTACCTCACTGTACATGGGCTGGCAACTTTTTGCATAATAATATTGTTTGTCACCTTACATTTCAATTGTTTGGAGTGACTTTTTGCTGAGCAGCTGAGTGCTGTTTTCTTATTCATCTTTTAAGATTACCACCTCAGGGACTGTGAAAACGTGGGGTGGGGTGGGGTTGGGGACACCCACGCCTGCCAGAAGCACCAGTAGCCATCCCTCTGTGAGTGTAAACACTGAAACCACTGCTGCTTGAGGCTTTTCAGCATAATTATCAGATGTGCACGTGTCTCAGTGAAAGCGCAGTGCTTTAGCTGCATGAAGCAATGCAGAGTTGTGGTTTTACTTTTCTCACATGATAAAAGTATAGTGTTTTAAGACATCCTTGGTGGTGGGGTCACACAAAGTTTGTTACATGGTGAGAGATGTGGAGGGAAGTATTTAAACATAGGGGCCCAGATATTCAGACTGCACCAGGCAGCGGTGCAAGCCTGGGTGCAGTGCAACTGTGATGCACCAGGGCCAGGTCCAGGTGATATTCAACGGTGCTGCACCATGGCGCAGCACTGTTGAATATGGCAGGGTCAGTGCACATACTGCGCATGGCGCAGTGGCACTGCGCTGGTGCAAGCCACAGATGGGGGCACGGGAAAGCACCAACGCAAGTGCAGTTGCACTAGGTGAAGCACCCTCGATATTCAGCAGAGGGCATGCAGATGAGGCCATAATATATGCAAGGTGCAAATGGGGCCATTTTCATGACATTTTGGCCCCATTTGCATGCCTTGCACAGGGCAACATGGCAACTTGCTCCTGCCGCCCTGCACAGCATGATGTGTGCTGTGGGAATCCCGGGGCATCCCCTGCCCTATAGCTGCCATCACAAGGCATAAGTGAAAAAAGACATCCCTGGTAGTCTAGTGGCCCCCCCAAGTCCCCAGTTCCCCGATGAATATATGACCATCCCTGGTGGTCTAGTGGTCCCTCTCCTCCTGAGTCCCCAATCACAGTAAAATGCACACATCATTCCCTGGTGATCCAGTGGCACCCCCTACCCACCCATACACCCACACAGGACCCTTGCCCACCCTGCCCCTCATCATCAGCAGGCGGCAGCATCCCACCCGCATGCCGCCTGGCTCTGCCAAATGACAGATACAGGGATTAATGGTGAGGCATAATGTATTAGATAGTCCCAAATATGTGAATGAATCATCTTGCATATTTGGATTGTGTAGTACAGTATGCACTGCAAGCCTACACTGTATCTGTCATTCAGCCGGGCGGTCGGGATGCAGCCGGCTGGCTGATGACAGGGGTGGGAGCAGGGTGGGCAAGGGGTCCTGTAGGTGGGGTTGGGGTGCCACTGGATCACCAGGGAATGACATGTGCATTTTACCACGATCGGGAACTCGGGGGAGTTCACTGGACTACCAGGGAATGTTGCCATACACATTTACTACGATCATGTCAATGGGCGGAGGCGTCCATGAAACCACCTGGGATGGGCATCATTACATGTAACGGGGCATCGAGGACTCGGGTGGGAGCGGGGACCACTAGACCACCAGGGATAGCCATGTATTGCATATATTGGGGCCTCGGGGGCTGAAAGGCCACTAGGCTACCAGGGATTTCATTGTATACATACTCATGTGATCGCTGCTATGGGCAGGGGTTCAGGGGTCAATGTGTGTTTGTGGACAGTGTTCAGGGTGTGCAGGTGTCCACCCATGGTTGGGCTGCTGTGTTGTGCCCTGCAATACTGCAGCCTGCCTTTGGGTGGCTGGGAGTTATTCCTTCTCTGCAAGGCCTCAGATTTGAGCCCCCTATTCAGCACACTGCAGCGTTGCACCAGCTTATGCGCGCACATCCTGGGATGACTATCAGGATGTGTTGCATATGTGGGTACAGCCCTGCATCTGTGCTGCACCATTCACATTGCCCCAGTGCATCGGGAGTGCGCTGTGCTGGGCGGCCTTTTCAATATCCATGGGCTAACGGGGTTGCTGGCACAGCTCTGTTGTGCCAGCCGCAAACCCTTAGAATATCCAGGCTAGGTAAAACATGTAATATATGTAACATGTTCAAAACACGTTAGAAAATCATGTGTGTGCCTGGAACTTGTGCAGTGCTATTATTGTCAGATAACATTACTTGTCCAGGGGCACACTGACCAGTCAGGATCCTAGAAACTTGCCATTGTATAATCAATTTTATCTATTTATTTGTTTTCTGACAAGCACCATGAGCCTCCAGGATGGGTCACTGAAGAAATAAAATGTCCTTGCCTTACCTAGATAATACAAATGAAAGTCAGCAGCAGTACTGTTTGGTTATATGTTCATTAATTGTTACATTATATTTAGCTTAACAGGGTGCTGTCAATTTAAAAAAAAATTGTGCTCCCCCACTGCTCATGCATGCCATCTCTTTCTCTTTCCTCTGAAAGGGGCAGTGATTCGCTCCCCTGCCCTCCTCCCCACAGTGCATCACTGGGTTTGGACCTACACACTGGAGCACTCATACCTGTAGTGGTAAGGCATCCTGTTGCATATCCCTTTATTAAATGCCCAGAAGAATTTCTCCTGCTCCGCAAGCTGCCCATCCCCACCAACCATTGTCTGACCCTCACTAACCATTTATAGCCAGGCATTCTTTTTTTTTTAAATCTTTTTTCTCACCGGGCATACCGTAGGTGGCTTACTCCATCCTGTCCCTGCCACCTTTATCCATCTGCTGCCTCTCCAGTATGACCAGGTCCACTTCCACCACAGATTTCCTGTGGTGGGTCTGGAAGAGGATGGCTGTCCTCATCCACCTGAAATTCACAATCCAGATCAGGGCTTGCATCAGGCAACCATGGAGCAGGACCAGGACTGGCAGTCAGGGCTTCATGGAACCTACGCATGGAGGCTTGTACGTGCCACATAGCCACGCTCCTTGCTTCTCAAGCTCTGGTGTTGCCATCCAGCCTCCACCATGTGGCAGGCGAGGAGCAGAACAGCCAATCCCCCCACCCAGGATAGGAGAGCAGTCAGGTGGATGCTGGATCCTCACCTCCCTGCCGACCCCTGGCAACCTGAATACACTCCCAGACTTGGATTTCTGATATTGCGCTAGGTGTGGTGCCCAGCACTCACCCTCATCGCTACTGGTCCAGCTCCAACCAGGCATCCTCATCCATAACATTTTATATTCCTGTATGAGATCATTCTTTGTGTGGATTTCTTATTATACTGTCTACTCCTGGACCCCTTGCAGCTTGTGCACATTTCTAATGATCAGAAAGTATTTTGCCAATGTGATGGCTAGCTCAGTCTTCTTTTGAAATAAACTTGCACTGAAATAAGTGAAGCCATACAGCCACATTTCCCTGAATTTACCCTAATGCATCTTGCACTCAGCAACCTCCACAGTATCACATCAAAGGATGACTAAGATTGAGCGACTCAAATATGAGTGACTCAATCTCAATGCCATGTTGTGGGCTACCCTGACAGGGTAGCAACAGGAAAGTGCAGGGTGAGAGGAACAGCGACAAGATACTGAAAGGTATCCATAAGGTATGTGAGGATTGGCAAGAGGGGAAGCCACCAAGCTGGCCTAGTGACAAGGTGGATATGGTGGCTGGCTCTGTCGGGGGACGGGTGCAGGGGCTGGGGTGGAGCACAATATTTTGTACTTTTCTGTGCCCATTTTTTTTTTACTTTTGTCCTGGTTCTCCCCTGTTCCTGACATTCACGCCCATTGGAGTTTGTTATTTTAGTAAGGGTGGTTGTGGGGGCAAAGTCCCCCACATAAACACTTCAGTGTGTTTTTGTCACTGTGAATGTATATTACCGTTCTTGTTTTTGGCGATGTACATTTACCATAATGGTGATTGCCCTTTAGCAATCGCCATTATCACAAAGAACCTACTCCACACCAAAATCAAGGCAGCAGCTGTCCCAATCTTGCCTATCCCTATCCTTTCCTGCTCAGTCTGCTTGAAGGCTTCCTTGTCTATCAACAAGAACATGTTAAGATATTTCACATACACGTAGTAAGGTTCAAATCCAGAGGTTCCTTTTAGTTGTTCTATTTATATGGTTAGAAGAAGGGGGGACGATCCTACTAAACCAAAGGTTTCCACAAAATTTCACTAATGCACGGTACTCAAAGCCTCTTTCTTCAAATCTGTAAATATTCTCTAGTAATCTTCAAAATAAATATATTATTATGGCATTTCTTCTTAACTCATTTTTATTGAAAATTTAAATAAATGTTTACAGTTTTGTGAGACTTTTGATACTGGTGTTCCATGTACATCTTGACTCAAATTATCTTAGGTGCAATATAGCACTAGCATGCCCAGTGTGTAAAATTAGACACTTCTCTCTATTCCTCTCTTCCTTCCTCAGTCCCTCCCTCTCTTCTCACTCTCTCCCAACTGCCCTGCTGCTTCACTTAAAAGGACCTTCATGCTCTTAACCCCTACAAAGGTCTGCACCCTGATGGGCTTAACCCTAAACTCCTTCATTTCACAGCTCCTACTGTTGTTCCCTATTACTTCTATCCTTAACCTCTCCCTGATGTCTGAAAACATGCTGTGGTCATTCCCCTTTTCAAAGGGCATGATTTCACCTTGACTGGGAATTACCAGTCAGTTTTTCTCCTTCTCATGGAATCTAGACTCCTGGAACATCTTGTCCTCCCTCAGCTATCCTCTTTTCTTAACCCCTCTTCTTTCTTCACCCCTTTCCAGTCTGGTTTCTGGAAGTCCCACTCCACCTCTCTCTTCAGGCTCAGTGACTCAGTCCTGTTGGGTATGGACCAGGGTCTGATTATGTCTGCAATCTTTGTTGACCTAGCCAATTTATTGTTTTACATCATATTCTTCTAGACAAACATAAAGGGGCATGGCTCTCTGATCTTACAGTTTGCTGATTCTGTTCCTACCTTGAGGGCAGGTCCCAATCTGTTCTCACTGGAGAATAATTTTCCCCTCTGCTTCCAGTCTCTACAGGTGTCCCTCAAGGTTCTGTGTTGGGCCCAATTATTTTCTCCATTTTCCTAATTGACCTCCCAAATGCCTGTTCCTCTGTGGACATTCACATGTGAGTGGATAATGCAGTGATCTATACCTCTGGGGCTCCTCTTCCAACTTGGTAATCAACTCAAACTGAATTTCTCCAACATCTAGCATTGGTTCAAGGGAAATTGTTTGTCCCCCTCTCTCTTCTCTTTTCTAAGTAGTATATGTTGAGCTCCCACAGCCTCTCCTCATATGGATTCTCTTGCAAACCGTCTACCATTTTAGTAGCCTTCCTCTTGACCACTTCCACCCTGTTGATGTCCATGAGAAGGTGCAGCCTCCAGAAGTGGACAGAGTACTCCAAGTGGGGTTTCATGAGAAAGCGATACAGAAGCAACAGGAGCAACACCACCTCCTTTTTCCTGTCCCCCAACATCTGGCTTGCCTTCCCTACTGCCATGTTGCACCATCCTGCCACTTTTTGATTATCAGATATGATCACACCAAGGTTCCTCTCTTGCTTTGTAACTGTAAATACCTCTCCCCATCATAGACACAGACTCCAGGTTTCCTCTCCTAGGTTACTGACTTGTACTTTTGGCACTGAACCCAGCTGTCAGTCTCTAGACCTCTCCTTTAGTTTTCCCAGATCTGTATGCATTCTCTGCACCACCTCTTGGGTGTTCATTCTGTTGCAGATTTTTCTGTCATCTACAGAGACACACCTTTCCCTCTAGTTCCTGAGCAATATCTCTTATGAAGACATTGAAGAGGACAGGGTCAGGTACCGATTACTGTGGTACTTCACTGGTCACTCGCCCATCCTCTATTTGACTGCCTTTACCACCACCCTCTGCCTCTTCTCTTTCAACTAGTTAGAAACCCAGCTCACCACTGTCTCCCACACCCCAAGCTGCTAAGTTTCTTTATCAGCCTCCTCTGTGGTATAGTGTCAAAGATCTTACTGAAGCCCAGAAAGGCCACATCCAATGCCCTCCCCAATCCACCTCCCTAGTTACTGAGTCACAGAAATCTGTGAGATTTGTTTGACATGACCTGCCCTCTGTGTAACTATGCTACCGGTGGGCCTCCAGCTCATATATCTCCAGGTACTACATCCATGTCTCCTTCAGAAGGACTCCATTAACTTCCACCACTGATGTGAGACTGACTGGTCTGTAGTTGCTGGTCCCTCCCTGCTGTCACTCTTGTGCAGAGGGACAACATTGGCCCTCCTCCATTCTTCTGGAGTTATCCCTGTCTCCAATGAGGTGCTAAATAATGTTGCCAGTGGGGTGGCTACCACAGTGCTCAGTTCCTCAGTCCCATTGGGTGAATCTTATTTGGCCCTATTGCCTTGTTTTCCTTTATAGCTTCCAACCCCCGGTGGACTCTCTCTGCTATAAATGGACTTATGTCCATTCCCCCGGTGCCTGTTGATACATGTGGGCCTATCCCCACCCTCACTGTAAAAACTGAAAAGAAGTATTCATTTAAAGTTTAGCTTTTTTTGGTCTACAGCACCCCCCGTGCTCCTCATCTTCACTATACCACCGCCATCTTCTTTTGCTATGAATCTAAAGAAGGTCTTATCCCCATTCTTGACTTCCTGGGCAATCCATTCCTCAGTTTGAGCCTTTGTTGTTCTTACCATCTTTCCTGTCTCCTTTTTTTTCCTAGACATGCTTCCTTGTCCGCCTCCATTTGGGTCTCCTTGTACTTCCTGAAAGCTGTTTTTTTCTCTCTTGCCACCTTAACCACCTCCTTTGAGAACCACAGTGGCCTCCTTCTCCTCTTACCCTTGATTATTACCTTCAAATAGCTTGCCATTACCTTAGTTATTCCCTTCCTTTTTCTTTTCCATTGTGCCTCCACACACCCACGGCAACCCCGTATTTCCTAGGACAGTCTCCCATTTTTTAAAACTCTGCTTTCCTGAAGTCCAGGACCATGTACCTAGTGTGTTTTTTGTCCTGCCCAATCTGTAAGTTGGTGGTGGAAAATTAATGGAATCACTGCTGAAGAACGGATTGTGAAATATCTTGAATACAGTGGGTTACAAGTAGTGGTGGGCGAAGGGCTCAATTAACCCGCAAGTGATTCATGGAGTGAAGGTGAGTTCGCGAGTATTCCACAATGCAAAGCGGGTAATTCGCGCGTTATGATGGGTAATGTAAGTCCATTGAAAACAATGACTTTGTGTTACTCTGCCTTCCCAGACCACTACTCCACCAATTTTAACGGAAAGTGCATTGAAAACAAGGTACTTCACCTCACTTTGCCTTGTTTTTAAGCTTCAAAGGTGAATTTTGCAGTGATTCATGGGGTTTCAGGTCACATGGGTTCTATATTGTTCTGCACAGCCTCAGTTTGGGGTAGTGTATGTAGGAAGCTGTAGGAGACAGTCTGTTCTGAGAGCTCTCTGTGATTCAAACCTTCTAAAACCTGTTAAAAAAAACCTTTTTGAGTAATTTTTTTTGCTCAAACTTTTTAGTTCATCGATTGTAGGAAACCCTCCTGTGCTCATATCATTGAGTGTTTATTGTTGTGTGTGTGGATTTTGAATATCAATGTACACAATTGAGTCTGTGTAGTAAGAAACAGGAAAGTGTGCTTTTGGGAGGGTATATCTGTTGTGTAGGTAGATTTAAGTTGGAGAAATAGGGAATTCTTTGTTTTTTGGTTATTTTTTGTTATATAACTAACTGTGTTAATGTACACACAGTAATATTTTCAGTAATTGTTGAAATTGTTTTGCTGATTGTGTGCTGTGTGGCTCTGGTGCAGCATTTCATAATTTCAGGTTGTTTAAAATACATGGTATATTACTGAAGTTTTCAATTTGCTATGCATTACTTGTAGACAAATTGTCTGTGTGTGTGTGTGTGAGAGTGTGTGTGCGGTGTGTGGCATCAAATAATACACCTTTTACTGTGCCACAGTGTAATTGCAGGTGCATCAGTGTGAGCCTGCTATCCCCTGTAGCTGCGTGATTTTGTACTGCCATTGTGGTATCTTTTCTTGGTTTTGCTGCTTGCACTGCTGTAAAAATCTGCAGTCAGTGCCCCCCCCTTCCCCCACCAGCAAAAGGAATTATTTTCCAGATTGGATTGTTTGTGACTTCAGCACCACTGGTTAGTTAAGGTGTTGTTGAACTTGTGACTTTGCATCTGTATCTGTTGTTGAAGCCACAGTTGTTTTTTGGTTTCACATCCAGTGTCCCCCCACCCAGAGTGAACATTCCAAAATCTAAATTTGTTTAGAATATTGTTGTTGATCCCCCAAAATGGCCGCTAAGACAAATGAAAGTAAAGCTGGTTCTTGCCATGGCACTGCTGCTAGCGGTAAGGTTGTCTGTGGGTGTGGTAGTACGCAGACCCAGAAGTGCATTGCTGATGTGAGGAAAAGTATTTCTCTTGCAATGTTTTATACAGCCCAGTCAGTAGCTTCACTCATAGGTGGAAGAGATAATGTTGTCCCAGCCGGTGGTGTTAGTGCAGTTGCTGGTGGTGGTGGTGTGAGTATTGCTGCCTCAAGTTCCACTTCTTACCTGTTTACCATGTCCAAAATATAGTAGTGTGAAGCAGGGCGAGTGAGTGGCAGTGTAGATGATGTTATACTTCCCAGTAACATCCCAGTAACTGAACATGAAGATTCTGATCATCATGTCAATGATAGCATACAATGTGACATTTCTTCCACCATGGTTCAGGTCACACATTTGCCTTGCAGTGATTCACAGTGTGGTGAAAAAATATCAGGTGATGGTGGTGTTGATGATGATGACTCTGATGATGATGATGTTACTGTGGTTGCAGCATGCAGTCCATATGTCAGCATCCAAGCAGACGATGTGGATGTGGGTGATGTTGATGAAATTGATGATGATGTAAGTGACCCCAGTTGGGAACCGGAGAATAAGAAATTCTAGGTTGCTGTGTCTGGGTCTGCATTACCTCCCCGCACCCCCCGTAAAAAGTTGTGATTTACCAGTTTCAGTTGATGGTGATGATGATGATGACCCAGTAATAATGATAGGTAGTCGTGGTGGTCAGTTGCAGTCCAATTGTGTCCTGCCAGAAAAATCATGTAGCACACCCCCAACTTCATGGCATAACAAAACAGAGTCCAATAAGCGGCATCAGGTACATGTTAAAACTAGAGCATCACAATCCCTTGTTTGGGATTTTTTTTGTGCAAGATGCAACTGATGAGTCAGTTGCAATCTACCAGGTTTGCCATGTGCGTGTGAGTCGAGGTAAAAAGGGGAACCAGCTGGGCACAGGAGGACATCATATGCATCTTAAGAACAGGCATATGGCACTGTGGACCCAGCGCAAGATGGCAGGTAATACCACAGTGAGGCGTTCACCCTCATCATCAACCATAAAGATCATGTTATCCCCCTCCATGACTGTTAAATCAAGTAGGAAATTAAATGTGTGCAGCAGTGATAAAATAAGAGCAGAGGATTACTACAGGCATGATGAGGTGGAGGAGTATAATTATTTTGAAATGTTGCCCAGTGCTGGTGAGAGTAGCAGTTTTAGTGGTGGTGGTGGTGGTGAATTCAGTATGTTTAGTGCAAGTGGTACATCAACCCCGGTTGATAAATCTGCCAAAATAACTGCAATTGTGAGTTTGCCATCATCACCTGTATAACTGTCTTCATCAAACGTCCAAACTCCACCCCCTGCCATTCACAGAGCAGAACCATTTGTCATCACACCCCATGTAAAACGCTTGTCAGCCCACATTAAAGAATGTTTTGGGAATAAGCTGAAGTACCTCCCAATCATACCGTGTCACGTGAACTTAATGCTGCTATAGCTGAAATGTTGGCAATTGATCTTTGTCCTTCTCCTTGTGTGTAGAATTCTGGGTTCCGTGGTTTGCTGCACATGCCTGTCTAAAATGGAATGTCCTGTCCAGGACATACTTTTCAACCCGTGCTGTCCCCGAGTTGTACTGTACTGTGTCCGACTTTGTAAGACATGCCCTTCAACATTCCTCCTCTCCATTCATCCATTTAAGTATGGATATGTGGAGAAGTGGCAAAACAGAGGGGAGTTCATATTTGTATATAAATGCACATTGGGCGCAGGTGCCAGGTGTTGTTTGTGCTGTTGGTAGTGTGAATAATCAGTGCAGTAAGGTGGAGTGTTGTGGTAGCAATCTTCCAGGAATTTGACAGCATGCAACGATTCTATGTACAATGTGACCTGCTCACACACTGGTGAAAACATGTTGGACTGGGTACTGATGGAAATTGACAAGTGGCTGAACCACCTGTCCCTGAGAACTGGGTTCATAGCAAGTGACAATGGGTCAAATGAGGTGAAATGCATCACAAATGGTGGCTTTGTTCATGTTCCATGTATGGCCCACTGTTTAAATCTTGTGGTGCAGGAGTTTCTGCAGCACCCTGATATAAAGGAAGTGCTGACAGCTGCACGCCGTATCTGTTCTCACTTTTCACGAACTGCAAAAGCCCGTGACCAACTTCGGCAGTTGCAGATCCGAAATAGCCTCCCTCAGCACCGCTTGATGCTGGAAGTTGTCACCCTGTGGAACTCCACTTTGTACATGGCAGAGAGGCTGTATGAACAATACAAAGCCTTCTCAGAAAATCTTGTCATGCACACTAGCCGTGACAGTTCCGTGGCCTCCATGTCTATGACGAATGAACAGTGGCGCTGCATGGACTCTGTAATAACAATTCTGTGGCCCTTTGAACATGCCACACAGGCAGTGAGTGGCGAGTCTATGTCCATTAGCAAATCAGTTCCACTCTGTGGGTGCTGAGGCAGACACTGGTGAATGTACAGCATAGCCTTTATGTTGCCGGAGACAGTGCTAGCAGTAAGTTGCTGAAACGCATGCTGACAGTATTCGACCAGAATTGTCACATCTTGAGCATTTAGCGTAGTGACAACTTTGCAATATCAATAATGCTGGATCCATGATACAAATGTGGAATTGCTTCGGTACTGGAAAGAGGGCCTGAACAGGTAAAAATGTCAGTGGGCAACTGTGCGCTTTGTTTCATGGGGCACAGAAGTCGAGTGCCAAGGCCAGCAAACCTCAGCAGCATAATCAGACTGAAGGTGAACCTGGAGGAGTATCAAGCATATCCTGTAAAGGCAGGGGGACTGCAGTTCCAGGTGGTCTGTCATCCAAAGCGGTGGGCGGCAACCCACTTTGGGAGGCTTTGTCCCAAGTGGGGATTTGTGACATAAATGATTCTGGAGAACAGGATGATGCATCAACCACTGGACTTAGTGCAGCACAGAGAAAGGTTGAGTCATATTTGTCTGAAAACAGGCATCTGTCAATTAAGCAATATACCATGACAGGGTGTTGGTGATGCCAGGATTTACCCATACCCTGGGGTGTTGTTCGATCACAAGACGTAGCCGAGTGACCAACAACACCCCATTGGTGGGTAAATCCTGGCATCACCAACACCCTCAAGTGGGACATTGCTATTATACAATGTTAATATTTTGTGTTTAGTAATTTTTTTTATTTTTAGTAATTATTTTAAAATTTTAAATAGAAATAGTGAAAGTGTTACTACGCCATTGAAACAGTCCATTTAGTGGCGATTTGGGAGTTTGTTTTTCTATGATGGTGAGCATTTCTTCTAGCTCTGTTTCGTCTATTACGGCAAATGTAATATCCATTTGTAGTTCTTTTTTTTTTTGTTCTAGTAGTGGCGTTTTTGTGTTCCGAGGCATGTTTGTTAGTCAGCAGTGAATGTGATGGTGGGTGGAGCGGAGATGGAGTCGAAGTGATTTTTGCGTGTGATAGCTCGAGCGGTTGCTTGGTACCTGTTCTCATGGGGTAGCATGACAAGAGTTAGATTTCTTTTTATTTCATTTTTTTTAGATCAGATCAGTGTATACTATACACTCATTCTTGAGTATGTCTTAGCTATTTAACAGTGTAATTTTGTATATTGGAAAACCAGAGTGGAACTGGAAGAAAAATATGAAAGAGATGTGAGTTTAGTGGCGATCACAACTAATGTGTTCATTTCTTTAGTACTCAGACTGATACCCGTATCGATTCAGTATGAAATAGGATAGGACAGTTCCTCATAATATGGAGTCAGTTTGTGGTCACGCCACCCTATTCCAGTGAAGGTCTGAGCGCTGTGTGTGTGGCTCTGTGACAGAAAGAAGCGCAGGGGAGATCTGTGAGGAGCCATCTATGTGTCTCAAAATTGATAGCAGTCAGGTCTCAATGACAAGAAATGGGATGGAGATGCAGGGAATGAGGTAAGAGAAGGAACGGGGATGGAGGGGAGCAAGTTACTTTTTTCCCCCGTAGGTGAGTTTTGGTGAGGTAATGAATTTGAAGCTGTTTGCCAGTTGAAATGAGAGTTGACGACTGGAGTTGAGGATGGCTGTTCAGTGGGTATTGCTGTGTTTGCGACTTTCAGGCTGGCGATGCTTGGATTAATCTTGAAATGAGTTACTGATGTGGCTGAACAGTGGCTGGTACCCTTTACCCATGGGGTGATTGTAGGTTTTAAATGGGAGAGTGGTGCCAGTCAGCCAATCAGGATGGAGAATGTGAGGTCTGCTGTTGTGCCCATTGTATAATTAAGCAATATACCATGAGAGGAATCTGCCGCCGGTGACCCGACAACACCCCAGGGTGGGTAAATCCTGGCATCACCGTAGCACCCTCAGTGGGATATTACTATTATACAATGTTAATATTTTGTGTTTAGTAATTTCTTCTTATTTTTAATATTTTTTTTATTTTAAATAGAAATAGTGAAAGTGTTACTGCGCCACAGAAAATAGTCCATTTGGTGGAGATTCAGGAGTTTGTTTTTCTAAGATGGTGAGCATTTCTTCTAGCTCTGTTTCATCTATTAAGACGAATGTAGTATCCATTTGTATTTGTTTTTGTTTTTTTGTTCCATTAGTGGTGTTTTTGTGTTCCGAGGCATGTTTGTTAGCCAGTGGTGAATGTGGTGGTGGGTGGAGTGGAGATGGAGTCGAAGTGATTTTGGCGCATGATAGCTCGAGCGGTTGCTTGGTACCTATTCTCATGGGGCAGCATGACAAGAGTTAGATTTCTTATTATTTCATTTTTTTTAGGTTAGATCAGTGTATACTATACATTCATTCTTGAGTAGGTCTTAGCTATTTAACAGCGTAATTTTGTATATTGGAAAACCAGAGTGGAATTGGAAGAAAAATATGAAAGAGATGTGAGTTTAGTGGTGATCGCAACTATATGTTCATTTCTTTGCGCACTCGGACCGATACCCATACCCAATTCAGTATGGAATAGGATAGGGAGAGTTCCTCATAATATGGAGTCGGCATGTGGTCGTGCGGCCCTATTCCAGTGAAGGTCTGAGCGCTGTGTGTGTGGCTCTGTGACAGAAAGCAGTGCAGGGGAGATCCATGAGGAGCCATCAATGTGTCTCAAAATTGATAGCAGGCTGGTCACAATGAGAAGAAATGGGATGGAGATGCAGAGAACGAGGTAAGAGAAGGAACAAGGATGGAGGGGAGCAAGTTACTTTTTTCCCCTCGTAGGTGAGTTTTGGGGAGGTAATGAATGTGAAGTTGTTTGCCGGTTGAAATGAGAGTTGACGCACTGGAGTTGGGGACAGCTATTCAGCGGGTATTGCTTTGTTTGTGACTTCTGGGCTGGCGATGCTCGGATTAATCTTGAAATGAGTTACTGATGTGGCTGAATGGTGTCTGGCACCTCTTCCCATGGGGTGATTGTAAGTTTTACAATGGGAGAGGGGTGCCAGTCAGCCAATTAGGATGGAGAATTTGAGGTCTGCTGTTGTGCCCGTTGTATAATAACTGATCATCCTTTTTTATTCCGGAGCGGAAAGGTCAGTGAATTGCTAGAGCTGACTGCAGTGGCACTGAAGTAGCTGACATGCCCACCCTCCAGTGTAAGTGTCGAGAGGGTATTCAGTTCAGTAGGTGCAATAGTTTGGGATTGTCATACAAACCTCTTTTCTGCAAATGTCAGTTTGCTAACATTCATAAAAATGAATGAGAGACACATACCAGCTCAGACTGCAGCCTCAGTATTCATACCCCTGCCTAGTCATGGTTTTGGTGATGTAGAAATGGGCCGTCCTGGTGGCACTTGCAGTGGCAGCATGAAACAGCCTACCACTGATGTAGATAATGACACAATGGAAAAAGAATTTCCCAGTTGTTAGACTTCAGACATAGATGACTGTGAGGGCAGCTTTCTTTATGAGGATGATGACGAGGTTAATGTTGGCAGGTTTTAACTTAAGTTGTTAAAACACTGTCACATTTGTTGTATGATACATGTTTTCTTTTTCATAAAGTTAAATGAGTGTCCCACTTAGAGTGACTCAAATTCCATATGTCAAGTCACATTTGTAACAGAGAGCACAATATATCCTTGTCCCTGTTCCACCACCTTACGACCGCTGTTAGCCACTGCCACCAGAGGGAATGACTTTCTGTGCGCCCCTGGACCACCACCATAAGACTGCTGTTAGCCACTGCCACCAAAAGGAATGACTTTGTGTCCGCCCCTGGACCACCACCATAAGACTGCTGTTAGCCACTGCCACCAAAAGGAATGACTTTGTGTGCCCCCCTGGACCACCACCATAAGACTGCTGTTAGCCACTGCCACCAAAAGGAATGACTTTGTGTGCCCCCCTGGATCACTACCAAAAGACCACTCTTAGTCACCGCCACCAGAGGGAATGACTTTCTGTGCCCCCTTGGAACACCACCATAAGACAGCTGTTAGCCACTGCAACCACCACCAGATGCAGGAAGATATCAGAGGGAATGTCATCATGTGCCACAGCTATGACCACCAGCACCCACCACCAGTGTCATTCAGACAATGTTTTTCCATTACATTGACCATGCCATGGCAGAGGGAGTCAAACAGGAGACCACATCCATCAGCCACAGGCACATGGCTTCTTACTATTAAAACTATTAAGTGAGTATGTGTACTAATGTTTTTTATGCTGTTCAACTTCCTTTAGTTGTGCGTTTTGTTTTCTGCTGCTTTTCTGAGCTACAATGGTCAGATACATACAGTAAACTTATTTTGTTTTTTTACAGGTTAACAACAAACAACTCTCCTTTGCTGAAAGTCAGTATCAATGGTACAGCAGAAGTACTGTCTAAGGAACCTATGGAATATCCTTTTCCAATCCATACTGGTAAGTATATATATTTTATTTTCTGTTCCTTTTTTTCGTAAGAGTGTAACAAATGCGACTGAGGATTCATAAACTAGGTGACGTGTACGTCACAAAAAATATTTCTGCAACATATCATACACTGTGTTCCAAATTTGCAGCTGTGCAGTCATAGAAACATAGAAACATAGAATTTAATGGCAGATAAGGACCGCTTGGCCCACCCAGTCTGCATATTTCCCTACCTACTGGATAAGCTGCAGATCCTAGTCAACCAGCAGCCTACTTCTTCCTACCCCCCCTAGAATGGCCTTATGACTGTCCCATGCATGCTTGAATTCCACCACTGATTTTGACTCCACAACCTCCTCCGGAAGGCCGTTCCATGCATCCACAACCCTCTCTGTGAAAAAATACTTCCTTAAATTACCTCTGAGCCGCCCCCACTCTATCTTCAAATTGTGCTTTCTTGCCATGCCAATGTTGAAAAAGTTGGACCCAGGTTGTGTTACTTGACAAGATGTGGTTTTGAAATGTTACTTGAGTTGCCATGCAGGGACACTGACACAGTGTATTTGTTACACAGCCTGGTACTAAATTAAGTTGTGGTCTGCTGATTGCACTGGGACTGCTTGCCATCCGTGTTAATCCAGATACCCATGGAACAGCCACGGCTTAAACATAATGTGTTACTGCTGCAATCAAGTTGTAATAAGTTGTTCATTTCTTTTTTTAAGAAACTTCCAGATGCTTTGGTGTGTCACAGTTGCCTTATCCAAAGAAGTTCTTCAACATCAACCCCCAACCCCTCCCCAGGCTGGGGCAGACATGCAACATGCAGAAGTTGTTTCAATCGATGACCATGACCATCGTTACCAACAAGACTCGAGAAGGATGCAGATGAAATCTGTGAAGAAGTAACCAAATAAGAAACCAGTATAAGGCAGTATTGCACAGTGGTTTAAGGCTCTGAGCTGCAAATCTGGTGACAGCCAGCAGACCAGACCTCGGTTTGAATCCCACAGCTTCCACTTGCATACTGTGTGACCCTGAACAAGTCACTTAACTACCCAGTGCTCCCAGGTTGCATCTGTAAGAAAGCTTTCAGCTTAGTATGCTACTCCTGGTTAAACAACTGAAAAAAAAAACATTAATGAGACCTACTTGCAAATATGCTCCCCCCCCAAAAAAATACTTACCTTCATTGGCTTGAGAGTATTCCATTTCCAATTTCAACTCAAAAATTTCTCATCAAGCACTGGAATGTGCACGCCAACAATATCTGTGACCTGTGTTACAAGACAATACAATGAGTGCATGTTTATATGTGTCAACCCACCTAGAAAATACAAATATATATATATATATATATATATATATATATATATATATATATATATATATATATATGTATATATATATGTATATATATTTAGAGCAAAACTCCATTTAATGCATTAGTTAGGGTTGTTCCACAGCTACAAAAGCAAAAGAAATTCAGTGTTAGGTTTGAGCCCCTTGAACCCCCACCCATTCCCCCAACCGGCATTGGGGTGCACATTGGGGTTGCCGCCCTAACTTTCACCCCATCAGATGTGTGAAGAAGCAGAGGTATAGGAGAATGGGGTGAGAGTTAGACCGACAATCCCAATGCGCCGCTCTTGATGCCTGTTGGGTGTGGGTGGGGGGCTAAGGGGGCTTTCAACCCTAACACCAAATTTCCTTTCGCTTTTGTTGCTGTGGAACAGCCCTAACTAATGCATTAAATGGAGTTTTTTGCCATTAATTTCCCTTCTTTTTTGAGAATGATAATGAGAAATAGTGAATGTAATGCGGTTTCGGGAGCGGCGCTCCAGCAACGTGATGTCTTGTCATATAATAACACGGTGCCCGCAAACGCAGATGATAATGTGCATGGTGACACAAAGCAAAACAGAAAGACAAACAGTACTGTAGACAGAAATGGTAAAAATAACACAAACGCAAGCGCAAATGAAAACACAAAGGGTAATGCACATGGTGCCGTAGACGGGAACAGTAAGTGAAACGGTTATGAGACCGCAAACAGAAGCGGTAAGGGTAACAGTAATGTAAGCGCTCAGGCTGGTTTTCCCCATAAGCTGCATAGAGAAAGATAGTGAGTACAAAGAATGTATACATAATAATGGCTCTCGGAACAGAAAATGAGGACTTGGAATACTAAATTGCTTATATCTCAGGAACCGTACGACATAGAAAAAAATTAAAAAGTCTTATGAATTATCACTTTTCTGGCTAGTTTTGTACTTGACCACTGTTAGGGGGCTAAGCAATTTTCTGACGAAAAGTCCGTCTCTCACACCGTTTCCGAGATACAGGCCATGAAAGGCGTGGCAAACGCCGTAATGTTGTCCTATGGGAAAAAAAGACAAATTTGCAGTGCCATAACTTTCCCTCCCAGTAATATTTCTTCATCAAACCACTAAGAGTCACATCTGTGGGGTGTTGGCTTTCTTCCCTCCAAATTTCATCCCAAAAGACCAAACCGTTATTTTGCAGCAGGACGGCAAAAAACTGACTGTCATGTACTGGGCTGCACGCCCATTGGCTCTTTCTCTGCACCATCGGCGGCAGCTCTCACCGGCTGTCAGTCACGGGCGGCGGGCAGCAGGTGGAGGGATGCTGCCGCCCGCCGGCTGTGGGGGAGAGCGGGTGGTGGGGCTTGAGGTGGGGAGGGGGGACACTAGCCACCAGTGACAATGTTGGGGGATTTAGTAGCATTTACATCCCATGATCGGGATGTGCCACCAGACCACCAGGGCTGATTTTCGGGAGGGGAGTTTAGACAACTACTGCCCGCGATCGGGCTTTTTGGTCCACTGGACCACCAGGGCTGATTTCGGGAGGGGTTTACATAACCACCGCCCACGATCGGGCTTTTCGTCCACTGGACCACCAGGGATACGCTCGGGGTGGGGAGCTATAATTGCTGCCCGCGATCGGGCTGTTGGGGGAATAAACCATGCCCGCGATCGGGCCAGTGAGAGGGGTGGGGATTTTACACTGTTTTGCCCGTGATCGGGCTGCAGGACGCCGGTCCTCGACGGCTGCTGCCTGGCAGGCGCCAGGCGCAAGTCCTCGGGATCGGAGCAACTGCATGCTAATGGCATGCAAATGGGGCCATAATCAGATGCAAATGGCCCCCCCTGCGCCTTGCATGAATTATAGCCCCATTTGCATGTCACCTTTTGAATATCGGATTTAAGATGAGCATGGCGCAATGGTACTTGCGCCACCGCAAGTTGAATGCTCCACTCTGTCAGCTTGCGGTGGCGCAAGTTCCACTGCACCATGCACAGTGCTGTGGCTGGGGGCTGATATTCAAAGGAGTTGCTCAATAGCGCAACTCCTTTGAATATCGCCCCGGACACACCCCTGCGCAACTGTTTTGCACAGTGCAAGGGCTTGCGCCTATGAATGGCGCAGTTTGAATATCCAGCCCTGTATGTATAATTTACTGTAACTATATTGTGTCTTCTTGTGTTAATGTATCTGACGTAGAACTGCTCAACGAGCATCCGCTCACAGGTGTCATCCAAGACTTCAATAAATAAAATAAATAAATAAAGATCTTCCTGTGACAAACCCATGCTGTCTCTCGTCCTGCTGACCATTGCTATCGCGAAAGGTTATCAACCTCTCCTTCAGAATGGTCTCCATCAACTTCCACACTATGGAAGTCAAGCTCACCGGTCCTTAGTTACCCGGTTGATTCTTGGGTCCACTCTTGTTCAGAGGCACCATGTGAGCCATCCTCCAGTTCCTGGGTACCTTCCCCATCTCCAAGGAGGTGTTGAAGAGGTCCATCAAAGTGCCTTCCAACACCTCCGCCAATTCCTTTAGGACCTTTGGGTGTACACCGTCTGGTCCACCCGCAAGGATTTAAGGCTCTTGAGAACTCTATCCTCTTGGATGACCCCATCTGTTATCTCTTCCCCCCTCCACCCTTGCCCCCTTTCCCCTGCGGTATTGGACCATCCCTTTCTTTTGTGAACACCAAGCAGAAATACTCTTTGATTGCCTCTGCCGGATGTTCCCCATGTTCCACCCATCCTCCCTCTCTCTTGATTCTAACAATGTCATCCTTAAAACTCCTCTACTCCCTTATGTATTTAAAGAACCCCTTTTCCTCCCTCTCTGATCCCCTGAACCAACGTCAGCTCCTTTGCTGCCTTGGCTGCCCTGACTGACTTGGTCGCATCCCTGGATGCCTTTGTGAACACTTCTCTATCCTCCTCACACCTAGATTTTTTGAACTTAACGAAGGCCAATCTTTTTTCCCTCACCTTCCCCTCCACCTCCTTGCTAAGCCAGCTGGTTGTTTTTTTTTACATGGACTGCTTACTCTGAGATTTGGCACACGTGTTCATGGACTTATTTAGCCCCTTCATAATGATTGACCACTTCTGTTCAGCATCCATCCCAGGGTAAATTTCAGCTAAATACCCCTCTAAGATGCTGCCCATTCTGGCAAAATCTGCCTTCCTGAAATCCAGCACTCTTGTTCTGGTCTTAGCTGACTCCCTCCCTTTGTTGAGGAGGAGCCACACTGCACAGTGGTCGCTTCCTGCTAGAGGGTCCTGTACTACCACATTCTGGACTTGGTCCCCATTTGTTAGCACCAAGTGCAGTATGTTACCCTCCCTAGTAGGATACATCACCCCTTGCACTATGTAGCTGTCTTGGATAGCCTCCAGCAGCACCTGTTCCCTGACGTGTACTGTAATTACTGTCTGCCAGTCAACCCCAGGTAGGTTGAAGTCTCCCACTATAACTGTATTCTCTTTGCCACTGACCTTCCTGATTTGCTCCCCCTGCTCCCTATCTACCTCCTTGCTCTTTGATGGTGGCCTGTACACCATCCCCATCCTGAGCTTTTTACCTTTAGGGCTTTGGAGCAATACCCATATGGCTTCTGGCCTCCCTCATCCCCTTCCTCATAGGTACATGGTATCCTCTCCCTGACATAAATAGCCACCCCTCCCGGTCCCTGCAGAACACCTTGTATCCTGGGATCGTGAGATCCCAGTCATGGTATTGGGTGGCGCAGGTCTCTGAGATGGCGGCAGTATCTACCTCCCCCACTGCCATCATTGCCTGGAACTCTGTCACCTTGTTTGCTAAACTCCTTGCATTCAAGGATATTACAGTCCGCCTTGTGTCCTGCCCCTTCTCTTTCCATCTCTCCCCCTTCCATTTCTGTCTTGGTAACTTCCCCTCATTCTCCTCCTGCCTCTCTGGAGGGGTGAGATTTCCTGGATAGGGATATCCCTGGAAGCAGCCACTGACACAGTGGTATGGCAGGTGAAATGAGCTCTTAGCCCTACGGTAAGATCCCTACCCGCCAACCTATAGCAGATATCAATGCAGGATGTGATCCTCCTGCCAGTCATCCGCTTGGCTGCAGGTCTGCCAGGTGCAGCTTCAGCATAGGTGACAAACAGCTGGTGAACCTCTTCTGAACTCCAGCTGTGTGCTCTTTGTAATAGGTGAGCGCACACCTCGGGTCCAAATTATGGAGTCTGTATTCAGCATCTGAGGTTTGATTAGGGTAGAACACTGGGAGAGTCATCACTTGATTTGGGTGAAACTCTGACACAACCTTTGGGAGGAACTTCGGGTTGGGGTACAGGACAACCTCATCCCTGTGAAAGACCAGGTAAGGAGACTCAACTGAGAGCGCCTGGAGCGCCCCAATCCTTCTGGCTGACATAATGGCCACCAAAAACGCAGTCTTCCACGACAGATGTGACATCTCACACTTGTGCATTGGTTCGAATGGCTTGCCCATGAGCTTTGCCAGTACCAGCAGTAGATTCCATGGAGGTACAGGTTCATGCACCGGAGGGGATATGTGATCTAAGCCTTTGAAAAAGTGCCAGACCACTGTCTCCTGCACCACTGACCACTGACCGGCACACACCCGGTAAGTAGAGATGGTTGCCAGGTGCACCTTAAGGGCCATCGACCGAAGTCCTCCCTTACAGATAGTCCAAAATGCTGGCTACCGGACAGGTCAAGGGGTCCATCCCCTTGCCCTGACACCAAATAGAGAATCTCTTCCACTTGAAGACATAGCATTTTCTAGTCGACTCCTTCCGAGAAGCTTCCACGACCATGAAGACATCTTCAGAGAGCCCAAAGCCTGGAACTCTAGCCATTCAGGAACCAGGCTGTCAGGTGCAGGGATTGAAGGTCCGGGTGGAGTACCTTCCCCTGGTTGATGTAAAGCTGGTCTGGGTGTGCTGGAAGACACCTCGGGAGCCTGTTGCTGAGTCTGAGGAGATCAGGGTACCAGTACTAGCATGGCCAGTCTGGAGCCACCAGAATCACCTGTGCCTTGTCCCTCCTAACCTTGAGCAACATCTTGTGAATCAAGGGAAGTGGAGGGAAGGCATAGAAGAGGCTTGGGGTCCACGGCCTCGAGAAGGCATCTCCCTGCAGCGAGCCCTGCTGAGAGGGGTGGGCACAATACAGCCTCAGCTTTGCGTTCTCCCTGGAGGCAAACAGGTCCACCTGAGGGGTGCCCCACTGGGAGAACAGACTGTATGCAACCTCTGTATGGAGAGACCAGTCATGAGACGCCTCGCCCACCCAGCTGAGAGCATCCACCAACTGATTGGAGGCTCCTGTCACATGAATGGCTAGGCTCCAGGCTGTGCAGCAGGGTTCATGTGTGGAGAGTTTCCTTGCACAATGGCTGGGAATGTATCCCTCCCTGCTTGTTGAGGTAGTACATGGTTGTGGTGTTGTCCATCTGGACTTGAACCACTTCACCCTGAACACACGGCGCAAAGGCAGTCAGTGCCAGCCGAACTGCACAGACCTCCAGCAGGCTGATGTGTCTTTGGGACTCTTTGGGGGTCCAGAGCCCATGGACCCTGTGTTCCCCCAGATCGGCACTCCAGTCAATGAGAGAGGCGTCAGTCATCAGGATGACCGTAGGCTCAGGGCAGACAAACAGGATCCCTTCCTGCAGATGCTCCAGGATGGTCCAACACTGGAGAGCGTCCCACATCTTCTGAGTCACTGTGACCAGCTGGTTGAAGTGACCTCTGCGCTGGGACCATTGGCTGGCCAGCTCCCACTGTAGGCCCATCGGACCATGGTGGTGCAGGCCACCATGTAACTCATAAGGTGCAGGAAGTCCCAGGCAGGGCACAAGTGCCCAACCAGAAATGATTGGGCACAGGAGAAGAGAACCTCCACTCTGTCCACTGTGAGCCTGGCTCTGGCTTGGCAAGAGTTGAGCTCTGCTCCAGTGAAGCTGATCACCTGCATGGACACGAGTTCCTATTTGGCCGTGTTGATAAGGAGGCCCAGATCGATGCAAGTCTGGAGTGCCAGGTTCCTGGACCACTCCAGCTCCTGCCTGGAGGGACCTGCAATCAACCAGTCATCCAGGTAGGGGTAGACCTGGACCCCTTGATGCTGGAGGTGGGCCTCCACTACTGCAATGCATTTGGCAAAGACCCTGGGGGCCGAGGAGAAGCTGAATGGCATGGCCTGGAACTCGTAAAGGGCTCCCTCTGCCTGGAAGTGAAGGAACCTTTGATGGGATGGACGGATTGGGACGTGAAAGAATGCATCCTGGAGATCCAGAGAGCAAACCGCATGTTTTACTCGAGAGATGGAACGATCTGGAACAGAGTTACCATCCTGAAAGTAGGAGACCTGAGAAACTTGTTCAAGTCATGTAGAGCTAGAATGGGGCACCAGCCCTCCATCTGTTTTGGCACCAGGAAGTACCTGGAGACAAACCCTGAGTGTGCAGGAGAATCCACTACCCTGGCCACTACCTCCTTGCAGAGGAGTTGAGCGATGTCATTTCAGAGAGCCAACTGAGTGTCTGTGGATACTAAGCCCTCCCGTGGGGCATGGGCTTGGCTTGGAGGGTACTGCTCGAATTCCAGAACCAGACCCTGACCGACCACTTCCAGAACCCACCTGTCCATGGTAACAGCGGACCAAGTGGAAAGTGGTGGAACCAGCCCCCCACAGGGGGACCCAGGGGAGGTTTGATGGGTTATGAGGTTGGCTACCCCATCCCGTCACTGGGCAGGCTTGGAGGAGGACCCAGCAGTGGAGCTACTGGGGCCCTTCCCTCCGGGCTTTCGGGACACCGATGCCGCAGCCTTGGGCCGAGGGTGCCAAGACTGAGCCTGCTGCTGCCCAGACTGGTACTGGGCAGGCTTGGCCGCAGATGTGGAAGGCCGAATGGGATTATGCTTCTGTTGCTTGGAGCCCTTAGAGTCCTTCTGGATGGACTGGACAGAGTCCAAGGTAGCGTTGGACTTCTCTGTGCATTGGAGGTGACCGATGACTCCGTGCATGAACAGATCAGTGCCCAGAAAGGATACATCTGTCAATTTGTGCTGGGTATCTGCCATAAAGGTCGAGATCCTCCACCCAGCCCTACGGCGCATGCCGACTGCGGCCACTACCGAGCGGGCACAAGAATCCCTGATGTCCAAAGCTGTCTGGAGCTGCTGTTTAGCAACAGCTTAGCCCTGATCCCGAACCTACTTGACCATAGTCTGGAGGTCTGTGGGAAGATGAGGGAGCACCTCATCCAGGGAGCCCGGCGGGGCATGGGAGAAATGTGGCATAATAACGGCCGAGCTGACCTGACAGAGACCGA
Organism: Neoceratodus forsteri; assembly: GCA_016271365.2. Taxonomy (NCBI): domain Eukaryota; kingdom Metazoa; phylum Chordata; order Ceratodontiformes; family Ceratodontidae; genus Neoceratodus; species Neoceratodus forsteri. Next base: position 309,868,294 of record CM057450.1, read on the forward strand.
GCAAAGAGGCAGCATAAACCTTTTAGCAGAGTAGTCCAATTTCTTGAACTCTTTGTCCAGAGGTTTGTTGACATCCTTATGACCCGAGCACCAAAACACAGAATAGGTCACTATCCTCTTGGCCGAGGGGTGTTCCATGAAGCCCAAAAGGGAGCCTATGGGCACTGCATATTTCTGGGCCATATGGGCTGATGGTGCAGGGCAGGAAGCTGGGTACTGCCAAGGCTCTGGGGCCAGGCTGACAATGGCTTCAGCCACTGGAAAGCCCTCTGTCAGTGAGTCCCTCTTCTCCACGATATAGGTAAGGGGGTAACGGGCCCACTTCTGAGAGCAAATTTGGTTGTGCTGATCTCCCAGTCCGCGTCTGCTTCTGCAACCGGAGATCCGAAATGTTAGTTTTTTTGCTGGGGGATAGATAGGGATTTTAGTGCTAGGCAGGGCTCGGTTTAGTGAGCTAGTAGTAGGAGTCATTTTTTTTGTTTTCAGAGAAGATACCCAATCCCTACCGTTTTGAAGTGCTGGACATGCGGTGTAGTCTGCTCCTGGCCCAACACCCGGACTCTCCAACAGCAGTATTCTGGCAGTGGCTCATGTGCAAGGTTTGGTGTTTTGTGGAAGGAGGCACCCTGTAATTCAAAGGGGCTGTCCTGATTGACTTTCCTGGATCACAAAGCCTGGACTGTGCTGTCTAATCACTGAAATCGGCCCAACCGGTCTTATAGGCAGGTGCTTTGTTCCCTACACGAGGGCCGACCAGACTGGTAGGAGCCTTTTGTCGTTGGACTTTTACCAGGAAGCATGGAAGTAGAGGGCATCCTTCATTCGTATCTCCTGGGGTTTGTGCAAATCTGCTTACAGCAGTCCTCAGCTGCAGTGACCTGATTGTCTCTACTCACTGACCACATTCTGCGTTGCTGGCTACAGCAGTACTTGCTAACGTGTAGCTTTTTCATCTCCCCCCCTGCTGGATTATCATTTGGGGGGCTGGACTGGATGGTGACTGCCCGACTGGGACCCACTCCATCTGGGGCAATATACTGTATTTTTCCGTCCCCCCGAGCTGGTAAGAGTAGCCCAGGGGGTGATTTTCAGCCTCTACTGGTCCCCCTTAGCTGGTGAGGGTAGCTAAGGGGGGGTATTCTTCGGCTCGCTCCCATTCCAGCACTTCACTTTCAAAGAAATTGTAATAGCTTCACTGATATCTCCTTGCCCTGTGGTGGAGGTCAGTCAGAGGGCCCTCCATCATTATTCAGGCAGCGAAGAATCTATTGTTCTAGATTTGGTGCTCAATACTGACAATAATTTTGACAATAACACTGCTTTGCTCTGTGTTGTCTGTTTTTCATTAAGTGGGGATCTATGGGTATTGTTCTCTTGATTTAAAGTAGCTGCTTTATATTACTTTTTGTTCTGAGGGGAGTGGGTGGGGGTTGGTTTGGGGTAGGAGGGTTTATATTGTATTTGAGTGTGTGTGTGACTGGTTAGGGTCAGTATTGTTAGTGGTGTGGCTGTTTGTGTAACTGGAGTTTTGTTAGTGGTGTATAGTGGGCTTCCTGATGGAACAGTATGTGTCTGGGGAGGTCTGTGGGTCAGGGAGGGCCAGGATTGTATACGGGGCATCCCAACCTCTCGATCTGCGGCCCTTCACCGACCTGCCAGTTTCCACCACTACAGCTCGTCACTGTCGGGAGGTCAGGATTAAGAGGTCCTGCATTGGTCGGGTATGGTGGGGCACCTTGCCTGGTGGATGGGGGTAGGATTGAGGTGATCAGGTGCAGAAGGCACCCTGGGTGTCAACGGAACCCAGGGAGAGGCCAGACGTGCTTGGTTCCTGTGCCCAGGGTTCCCACCAGACCGAGTGGGCTGGCGGTCAGAAGGGAAACACTATCCACCAATCCTGAGGGCAGTGCTTTGCAATGCCAGATTGAGCGGGAACAAGACTACAATTATAGCGGACTTGATTTCGTCAGTCGATCTGGCTTGCATTACCAAGACCTGGGTAGGTGACGATGCTAATCCGGTTTTAGAGGCCGCCGTTCCCCCCAGGTATACGGTAGTGCACTACCCCAGAGTGGAATGCAGGGGCAGAGGAGTGGGAAAGCCGGGATCCTTTGAAAGTGTGGCCGTGCATTGGGGGTCCAGGTGCAGGTTGCAGGATTCTCCTGATCTACCCCCCCCCCCGGGGTGGCAGGTGAATTCCTGCTGAAGGTAGCTGATTTCATCATCAGTGAAACGTTAGAGTCCCCCAGATGTTTAATTCTGGGGGACTTCAATGTTTGGGCTGATGATTAATCTTCAAGGCTAGGTTATAACCTCCTCCAGATGATGTCATCTCTGGGCCTGTCACAGGAAGTTTCCTCCATGACCCACCAGAGCTGCCACATGTTGGACCTTGTTTTTTCACTGGAGCTTGAGGTTACTAACCTGAAGACTGATCAAGTAATTTGGTTTGATCATTACACAGAGGAGTTCTTGTTTGGGGCACCCCCTGAGAGCCCTCCCTTTGCAGAGATGGTAAGCTACCGCCCTGTGAGGGATTTGACCCCAGAGGGATTTCTGGCAGTAGCAGATCTATCTAATGTGGGTAGTGCTTGCTTAGGGAATACGGTTGAAGCCGTCGCCGCCTATAATAGGGTGATGTCGGTAGCACTCGACTCTCTTGCACCAGTCCGTGTATGACCCAAATCCTCTCACTTAAGGTCCCTCTATTTTGATGAGGAGCTCAAGGCGATGAAGATTTTGGGTCGGAGGTTAGAGCACTGCTGGTGGAGGTCTGGGTTGGAGGTGGACAGACTGGCCCTGCACTCCCATTATGGTAATTATCTGGGGGCAATTGCCCATAAGAAGGCAGCGTTCCTGTCCAGGGAGATTGCTGCTGGGAAGAATCTACCAACCGTGCTCTTTTGGACTATGGACAGGCTTTTAAACCCAGCCTGTCTACAGTTGAAAAAAGCCTTTTCTGACGCTTTATGTGAAGAGTTTGCTCGTTTCTTCTCTGACAAGGTGTCCACCACCCAGCTGGACGTACCACCAGTGAGCCATAACATGGCCAACAGTGGTCACCTTGGGTGTCCGGAGAGCACTTTGCCTGGTTGGGGGGAGTTTAAACCAGTGGAGGCAACTGAGGTCACACGAATTGTTCTCGGGCTGAAGCATACATATTGTGAACTGGACACAGTGCTGACGCATTTCTTAATGAGATGTGTTGATACCGTTGGCCCAGTGTTTGCCTTGATTGTTCGGTGCTCTTGGAGGGGGTCTTCCCAGAAGCCGTGAAGGAGGCACTGGTTAGACCACTTCTGAAGAAGCCATATTTGGACTCTGACGTCAAGGTGGATTACAGTCCTATCTCCAACCTCCCATTCTTAGGGAAGGTTGTTGAGAAGGTTGTGGTGCTTCAGCTTGAGGAACACCTTGTGGCCTGTGATTTGTACGAGCCTCTCCAGTCAGGGTTTCATGCGAGGCATAGCACGAAACCACATTAGTTCAGGTGCATAATAACATCCCCAGGACTAGAGATCGAGGTAAGTGGACAATTCTTGTTCTCCTTGACCTCTCCTTAGCTTTTGACACAATACACCATTGTGTGTTGCTCAACTGCCTGACAGAATTCTGTGGACTCACCGGCACTGTCATCTGCTGGTTTGAGTCCTTTCTCATGAGTAGGAGGCAATGGGTAGTGATGGGGAATTCCTCGTCCTCCTCTAGCCTCCTGTCATGTGGAGTTCCTCAGGGTTCGGTCTTTACACCAATATTGTTTGCTGTGAATATGCTGCCCCTGGGAGAGCTCATTAGGAAGTACAGTTTGGGTTTTCATTTCTATGCGGATGATACCCAGCTGTACTTTTCCTTTGCCTCTGGGACATCGAATGTGGTGGAAGTGCTAAATGCATGTCTTGCCGAGATCAATGACTGGATGGCCTCCAGGTGGTTGCAACTGAACCCTGATAAGATGGAGGTATTGGTTGTGGAGTTGAACAGAGGGCATGATAGGATGGCCTCAGGTGCAGAAACAGGCTTGTTCATGGGACCTGTGCCTTTGAAGGCCTCCTCTAGGGTGCGAGATCTTGGTGTGACCTTTGACAGCGGACTAACATTTGAAGCTCAGGTATCATCCATTGTCCGGACCAGCATATACCATCTTTGGAATATCGCCAGGGTCCGCCCCTGGACCGCCCCACCTTGGTGCCCACCTTCGTGATGTCAAGGCTTGACTACTGTAATGCGCTCTACCTTGGGGTTTCGGGAGGTATCCTGCACAGGCTGCAGCTACTGCAGAATGCAGCCACCAGGGCAGTCGAAATACTGCCACGTCACCCTGGTGCTGCATGAACTGCACTGGCTACCAGTCAGGTGGAGGAACCTCTTTAAGGTGCACTTGTTCACCTTTAAGGCCCTACATGGTCTGGGCCCTGGCTACCTATCTAACCTTCTTTCGCCCGTTGCCTCGGTCCACTCCCTCCGCTCCTCCTCTAGGGGCCTCCTTGAGATTCCCAGAATGAGGTTGAAAACTGCCAGTGATAGAGCGTTTAGTGTCGCCGGCCCCGTCCTGTGGAGTTCTCTGCCACCACCTGTGCGGGAAGCCTCTTCAGTGGAGGTATTCAATGCCTGCCTCAAGACCCACCTGTTTAATCTGGCCTTCTGTATATTAAATCTTACTTTGGGATTGGCCACACCAGTTACTGTTTTTAGTTAGACCTTATTTAATTGTATGGTCTGCTTTTTTACCGCTTTATTGATAGTTGTATTGTTTGTGTACAGCGCCCAGAGCCGCCGGGATTGGGTGCCTGGAAAAATAAAATTTGCCTTGCTTCTGGATGGGCTCCATCAGCATTCCCATGGACTCAGAGATGAGATGGAGGATGCCCAGGAAGGACAAAAGGCCTTCCTCCATCGAGAGATTCCCTATTGACTCCGTGTCCACTGGACGGGAGCAAGCAAGGAATCATCGTTGGACTCCGAAGAGTCCTTGTACAGTGGCCGATTACCTTTATCACTCTTGACCTGCCGTGGTCGATCGGGTGTGAGGGTGACTGACAGCCGACGGGGAAGTCCCTTAGCTGACCGAGACTCCTTGGACAGGGCCCTGGACGGAGGCCATTGAGAGGGAGGCTCCACCATGATAGGTGGAGAGGCCAGTTTAGGCTGAGCCACAATGGTTTTCACTGACTCTGCAGGCAGAGGAGTGGTGTCGACCGGCTCCGGAGGCATAGGCGTCGGCCTAGAGGGCAATAGCCAGGTGATTGCCAGAGTAGAAGCTGGGGCAGGCTTCTGACCAGCCAGAACCAACTGTTGCCACATGAGGTCCTCGTAGCGTGGATACAACTTGCATCAAAGCATCTCCTCGGCCGAGGACAAAGAGTAGCAGTGCCACTTCTTGTGATGCTGAGAATGGCGTCTGTGGATTCTATGTGACTCACTAGAAGAAGATGACTGAGACCTGGACCGAGACCATCGGGGGGGACAGATGGGGCCACTCAGAGGGAGCCAGGGAGTGCTGTGGCTCCTCCTGGTCAACAGGAGCCTTGAGATCCAGCCCTTTGGGCTGGGTTGGCTCATCTGTCTGAAGGACCGGAGTCCTAAAAAGAGAGTTGTCGGCCTCATTGAGAGATAGCGGGTCGAGAAAAATGTCGGCTGGATCATCGGCTCCTGACTTGGCAGGCTGGACTAACGGGGGCACCATGAAGTCAGCGGCTAAGGCCGCGTTTTTTTGTTTTTTTTATTTAACCTTTATTTTCTTTTATGCAAAACATCAGTTCTCAATTCACAACATTTATAATGTGATGGTTAACTGATTAAGTATTTCATTCAAGTTTAATTTCTTATTCGTAGTACTTTAGCTTAGTTTATCTATGTTGTATATAACTAGCCTCTAATAGGAACTTCCACCATAAATAAAATTAACTCACAAATATAAAAAGTAAAAAACTACTTCTATACATACATATGCAGGCTAACAGTGCCAAACAATTTATTCTGGTTACCTTTAAGTTAATTATCTTTAAGATCAATGGCTTATTCCAGGTCTCCATTACAGAGTTTCCCAAGGGCTTGCTGTCAATTCCCATCTTGTTAAATTTGTTATTTATCATCTATATCACTTTGAGGGACAATCTTTTCCGACCATTCTCTTTTCGTCTGTGCTGCAGTACACCTGTTCCCTCAGCAGTTTCTCGTCTGAGGACACAGTCTGGCTTTATTTGCTCCTATGGCTCTCGTTACCTTTGTTTCCTTACCTACAATGATTCCCATTACTACTGTATAACTTGGTCATGTGTGGCTATGGGACAAAATCAGGGTAATTGTCTAATTGATGTCTTATCCATTTCTGCTATCTAGTTTCAAAAGATTTCATGCGGTTTAGCATTTTTTGTTGATACTCTTTCCAAAGTATATACTTCCCTAGCTATTGAGTTCCAGGTCTCCTTAGTGGGTGTGGTTGTAGTACCCCCACAAGCGAGTCACTGCCTTTAAAGCTGCCAGGATCAAAAGAGTGACCTGCCTGTATGTCATCTTATCCGTCCTCAATCCCTCAGTGGGGGTGAGCGTGAGGATATATGCTGGCGTGAGCAACTCTTCACATTTATATATTTTCTTAAGTTCTTGTATCACTTCTCCCCAATATACTGTGAGCCTGTCACATGCCCACAGCACATGGGTCTGGTCCACCTATGTGTGAATGCACCCTCCCCAGCAGTCTCCTGCCCCCCACCCCACCCCCTATTCTTGCTGTAATGACCAGGGTGTGAAAAAAACGCACCTGTAGCTTCCAAGTAAACTCCTTCCAGTATGATGAGCTCGAGGTTTTGTAAGATTGAAAAACCGAGCTCTGCCACTGATGTGGAGCTACATTCTCTTGCAGCTCCCTTTCCCATTTAATTCGTATTTGTTCTGTGGAATCTCTGGGGTGCTGCCTTAAGACTCTATAGGCTAGGCTAATTAGGTGTTCTGTGATAGCTCCACCCATCTGTGATTGAACTAAATATATCAGTGGGGATGGGTTTTCTGCTATTGAGGCTAGGTTCTCTTCATGAGGTTGTAGAAACCTTTTTAATTGTAAATGGGTGTAAAAGTGTTCTGTGGTAGACCATAGGTCCTTTGCAATACTACAAAGGAGTGCAGACCTATGGAGCCCACTAGCTGTGATATAAACCTTACCCCATGCTGCATCAACTGATGTAAAATCCTACCCCCAGTCCTGTTGGGAGGTAACTTAGCATCACCGGTGAGTGCCACCATATAAAGTTGCTCGGGGGGGGGGGGATAGGTATTTTTGTTTTGTTTTACGCCATCCTTGAATTGTTTCCCTGGTATATTGTGGGAATTTATTCAGTAGGTTACCTTGAGGAGGGCTTCCAAACAAAGCTCCCAGCAAGTTGTGGTTCTCATTTATGGCTTGTCTATCTGCTTCCAGTGTGCAATATATTTTGGGTTAAACCAGTTCGCTACTGTTCTGATCTGGGTGGCTAATGGTTAGTGCTCTAAATTAGGGAGATTTAGCCCACGTCTTCCCGTGTCAGCTGAAGTATTGTGTATCTGATCCGGGGAGGGTGTCCCTTCCAGATGAAGTTAGATATTAACTCATCGATTCTGAGACGCCATTTTGAATTAAGGTTAAGCAATGGAATCCTTGGACTTCAAAAAGCACGATTGGAGCCAGTGAGAGTCTGTCCCATGTTTGAAAATAAGTTTTATCTGGAGGTACCGGCAGGGTCTGTATAAAAAACAGGATGCATGGTAGTACATTCTGTATTACAGCTTCTATCCCTGTCAGGTTGCGAGGGCTGCAGAACCGAGGAGCCCTCCCTAACGGCAAGTGCACCGTGGAAGCACCCCCGAGCTTACCAACACAGTCGGGTCGGCGAGGGCTGCAGAGCTCAGGAGCCCTCTCAGCAACAAGGTGCACCGTGGAAGCGCCTCAAGCACCGAACAATCGGGTCACGAGGGCTGCAGGGCCAGGAGCCCTCCCTAGCAGCAAGGTGCACCATGGAAGCTCCCCAAGCACGAAACAGTTGGGTTGCAAAGGCTGCAGAGTCAGGAGCCCTCCCTATCAGCAAGGCGCACCGTGGAAGCGCCCCCTTCCCGAAGCACCGAAACAGGTACAGAGTCCAACTTCCAGCGCGTGTTTAAGGACAAAGGGCCAGCGGTTGGCGCCATTTCCAAATTCAAAATCTTAATGGACCTCCTACTGAAGAAGTCGGCATAGATGTGCAGATAGTTTTTATGCAACTGCTCGGTCTTTAAATCCTGCAGTTTTTACCTTGTTTTTTCCCTGTAGCCTTAATTGCACAGTGAGGGTCAAGTTATTTACTGCCTGTCTGCCTTTACTTTAAGACCCCTCTGCATAAGTTTATTTACCTCCTGCATAAGTTTATTTGTAGGAGGACCTGATCAAGTTATTTACTGCCAGTCTGCCTTTACTTTAAGACCCCTCTGCATAAGTTTATTTACCCCTCTGCATATGTTATTTGTATTGTACTGTAGGAGGACCAGATATTCAGTTAAACTCTCCATGGAGTCAGAGTCTTTGCCTGCAAAATCATAGAGCATGAATTACCTGGCTGTTTCAGTCGCTCCTCCCTCCCGGCAGACTATTTAATTCCCTCTCTCCTTTTCTCCGAAGTCGGGTCGTGAGAGCTGCAGAGCCAGGAGCCCTCCCTAGCAGCAATGCACACCATGGGCGCCCCGAAGCACACGAAACGGGTACAGAGTCCAACTTCCAGCACGTGTTTAAGGCCCCACGGCGTTGTGCGCTGCCCGCCACCACCCCACCACCGCCCTTGCTGATCTCCCAGTCTTATAGGCTTTCTCACGTGATCAGCCCACTCTCCCATTTGCAGCTTATCGGTTGCTAACACTAGAGGCTGCACTACCAGGACTTATCCTCTCTCCTCACTCTCTCTGACACTCCCCACTGATGCCTCGTCCCTGTAAGCCTGCTACGTGGATTTCTCAGCCTGTATCAAACCTGTCTCCACTTATTTCAAGTGCTTAACCTGCCACTGGCCTATATTGCTGCCTAAGAGCCCTTGTAAATATTCTTAGGTACCTTAACCTAAGCGGTTCTGTAAACTAAGGCTGCTAGCCTGTAATCATCAGGTATTACATTCCCCATCTTCTAAAAGCCAGACCACTCATCTCTCTGCAGCTTACGGTACAGCTATTATCCTTCTGCCTTAGACTTTCTACTACAATATAAGGTCTCCTACTGCCCCTGATTCACTTGTGCTTGCTGTGTTGAACCTCTCCCCTCATTATCCTAACTCCCCCTCTCCCTGGACTCCTGCAACTCCCTGAGTCCTGGGACCCATCTCAGATCTACAACATGAGGAACCTGTCACCGAGGGTTGCTCCTGCATACTCAATACTGATACAGAGGACTGCCCTCCCCCTTCCCTGTGGTTGTCTCTCCTCAGAGCTGCGCTGGAATCCGTCGCCTCTCCGACCCCTCAGTCGTGGGTGGATGGGTTAAACAAGCTTAGCCAAATCTCGAATGGACCAATCCTGAAGGGTAGCTGCTATTATTTATTCTCTCACCCCAATGAGTACGTCCAGCGGAGGCTCCTCCTCTTCCCCCAATCACTTCTGGCTACCTTGCCAGCCTCAAGCTGAAGGGTTGCTGCTATTATTCATCCCCCTACCTCAACAACTACGACCAGCGGAGGCTTCTCCTCTTCCCCCCAAGACTACTGGCTTTCATGCCAGGATCAAGCTGGTGCTAGGGGGGGACATTGAACTTAACCCTGGTCCCTACTCTCCAAATCTCACCCTTATCGACCCTGCCAACCCCCTCTGGGCCAACACCAGTGGACTCAAGTTTGTACACATGAATATTGGCAGCCTAAGGCACAAAATCCATGATCTGGAGGCTAGGACGGCACTGTACAAACCCGACATACTAGCTGTTACCGAAACATGGCTCAAACCTCAGATCCTCCCCCACGAAGTGGACCTAGCTGGCTACCAGGCCTTTAGAAAGGACCGAGCGGGGAAAAGAGGAGGTGGGGTTCTCATCTACCTTAGCTCTACCTTGAACACTTCACAGTTTGACCACCCCTCCCTCTATGGATCGCAGAGTGAGATCCTATTGATTAAAGTGCTCCTCGGTGACACCAAGCCCCTCTACATAGGGTGTGCCTACCTCTCGCCCCACTCAGCTGCCGACTCCCTAGAACCCCTAACCAACGCCCTCATGGAGCACCCCTTGGGGGAGATCATCCTCCTCGGGGACTTCAACCTAAACTGGCTTGCCCTAGGGTCTCCCACGACCAAGAATATAATACTCAACTCCCCACTTACCCAAATCATTGACGTGCCTACCAGGCACAACGCTAAGTCTGGCAACCATTCCTTGCTCGACTGGGCACTAGTCTCTTGCCCTGATCGCATACTGACTGCTGGGATCATGTCTGACTCTCTGAGTGACCACTCACTTATTTTCTGCACCTGGTCCAGCAAACCCCCCAAAACCTCTGCTCGGGTCATAGAAGCCAGGAATTTCAGCAGGTTTGTACCTGTAGACCTCTGCTCTGACTTGGGGACAATTGACTGGGACCCCATTGTCTCCCTCCCCTCACTCGATGAGGCGCTCGACTACTTCACTAACTCATTCCTGTCCTTGGCTAACCTGCACACCCCACGAAAGAAGCTCAGGGTACAGGGAAAGTGCCACAAATGGCTGAGCCCCAGCCTTAAGCAAACAATGCTACTCCGTGACAGGGCTTGGGGACTCTACAAATTCTCCGGCAGTACTCCTGACTGGGAGAAGTACAGGGAACTGAGGAACCTTTGCAAAAAAAACCTCCAAATAGGCTAAGTCCAGGTACCTAAGAGACCTCCAAACTAGCCACCTATGCAACCCTAAGAAATTCTGGGGTCACATTAACTCCCTTCTCAAGGGTACCACAAACGCACAAGACGACTCACTCCTGGTCAGGGATACTTTGATCAGTGACCCCTCTGCAGTTGCCGAAGCCTTCTGTGCCTCCTTCTCCAATCCAATTGGACCCTCCCCTCCAGCCCCCCGGGACTCCCTCCCACACCAACACGGACTGGGCACTTCCTCGGCCCAATTCCACCTGAAACTGGTCGAACCGTCCACTGTACTTCCGCTATTGCTCAAAATAAACCCTAACTCTTCCCCGGGGCAGGACCTGCTAGAACCTTGGCTGCTGAGACCTGCTGCCACATCTATCGCCTACCCTGTCACCCTACTCATCAACAGGTCATTCCACGAAGGAACAGTCCCAAGTAAGTGGAAGGTATCAACTATTGTCCCTGCCCACAAAAAAGGTCCCCGGGACATAGTGGGAAACTACAGGCCAATCTCCCTACTCAGCCCACTTGGGAAAGTGCAGGAGAGGCTCATATACAATCAACTGCAGGATTACCTTGAGCAGCACCTACTCCTTGCCGATGTACAACATGGCTTCAGGAAAGGCCATGGCACTGACACTGCCCTCATTCAGCTTACATCTGACATCCTCAAGGCCATGGACCAAGGCTCCACAATGGGAGCACTATTCATTGACCTATCCATGGCCTTTGACCTGGTCAGCCACGAACTTCTCCTCTCCAAACTCCATCGACTGGGACTGGATGAACACTCGCTGTCCTGGTTCGAGAGCTACCTGACCAATAGAACCCAAAAAGTCCACTGGAGAGAAACACAATCGGGCACAAGACCCATGGTCTCCGGGGTACCCCAGGGCTCGATCCTGGGCCCCCTACTATTCTCACTCTTTCTCAATGACATTGATGGAGACTGCATGCCTAGCAACCTCATCCTTTATGAGGACGACACTGTTGTCTACTTCAGCGACCCACACCCCAGTGTCATCTCCGCCAAACTGCAGGCCTGTCTCTCTGCTCTTGAGGTCTGGTTCACCTCTAATTCTCAGAAGCTGAACGAAGACAAAACCAAGGCCGTCCTGTTCTGGACCAGACACCTGGGCACTGACAGAAGTGAGTTACTCAAGCTCACCACTCCTCTAGGGAGGAGAATAGAGGTCATTGACAAGTTCAAATACCTTGGGGTCCTCCTTGACCAGAAGCTGACCTATAAATCCCACATCCACTCCTTAACCCAATCCATCCACCCACCAGAGGCTTGGTCTCCTCTACTGTCTGGGAAACTCCCTCTCTGGCAAGGCGCGATGAGCCATAGCCAACTGCAACCTCCTCCCCACAATCCTAGATGGGGCTCCCTTACTTCAGTTCCTCCGAGAGACAGAGCTCAACAAGCTCTCTATGCTGTACCACAGAGTGGCCCACTTTGCAACAAACGCCCCCCCAAGAAGGCATCACTGTGAGGCCCTTGCGGACCTAAACTGGCCCACCCTACGACACAAACTGGCCTACTCCTCTGCCTGCCTGGCTTTCAAATTCACCTCCTTCGGCCCTCCTCCACACCTGCGTGACCTGCTCACCCCAAAAGTCCAGCACCGAACCCTTCGATCCTCAGCTACTTGTCCCCTTGACATCCCCCGTGTTCGCACCAACCAAGGCAAGTGCTCCTTCCACTACGTTGCTCCCTACTTATGGAATGCCCTCCCAGCAAGTCTAGTCGACAAGCCTTCTCTCCCAGCATTTAAATCAGGCCTCAAAGCGTATCTTCTGGAACTTGGTCTCTGTGGATGCAACCGTTAGCACCCGATCGGGCCTACTCCCTCGCTACCTCCAGCGTAACCACTTCCGCTCTCCGTAAGAATCTCTTATGAAAAATGCTAAAGATACTGCATATCTGTATTATTACCTGTGAGCTTTTTGATATCGTCTGTCTCTGTGCCAAACGTTCGATACTTTCTCTCTAACATGTATCACCCTAAACTTCTGTATATTAATACCTATGTATGTATTCTCTGTAACTAAATAAGTATTAAGCTAAAGCTACTCTACTGTGGCACCTATGTATTCTACTCCTTATTATGTATCACCTAATATCACCGTATATAAATTCCTATGTATGTATTCACTGTAACTATATATGTATCAGCTAAAACTACTGATTAATGTCACCTATGTATGAACTCACTGTAACTAATTCTGGGTCCCCCCTGAAAAAGGGATCTCTGGTCTCAGTGGGCTCACCCAGTTACCAAAATCTAAATAAAATAAAATAATAAAAATAAATAAATATTTAAGAAGCTCAAAGGCAATCTAGAGCATTTAGATAGCTCTTCTGTTAGTTGCTGGATCAGGGGTTCGTAACTTAACAGATCTGTCACCATTAATTTTTTGGGCACTTTTATCCCCAGGTATCTCATTGCAAACCTACTCCATTTAAAAGGGTATATTGTTTTCAAATGAGAGGGAGGGGCATAGTTGTAGGTCAGAACCTCTGTCTTTTGTTCATTTATTTTGTATCCCGCCAGTTGTCCAAAATATTGTATTTGATCCCATACTGCTGGGATAGATGTTTCTGGTGAGGCTGTCAAGAGGATGCCGTCTACAAACAGGGATATGATATGTTGCCTTTCCCCGACCTGTAATCCCTTTATAATTACTGGTGACCCCCTTTATCAACTTGTTTTCAGGGTCTCCAAAACGCCGTAATAACTCGAAATCGAGTTGTTACAGCATTCTTTAAAATGTCCTCTCAGTAGCACTGTCACTTATCTGTAGCGTGCAATGCTATTGGTCACTCACCTCTGGGCGGGCCGAATATCGGTAAAACATGGCGAAATTTTCGCGATCAACAGCTTACTCCGTGTCAGGTACTGTAATCCAACCCCGCTGCAGTAAGTTATTTCTATTAGGTTAATCCTGCCTATAGGGGTAAACAATTTGACAAAAAAAAATTATCTGGTTGATCCTGAAGTGGTCGCGCTTTGGTTGAGGCTTCCGTTGACCCAGCGCACTCACAGATGGCCATTGTTGCACTTCGGTCGGAGCTTGTGATTGACCCACCACACTCGCAAATCTGACTGCTTCCTTGTAGTCCGTAATGATAGGATTTAAGGTGGAGGTAACCTCGCGGGTGACTGGCATTTGAGCAGTTGTTTCATTTTGTGTTTTGCTGTGCTTCGCCGCTGCCTTTTGACATGTCTCCGTATCCCCCCTATTTCTTCTACCTGCTGTCTGCTGCAAACGTAGTCCAGTGTGTAACTGCACCTGCTTCTCCTGCATTGTGCCGCGCTCCGCCGTGTAGTGCAGTGGGTCCTGCGCAGCCCTCTTCCATTCCGGCTCGGCCTCTACTCGACTCCGCTTGTGCCGCTAGGGAGCTGTAGGCCTTATATCGCTCCGTGAATGACACCGAAGAATAAACTGCAGTGAGCGAGGGTACGGATGAATATTAGCTCGTTTACTGATGACAAAGTACCTGTGTGATTTGTGTGATTTACTCACTGTGGGGTTTAAGACCTTTTGTTACTGGATGGGGGTTAGGGACTGCTGCAACTGTCCTGGGTTGAGAGTAAGTAAGATTTACAGTACAAACCCTGCACCAGTAAGTATAAAAAATTAAAAATAAGTAAATGTGTGTTCATGGATTTTTTTTACACACCCTCGGTGTGTGATGACCTCAAACCTCTCGAGCTTCACTCTCGAGGTTTATAGGTCATCACACATCTTGGGTGTGCAAAGAAAATCCATAACACACAGTTGCTTATCTATTATTCTCTATATTTCTGGTTGTGCTCTTATGGTATCCACCAGAAGTTCCAGATATGAAGCGAACAAGAGATGGGACATGGGGCACCCCTGACGTGTTCCCCTGGAGAGTTCAATCAAATCCGATATGGAACCATCAAGTTTCAGATATGCTATGGAGTCCTTGTATATGTTTTTCAGTTGTGGGATTAGCACCTCCAGTATGCCAAATTTCGACAGGGTCACCCATAAAAACGTCCAGGCTACCCTGTCGAATGCTTTTTCAGCATCCAAACCCAGGAGCACCACAGGGATTCTGTGAGTGGATGCACACTCCACCAACAACAATGTGCGCCGCACCATGTCCTGTGCCTGCTTGCCTGCTCCTTATAAAGCCCACTTGATCCGGGTCAGTGTGGGAAGTAGATTATCCAGTCTAAGGGTTTATATAGACATATACAGTTTGTAATCATAATTTAGCATTGAGATAGGTCTGTATGAAGCCGGGTGTCTGGTATCTTTCTGGGGTTTGGGTATCGCAACTATCACTGCGTATCTCCAAGTGGGGGGGGTCTCTCCCTTCTGGACCACATGGTATGTTGAGAGGAGAGGTAGGATCACTAGGTTTTTAAACTGTTGGTATCAATTTGGTCCTGGTGCCTTTTGGGTCTTAGCTTTCTTTAAGTTTTGTTTAATTTCCTCATTTGTAATTGGGGCTAGTAATGTATCAGCTTGTGCCAAGACCGCGGTTTTGACCGCGGTAGAAACCGAAGTTTCCTGAGACCGAGACCGCTCTCGGTCCCAAGAATATTGATGATGAGTCTTCTCTTTGTCTTTTGACTCCTTTTTCTTTTCGCGAGAGTGCGAGCTGTGAAAAGCTGAAGGGCCCTCTCCCCTGGTCGGGAGAAACTAGCACAGCTCCTTGAAGGAGCCTGTAGAGACAGAGCCCAAATTCAAAGGGACAAAAGTGGAAACCAAAGAGAATTGTTCAGTGGCCCAAGCCTCCTCCTCCTCCTCGAACGCCTTCATCTGTTCAAGTTGCTTGGCAGACCCCGTGGCCATGGAGACCACCCAACAGGCTTCTTTGGATTTGACCAGTGGGTTCCGTTTTTCCGGGTGGCCCAACTGCAAATGGGCAAGACGGTCATTGAGCACGTTAGGTTGAAATGAGTGACAAACATCGCATGCCTGGATACCATGCTCGTGACCCAGGCAGTACACACACGTGGTGGGCAGGTTGGTGCGCAACATCTTCTGCCCACAGGGGCACTGGCAAATCCTGGGCAAGGATTTTCCTCCATCGCGGTCATGATCGAAGAACGATCTGATGAAGAAACTCTTACGAGTTAAAGTTTTGGAAGAAAATCCGAAGATCTGAATGCCAGGTCCTACTCAATGTGGGAGCGGTAAGGAGGGAACCTGCTTCTTCAGGCGGAAAGGAACATCTGGCATCATGGGGTGGAGCTGAGGATTATACCACCCGGGTGGGTGGGAGGAGCCAGCTTGAAGACTTTCTGATGCTCCTTAAAGGGAAAGGACATGCCAGACAGTGTGGCTACAGCAACATATTCATGTCCCTAGAAAGTGGCAGTGGCAGACAATCTCACCCTGGATGTAATAATAGGGAACAATCTCCAGAAGGGGGTGGTATGTGTGGTTACCCGCAGTCAGATGGCAAATGCCAATTGTAGTTCCCTAGACCTCATAGAAGCCCCTGTGGAAAACAGTGGGAGGCTGTTTCCCAGCCTGTGTCTCCTGGCATGGAGAATAGTGAAAGGGTGGTAGGACTTTCCCATGTAGCAGTTCACAAAACACCTACAGATTACTCTAAGGAGGGAAGGGTAGCCAATGGTCAAATGGTTAGGGATGGCAGTGACCCTGAATGCCTTGACACTAGAGCTATGGACCCTAGCTTAGAAACTGAAGGGGATATGTCCCATGCCTTGGGAAAATGTACAGATTTTGTAGCTGCTCAGAGGACTGACCCTGGTTTGGAGAGTCTGATGGGACACAGGGAGGTGACGGGAGACATAGGGTGTTTTGGGACAATGGACTATTGTATACGTAGGACATAAGGACAGAGGGAGGGGTGATGGGCAGGCAGCTTGTCCTTCCCCAGGGGTACCGTGTGTGGTTGCTCAAGATCGTTCATGATATCCCCATGTCCGGACATCTGGGAATTGCGCGCAACATGAGGCAATTGGCCCAGAATTTCTATTGGTCCAACTTCACCCAGCAGGCGAAGGACTATTGCAGGTCTTGTCACCGGTGCCAACAAATAGGGAAGGCAGGTAGTAAAACCCAAACCACCCTAATTCCCTTGCCCATTGTAGAGGAACCATTCCAGAGGGTAGGAATGGATACTGTGGGACCTTTGAGTACCTCCAGAAGAGGTGTATCCTGATGGTGGTCGATTATGCTACCAGATACCCAGAGGCAGTTGCCTGTTCCTCACATAGGACTGACAAAGTGGCCGATCTCTTGCTATGGATTTTCTCCCGTGTCAGGTTTCCGCAGGAGGTTATCATTGATTGAGGGGGTTCCTTCATGTTGGACCTGATGAAGTATTTGTGGGAGAAGTGTGGAGTAGTGCAGAGATGCACACCTTATCACCCACAAGCCAGTGGACTTTGGAAAGGTTTTATGGTACCCTAAAGTCGATGCTCCAAACGTTTGCTGAACAGCATGGAGGTACTGAAAGAAATACCTTCCCCACCTGTTGTTTGCATACAGGGAGGTGCCCCAAAAGTCAACAGGGTTTTCCCTCTTCGAACTCTTATATGGACGCAAGGTGTGTGACCCCTAGACTTGGTCCAGGAAGATTGGGAAGGCAAGCATGCCACCCAGGGAACTCCCATAGTGGACTATGTCCTGAAGTTTAGGGAAAAGCTGAAGGAGCTTATGGAAGCAGCCCAGAGCAACCTCTCAGCCACCCAGAAGAAGCAAAAGATCTGGTATGACTGCAGAGCCAGAGCGTGCTCGTACAGTGTAGGTCAGGAAGTCATGGTCCTAATCCCGGTCTGGAAGGATAAGCTGCAGGCCGAGTGGGCCGGACCATACAAAGGACTCGGACAAGTGAATGACATAAACTACATTGTAGAACTGCCTGACAGGAGACATACCCATAGAATTTACCATGTCAACATGATGAAGCCATATGCAAATAGGGCTGACATGGTATTTGCAGTGTGTTGTCCTGAGGAAGGGACAGATGAAGCAGACCCCCCTACTGAACTTGCAGGAGGAAAGCAAGTGTGAGTCCTCTGGGGAGGCAATCAAACTGTTGCCACAGTTGACCCTGGAACAGTCCCAGGAAGTGAGGGAGGTTTTAGGGGACTTTTCCCCTTTGTTTATGGCCAAGTCGGGACGTACCCCCTTAGTGACACATGACACAGACACAGGAACCAAGCACCCATCTGATGGACAGCTTACTGGGTGTCCGAGGCCATCCTAAAGGACATTAGGAGGGAGGTGGAGGAAATGCTGGATTTAGGGATGATCCAGAAATCCCAGTCCCTGGGACTCACCCGTAGTCCTTGTCCCAAGTTGGATGGCTCTACTCGCTTCTGTGTAGACTATCAGACATTCAGTGCAGTCACGAAGTCTGATTCCTACCCAATGCCACGGATGGACAAACTACTGAACAAGTTGGGAGGGGCACCATATCTCGCCACCATTAACCTGACAAAAGGGTATTAGCAGGTGGAGTTAACTGACGGAGCTAGGAAGAGGTCATCCTTCATCACTCCAATAGGATTATTCAAATTCAGGGTAATGCCTTTTGGAATGAAGAACACCCATGCCACCTTCCAAACGTTGGTGAACCAGGTGTTACATGGTACTGAAGAATACGCCGTGGTGTACCTGGATGATATTGTCATCTTCAGTGACAGCTGGAAGGAACACCTGTCCCATCTGAGGGAAGTGTTGGGCAGGATACAGAGGACAGGGCTCACTGTCAAGGCTGAAAAGTGCCAGGTGGCCACGGCAGAGGTGGCACACCTAGGACATGTAGTAGGGCGGGTGCAGCTTCACCCTAATCAAGTCAAGGTTGAGGCAATAAGAGGGGTGGCCGAGGCCAGAAATCCAGAATCAGGTTCAGAGTTTCCTAGGGAGCGCTAGGTACTATCATAGGTTTGTACAAAATTACAACACCCTGGCAGCTCCCCTATCTGGCCTGATAAATAAAAGAATGCCTAAAAAGGTAAAATGGGAACCAGCCTATGAACAAGCCTTTACATGTCTAAAGGTGGCACTGTGCAGTGCTCCTGTGTTATCCAGTCCAGACTACAGTAAGCCATTTGTAGTCCAGACAGATGCCTCAGATGTGAGGATTGGAGCAGTACTTAGTCAGACCTCTAGACAAGGGAAAGATCACCCAATAGTGTACCTTAGTAAAAAGTTGCTTCCTCCAGAGCAGGTCTATTCCACAGTCGAGAAGGATTGCCGTACGCTGATATGGGCCCTGAAGAAGTTAGAGCTGTATCTCTACGGGAGGCACTTTGAGGTACAGCCCAATCATAACCTCCTGGTGTGGCTGACTCAGATGGGGAAGATGAATGATCATCTTTTAAGATGGAGTATTGCCTTACAGGGCTGTGATATGACCATTACCCACAGGGCCGGATCAGTGAATGCCAATGCAGATGGGATATCCCGCCAGTTAGAGCAATGAACAGAATTTGTGAAACTCATACCATGCTAGGGATAGATTCCCACAAATTCAGTCTAGGAGGGAGGGATGTAGAGAACTAGCCATCTGCCAATCATTATTCGCAACATATATTTATGTTATATATTGTATCATGTGATTTCCGTATATGCCCATGCCAGTATTAATTCAAGGCATAGGGAAAGCCTATATTTTTTTTAAAGGGATGACCTTTTGACCCGAACACTACCTGTTTTGCCAGGAAGTGAGATTTTTATTCCCAGGTTCTTTTAGCAGAGATGTGCCAAAAGCCATTTACCTGCCATAAACATGCACTACAGAAGCAGAGTGTTTTGATCTCAGGAACTATGATAGGATATCACATTTTATAAGGCCCAAGAATGTTTTTGCCAGGAAATACCTTCCTAACAGGCCTCTGTGAGGTAATTAAAAAAAAAGGCACACATCCTTCTAGCAGTACAGTGTAAAATTTACTTCCAGCATGTTACTGTAAGAACTCAAGACTTCAAAGAGATTAATTCTGAACTGTCGTAAACCATGCTGTGGGTCACTGGTGTAAAAATTAGACTGGTTTCCTGATGACTGGAACTCTTATGACACTGCAAATTTCAGAAAGGTAGTTAAGCTCTCCAGCACAGAGCAAGTGGGTCATTCTGTTTTTGGACTTTCTCCTGAGCACAACAGAACTGCTAAGCTGCTACACAGAAAAAGGACTTTGAACATTTTCATCTTTAAGGTAGGGAAGTAAATAAAAGTGTTAAGGTGTTTAAACTGTATACTTTCCAGAATTTGTTTCCATACTGTAACCAAAGTAAAGTACAGTTATGTAAGAACTTACCATAACAGTAGATCTTCGAGAGGAGCTCTTGCAGCAGGTAACACATATAGGACTATGCAGCCAAGCACTAGGACCCCACAGAAAAATTTCTAGGTAGCAGTCCAAGGCGGGAAACCGCCCACTGACGTCGACCTCACCCTGATGTCCCAAGTGGTATAAAAGGAGCGGTTCCCCAGCACCACCTCAGTTCGTCCCAACGGAGACCCAGCTGAAATACAGGATGAGGAACCAAGGAGGATCTCCCATCCCCCAGAGAGAAATACAGTTACATAGCCCCGGGGGCAGGTAGGAGGGAAAACCAGCTGCTGCAAGAGCTCCTCTCGAAGATCTACTGTTATGGTAAGTTCTTACAGACAAAGGTGTCGGCAGTCACATGCAGTGTACGCGATTGCATACACTTATCTGTGAGGTGGGTGCCATTTCGCTATGTTCCGCCCACCCAGCCAGCTCCCTTTGTTGGCAGTTCTTTGCTGCCACTCTGGGGGCTAAAATGAATATGGGCCAATTCCGGGATAAAAGCGTTGGGCCAGTGGGGTGTAAAGCTGGCTGATGGCTTCATGGCAACATACCTCATTGTTGTTTCAAGTCCCGAATTTGCTCCTGGTTGAAGTCTGTGGTGCCCCTCCATTTCTTTCCCACCCAGTACCGCCGCCCTTCCTGGAGCAAACCCACGTGGTCCACCACGCTAAACACCATCGCTTTCTGTATTTTCTGACCACTGCTGCATGTAACTATTTTGTCGCATGGACCTAGCATGTTTATGTCACAGGTGGTGACGTATGTGCCCTTGCAACCAATGACAGGGCACAGCTCGGTCTGTTGCTCTCACTCGCACCTCCACCCCCTTGGACCTGAACTTTTCTGTCCCCCCTCAGATTCGAGGCAGTCAAATAAAAGGAGCCTGTCTAGCACTCCTAGCACCTTCTGCAGCCGAGGAGAGTTCCAGAGCGCCAGAGAGAAAACCATCAGTGAAGCCACTATCGGATGTTGTGGGATTCCTGATTGAGCCTCAGTCGAGACAACACCACAGCCAAGCCAGCCAGTAGAGTGAGAGAGCCCAGCCACTGCCAGCATTAGTTCACTGCATTTGTGTTTGCTGCCAGCTGCTGCCAAAAAATAAACAAAAGAGCCTAATCACTTTTTTACTGAACTTCATCAGTAAAATTGAAAAGAGCAGCAGCTATTCACTGTTCAATCAATGGCAGTGCAACCCCGAGCAGTGCACAGACAGCAGTAAAGGATATAAATTCTTGAGTCTGACAAGCCTCCTTCTGTTTAGCAAGCAAGGTATGTTTTTTTTTTATTATTATTTACAAATTCAGTTGCAAAATTACATGATGGTCCGACTATTGTGCTGCCATGGTTGGTTGGTTAAGGCTGAAAATACATAAATATGGGTTTTAAGACCCCCTTTTTGCTTACAGATTAGCACAAAGTAAGGTGAGTTGAAACCTGAAACTCCATTTCATTGTTGTTTCATCAAAGGAAGCTTTTGTTAATAGATGACTTTACTGAAAAATGTACTCATTTGAAATTAAGATGCCATTTTTGTACATGCAGTTTTTTTCATGAATTATTTAACTAGAACTATGCAATACAGAATTTCCAAAAGAGTTGGAACCCATGTATGAAAAATAAGACCTCAGAGTTTGTGAGCCTTAGTGACCATAGAGTTGAGGAAAAATAGAAAATTGTGCATCAAAAACAACAAAACATCTTGAATGTTTATGTCTGAAATTTATGTGATCAATCGGGTAGGGTGATTTCTTCAAGTGTTTTCTGGAAAGGAAGAACACTGTTTAAATTGGTAATAAAATGGGTTCAGTATCAAGCAAATGTGACTTTTTCATTACTTTAAACCCTGTTTTTTGACTCACAAGCCCATTTTCTTGAGATACAACCTCCACTTTCATGACACTTGGTCTCAGAATGAGTCAAACTGTACATAGATTTGCAGAGACATCCTAAAAGGCAAGCTACAAATCTGGGGACAATGCAGGCTGCCAGTCACACCAGTTGGTAGCCAGTTGGTCCTGGCTACTGCACGGTTTTACAATCTTTTTTGTAATTAGGGGGCCACAGAGTTTCAGAGAACAACTCGTCATTCTTTGTTGTTAGTACAGTCAAAGTGGTGAACAAGTTTTGGGATGCAGCCACGTCTGTAAAATGGAATGGGCATTGGTCATACAGATACAGTACACTGTATACAACATTCTTTACACAATAAAATGGGGGTTTTTGTGTGTTCAGTAAACTACGAGAAACCAGGGGAACTGTACAGGCACAGGCATGAAACCAGCTACCTGTTGTTTCAAAGAAGTTGTTCCATCCCTTGACACATCAGACATCGTCTGTATGACATTTAATGTGTTTTGAATATAGTGTGGAATAGTGTTGGTTCTTTAGGATTGGAGAGCAGTTTGCCTATTTAGGGCTGTAGGTGGCTTTCAGACTGTGGAATGGAAGGCAGTTCAGGTGGCATTGGGAATGGGCTTGGGTGGGTTAGGTAACGTGGCAGGCAGTGTATGTTGGAGGATGGAGAGTGTTTCCATAAAATGACAAATGATTTGTACGTACAAGCATATGGAGAGAGGGAGATTAATGCCTGTCTGCCTGAACACTCCTAATGTACAGCTCTGCAATGTATGTTTTTGTATGCACGAGGAACACGTCTGCAGAGATGCAATGGTTCCCACACTGTTTTGAGCTTGTGTATTTATCTGTTCAGACTTCAACGTTTATTTCTGATTCTGCATTTGAGAATATTGTGGATTTTAGCGTTAAAGTCTTAACTGACAGCATATTGTGGCAGCATGTTCTTTGTATTAGAGCAGAGAGGTATGGTTTGAGGCTTTTGTGTGTGTGTGCGAGGGGGGGTTTCATGAAAAAAATTATATGTGCACTGCAGCATATAGAGAGACAGAGGGAGATTAGTTCCTGAATGTTCCCTAATGTACAGCTCTCCAATGTATGTTTCTGTTTGAATGAGGAACACATCCTCAAACACAGGTATACGAGCTCAAAACTGTGTGGGAACCACTGTATTTACCATTCAAACTTTATTTCTGATTCTGCATTTTAGAATATTATGGTTTTGGGCTATAAAGATTGAACAGCATGTTCTTTGTATTGGAGCAGAGAGGTATGGCGTGATGCTTTTGTGTGTTTGTGAGGTGGAGGTGGGGGGGGGGGTGGAAAGTGTTTTCTTGAAAAAACTCCAGCATATAGATAAAGACAGCGGGAGATTAGTGCCTGGATCATAATGCTCCCTAATGTACAGCTATCCAATATATGTTTTTGCGAGTAATGAGGAACATGTCCTCAAACACGGAGATACAAGCTCAAAACAGTGTGGGAACCATTGTGTTTACCTGTTAAAAGATTATTTCTGATTTGACATTTTCGAATATTATGGATTTTAGCTTTAAAATCTAAATATTGACAACATATTCTTGTTAACTGTGGTTCAGAGCTCAGTACTCATGTTACATACTGTAGCTGGATGCTGAAGGTTGTGCTTGGATACAGAGGCCAGACCAGTAAGTAGGATAATGCTTATAAGGTATTAATAGTATGAAATGATTTGTGCTTAGGTACTTGGCATAGACATGAGCAAGTCAGTGATTATGGTACGTATGAACTGGATAATATGCAAGATGATTAGATGCATGAACTGATGAGTCACGTGTTATGACTTGATAGTTTTGGCCTTTCTCTGTATCCCACCGTAGGAAGGATGCTTAGTTCAGTATTTTGAGACCTCCCCGGTGGGATAAGAGTGCCAGAGATTGGAGAAGGAGGAAGCATCAGGGGAGGAAGGAGGCAAGTGCGACTCGCTCTAAGCAGGGCGGTGCGCTGCTTGCAGGAATAAATAGGATGTGGTGGAGGAGCTCTTCCCCCACTTAACTACGGGCATAGCCCTTAATTTAACTGTGGTTCAGAGCTCAGTGCTTATGTTACATACTGTAGCTGGATGCTGAAGGTTGTGCTTGGATACAGAGGCCAGACCAGTAGGTAGGATAATGCTTGTAAGGTATTAATAATATGAAATTATTCGTGCTTAGGTACTTGGCATAGACATGAGCAAGTCAGTGATTATGGTACGTATGAACTGGATAGTATGCAAGGTGCTTAGATGCATGAACTGATGAGTCACTTGTTATGATTTGATAGTTTTGGCCTTTCTCTGTATCCCACCATAGGAAGGATGCTTAGTTCAGTATTATGAGACCCCCAAAAAATAATGATATCCACGATTGTTCATAGATACATAGATACATAGACAGTGTCGGCAGATAAGGGCCTATGGCCCACCCAGTCTGCCCATTTAAGTTTGTAAGTTCAGTTTATGTTTTCCAGGAAGTCTGTTGCCCCTTACCCCTGACCTCCAGAATTCCTTTATGTCTATCCCATGCATTCTTAAATCCCGTGATTGTTTCAGCCCCACCACTTCCTCTGGCAGGGTGTTCCACTTGTCCACCACCTGTTCTGTGAAGAAATTCTTCCTCACGTTTCCTCTGAATCGTCCTCCCTCCAACTTCATCCCATGCCCTCTAGTCCTGGAACATCTTTTCGCTTAAAATAGTGCATTCCTGCACCTGTTCCTCCCTGTAAGATACTTGTATGTCTCTATCATATCCCTCTCTCCCTCCTCTCCTCCAGGGAGTACATGTTCAGTGCCTTCAACCTGTCCTCATAGGACTTGTGATGCAATCCATGCACCATCTTTGTTGCCCTCCTCTGAACCTTCTCTACCCTGTCTATGTCCTTACGTGAGGTAAGGTCTCCAGAACTGCACAGTGTTCTCCAGGTGCGGCCTTACTAGTGTCTTGTATAGTGGAATTATGACCTCCTTTCCTGCTGGTGATGCCCTGCCTATGCATCCCAGCATCCTATTTGCTTTACCTGCTGCCTTGTCACTGTTTTCCTGCCTTGAGGTCATCAGAGATGATAACTCCAAGATCCCTTTCCTGCTTGGTGCATGCTATATCCTCACCCCCCAACTGATATATTGTGCCAGGGTTTTTGTGCCCCATATGCATTATCTTGCACTTCCTTGCATTGAATTTCAACTGCCAAACCCCTGACCATTCTTCAAGTTTCTGCAGGTCCCTTCTCATTCTGTCTACACCCTCTGGTGTGTCTACTCTGTTACAGAGCTTTGTGTCATCAGCAAACTGTGAAATTCTGCCTTCTAGGTCCTGCAAGTAATTCACTGATGAAAATATTGAATAGTACCGGTCCCAGCACTGATCCTGTGGTACCCCACTGGTCACTCTTCCCTCTGTGGAGTGACAGCCATTTACCACCACCCTCTGTGTCCTGCTGCCCAGCCAGTTACCTACCCACCGCACTACTGTCCTGCCCACACCCATATTCCCCAGTTTGTGCAATAGTCTTCTATGTGGCACAGTGTCAAAGGCCTTGCTGAAGTCCAGATAGGCCATGTCCACTGCCCTCCCTGATCCACCTCCCTAGTCACCCAGTCAAAAATTCAATGAGGTTGGTCTGACATGACCTTCCCTGGTGAAACCATGCTGCCTTGGTCCTGTAGTCCATTGACAACCAGATGTTCCACCAATCTCTCCTTCAGTAGTGCTTCCATGATCTTCCCTACTCACGAGGTGAGGCTGACTGGTCTGTAGTTCCCCGCTTCCTCTTTGTTCCCACTTTTATAAGGGGACTACATCTGCTATCCTCCAGTCTTTGGGTACCTCCCTGTTTCTAGTGATCGGCTAAACAGGATAGCAAGAGGTTCAGCCACCACCTCTCTTAGTTCTTTAAGGACCCTGGGTGCACCCATCTGGCCCCATTGCTTTATCAACTCTTATTACTTCCAGTTCCTTCAGGACCCTTTCTCGTGTAAAGGGACTTGTGTCCATTTCTGCACCATTCTCACCCTTGTACTCCATTCAGACCCATTACCTCCTCTTCCTCAGTAAAGACTGAGCAGAAATACCTGTTCAATATGTCAGCTTTACTGTTGTCATCCTCCACACAGCCCCATCCTCCCCTTCAGTCTCACTATCCCTCCCTTTGCCTTTCTTTTTCACTTATGTACCTGTAAAGGTTTTGTCCCTCTACCCACTGATTTTGCAATGTGTTCTTCTGTCTGAGCTTTGGCTTCCTTACTGACCTCCCTGCCTCCCTTTGCTTCTCCTGGTACTTCTCCCTATCCCTTCTGCCTGTGTCTTTTTGTATTGCCTGAATAGCAATCTTTTGGCTTTCACTTTCTTTGCTACCTCTTTGGAAAACCATAATGGTCTCCTCTTCCTTTTCCTCTTGCTAACCTGCTTAATACATAATTATGTTGCTCTTGTAATCCCCATTTTAAATACTTCCCACTGTTCCTCAACCCCTGATTCCTGCCCCATTCCCCTTAATGCCTCTTTCAAGTATCTCCCCATTTTCTCAAAGTTTGCTCCCCTAAAATCCAGGATACGTGTTTTTGTGTGGTTTGGTTCTGTTCTTTCTGTGATTTCAAACCACAATGACTGGTGGTCACTGTTACCCAGGTGCTCCCCCACTGTTACCCCCATCACACTGTCCCTGTTTGTAAGCACAAGATCCAGTATTGCTTTCTGCCGTGTTGGTTCCATGACCAGTTGCTTGAGGAAGGCACCCTGAAGGGAGTCTAGGATAAATCTGCTCCTAGTTGATGCTGCTGCTGGGATGCTCCAGTCCACGTCTGGAATATTGAAGTCTCCAACCAGTACTACCTCACCCTTGTCTGCCATCCTCTGGATGGCTAGCATCAGCTCCCTATCTGTTTCTTCCTCCTGGGCTGGTGGTCTATAGACCACACCTATGAGGATGGCTGGCCCCATTTTCCTTTCCAGCTTAACCCACAGTATCTCTCCCCCATTTTGTTCCTCCTGGATCTCTGTGGCCCCTATGTCATTTTTCACATACAGTGCCACTCCTCCTCCCTTCCTGCCTGCCCTGTCTCTTCTGAATATGGTGTAGCCAGGTATGGCCAACTCCCAGTCATGGTTATCATTACACCAGGTTTCAGTGATGGCCACAATGTCCAGGTCTGACTGCACCATGACAGCCTCAGATCTTCCATCTTGTTGCTAAGGCTCCTGGCATTTGCACACATGACTTTCCATGATTTGACCTCCTAGACTGTTTGGCTGTTCTACTCCAGCCCCTTCCTTGGTTGTCCTTTATCCCTGGTTCTCCTTGCTGTCCCTTCTGCTGAATTTGCCCTATTCTGCCTATCCAACTCCTGGCGCTAATCTCTATCTTTTGCCCTTGGCTAACCTCCACATCCTTTCCTTCCATTTCTCTGGGTACCTCTATTTGGTTGTCCCTGTTTGGCAGTGTGGCATATGAGTTCTTGAGTGGAATAGGATCTGGGATGTGCCTCTGCCTGACTGGTCTAACCCTCCTGAGCCCACTGTCATCCAAGTACTCTCGTTCTCTGCATCCTTTGAGGCACCTGCATTGGACTGAGTGGTCTCTGGATAGGGGTGATGGTACTCCTGACCCAGTTTACTTCCGCTCTGAGTCTGGCTACTTCATCCCGCAGTCCAGAAAGATGCATGCAGATAGGCAGCACCTCAGTGTCCAGAAGATCTGCCTGAATATGGCTGCCCCACAGCCACTGCATTGCACCTCCCCACATTATACTGCAATTATACTGCTATTCCACTACTTGTCTGCTACTGAAGCTCTCCTAGTTCTCTTTTATTAATTTACTGTCCTAAAAATCCTGCCACTGTTCCTCTATAATATTTGAAAATACATACACTCTATCTCACCTCTTTATCCTTACCATCAAAAGGTAACTACAATCACAATAATCTACCTTCTACTAATACAGATTCTATCACAGAATCAGAGCACAATGCAAAACATCTGCTACTTAGCAACAACAAACAGGTGACAACAAACCAAGTTGATGTAGCTTTTTTAAAATAGAAAAAAAATGTAGTCGTTTAAACCAATAAAATCAGCAGTTCAAAAGTACCTTGAACTACAAGAAAGAACACAGTATCACACCTCTGCCACAATAACTAAACAGTTCTAAAACATTGGAGAAAGAAGAAAAATCAGAGACTGAGCAAAAGATACAATGTACTATAAAGTATTAGGCAATAGGTATACTCATCTGTTTAACAACGAAAATAAAGTACCTACCAAAACAGACAGGATACCCACAATTGACACTTAGGTTCTCAATATCAGACACCACCAAAGGCACATACAGAAAGGGTTTAAACTATAGTATTAAAATTAACCACATCAGAGTAGAAAGATCACACTAAATAAATGTGTTGATCCTTCTGACTTCCAACAAATATCTACCACACAAATTTTATATCTTCCTAGAGCCTACAGAGTTGTCTTTCACAATCACCTAAATTTACATACAGTTCAGTATCTGACTGTTGAAGGAGTCAAGTAGGATGCCACCCCTAAGAATGAGTAGCAGTATGATCACCTCCTCCAACTCCGGAGAGTGTGACCAGTAGCACGCAGGAGAGGAAAAAACCCCTTGGGGGGAAACCTCTGAGGACCCATGGCTTCTGACCTACCTGTCCTTCTGGGTATGCTAAAGGAGAGTAATCCTAATATAATTTAATCGGCTAATCTGAACCACAAAGTTGTAGAACTAATCCAGAGAAGCAGAGAACTGAAGGCGTATTGAATCGTGACATGTCAGGTGAATAGAGCAAGCATCCATCTAGTAAACTCCGAGTCGAGAATCCATGAGCAGGCCGTAATGAGCTGAATGGAATCCATGGTCGAAATGAATTTGAAGCAAAGAGTCGCAGGTGGTGAAGCACTCCAGCAGGTGAGGATGACTTCGCAGAGGAGATCCAGAAATCAGGCTCAGCATCCATAGCAAATGAAGGCCATGGTGGTTGTAGAGAAGAGATCTCAGTGGAAGAGTTGGCAACTCGATGAGAGGTAATAAGCATCCTGAAACTGCAGTGAATCAATGTCTTAAGTATCAGTTAAACTAAGAAAGACAGTATGGAATAAAGGTCAGCAGGGAGTCCTGGCGGAGACGGTAGCAGTAACTTCGGCAGTTGAAGTAGCATGGCGAGGAGTATCTAGAGAAGTGAAGTATATCTTGATGCACTCTAGAAATAATCCAATGGAAGGTGGAAGCTTTGGGGAGTATAATTTGGAAAGGCAGGTCTGAATGAATAAAACAGCAGTGTAGGAAGCATCCATAGGAACCGAGGGGAGCCAACCCAATGGTAAGGAAGTGCGGCAAGACCACTTGGAGGTCAGCCGATGAACCATAAATGGTAGGTTGAACGGGCATGTCAGCCAGTGAGTAATATAATTAGAGCTAAACCCAAGAAGGCGAGCATGCAGCTTGACCATGCGAGGTCAGCTGGTAAGGTAAGTAAAGAGTGGCAGCTAGTCCCACGTAAGCTAGCATGCATAGCTGGACCACACGTAGGTCAGCTGGTAAATGAAGTAGTAGCAAAATGAAGTCAAGCAACAAGATAGGCATCCAGGATAAAGATGTAATCTCAAGTCGTACTCTAATAGACATGCTACATAGGAGCACTGGGTAATATCGTAGACGGATGGAGGGGTAGAACAATCAAGTTGAGCAGCAGCATCTGGAACTAGAGCGGTAGGATTTGAGACAAGACGTCCTGGAGTTTCCAGTCTCGATAGAGAAGCCCAGATGGTCCACAGGAATTGTCGGAGCAGGCTGAAATCAATGACGAGGAGCATGGCTGAAGGGCATGCAGTAGGCTAGAAGCTGAAGGCAAGGAAGTGGCGAGGTTCAAATGCAGGTAGGATGTGCAGCTGGACCACGTGGGTCAGCTGGTAAAGTAAGTAGAGTGTGGCAACTGCACTCCACAAGGCTAGCAGTGGCAAAATCCTCATATGGCAATGAAGAGCAGAGAGAGAGAGACAAGCAAAGTCTGCATGGCCAGCGGTAAGGGCCAGACCCATCGCCGTCAGGTGAAAGGGAGAGGCGACAAGCTAGACCCCACATGGGCCAGCAAGATTAGAGGTGCCGCCACAGGACTACCTAGCATAGAGTGTAATTATGGAAGGAGAAGAGGAAGCGTAGCATGGTAAATGAAGGACAACAATGTAGCAAGAAGAATGTGAGCAGTGAGGACCGCTGCAGGGGGCACCCAGAGACTAGAGGTGTATTTCATGCCATCCAATTCCCAAAATGAAGAATGATATGCTGTGTGGAAGGCTAAGCAATGAGTAGGTAGAAGGATTCCAGGGTAGTAGCAGGAATCAGCAATATGGACAGATGCAACCAGAGCAAGGGTATAGCTGCGAGTAATAGGAATGGTGCATAGCGCAATGAGGTACACCTACAAATCGTGTTACTTCTCATAGGTGTATTGATATTGTTAGTAATGTCAGAAGCATGACAGGATACGTTAACTGTTAAATTAAGCTAAGAGAAACATGAGATATCACTACTTAGGGCCCACTATATGTAATAATGAATGCGGTAAACTGAACAAGTCTCCGAGCCACGGATATTCCCGAATTCCACCACAGCTCTGCTGTTTGCATGGAAGGTCAATGCCAGTTCCGGAGATAATGTTCCCAGCCTCAGGTATCGCTATTATGGATGGAAGTAGAATAAATAGGTGCAAGGGTAGGAGGCTCAAGCAGGTGGCACTGTGGGCGTTGTTGAAAGGGGAATCCATGAGCTGCAGGAAATGTAGGCAGGAGCCTGGTTCAGCGATAGCGAGGAAGCCAGTGTCAGCGCTGGATGGCATAGCGTGATAGGAGCAAAAACGGCCGTGGAGATGTCCCCTTTAATGAGCCTGGTAGATGAGTCACTGTCCATGGAGGTTACTAGTCCAAGGCGTACGGGAAGTAACAAGGTCCTGACCTGTAAGCAAGCAAAGCTGCAGCTGGACGAGTGCACGGCAACAGGGAGTGGACGTTTGTTGCAAGGAGCATAGAGGATGCAGAAGGTAAGCAGCAACGACCCCCCAAAAAAAAAATTAAAAGCAAAACTGGACGAGACGAGGGAAGAAAAATGCAGAAGCAGAAAACAAAACAAAACAACGGAACGGCAGGGGGGAAGGCAGGAGGAAGGACAGAACGGAGAAAGCAGCTACACACGCCAGGACCGAGAACTAGCAAGTGCGACTCGCTCTAAGCAGGGCAGTGCAGTGCTTGCAGGATTAAATAGGATGTGGGGAAGGAGCTCTTCCTCCATTTAACTACGGGCATAGCCCTTAATTTACGGGAACAGAGCGGTAAGGGCTGAGGCGTGTGTGTGTTGGGGGGGGTACGGAAAGAGTCACAGAAGCCAAACAATGTGGAAATTTGAAATCTGAGTGAAATTATAAATACGTACGTGGCACAAATGTTGGCTCTGACATCATACCGAGAGGTTCCCAGTGTAATGTCAGGGCTAATTAGTGTTGTGACACATTAATATTTTTTTTTTAAATTTATGTTTATTGTTTTATAATAGAACAAGTACATACTACTTTATACAGGGTAATGCAATAGACATATGCTGCAATACAGCTGTTCAAACAGTTGATAAACATTTATATAACCCCTGTAATCTTTTACAATAGGAAGTGGGGGTTCCCATAATCAAGCAAATCAAAAATCAAAATCTTTATTTATCCAGGCGGGCACCATTGAGCAAGGCTCATTTGCAAGGTGGACCTGGTCATGAATACATCAAAGTACAGTACAGAAGCAGGTATACAAAAAGCAATAATATACAAGGAAGAAAAAGTATATACAGTGTATACAGTACAGTACAAGGTTGAAATAAATAAAAAAACAAAAACATTATTTTACAGTTGAAGAAGTCAGCAGATGTACAATCAACCATAGGCATACAGGGGTTATAAGCAGAGATCTTTGAGTGAGGCAGCCGCAGCTACACACATATAGGAAGGAGGCCGTGTATGGGGTGGCAGGTTAGAGAGGTAAAGAAGAGGAGGGATATATTACCGCCGACTGGGGTAAAATTGAGCTAAAACCACAGAAAGTGACGATGGCTGTCGTGTACTTGTTTATTATGATAATGACGGAGGAGGGGTAGATAATTGGGACACTACTATGGATGGGGTGGGACTTTAGCAGGCTGTAGTGGACAGGGAAGGGTGGGTAATAATATGGTTATTTAAACTGCAATTTACTCATTAT
Organism: Neoceratodus forsteri; assembly: GCA_016271365.2. NCBI lineage: Eukaryota > Metazoa > Chordata > Ceratodontiformes > Ceratodontidae > Neoceratodus > Neoceratodus forsteri. Next base: position 309,900,525 of record CM057450.1, read on the forward strand.
GCCAGCCTTCTCAGTGGCAATGGAATTCCCTAAATTAGGTAGAACTTATAGAATGATTAGCTGCAGTCACATAGTACTGCTATGTATCCAAATACCAGTTTGATTTTAAATTTTAGGAGTATAGTGCTCCCCTAAGCCTACTGCATAGCACTGTCTTCGACAAACTTTTGGTAATTTTACCCAACAGCTCAGAACTTAAAACAGACTTCAGTCAATGTAATTTCATTCCATACTTTGGCACTGGCAAGCCTATAGTTACATGCCTAGGTTTGGAACAAACAGCCCAAAAAATCTCAGACACTTTGATAATGTTGCATGCTGATTTCCTTTGTTTAATCTCTGTTCTGTACATTGTACCCAATTTTGCACTCTGGTCAACCCAGGAACAAACCACTAGACAGTAAGGCTTATGCTATTTCATATGCTGTGGTTCTTGTGGCCCATTGGCATAGAGCTGTCACTTGAGATGCCAGTGGTCAGTTGCCCTACAGGAGGGACTAGGGGATCAGCCCCCTTCTGGAACACATATGGGTTGGGATGGGGGAGGGATACATGAAGCTGTGTGATGCCCAACTTCCAAGTGCACCTGGTTTCATCAGGTTCCAGGCCTAGATATTTTCCCTCCAATGTCCATCCTCCCAGCTACTCCACCTGCACTGATTCAAAAGGGAGGATGGACATTGGAGGGAAAATATCTAGGCCTGGAACTCGATGAAACCAGGTGCACTTGGAAGTTGGGCATCACACAGCTTCATGTGTCCCCCTCCTGTCCATATCCATATGTACTCCAGAAGGAGCTGCCCCCTGTTGTCCCTCCTGTGGGGCAAGACAGGGAGGATAGAAAGGGAGAGGAATGCCAGCCCATTGGTGCAGTAGGTAGGGCTACCACTCACAATGACAGCGATGGCGACAGCGACAAGTGTTTGAGAACAAGCCTGGGTTATTAGGAATCTGGGAGGACTGAGCATCCCAGTGGACACTGTCCTTCTCCAGTACAGCAACAATTGATTTACCACTGTTTTAATTAAAGTGTACATCCCTAGTAGATCACTTTCAGTTATTGCTGATAAGTGAAACAAGTGCTGTAATAGGAATGTACAATTTAGACAGCTGTGAACACACAGTATAGTGTTCAAAACTGTGTATGACTCCATGCTATTAATGACTGTTGTCAGTAGCATTTGTATGTGGGCACAGGCAGTATAGAAACGTGACAGCAGAAAAGGACTGCCTGACCCACCTAGTCTGCCCAAGGTACCCTAGCTGATGGCTAGGGCTTTTTGCCCCGATACCAGACCCATGTGTCTGTCCCATGCCCTCCTAAAGCCCCCCATGGTGGCTTTCCCTGCCACCACCTCTTGAATCTTGTTCGATTTCTCCACCATCCTTTCTGTGAAACAGTTCTTCCTGACATTTCCTTGGAACGTGCCCCCCTCTATCTGTAATGCATGCCCCCTTGTCCTCTTCTGCCCTGTAAGTTAAACAGCACCTCTACTGGCTCACTGTTGATGCCCTTAACATACTTGAAGGTCTCAATCATATCCCCCGTATCTCTTCTTTGCTCATGTGAGTACATACCCAGGTCATTTATTTATTTATTGTTTATTAGTTATTTATTGCAGTTGTTTCACCAGGAAAGACACACTGAACAACAAGATGCTAGTCTCCCGGTGCAACCTGGGGGAGGGGGGGTTTACACATGGATATGATAACATGCAGGTTATCAAGTGAACAGTTAACAAAAGCAAATAAAAAGCAGCATAAGGATACACGATTGCATGAATATACAATGCAGCGCACATTGAATGCTTAGGATATTATAGTATCAAATAACAATTTTTGTGACAAGAAGCAGCAGACAAGGTAAATTAGCACAGTAGTAACAGCTGTAACAACAGAGGACGTGTATCACAGTTATACGGTTATACACAGTACAGAGGGCAAAATAGGCCCAGGGCATAAGTGCAAGGTTGGGGTTATATTCCAGCTTCTGTTGCAAGGCTAAGGCCGCTGGTCAGGCATTGGGGAGGGGATAGTGGGGCATGGCAGGTTCAGGGACAGGAGCAATTTGTAGTAAGGAAGTTTGCTAGGGTGGTAGACAGAGAGTAGGAAGAGGAGGAGTGCCGAATTTGCAGTGGGAGGGTGTTCCAGAGCTTGGGTCATTCAATCTCTTCATATTGCAAGTGACCAAACCCTATCAACATCTTGGTCACACTCCTCTGGACCTGCTCCAGCCTGTCCACGTCCCTCCTTAGGAACAGCTTCCTGAACTGCACCCCATATTCCAGATGTTGTCTAACCAGCTGCTTATATAGTGGGATGATGACCTCCCTCCTCCTCGTTTAAAGGGCAACTTCCTATAGTAACAAAGCGTGCACACTAGATTCACACTAATCATGTTTTTTAGCTATACTGCAACATCACATTTATGAATATAGAAACATAGAAAGACAGAATAATGCTTAGTAGTAATCCAACTCTACTTCACTGGATGAAATGTTGATGCAGTTATTTGTTGCTCATTACGAGCATTCCAAATGTGAGGCAGTGTGTTTGTTCTTTAAATTCAGAACTCATTAACAGTTGATTATATGCAACCTATATATATCGCTGACTGCTGCAAGCCGAACAGGGGAGGTGAGGGTTTCCACAAGGCAAGTGGGTGTCCCCCCACGAACCGCGGACTTTCGACAACGGTTGGATTGAGGCGCCAATTAACAGCTCTTGGCCGGGTAGACCTCCTTCGTGATCGAGAAGAATTCTTCCCCTTCTCCTGAGAAGGAGACTGTCTGCCGAATTTAGGAGAGCGTCTACCAAACTTAATTTTTACAAAGCCAAAAAGAACACTTCCCCTGCTTCTGAGCAGGGGGCCCATTGATGCCTTTGACTCTGGACTTTAAACTAAGTTGGACTTGCTGAGTAATTCAGCTCTGAGTGGGGAACCAGGGGCTAAAATTTGTCCCGTCCACCCACCCCATTCCCTCCTCCCCTTAAATGGTCACTGGCCACGCCCACTAGCCCCTGACGAATCAGACAGCAAACCCTATAATTCACAATAGCGCCAGCTTTTTCCTTTTTAAACATAGCTGCTACTGTGCTGGCCTTTAACAATTTTAGAGTTAGCCAGTGTTGCTAAAGATACTTGAGCCAGTAGTAGGGTGGCAAGCTAAACTAACAACGTCCAACCCTCTGTTCAAATCTTAGACACTCTTGTCAGCTAATGCCTAAAGCAACAGCTTACTAACAATGCCTAGTAATTAGCTTCAGTCCTGCTACTAATATTGACACAGCTTTGACAGTTCACTATACCTAGGTACTGTGCCTGCCTCATTTAGTTTCAATCGATAGATACGTTGATTTGCTTCCTTTGCTAGAAGTTGGGCTCTAGGAAAGGACAATTACCACAGCCATCTCCCTACTCGAACTGCTGTCCCTCTAGTCATCCTAAGCCCAACAAACCAGCAGACGCTTTGTGCCCTGTACCTCTTGAATGCCCTGCTTCTATTTAAATAGGTCGCTCAACCTACACTAGTTAACTGGGCTGAGAAAAGTGTTTCACTATATAGGAAAGAAACTAGCGTGTAGTGTAATAATTGTGCAGTACAACGTTAAGATGTGTATAATTTCTCTTGTGATCATCCGTATATCTAATTTGTAGGTACCCTGCAGGCCAGAAGGTAACTCAAGCTCCCCTTATCTCGTTTCTCCCAAGTATAGCAAACTAAGCTTGTTACAGGGATATAGAGTTACCACAAGTTCCACTTCTACGCTTCACAAAGGGACAGCACATGTTGATTACGACATCAACTCCAGAGCATGAACCACTTGAAGTGTAGCTGATTCACCTGCAGTATAAGGCTGCGCAGTCCAAATTTTCAGTATACTGTAAGGTGTTGAAGTAAGCCTGAATTGTCTGTTAGACCTTACCTGATAGAGTTCTAATCTCTTGCCAACTAATTTGTCTTCAGATAGGTTCGGTTCCGCCTCTAATACAGGGCACTATTAATCTTCCAACATGGCTCCAGTGGGACCCACCCCAGCCCTTGGCAACCTCTGCCACAAGCTGCATGGTGCAAACAAGCCCTGTGTCTCTCTCTTAAATAGCGGAGTACTCTTGGCTACACTATATATACTGTACCTCCTCTGGGTGGATATGACCATAGGTCATGGTTACTCAGACTCCAAGGGACCCTTTCACTATGACTCCCCCCAAAGAGGCAATTACCATTGGACATCTCACCCTAGCACACTTGCCTTTCTCATATCCCACGAGCTGGCAAGAAGGGGTGTATACTATGAGATATTCCATTTTACATGCAGGAGGCTCCTTAGTCTCTCAATCCCATCAATCAGCCCAAAGTTGCTTTGTCTGCTGGCAGTCCTACTGCTCTGGGCAGGAGACATACAGCCTGATCCAGGCCCTCCAATTCCCAATCTCTTAATATCTTTTCCCCAGGACCCACTTTGGACATCCTCCAAGGGGTTGAGGATAGCCCACATGAACGTCTGCAGCCTACGACCAAAAATACAAGAGGTACAAGCCTGGCTCGGTCTCTACAAGCCTGATATTCTCGCCATCTCAGAGATCTGGCTCAAGGCCCATACCCTTGATCATGAGATCATGGTCCAAGGTTATAACACTTACCGAAAGGACAGGGTAAACAAGAGAGGCAGTGGGGTACTAATCTATGCAAAGAACAGCCTTACTGTGTCGCACCAGACACTGAACCAGGGTAACAGCCAATATTGTGAAGCAATTTTCATCTGCATTAACCTTGGTAATGCTAAACACCTCACAATTGGCTGTGTCTACAGCCCCTCTAAGGCCGCTCTCCAAGCCCTTGACGGTATCACAAAAACTACAGTCAAAGAAATCCCAGCAGAGCTGTTTATCCTAGGAGATTTCAACCTAAACTGGGCACATGACCCTAACAAAACTCTCTCAGCAGTGACACAAGAGGCTAACCTGGCACAGATTATCTCTGAACCAACCAGGCTTAACTACAAAATGGGGAACCACACCATCCTGGACCGAGCACTGGTGTCTAACTCCCAAAACATCCAGAAAGCAGGCTTAATGGCCGATGCTCTGAGTGACCACTCCCCCATATTCTGTATATGGAAGAATAGAGCACCTAAGGTACAACCCAGGATACTCACCATCTGAGACTACTCGAACTTCACTGCGACACAATTTAACGACCACCTCAGTAAACTGGACTGGAGCCTCATCCAGCTCCTCCCTACGTTGGACGAGGCCTTGGAATACTTCCATGATTCACTTATCAATGCAGCTTCCCTCTTTGCCCTGCTTAAAAAACTCAGATCAAAGAGAAGCTGCTACAGGTGGATCTCCCCAATTGTGAAATCCCTGATGATCAGTCAGGACAAGGCTTTGAAAAAGGTCAGGCACTCCTCTCTCCCTGCAGATCTTGCAGCATACAAATCATTAAGAAACAAATGTAAGAAGTCTATCAAACTTGCAAAGAAGGAGTATGTCACCCACCTCCAAAAAAACAGTTTAGGCAACCCCAAGCTCTTTTGGTCTCACATCAATGAGCTGCTTAGGGGCAACTCCAAGGAGGAACCGGGTCCAGTTGAGGTCAACAGTCAGCTAGTGAGTGACAACCCGTAAATCGCCTCAGCTATCAACCTCCACTTTACCAACCTCAACAGATACAAGGCCGGATTACCTCCACCTACTTTGGTACGGAACATGACTGAGCCCCCCTGCTCTAATAGACCCTCATTTCACCTGAGACTGGTCAAGACAAAAGAGGTCTTAACTCTTCTAAGGGCTCTGAAAATCAAAGGCTCAGGAAGCCCTGACGGGATTAATCCTAGGTTACTAATGGAAGGTGCCGAATCCCTTGCCAGACCTTTGACCTGGCTTATTAACAGATCCCTACTGGAAGGAACAGTTCCTGACCAGTGGAAACAGGCTAATGTGGTCCCCATCCACAAGGGTGGCCCGAGGGAACTCGTAAGCAACTACAGGCCCATCTTACTGCTTTGTACCCTTGCAAAACTGCAAGAGAGGCTTATATATGGTCAACTCCGTGAATACCTGGAGTCCCACCAGCTCCTAGCCCCCTCCCAGCATGGTTTTCGAACCAACCATGGCACTGACACTGCCCTCACCAACCTCATGATGGATGTACTCAGAGAAATGGATGCAGTGAAGCTGACAAGCACAATTTTTATAGATCTGTCCAAGGCATTCGACCTTGTGGACCACAGCCTCCTGCTAACAAAGCTAGACAAAATAGGTCTAGACCCTCTTGCCCTCTAGTGGTTCACAAGCTATCTAGCAGGCCATACACAGAGGGTCATTTGGAAGGGTGCACTTTTGGACCCACTACCCATAAATGAGGGAGTACCTCAGGGATCAATCCTAGGTCCCCTCCTGTTCACTCTGTTCACTAACGACCTAAATTTCCACTGTGGGGAAAGCTTGGTCATTCAATATGCAGATGACACAGTCATTTATCGCTCCCTGGATAATCTGTGTGCTCTAAGGCCTCTCCACCAAGCAGACCTTACGACACTTGAGGCCTGGCTAACATCAACTAGGATGGTCCTCAATGCAGGCAAAACAAAAACCATGCTGTTTGGTCCCAGATCCCTGGGGCAAAATAGAACCAAGTTCCTACAGCTCAAATCACTTGCTGGTAAAAGTATCGACGTGGAGGACTCCCTAAAATACCTAGGGCTAACAATTGACCACTGTCTCATCTTCAAGACCCACGTTGACTCCGTCACTAGGACCATCCATGGCAAACTTGGCACCCTGTATCGACTAAAAGACCAGCTTATCCCAGAAGCTAGGCTCACAATTGTCTCTAGTATCCTGCTCCCAACACTTACCTATGCTGCCCCAGTATTACAGGGCATGCCCAGAGCCCCGATTTTTCTGCGGCACATCGGAGCAAAGTTCTGCGGCTGGGTTCTCATTTGCCACAGAACTTCACGGCACTCAACACTAATTTCTAGGCAATTCTAAGGCACATTTTACCCTTAATTTTTTCCTTTTTGTTTTTTTCGCCATATCTGACACAATGCACGCCTGAATACAGTCATTTTATGGGTGTTTGTCACCAAATTTTCAACATAGCCAGTTTAAGACCTCTGCTCATGAACAGCATCACTGTGATTTTATTAATCTGTCCGGAACATTGATTTCAGCACGACTCGCCCATTCTGCGCTACAAGGGTGGAAACACATTTTGGGTGAGATGTGAAAAATGACAGCTGTACTACTCATAAGACAGTGTGGTGAAATGGCAATGTTGAAACTCTGGAATGAAAATATTGAAATTTCGCGAACTTACTTGCCTGCGTAGGAACTGCGTAACGCGCGCTCGTTAAACAGTCATTTTTTGGAATTTTGGCACCAAATTTTCAACATGGGGGTTTTGGGCCCCTTCTCATGAATGATGTCACTGTCATGGCGGTATTCAGTCCTGAAGGGTGATTTCGCAGTCACTGCGCAGTCACTGCGCGAAATCACCCTTCGGCCCGAATAACGCCATGACAGTGACATCATTCATGAGAAGGGGTCCCAAAAACCCCATGTTGAAAATTTGGTGCAAAAATTCCCAAAAATGCCTGAGATATGCAATAAAGTTGAACCCCTCCTATCTAGCCCATTATACAGCTTACCGGCATTTCCTCAGTTCGCGGTCGCCTTTGAAGAGTGCAGACGTGTTCCCGGTCCACCGAAGATCCGCGCCCGGAGTCGGAGGTAAGTATGGGGTGGGGGGTGTGGGGAGGCTGGAGTGCGCAGTGGGTGGGTGCGGGATGTGGGAGGGTCTCGGGGAGGCGTGCCTGGGACAGTTTTGTTTTACAGGGAATAAAAAAAGATGTCGCGGGACCGCTTCACTGGGGTGGCTCCCAGCGTGGCACAACGACTTTGAGGCGTTCAGCGAAGCGAGAGTTAGGGCACCCCTCACAGCAGAAAAAATACTGAGACAGCTACACGCTGGGGTGGGCCTCAGCGGCACAACAACTTTGGGGTGTTCCAGCCGACAGGGATTGGCACCTCCGTCAGCAAAAAAATTGGCACATTTGCCACGCTGGGGTGGGCTCCCAGCGTGGCATATAAGCATTTGGAGGGGGGGACAGTGAAGCCGACGGGGGATTGGGCACCCCCGTCGGCAAATGAAGCGGACGTTTGTTCCGTGGGCGGCCGAATTCCGCGGGTGAAGGCAAATTCCACGGATATTTCCGCGGTTTGCCGCATCCGAGGAATCGCGGAAAACTCGGGGCCCTGGGCATGCCCAAGCAAGAGTTCAACTGACTACAGATACTGTACAACAAGGTAGATCGGTTTGCGACCCAGAGTCACTCTAGAAGTCACCACTGCGACACGCTTGCCCAACTTCAGTGGCCGTCCTTCACCTCTCGACTACAGTACCTTCTACTCTGTCTGGCATCTAAGTTACTCAGCCCAGCTGCTCCACCCAGCCTAAAAGGAACAATTATTCTAAAGCACAACCCTAGGAGACTGAGGACCTCAGGTTGGACTATGCTGGAAATCCCCAGGGTTAGGACTAATGCGGGTGGCAAATCCTTTTCCTATACCACCCCCACCTTGTGGAATAAGCTTCCACCCTCATTACAGGAAGCCCCCCTCTCTTTTGAACTTTCGCACTAGGCTCAAGGCCCACATGACTGAGACCAGCACCTGCCACTGCCTTGGCACCTGACTGCCCCCCCCCCACAGCCTAGGCCAACCCGCTCAATTGCTCACCTTGTTCTCCACCTGTCTCATGTCACCCTAACAGACCACAAGGCTAGGATTTCCTTATACAATTACTGCTGGTATGTCTAATTGACTCAGAAAATATGATATCTGCCTGTAACCTGCTAATTATCTGTACTTTCTCTGTAACCACATGCATCTGAACTTATTACCTGTACTCTCTCTGTAACCAATTGCATCTGTGTTACTTAACCTGTAATGTTATTCCTGGTCGCCCCTGAAGAAGGGACCTTCGGGGCTCAGTGGGCCTACCCCGTCATCAAAATTTAATAAATAAATAAATAAACCTGGAATAGGTAACAGCACAATTAACTTAAAATACGGAGCTAACTGCTACTAAGTAATCCTAAGGAGAAAAGCATTAACACATATGTGCATGATAGTCTGCTGCACCAGCAGCAGCAGCATAAATATATCTTTCTGTAGTGTTTCTGGAACTTAGACCTATAGTTTGATTTTCATAGTGCAGGGCATACCATGCACTTCTGGGTTCCATCCAGACATTTCTTACACGGCTGGTGAATAGCTAACTGGAAAAGTAGTGGTCTCTCTCACCAAAAAATGTAATTTGAAATTAATTACATGTATATTGTAGTTTCCAGCCCGCAAGATGTCCTGCTAGATTTCTAACTGGTTTTGTACTTGCCTTGCTAGAATGGAATCTGTAGTACAGAAGAGAAAACTAAACGTGCCCCGCAAGAGGAGACAACACAGCTGTCCAAGACTTTGGCCTCTATTCTAATTCGGTAAGTGAAAGAACATGTAGTAATAATAAGCTCTATACAGTATGCCAACCTTCATGTGTCTGACAGTATTAACCCTTACAGGGCCACGGACTGATATATCGGTCCAGAACTCCAATACGTTCTAATTCTGTCAGCAGTCTAAGGGTTAAGATGGCAGGTATATTTGTTATATAACTAGTACACCTGTGTGCCTATCTTTTTCTTGTAGGACTTTTGTTCCTATATTTTACACTAGCCTCCCTTTTATCTTTTCATTTGTACTTCTGTGTAATTGGCCATTGTATTTTGTAAGTTTATGGTTTCATACCAGTAAGAGCTAAATTAAAAGGTAACTTATGTTAATTAGAAATTCTATGTTATTGTGTTTTGTATATGCCTTTTTGCTGCAGTTCATATCTAACAGTGCTCTTTAATTTCAGGCACGTTGAAATACCTAATGTACATCTGCTATGACACCAGTCGAGCTCCATGAAGAACCATCCTCAACCTGGTAAGTTATTGGGATACCATTCATTAACATTTATTGAAATGGCTGTTGTATTTATTGCAGTATTAGTTTACATCTGTGACTCTGTCTCCTAGGACTTTTGATCCCATGTTAATTGTACACTAGGAGCATTTATTTATTTTGGTTTTGTTACGTTGTGCTTCTGTGTAATGTGCTATACTGTTTGGTAAGTTTATGGCTTTATACTGGTAAAAGATGAAGTATGTTAATGATAAAATGTTATTGCCCTTCGAATACACCTTTGTTCTGAAGTTCAATCTAACACCGCTGTTTCATTTTAGCCAAGTTGAAACACGTGCAACTGCTGCACCACTAGCTTGCATCCAAGACGGACTGTCCTCAACTCGGTAAGTTATTTTGATGTCCTGCTCTAATTGTTTAAAGCCCAATTGGAATAAGTGTATGGTCCTCAAAATGTGTTATCAAATCCCTTATTTATAAGGGATGGGGGAAGGGACTGTGTGATAGCTCATTTATCTGATACAGTTGCCTGTGAACTCTCATCACCCTTGCATAGGAGCGACAAGAGGTCATAGGCTACTGGACCAGATAAGTGAGTTATCACACAGTCACCCCCCCCCCCCACATGTCAGATTTATGCAACCAGCACTTCACTGGCTTTCTTTATTTTTATTGTTTTAGAACATCACTGTTATGATGGAGCTGTTGTAATTCACGTTTTTGGGGAGGACTTCTTGTAACTTGTGCATGTTATGGTTCTTTACTATGAGGTGATTTGTTTGTGTGGGATTTAGTTATGGTGTGTTATTTACTGGCTAGGGATGCTGCCTTGATGATGTAGCTGCTGACTGGTTCTAGATGTGTCTTCTGAGAATGTTCTGAGTATGGTGAAGGCACCTGCTACGGTGTGCATAAAGTGGTCTTTTTTTTATGTAAATTAATAAAATGGTATATGATTGGTCCTTCAATTCGTTTTGCTTACTAATTTGATTTCAAAAGGAGTGGTGGTCTTTTGATATTTACTTTAGTGCCCTGCTGTGAAGTCGCCCAGCTAACATCGTCTAAGTGGACCACCCATCCAGTGGGTCCATACTCAAAGCTCCCTTTTCAAACCTTATCCAATGTCCCCCCCCAATGGGTTTAAAAAAAAATATATATACTCTGTTTGACAATGCTCACTGAGCGGCTCCCCCCCTTCCTTTCCCTACTAATTCCTCCTCCCCTATCTCCCTCCCTTCTACTCCCACCAGCTCTCCCCCGACCATAAGTTTTGCACCTTTTGTTATCTTTTGCTTTGTTGGAGATTGTATTCTATTGTAACAAAATTGTAATTGAACTGTAACTTTTTTGTTTGTAAGTACTGTGTCCCTTGTACTACTGTTCTGATGTCCTCTTTGTGACGAGGTACCTTTGTAAATGAACCTCTGGCTCAAAGGTTTCTAAACTGATGTTTAACTAAATAAAATAAATAAAAATTGTAACAATAAACCTGTTTTTCCAGCCTGGATTCACAGTTTTCTAATTTAATTTCAAAAGGAGTGGTTGTCTTTTTGTATTCACTTCTGGGCCCTGCTGTGAAGTCACCCAGCTACCATCGTCAAAGTAGACCACACATCCAACACCAACTCTGTTAAGAAGGGGGATAAAACCTTTTATAGGTACATTAGGGAGCGAAGAAAGACCAAGGGAGGGATACAGAGACTTAATAAAGGGGAAGGAATGTGGGCAGAGGGTGACAGTGAAAAAGCAGGGATACTGAATGAATATTTCTGCTCAGTATTCACAATAGATGAGGAGGGGGAGGTACCTAAACCAAACAAGGGAGAAACTCTGAATGGTGGGGGTCAATACCAGTCCATTCACAGAAGAAAGGGTTTTGAAAGAACTTTTGAAACTGAGGGTGGACAAAGCAATGGGGCCTGATGGGATTCACCCAAGAATACTAAAATAACTAAGGGCAGAACTAGTAACACCACTAACTACTCTTTTTAACAAATCATGGGAGGATGGAGTTGTACCTGAGGACTGGAGGAGGGCAAATGTGATTCCACTTCACAAAAGTGGGAGCAGGGCAGAGGCAGGAAACTACAGACCAGTTAGCTTGACTTCAGTGGTAGGGAAAATGATGGAATCACTTCTGAAGGAAAGAACTGTTGAGTACCTAGAGGCCAGTGGGGCACAGGACCCAAGGCAGCATGGTTTCACAGCAGGATGGTCATGTCAGACAAACCTAATAGATTTCTTTGACTGGGTGACCAAAGTAGTAGACCAGGGAGGGGCTGTGGATATGGCCTACCTAGATTTTAGCAAGGCATTCGACACAGTCTCACAGAAAAGATTAATATGCAAGTTAGCCAGCCTTGGAGTGGGTCCCAAGGTGGTAGCCTGGATAAAAAACTGGCTGGACAACAGGACGCAAAAGGTAATAGTAAATGGAGTCCACAGTGAAGAAAGGAGGGTAACTAGTGGGGTACCGCAGAGTTCGGTACTGGGACCGGTTCTCTTTAATATCTTTATAAGTGACATTGGAGAGCACCTAGAAGGAAAGGTATGCCTCTTTGCAGATGACACAAAGATCTGCAACAGGGTTGATACACAAGATGGGGTGGAAAGAATGAAAAGGGACTTGGCAAGGTTGGAGGAAAGGTCAAATACATGGCAGCTCAGATTTAATGCAAAGAAGTGCAAGGTAATGCATCTGGGAAACAAAAACCCAGGGGAAGAGTACACAATGGGGGGTGAGTTAATAACAACAACAAAAATAGAAAGAGACCTAGGAGTGATTATATCAGATGACCTAAAGGTGGGCAAGCAATGTGAGAAGGCAGTAAGGAGGGCTGGGGGGATACTGGGATGCATAGGGAGAGGCATCAATAGTAGAAAACAGGAAGTTGCTATCCCTTTCTACAGACAGTTAGTGAGACCCCATCTGGAATACTGCGTGCAATTCTGGAGACCCCATCTCCGCAAAGACATAGACAGAGTGGAGGCTGTTCAGAGGAGGGCAACCAAAATGGTGCAAGGTCTGCACCAGAAGACATACAAGGAGAGACTACAGCAGCTTAATATGTATACCCTTGAGGAAAGGAGGGAGGGGGGGACATGATAGAAACTTTCAAGTATCTCAAGGGAATTAACAAGGTACAAGAGGGTAGTATCTTTCAGAAGAAGAGATGTGCAAGAACAAGGGGGCACAATTTGAAGATAGAAGGGGGATGGCTCAGAGGTAATGTTAGAAAGTATCTTTTCACAGAGAGGGTTGTGGATGCATGGAACAGCCTTCCTGAGGAGGTTGTGGAGTCAGGAACAGTGGGAGAATTCAAGAATGCATGGGACAGGCATAAGGCAATTCTAGTGGTGGGCAGGAGGAAGTAAGCTGTTGATTAACTAGAATCTGCAGCTTATCCATCAGGTAGAGAAATGGGCAGACTGGGTGGGCCAAGCAGTCCTTATCTGCCATCAAATTCTATGTTTCTATGTTATCCGCTGGGTCCCTATGACAAACTGCATCTGCCTAAAATGGCTTATCTTTATATGGACTGCATTAACCAAAAATAGGCAAGTGACATAGTACTCTATCGAGTGAACAGTGTTTTGTAGGCATTGAAAGTGACAAATGAGCATTCCTCTGATGTTACTTTTCTTCTTTCATCTTGTTTTCATTACAGGCAAGTCCTTAGCTATGAATCTGAATCTACTATAGCAGCTCAAGTTTATCTCCCTAGAGAACCAGCTGCAATTTCTGTAGTTGGTGACTTAAATATTGATGATGCTGCAGCAGGACCTGTACCTGGGACCACATCTTTGGGTGAAGAACCTTTAATGCCACAGAGCAGCAGCACAGAGAGTCCTCTATGAAGAGAAGATCAGCATGTGCACGATGAAGGAGACATTGGGTTCAATGACCGCCAGACAATGACAGAAGTCCAAAAGAAGAGGATCTTAACAAGCCAATGGCAACCACCTCAAAACTTCCAGTTCCCAAAACGAATGATGAAATCTTACAGTGGGAAGCAGCACTATCAACGTTTCAGTCCTCAGCTTCTGCATGAGTACAATTCTGCATGATACTCGAAGCACCTGGATGTAGTCTTCTGTGGACCAAGTTTTGTTTTCAGCACCTGCAAGGAAGCAGTTTTGGTATCTACACTGATGACGGACTGGTCAAATGGAAAAAAGATTCTAGTCAGGCACAGGAATTCAAAAGAACGTGGGAATGGAACTGCAAGGGCAGAAGCATTTATAAGCGTATGCGATGGAAGACAGACAACGGCTTATCAGTGTCATGTTAAACAGGATCAGAAAACAACTGAATGAACAAGGCATGCTCTGTGATGCATTGTGAACATCAATCTCCTTTGTGGAAGGTATAATATAGTACTGAGAGGAAGGCTTCTGACCACTGGAAAGTTCAATGCACTTCTGCAATACACAGCTGAGTTGGATGCGCTCTTCAAAGAACACCTGGATTGTGCACCATGGAACGCACAGTACACATCGGCACAAATTCAGAATGAGCTGATACCATTGATGGGTCAACAGATTCAAAGAAAAATTCTGGCACAAGTCATAGTGGCAAAATTCTTCAGCTTGATTGCAGATGGGATCACTGATATCGCCACAAAACAGCAGATAACTCTTGTGGTGCGATACGTTCATCGAACTGAAAATGGAGCTGTAGAACTGCGAGAAGCTTATATCGAGTTTGTGGAAGCCTTCCAGACAACTGGGCAAGCACTTGCAGAGCTGTTCTTGCAAAGACTTACTGCTTGGGGTATTGATAAGGAATACATGCGAGGCCAAGGCTATGATTGAGGCAGTAACATGAGTGGCCAATTTAATGGACTGCAAGCGAGAATCCATGCAGTCATTCCTGAAGCGACCTACAGTGCCTGTAAAGCCCATAATTTGAACACTGCAATTGTTCACTCCTGTTCAACACGCCAGACTTCCAATTTTTTTTTTGACACATGCAGAAAAGTAATTGCAGCACTGAAATCCTCTGCCAAGCACAGCAATGTGTATTTGACAGAAGTGAAAGAATTCACGAAAATGCCATGTGACTGGGAAGATGAGGAGGAAGAAGACCGAAGTACAGCCTTGCCTGCCCCTGGGAATACACGGTGGATAAGCCAGGTGGATTCACGTAAGATGTTTTAAAGCAAAATATCTTGTGATAAGCAGCACCTTGGAGAAAATTGCAGAGTTCAATGAGGATGCCAACAGATTTAAATTTGCCATCACAAAATTTTATTTCCTCATTTGTTTGGTGTCTGTGGAGGCAATTCTGGAACTTACTAAACCTCTTCATCTGTACCTGCAACGTGATGACATTGACTTGATTCAAGCATGTGAAGAAGCAAATGTTGTGGTTGAGACTCTTTGAAGCACGAGAGAGGATACTGATACCAGATTTTGTACACTGTATGATGAGGTGAAACGGCTAGCAAGTTGTGTTTATTGAAGAATCCATGTCAAGAATATGTGGATGACAAATGCAAAGGAACAATATTGCTGCATCAGATCCACAGGAATATCACAGAAGAAATATCTTCATTCCTTGCTTGGACCATGTTATTTCAGAGCTGACGGAACAACTGATTGAATGCCACCCAAGTTTTCTCATGCAGTACTTGTTGCCACATAAACTGCATGCTATGGACACTGAAGAAATGGTGATGGCTGTGTATAATGCATACAAGAGTGACCTCTCCAACTTGGACAGCTTTAAAGCAGAATTGCAGAGATGGAAGATGAAGTGGATATCTGTCCCAAAAGAAAAACAGCCAAACAGCATCATCTCTACATTATCTCTGGTAAATCTTGCATTCTACCCAGATATTAACACAGCTCTTTGTGTTTTGGCCACAGTGCCAGTCAGCGTTTCTACAGCAGAGAGATCATTTAGCATTCTGCAAAGAATAAAGACCTGGCTATGGAACAGTATGAGTGAAAGTCGACTGATGGGTTTAGCACTGCTGCATCTACATTACGATATCCCAGTTGACGTGGAGCAAGTACTGAAGGATTTCGACCCATGCAATGATTGTCAGATTAACTCTGTACCAAGGTGACATCTGCTAGTAGAGCTTGTTTTGCTGTCTGTGCTGTGGTTTGATGTATTGGTTGGTTTCTGCTGTATTTGTATAAAAATTTGGAGAAATTGATTAGACATTCTTCTGTTAATGGAGTGATTATTTGGGTATGTATGAGTGAGTACATGAATTCTGGTTGGCGTGGGTGGTCAACTTTTGATGTGTCTTGTTTTGTTGGATTTGTGGTCCATTCTTACATGAAACACTCAATTTACACAAAAATTTAAATTTTTAAACTGGTAATGTACCTAATTCTGTAAGATATGGGGTCAGTTGGTATTAGCACTCTGCTGTGGGTATATTACCGTTTTGTTGAGTGGGTGATTTTGGTTACTTTGGATACGAGTGGGTCTTCAGTTGGTGTAGGGCTTGGTGGCTATTTTTTTTTCTTGGTGTTGCATTTTGGTATTTGATTCATAGTTAAATTTTTAATTGTAAATTGGTGATGTAACAATGTCTGTGAGGTACTGGGCTAGGTGGTGTGAATGGTTTAGGTAGTTAAGGTGATTGCACCTAAACCAGAACACCAAAACCAAAGCACCATCTAGTTTACCCGAGCCCTCTCCTACAGAAAGTAATGTACACAATTTCTGTAATTGTAACACAGTAATAGCAATATTTTAGTAATAGTAATATTTTGGTTACTTTGGGTACGAGTGGGCCTTCGGTTGGGTTAGGGCTTGGCGGTTGTTTTGTTTTTTCTTGGTGCTGCGTCTTGGTATTTGATTCATAGTTAAATTTTAAATTGTAAATTGGTGATGTAACAGTCTGTGAGGTACTGGGCTAGTTGGTGTGAATGGTTTAGGTGGTTAAGGTGATTGAACCTAAGCCAGAATACCAAAACCAGAGCACCATCTAGCTTACCCCAGCCCTCTTAAAAAGTAAGCAATGTAAATAGTTACTGTCATTTTAATGTAGTTGGTAAGAGTACACTGCTGGTGGGATGTTATCATTCAGAGTTTGTGATTTTTGGCTACTTGACTGTTTTCTGGCTGGTGTGGCGCTTCAGCTTGAGTGAGTGGATAAAGTGTATGAGCACAGGCACTGGTATGAATGGACCTCTGTGGAACTGGCTACCTTGATGTGGTACAGAGGCTTGTCACAATGCAACATTGTAACCAAAAGCCAGTCTGTGAGTCTTGACATCGATGGTGATTCAAAGGGTAGTGTGTGTGGGCGGAGGGTGTATGAGAATGAGTGTGGACCCGGGGGGGTGCAGTGTGGCTGTTCTGTGTACAAATTTTAAATCCCTGGCTACACCCCTGCTTATGTAACTGTACTATCTTACTTCGAGAGGGAGCTCTTGCAGCAGGTAACACATATAGGACTGAGTCCCAAGCAGTACAAGGAGAAACCCAGGTCAGAAGGGTGGCAGACTAGTAGAAACAGTGTCCTTGGCACTCATTAGGAGAGTAGTCATTGGAGGACAACAAGGCCAAAACCTGCTCTCCTTCTGGGAGCAATGTCCAGACTGTGGTGTCTAATGAAAGTGTGGACTGAACTCCAAGTAGCAGCTGAACAGAGCTCTGCTGCAGACACATTTTAGGGGATGCAAAGGAAGTTGTGACCCCGCTTGTGGAATGATCCTTGATTGGTCCCGGCAAGGGTTTGTTGTACTTTTGGTAACAAAAAATAATGCAGCGTCACTGGATACGCTAACATTCTTTGGGCAAAGGAGACAAACAACTGGTCTGTCTTTCTTGACAAACGGGTCCATTCTGTATAGTAATGGAGGAGTCCATGTACACCCAGAGTATGTAACAAGGCCTCCCCTCTGTTTGAGTACTCTGGGTAGTAGACTGGTAGTTGGATGTCCTGATTTAAAGTGAATTCGGACACCACTTTTGAAAGGATCTTAGTATTTGTACGCAGGGCAACCATGTCCCTGTGAAAAATAAGGTAAGGCTTTTTACACATCAGAGCCTGCAGTTCGGAAATTCTTTGAATGGAAGTAATGGCAACAGCTAAATCTGGTTCAAGGTCAGTTGGCATTCATCTGTATCCCCCCTCCCCCGGGTCATGCCTGAAAATAGGCAGGATTTGTCTAGTGCACTTACTCGGTCAACAAAAACTAAATAAATAAATAAAAATTAAAAATTAAAAATAATGCTTTCCATGAGAGAAAGCGTAGCTCACAGCTGGTTCAAAGGGAGGCAACGTAAGTTTTTCAAACATAAAAAGAAGGTCCCATGGAGGAAGGGGGTCCCTCTGGGAGGTTTGATGTGCAAGATACCCCATAGGAAGGTCTTGCACAAGTCCACTTGTGCCAGAGTATTCCCATCCATCAGCACAAGGTATGCTGACAGCACAGAAAGATGCACCTTAATGGATGAATAGCTGAGTCCCCTGTCTGATAGGGAAATAAGGTACTCCAGCACAGATTCCACCAGTCAGTGGAAAGGGTCCAAGGAACGAGGGGATGCCCATAAGCAGAAACGTTTCCATTTCATGACATGCATTGCTCTGGTTGAGGGTTTTCCCGCTGCCACGAGAACCTCTACCACTCTGAAGTACACTCTGAATCTGTCCCTGATCAGGTCTGCAGGAGCCATGCATGCAGATGCAGAGACCGAAGATTCAGATGTACTAGGGTTCTCTGCTCCTGGGAGAGCAAGCGAGTGCACAGGGGTAATGGGACCAGCGGTTCCAATGCCAATTGCTGGAGTAGCAGAAACCAGATCTGATGAGCCCAAAAAGGTGCTATGAGAATCATGCGTGTGCTCTCTGTCTGCATCTTGAGTTGTACTCTCTGGAGGTGCAGAAAGGGAGGGAAGGGATGCAGGAACCTCCCTGTCCAAGAGAGGGACAATGTGTTGCACCAGAAAACACCAGGCCCTGGATCTAGCGAGCAGAAACTGGGCAGTTTGGCATTGTGTGGGGACGCAAAGAATCCCTGGAATGTGAACAGCAATTAGTTACAGTTTGTGATCCACTGCCCAGTGCCAGACTCTCATCGCTTCCCTGCACAGGGGGTAAGAATGCGTGCCCCCTTGCTTACTGAGGTAGAAGACAACTAGAGTGCTGTCTGACTGGACTAACAGAGGCCCTGGCGTGAGCATGGACTGGAAGGCCTACAGAGCATATAGGACTCATCTCCACTACATTGATCTGGAGATTAAGCTCCACCTAAGACCAGGAGCCTCTTGTTTGGTGGGATGCCAGATGTGCACCCCAACCAATCTCTGAGGTGTCCATAGTCAGGACTGGCTGAGGACTGGGTTTTTGAAAGGGAACTCTGATGTCCAGCTGGGAAGGGGTGAGCCATCACTCCAGAGTGGCATATACCGCTGTGGATATCTTGACCAGTTGGTAGAGATTGTCCATGCATTGATACCATTGAACCCTGAGGTTCCACTGTGAGATCCTCATGTTCAGGTGGGCTAGGGGAACTGTAGTGATGGCTGCAGCCATGTGGCCTAAAAGCTGCAGCACCACTCTGGCCGGGATTGAATCTGTGGAGATGATCCTCAGAGTGATGGCTGTCAGCCTGTCTGCTCAGTCCTGAGGGAGAAAGGCTTTTCCTTGGACAGTGTCCAAGACTGCCCCTTTATACTGCAGCCTCTGGGTAGGCCAAGGGTATGACCTGGAGAGATTCAGAGTGATCCCACTTGGTAAAGACCCTCAGTGCCGATGAGAGGCCAAATGGCAGTGCTCTGAACTGATAGTGTTCTCCCTGGAAGAGGAAGCAAAGATACTTTCTGTGGGATGGCAGAATCTTTATGTGCATGTAGGCATCCTGCATGTCCAGGAAACAGAGCCAATCCCCTTGGTGGATCATGGGCAACAGAATAAAGTTGTTCAGTTGGCTCAGATCTAGTGTGGGCTGGAGGTCCCCTGTCTTCTTTGGCACAAGGAAGAATTGGGAGTAATATCTCCTTCCCCTGTGACCTGTAGGTACCACCTGAATCGCTTTCTTTTGCAAGAGCAATTGCATTTCTGCTCTTATGAGGGCTGCATGGGTTGGGGAGCAGTGGGTGGGGACTGGTGAGTTGTCTGGTGGAATCTGCATGAACTTCAGTGCGTACCCTCCTTCTGTTACCTGGAGGACCCACTGGTCTGTGGTGATACTGGATCATCCTCTGAGGTAGAGGGAGAATCTCCCTCCTACTGCCTCCCCCTGAAATTCTGCCGGAAGTAGGGGGGCAGACAGGGAGTCATGCCGAGGCGCAGTTGTTGGGCATGGGCGGTCTGGCATTTTTTGCATTTTTGGGACCTTGAGTGCCTGAGGGCAGGGGAGGTCCCCTTCTCTTAAATCCCCCTTTAGGTTGCTGATGCCTTCCCTGTTGGCCCTGGTCCTTATGAAAGGGCCGACGTCTGGGAGTAGCTGGATCAGATCTGTACATTCAGTGAATGTCGAAAACCGCCTTACCAGAGTCCTGAAGCCCGGTGATCAGCTTCTCGGTGTGTGGTCCACAGAGAACTGACCCTTGAAAGGGTGCATCCAGGATAACATCCTGCAGATCCTGCTGGAATTCTGAGACCCTCAGCCAGGCATGACACATCATATAGACCCCTGTGGCAGCAGCTCTGGTGGCCATATCTGGAGTCATATGAACTTCTCAGGACATGTTTGCCTGTGTTGATGCCAGACTGAATAACAGCCATAAACTCAGATTTCTGATCAGAATCTGGTTGGGCTTTAGCCAAGTCCATTGTTGTGTTCTATAATGACTTTTGATATGTGCCAATAAGTTCAGGGACCTGACCGTGCAGGTGGCAGAGGAATATACTTTTCTGCCCATTTGATCCAGCTTCTTAGATTCAGGATCAGGAGGCTGTGAACTCATATGCCTAGGTTGCTGTGCCCTGCTATGAGCTGCGGTCAACACCATAGAGCAGGTGTCTGCAACCTTTTCAGGATTGGGAGCCGCATGTCCTCCTGGCATAACCAGTCTGATCACCAGAGAGCCATATGAGCGTATGCACAGCAGAGGTCCTTTGTAGTGCATAATTTAGCTTAAATTCAACCCACAATGCTATCTGGATACAGCATATACTAATCAACTGGAACACTGCACAAAGAAGCCACACTGGATAGCTTCCTCTCCAGTTCCTCCCTAGGAGAATCAGAGGAGTTTTAGCCATGATTTGGTAGCTGAAAAAGCAAATGGTTAGTAACTCAAGATGAATTCCTAATATGTGCTTCAGGTAAATCTCTTGGAGCCACTGAAAGAGTCCCACTCTGTTGGCCTTTGTTCTCTGGTGCAACCTTCCTGTGTGTTGGCATAGGTAGGGGGTGAGCCTGGCCTCCCCTACCACACATATTATTGGCATGTATAGAATGTTTGGTTGGGACATTCCCTGGAATTAGTAGTATTTTTTGGAAATGTTCACTGCAAATCACTTGAAACATTCATCCACCTCTGCTGATGAAAACAAAAGCACCCCAGTCTTCTCGAAAGGTTATGTTCTCATCTATGATTGTTTTCTTTGATGGGTGTGCCAGTTTATTATAAAATGTATGGCTGAGTCACAGCATCAGTGCCAAGCTTTGTTTGATACGCTTAAAGGAACACTGTCAACTTCCTTAAGCCTCAAAGTGTCCCTAGTTTAAAACTCACATTTTATGATTGCTCACATTATATACAGACTGTTTATGCAGCTGGTAGTTTGATTCACATCCCTTTTTTCTTTTAAAAAGTGAAAAACTAACTGCCTACCATACTGGTGTTACCACATCAAAACGTGTTTCTTTACATTTCTTGACCAGCTCCCACTGCATCTTTCCTGGATTCAGGAACACCCCCAATGCAATCTAGCCACTGATTATGCAGTAGGAGTAGAGAAGACTATTGTATCATGAGTGACTGCACTGTCTGTTGCTGTTTCTAATGTTCAGGAAATGTGCACTAAGAGTAGTTCAATGATTTGAAGCAAAACCGAGCTGGGCATAGCCGTACATTACCATGCATTTCAGTTCTAACAAGCAATGATGTAGATAAAACAACCAGCAACATAAATCAATTTTAGAAAAATTAAGCAATCATAAAATGTGGATTTTAACCTAAAATAATATAATACAAAAAAGGCTGACAATGTCCCTTTAATATTTCTTGCAGTTGTATGACCTTGCATGCCTTGACTCAGTCCTCCTTCCATCTCCACAGCCTTCTATCCTGCCTGAGGAACAACTGCCTTTCTAATGATCTGAATGCTACATGGCATCCTGATGTAACTGTGGTTGTACCTCTCACCCCACCTAGATCCCAAATGGTGTGAGGCTATCACAATAAAGTACATAAAGTGCTCAGCACCGTTTAAGAGATGGAGAAGGATGACAAAATAACTAGCTGTACCATTCTGTGTATCTGAGGATAGGAGTCCATCTGTCCCTCCCACTTGGGGCACTGATATCTTAGTCAGGCATGGGTGGCTGGACATGGACATCTACCAGGCCCAGCCTGCTATACGTAAAAACACATGGCATGTCCGGTGCCTCTGCATTCAGTGTCAAGTACTGCAAGCCCTGCTAACATCTGGCAACATTTCCTGAACTGCAAATCTCTGCCAACATGATCCTTCCCCTTTGGTTACCAGAGAGCATTTGTGCAGTCATGAGACATCCAGAGCTGATTGTCACTGGGTTTGCCACTTGATGTGCAATACTCTAGGTGTTGGGGGGAGGGGTGCTGTGAAGCCCGAGCTGAATAGCAGCAGATTTTAACAGCTCCAGCCTAATTCATCAAAAATCACTAAAATCCCCTATTCTGGAGCTCTGGATAATTTTTTAGAGACACTAGCAACAAGAGATTTTGGTGGAATGGGTAATCCCAAGAGAGATAAAACTACTGGAGGATCGGATAGAAGCAAGGGATCTGGTGGGGCATTGCGATCTGGGGCAGCACAGCAGGCTGAAGTAGATTCTGGCCCAACAGAAACTGTGGCGTCACTGGCCCAAAAACTTAAAAGCTTGATCGCATCCATGGCTACCTTAAACCAAAAAGGTAGATGATTTCAGCAGTTGAGTTTTAATATTCAAGAATGCAGTGGACGGACTCAAGGGTGAAGTACAGAACATCCAAAAGCAATCAGACGCCAATTCCACCACAACCACCCTTATGGTAAAAGAGAACCAGCATCTCCGGGCTAGGCTTGAGACCCTGGAGAATCAGGCCCAGTCAAGAAACATTCGGATTATTGGTCTCTCTGAAGGTTGTGAGGAAGATCATTTGATTATGTTCCTTCATGAATGGCTTACTGAAAAGCTGCTTCCAGGGGGCGATCATGTCTCTTGAGACATTCAAAAAGTCTATCGCATTACGCCCAGAGGCCGACAACAGAATTCGAAGGAACCTCGCACCTTAATGATAGTGACCGCGGGGGTTGGGATTCGAGACCGTATCTTGCGATGTGCTCGCCGAGTCAGCCCAATAATGCAGGACGATCACCAAGTTCACATCTTCCCAGACATAAGCTACTCAACCTGACAAAGAAGGAAGAAATGTGATGGGGTACGGTGATCCCTGAGAGAAGCGGGGGGTAAACGATACCATAATTTACCCTGCCAGACTTAGAATTACCCACCAAAGGAAAGTTTACTTATTCTCAGATGCAGTGGAGGCTGGTAAGTGGGCTACTTGGCTAGTAGCTGCAGCCAGAGATTGATCGGAGGAAGAGAAGCAGCATGAGGTTTTTGGGGACACTTGAAAAACTGGACTCTAAAGTAGGAATGTTACCTTTTCAATAATTATCTCGAACTCAGAGCCTTGTTGCCCTATTTGGCATATTAGCGACTTGATTGCTCTGATGTTCCTCTGAAAGTAAAGGGGCTAAAATTGATGTTTTATTACATTAGTTCAGCGATTTGAATATACTTAGTTAATCAATAAGCCATGTGTTAATTCTAGTGCTCTGAAGTGGGGTATTGGTTCAGTGGTTACTTTATTCCCCCTACTCTAGTGGGGCATTTTTGGTGATAAAAAGCTGATATCTAATTTTCTATATTTATGTTGTAATCTAATTCTGCTGCAAGAATCCATGTAGAAATTTTCATTTTACATTAAGGTTTGCACATGGCAACTTTTACTCCCTCTTGGGACCTGTTTTTCTTTTGGGTAGAATATTGCTGGACAGTCCTTTATTTTTGAGATAGCCATGTGGCTCATGGACTCATACAACATAGCAAATGATGGACTTTCATTTAGTCTTAACAATAGAGTTACCCTCTAGTGATGTACCACTATACAGTGAATGCAATTGTTGTCTTTAATTAAGGAGTGTCTTCCCCAAATGGAGTTGTACAGAATGGTCTGTTCACTATATATAGCACATCATACTATATGATAAAATGATACAAATAAAACAAAAAATACTCGGGGCTTTGGCACCAACCTTGTTCAGCACCTTGGTAAGCAGTTACACTAACTATGATGTCATCAGGCAGCCCTGCCATGAACCTTTGAAAGTTTTCTCCCTCACATCCCACTGGCTGATGTCAGTAACGCAAATGGTAGTATTGATACTGGCCTATAATATGGTGGACACTGCAGTGCCGATAGCCTCTCATAAGTAATTATGCTTCACTTCCTCATATTGTCCTAGCATCAAGAAAATTCTACTTCATGGAGAGGGTAGTGGATAACTGAAACAAACTCCAGTAGGAGGTGGTGGGAGCAGGGACTGTGGGGGAATTCAAGGGAGTGTGGGACAGACACAAGCATTTCTTGGATCTGGAAGGGGGAGATGGTAGGAAACTGCAAAGTCCCAGCAGCTTGTCAGGCACACTTGGCAGACTGGGTGGGCCTGGTGGGCCTTTTCTGCCAGCACATTTCTATGTTTCTATCAAGGATATCACTGTGTATGCGATATTGCACATTCAGTGCGTGACTTTCGCAGACAATTTCAAAATACTTTATTGTGGAGCAATGCAGCAGAAATACTGAAACGCATAAAGTTAGACTTTTGAGAGTTAAGGAGATGCAGAGCCGTATGAACACAGGCAAAGAGCTGCATGCGGCTCCTGAGCCTCACGTTGCAGACCTTTGCCACAGAGTCTGCTTTGGGCTGTTCGCTCAAGTGAGGCTCTCCCTTTGGAGTCCTGTATAGGTTGGTCTGCCTTCCTTGAGACAGCCGAAGTAGCGGAGGGGTGTTTCCAAGCCAATTTTGTGACGTACTGAAAGGACTTCACTAGAGGAGGGATGACCAAGGGTTTAGGGTCATTTGCCCTTAGAAATTTAGCCAAGCAATGACTTTCTCGGTCAAGCTCCTCTGTATCCCACTGATTAAGATATTGCATGTGTCTCATTATGTCCAGAAAAGAAGGACCATCTGAAGGAGATCTGGAAGAATCCTTCTTGCAGTCTGGAGAGGGCAAAGGGAGCTCATTTTTTGTAGGAATAATAGGAGGAAGAGTCCCCCTGGATCCTCATCTGAGGATGAATGCAGACATCCCTTTGAAGATGGTATGGATGACGGGTGTCAACCATGGCCACTATGCACTGATAACCCCTGACCGTCATCCCGACGATGGGTGGTCAGGCGTCGGAGGTGGTCTGGAAGGCCTCTGAAGCGACGGCTCTCGGGGCAGAGGTGGAGGCGGGAGACACCTAGGGCTAGGTGACTGCTCCCATGGTCTGGGTAGCAGGTCTACCTTTATGGTGTTCCACCATGAGTTGAACAGAGCTCCTACCTCTGCCAGTGGGATGACAGGCTGAGCTGGCAGCGGGGTAGGGACGTTCATTGCCCCTGACGGCAGCCCTTGCAGTACATCCGGCATGGTCATCTGGTCTACTGGTTGACTGCTATCAGGCATTGGTATCAGAGGCTTTGGGGTAGAATCCCCTGGAGGTCGGACGTATGGCTCCTTAGGGGGGAGGCAGCAGTGGCGGGTTTGAACCCCGTTCAAGAGGTCTGGGCGTTTGGCTCTTAGGCGTAAGACCTGTCACCTGGTTCGATGTCTGGTCCTGCTGAGCAGATGGCCTTTTGGGATGGGGCATCTGGTCCAGCTCAGGCATGGAATCGGAAGGCCCTGAGGTCTGCCAATCCTCTGAAGTGGTCACTGCCTTCTGTCGAGGTGGTGGATGCTTCTGGCAGTGCTCAGATTCCTGGCGTCTAGTGGAGTGGTCCAACCCTTTTGACTTTTCGGACTCCAGGGTTTTACAGGTGGCAGACTACGACATAGCACCCAAAGAAGATACCTGTCCTTCTGGCTTAAACCCTAGCAACTGCTTGTGGGGGCCTTAAAGCCAGGGATGCAGGTGTGGATGAACGCCCATGCCCAGAAGACTCCTTGCTGTGTGACTGGGAGGAGGCAGAGGTCGTCTTGGCAGAAGCTCCAGGAAGGGCTAACACACCTGGGGGAACAGATTCCGACCTCCCACCGGAGGCAGAGGACTTGGAGGTCTTGTGGAGGAACCTAGGGCGGGATTCTGACCTGGCTCAGTCCTTGTCTCTATGGTGGTGTTTCCTGCCCAGTTTCTTCTCTCTGGGAGAGGAATCCCTGGCTGAAGAGGAAGAACTGTGTTCCGAATGGGTCCTCTGTATGGCGGCCACTTGCTGTTCCAGTAAATAAGCCTTCAGAGTCTTGAGTCGGCGGATTCTTATCTTGTTGTCAAACTTCTGGCAATGCGGGCAATTGTCCAGCTTGTGGCCCAGGCTGATAAGGCAGGCTGAGTGGCCGTCTCTAGCTGATATCTGCTTGCCGCATGCGCACTTAGACTTCCGCCGTGGAAGAGATGAAGAAGACATGCACAAAGTAAAAAGGCGAGGAGTGAAAAAACGAAACGATTGGTAACTGCACGAAAATGGCAGTCGACTGCGAGAGAGGAGTCTGTGGAGCTGATACTAGCGGGTCAAAGGCGGGAAAAGAACTGAGGTGGTGCTGGGGGACACCAGCCTTGGACTGCTAGCAAGACATTTTTCCGTGGGGTCCTGGCGCCTAGCGGCATAGTCCTATATGTGTTACCTGCTACAAGAGCTTCCTCTTGAAGTAAGATAATGTTTTCTCTTTTAGTTGTACTGCATTTATCTAAATATTTTTAGTAAAACTTTTGTTTCCTAAAGAAATTCTGCCTGTGTGAAATTCCTTATATTTGCATGTGACTGTAGAAGTTTTATTACAAATCTGTGACAACTGTTAATGCTTAGAAGGGTCACCAATTGCATCCAAATTGAAAGGGGTCTGTGGGGACATCCAGACGGATTTTGGGGAGAATACAAGAGTCTCATATGAGTCTGCCGGGGGTGTGAACTGGCTATTGCATGTCCTGTAGGGTGAAGACCAAATTGGGTGGTGAGCTGCTACCCGAAGAGGGTGTAACACTTGTGCCCTCCTCCTGTGTGTAATAGCCAAGGAAAAGGATTCATATTAGGCCACAAGACTCAAAACTGGTATTGTGCCCTGATCCAAAGTATAGAGGGATACTCTGGGACCTGGTGGTGAGTGTTCAGTTGTAAACCCAGCAAGCACTCTGGAAGCACACGAGGAGGGTATTCCTGTTTTCCCCCTCCCTGTCATGGATTGCACTTAGGGGTAGGCATTGTGAGCTCAGTGATCTGACCCTCACAAGTAGGTTCGTGACAACCGCCAGGTCTTGGAACAGTTGGAAGAAACTTTCTGGCATGTGACACAGCTGTTCCTTTGTGGTAGCTGTCAGGAGTCAGTTGTCGAGACAGGGGTAGATATAATATCCCTGCCTCCTTAGAGCTACTGCTACTACTGCCAGGCACTTGGTGAACACCCAAAGTGCAGAGGAAAGCAGCACTCAAAACTGGTAGGGCTCTCCCTGGTAGGTAAAGCAAAGGTATTTTCTGTGGGATGGCAGGACTTTGATGTGCATATATGCATCCTGCATGTCCAGGGAGCAGAGCCAGTCCCATTGGCGAAGCATGGGCAGCAACCTCAGCAGTGTCACCATCCTGAATCTTCTGTATTTGATGAATCCATTCAGTTGACTCAGATCCAGGATGGGACAAAGGTCCCCTGTCTTTTTTGGGACTAGGAAGAACTGGGAGTAATATCCCCTTCCTCTCTGACTTGGTGGTACTGCCTGGATCGCCTTCTTGCTCAGGAGGGCCTGGATCTCTGCCTGGATAAGGCTTGAGTGGGATGGGGAGCAATGGGTGGGGATCGGAGGGTTGTCTGGAGGAATTTGGTGAACTCCAGTGCGTAACCCCTTTCTATAATCTGGAGAACACACTGATTTTCAGTGATACTGAACCAACCTCTGAGGTAAAGGGAGAATCGCCCTCACTGCCTCCCCCTGTAGCTCCACCAGAGCAGGCAGGGAGTCATGCAGAGGTTGTTGGAGTGGGCAAGGGAGCTCTGGTGTTTTGGCATTCTTAGGCCCCTGTGACCCTGAAGATAGGAGAGTGTCTTTTCTTTTGTAACTCCCTCTTTGATGTTGTCATCTACCCTGCTGGCCTTGATGCCTGCAAAAGGAACATCACCTGGACGGGGCCGGCTCAGACTTATACATTTTGTATACCTCAGAAACTGCTTTCCCTGAGTCCTGCAAGTCTGTGATCATCTTTCTAGCATCCTGACCAAAAAGAACTGTCCTTGGAAAGGGGCATCCAGGATGGCATCCTGCAAATCCTGGTGAAAGCTTGAGACACTCAACCAGGAGTAGCGCCATAGGCATATCCCCGTGGCAACTGCTCTAGCAGCGGTGTCTGCCAAGTCATACGAGCACCTAAGGATGTGCTTACCAACATTAGCACTGGACTTGGACAACTGCTAAGAGCTCTGTCTTATTAGCAGAGTCTGGTTGTGACCGAGCTAGTTCCATAGCCTTATTCCAGAAAAATTTCTGATACATCACCATGTGTGCCAGAAAGTTTAATGACCAAACTGTACAAGTGGCCGAAGAGTATACCTTCCGGCCAAGATGGTCCAGTTTCTCCTTATCCGATGGTTGGGAGCTCATATGCTTCGGCTGTTGGGTCCTCCCATGAGCGGTCGTAAGGATCATAGAATTTGCTTTGGGA
Source organism: Neoceratodus forsteri (assembly GCA_016271365.2). Classification (NCBI taxonomy): domain Eukaryota; kingdom Metazoa; phylum Chordata; order Ceratodontiformes; family Ceratodontidae; genus Neoceratodus; species Neoceratodus forsteri. Next base: position 309,929,526 of record CM057450.1, read on the forward strand.
TGCTCACTCAAATGTGGTTCCCCCTTAGGGGTCCTATAGAAGCGATCAGCTTTCCTAAGAACCACCGAGGTCATGGATGGGTGTTTTCAGGCTACTTTTGTGATGCCCTGGAAGGGCTTCACCAATGGTGGGATGACCAAAGGTTTCAGGTCAGTGGCCATTAAGAATTTCACCAGGTGGAGTCTCTCGGAGTCTAACTCTTCTGTCTCCCACTGGCTAAGTTACTGGATGTGTCTCGTCACATCTAGGAAGGAGGGATCATCCGGAGGAGACCTCAGGGAATCCCTCTGTGGGTCTGGAAGAGATAGATCATCTTCTGAGGAATCGTAGGAGGAGGAGCCTCTGGTGGATTCTTCTGAAGATGTATACCAGCATCCCCTAGAACTACTCCAGTGTCTAGAGTGGGATCTGGATGATGGGTGGTGATTGTGCCACCGTCGTTTGGGTCATCCTTGCCTGTCACCCCCAGGAATAAGGCAGGCTGGTGTCCAGGGTGGTGAAGGCGATCTACATGGAGGAGTTGGTTGTCTAGGCAGGGACAGGGGCAGGGGTCCCCGTGGGGTTGGGGTATGGTTCCGGTGGTCCAGAAAAGAGATTCCCATTGATGGTGTTCCACTAGTTGTTGAAAAGAGACCCCAACCTCAGCCAAAGGAACCACAGGGCCTAGATGGGGGGCTGGTGTTAGCATAGGGGTGCTGGGGGGGGGGACCTGGCACCTCTGTATCAGATGTCGATTCTGGTGAGACGGTGTCCCCTGGTATATAGCATTCAGGCTCCCAAGAGGGAAGTGGAGGCAGAGGTAGTGTGCCCCAAGTGGGTTTTCTTCATGGCGGCCACTTGTTCTTCAAGGAGGTATGTTTTCAAAGTCTTCAGGCGGCGGATGCGAGTCCTTCTGTTGAAGCTGAGTCAATGTGGGCAGTCATCCTTCTTATGGTCAGGGCCTAGGCAAATCAGGCAGGTTGAATGGCCGTCTTTTGCCGGGATCTGGTAGCCACATGCGCACTTTGATTTCTGCCTCTCCGTAGAAGAAGATGGCAGGGTAGACATACACGACAAACTTGTATTTTGATGGAAAAATTTTAACTGCGCGAAATGCGAATATGGCGGTCGACTGGAAGCAGGAGGTGTCTGTGGAGCCTATATGCACAGGTCGATGGTGGGAAAAAAAACTGAGGCGGTGCTGAGGAACCGCCCCTTTATACCATTGGTGACATCGGGGATGGGGGTGGTCCCCCGCCTTGGACTGCTAGCTAGAATATTTCCGTGGGGTCCTATTGCCTGGTGGCATAGTCCTAATGGTTATTACCTGCTGCAAGAGCTCTATCTCGAAGTGAGATGTATGGTTTGTGTTACTTTGCTTTCCATGAAATATCCAAGAAAAGGTATGGGGTCACCCATGGATGAGTGTGCACAAGGTACTATCAACCCAAACCTGTGACAAAGTACCAAAAGGGCACGAAACACCATCAGGTTACTTGTAGCATGTTTTGGGTGTGCACCTTTCGGCTATATTCCCATCACCTTAGCAACTGTTTTTGTGAGTATAATACATATGTTTTTACAGAATACCTTAGTTGCAGGTCCTATCTTACTGCAATGGCTGCTTTATTTTGATTTTATTATGCCCGATATTATATGTCTTTGTATCGGTTTCTGTATCTGTTATTCTTGTTATGATCTAGCAGACTATATACTATGTAAGCAATAATTCCCAATAGTGTGGGTGCTATTGGGAAGTACCAGACCGCCCAAGGGCATAATGAGACCATATAGCCCCTGGAAGATCCAGTATTTCCCAATACTGCCCACCCTGGAGAGTATTACTGCAGTTAGAAAATTGGCTACATCATGTTTTATAGGATTCAAAAAAAACCTTAAAAGTAATGCTATAAAAATGACTACAACTGAATGTTTAGTCCTGTTTTGGTAAAGTAGTCCCTGTATCTACTGTTTTAGCCAGTAGAGGGTATTGTAGTGTTTCCTGGAGATTTAGTCCCCGAGGTCCTCCCCACCAACACACCTTCTGTTTTCTTTTGTATTTTGAAGCCCCTGCACTTGATATGTTGACTTCATTTCTATACCAGTAAAGTCTGCCGAACTCCAGAGTAAACTCTCTTTCTCTCTCCAAGAGCTGTGTAAAGGAAACGGGGCTGATGCATGCTTACTAAACATGGCGGTGCGCTTAGAAGACCCGACTGGGCAAGGGTGAAAGGGCTGGTGTCTGAAAAACATTGCTGTAAGGTGCTGAGCCTGGGATTTCTGGTTTAAAAAAAATGCATTTTAAAGTCTTATGAGAAACTGCTTAGGTTATGCCAGTATAAACTTTCTTCAGCGCGCGCAAAAGAGCGACCGCTCCGGTACCTCTAGTGTGTATGAGAGGAGCGGTACTTTCTTCATTTTTTGTACCGCAGAAGGTTGTCCATTTGCGGTACAGGAAAGGAAGAAAATACAGGTTACTCGCCTGTAACAGTAGTTCTAGGAGTGGTATGTGATGTTCATCCACACTTCGTTGGCAATGTCCTTTCCCGTTAAGATCAGCCGGAAAGTCTTCAAGCTGGTGTAACCCCACTACAAATGGGGGTTCCCAAAAAGTCTTCCTTGAGCTTGCCTAAATGCTCACTGCCAGGCCGGTGTCCTGCGTTTTAGCAGTTTAAATGTGATTACCAGAGCCTGTATAGCCTCTGTGTACTGTCTCTTTAAGAGCTGCCTGATTGCAGCTTAAGCAATCTGAGAGGGAGCTCTGTTGAAAGATGTAACTATTCACTGAAAATCATTAAGAGTGATAATGATAATGTAGTTTGTCTAACCTGCTTTCTTTGTAGCAAGGACTATTTTGTTTGTCTCCACTATCTTGGTCCTGGACTGCAGATTCGACCAAACAGTACTGGTGGGACCTAAAATGTAGCCGGACTACAGGAGCTGTCTGAATTCAAAATCTGTAGGAACTGTAGTTTGAAGCTTTTTTGCGCCTTTTTGCAACTGAAGGGGGAGCTCTTGCTCTGACTGACAGCCAAATCAGCCAACCAAATCTTTTGGATCTTGGGGAAGTCCCGGGCTGCTGGCAGTTTTCAGTTAGTTCTGAGCTGGGAAGTGAAATGAGAAGAGCTCAAGTGTATTTTGGACAGCAATCCTGAGTGGGTTCGCATGGGAAAACTGTAAAAGGGCTGAGTTTTGGCTTACATGTCTGCCTGCTGCTCCTGAGAGGGAGAGAAGAGAATTATTGTGGACTAAATCCAAGTTGGTGTGACTACAGTAAGCTACTGAAGTGGGCCAGGCTCAACCTGAAGGAGTCCAAAGATTTTTCTGAATGTGATTGGCCTGTCAGGAGTTCCAGCTACCCCTAAGCTCCCGGTGTGTGCAGAGACTTTACGATTGTGACCGGGAAGCGCTTTGCCTGGTACAGTAGAATTCCCATACTTGTAAATGTGCTATGTGCTGCTAGTGGGTTGTGAGTTAGAGCCCCACTCTGTGAACTGTGTTCTGCTTGCTGGAAGCTGTATCCAGCCCAAAACGGACTGCATCCAAATTTGTCTCCATGCGGTCTGAGCCTTGCCAGACTGGCCCAGCCAGACTACCCACTGCACAGAGAAGCCATCAACGAGAGACCTGCCTGGGGATCAGCCCCCCTGCTCCACGCTTGAACAGGAATGACGTCTCTGCGACTCGTGTGGGCCTTGCTTCTCCTGGTATTCCAGATCAACCACCTGCAGTCTCGATTTTCGTCCAGCCTGTGTCCAGTCTTGGGTATTGTGAGTAAATACCAGGGTAGCTCCCTGCAACAACAGCTTAATCTGAGTGTGTCATCTGATTGTCTTGTTGTTTCATTTCCTTTACAAACTGAGCCCTCTGGCTCCGGATTACAAATATTGTGTACTGTGCATGTTGTGTTTTCCATCACAGAGCCCTAACCAGCTACAACCATGGGCAACTGTCCTGGCTAGCCCATCTCTTCTCCACCTGGGTACCCAGAGGTAGACTGTGTGGGGGGGACTCAAAACGCCATGCATAACTGCTTGATTGATATAATCTTTAAGGAAATGAAACTTATGCCTGGTTAAATAAAGTGATTGATTGATTGATTGATTGAAGCTAATTAAACTGATTTTGCCCCTTCCTTGTTCAAGTCCCCTGAATAAATCAGATCTAACTTTTTCTGCATGTAATCTGACTATGGTTCCCATTTGTGCTCAAAGTACTGTACTGTTGCGATTTACTGTGCATAACCTTGTGTAAACCCCCTGCAAATGGGGGTTCCCAAAAGACTTCCAGGAGCTTGCTTGAATGCTCCAAGCCTGAATGGTGTTTGGCGTTTAAGCCATTTATCAGTGAGTGTTTTTAGAGCCTCTGGTACTGTCTCTTTAAGAGCTGTCTGCTTGCAGACATAATTAGTTTGTATGGGGGGACTGTGTGCTTCTCTGTTTGAGTACCACTCGAGCTGCTGCCAATTCACTCCATTTTGCAGTCACTAGGAGTGCAAAGGAACCTATCTGAAAGATGTAACTGTTTGCCAGAAATCATTTACAGTAATAATGAAATTACAGTTTGTCTAACCTGCTTTCTTTGCAGTCAGAACTATGTCTGCCTAGTTCCCCATTCTGGTTTTGAACTGCTGAACTGGACCAATCAGTGTGGGGTAAGCGCTCTAAAATGGTGCCTTGGACGAATCAGAACTTGGACTCATAATCTGAGCCAGCCACAAGAGGATTGTATGGGCAGTGACTCTGGGAGATGTAGTTTAGACTTGAGCCTTTTGGACCAACAGCAGCAGTCTATTGTGAGTGACAGCCAATCCAGTCAAGAACTAGGAGGAACTCAAAGGAAGTGCCGGTTTTGTCTGTTGGAGTTTCAGTTTAGATCTGGCAGTGAAGGGGAAAGAAACCCTGTGCTCCTTCAGTGCACAGTTTTAGTCAAAAAACGTGTGTAAGGCCCAGAGTTCCGGTCTGCAGCTTGTGTAACTGCTTGTTAGGACTGAATCCGTCCTGTGAAAAGAATCAAAGGATCTCTGAAGAGTAGAAACCAGGCTCACCCTGTAGAAGACTGGAGAAATTGTTGAATTGCACTCGGTCTGTCAGGAACTGAATCTGCTGTGTGTTCTCCATTATTGTGCAGTAATTGCAATCGGGATAGAGAAGCAGCCTGCCTGGTATAGTACTTTCTTTTTTTTACCATATAAATGTGTGAAGAGTCTCGTGGAGCTCAAGAGTAGCCCTGCTGACGTTGAAGGACCCTATCTTGTTTGGAGGTCGTGAGTACTAATTCAGGGTCGCTCCCTGTTGAATTGCCACATTAAATCCAAATGGAATCACTGTACTGCTGACTGTTTAAACTAATTTTTCTTTTCACTGTGTGAAAGGGCCCCTACCAGCTGCCACGGTTTGGACTAGCCACTAGGGCTTGGGTACCTAGGGACAGTAACTGGTAGGGATAGGCCTGTGCACAGAGCCATAGGTAGATAGTAAAGTGATAAGCTAATTAACCTGATTTCCCCTGTCCTTGTTATATCCCCCTAAATAAATCAGAGCTGCTTGTTTCAGCAAAGTTATACTGCCTGAGGTATTTGTCTGTGTTAAAGTACTGTACTGTGATTGTTGCACTGTATCTTATTTCACAGGAGGTCCCAGTGCGGAACTAGTCCTGGGGGTAAGTGTATACTGTGAAGGTAATTCTGATATATTGTGTGGGCCACTAGTGGGAAGAAAGGGGTTGCAGTGTCCCAGAGGGCTGTGACCAAGAAGTTTAACTATTGCAAACCCTGACCTCTGGGTGGAGGCACCGCCATTGGATCCAGGCCCCTCAACCTGTTAGTGGCAAATCAGGCAGGGGTAGTAGCCCCTGGGACAAGCGCCATCTGGGGTTACATCTTGGAGGCTCACCGCTGGGATTGTGTGTCCTCTAGTGGCCATATTCGAACCACTGTTAAGAAAAAATGGGTACCCGACAGAAGTGGCTGTGCACCGGCTGGTGGAGTGGTGTACTGGGGAGGAGATTGACCCCCAAATGCTATGCTTATCCTGGACATTCCCTGGGTATCAATACGGACACTGTGCAGGAGTACTTTCAAGGTGGAAGGTTTACAAAACCCTGTGGTGGTGGGTCGGCATGCTAATCTGCTCACCCACACTTTCCTGGCCCTAGTAGAGTTTAAGGATCCCATAGATAGCTCCAAAGTGCCACAGACCATTACCCAGAGGAGCCTCACTACCTGGAGTGATAACTAAGGACAGTAAAGACCGGGGGAATGAGCCCCCACCACTGTCTGAAACTTTTGAGGAAAAATTTGCTACATGGTTGCTGGGGAAGGGAAAACTGGGAGGACTTGAAGAAACTATTCTTGCCACCTGAAAGTGTTCCTCCCCTACACCCTCTCCGCTCAAGTACCCGTAATGGTGGCTGAACCAATGCAGACTCCTATTTCTGCACCTGCCATTAGTCACGACTCTTACGAAGGTTGAGGATCTTCTCTGGCACCCTCCCACCCCCAAGAGAGGATGACTGGGAGACCTGGATAGACTATGTTGCCCCAAGTGCTTGAATGGCAATGCTCGGAAGCAGGCGAAAGAGGGTTAGTGAGAGCCTCCGAGGTCCTGCCCTGGCTACCATCCATGCTAAGCAGGGCCAGTAACCCTGAGTGACTGCACAGCCTATCTTGAGGCCCTGGAGAATGTGTATGGGAGCCCAGATTCTGATGAGGACCTATGGTGGAGATTAAGAGATGCACAACAGTACCAAGGAGTTGTTGTCTGTGTATGTATCTCGGCTGGAAAAATTGTTGCAAGAATGCCTCAGAAAGGTAGTTTGCCAGCAATTGAACTGGACCGAACCAGGCTGGACAGGATCCTTAAGTCTGCCCCTTCTCAGAACTGCTGTTGCTTCAATTCGCCTGGCAAATCGACTGGAATCCCCACCCTCCTATGATGAGTTAATGAGAGAATTCGAGGAGTTGAGAAAAGGCGACCTCGGGAGGGACCTGCACCAATAGCTGCGGCTACGACCCAGTGACTGAGGGTGACCCATCAAGTGAAGTTCAGGGGCAGAGGTTGGCAGTCAATGAGTGCTCTGACCAGGAAAAGATATGCCACAATGGGCGAACTGTTGAGAAATCCGAGAATTCAAAGACAGTCCCTTTATGAAGGCCACGCCTGCAAATACAGACCCCTGACCTATATCCGACTGCATCTGCTATGGGGTGAGGTACCACCCATGTATCTCCTGCTGATAACAGCTCCGAACTCGATTCCTTGACCATGGAAGTGGAGAAACTGAGATGTCTCCAAATACTTATCACGCCGCAGACAGAGATGGCACCAAGGTTTCCAGTTAGTAATACCCGCCCTGGCTCCCAGTGTGGCGCCTCGGCCAGCTCAAACTCCAGAAAGTATGTTTTGCTATAATTGTGGGAAAGATGGGCACATGAAAGGAATGCCAGTCCCAAAAGACACTGACAAAGTTGCATATAGGCTACAAGGAGGCTTGGAGAAGAAATCAGTGGTTAAGAGGTGCGAAATGATCCCAGTGAGGGCACCAAAATGCTAATTCACGTCCTTTTGTGGCAAGGTCAGTTGCCCAGGCCCCACTACCGCCTCTCCAGATTGGTCCAGAATAGTGAGTCCCTCCATGGAGACCACTGTAAGGTGAATGGAGTGTCTACCAGAGCTGTATTGGACAGTGGCTCCCAAGTGACAATTATGTTCCAGGATTGGTATCAGAAGCATTTGTCAGACGTACCCTTACAACCATTAGAAGGACTGCATGTATGGGGTTAAGTGAGAAGGCCTACCCTATTCGGGTATATCCGAATTTGGCTGTCTTTCCCACCTCCGTGGCTGGAGTGGCCGAACAAGTAGAGACCCTAGCCTTAGTGTGTCCCCCACTGGACTGTATGATGGTGTCCCTTTGTTGATTGGAACAAATGCTCATATGTTGGAAGGCTGGCACAGTTGTGTTATGAAAAACAGGGGTCAAAGACTAGTAGAGCTTTAAGAGTTCCGGCTTTAATTAAGAAGGCCTATGAGGCACAGAGATGCTGAAAAAAGAGAACCAGAGGAACCGGTCGAGATTGTATGGAAGAAGGATCCTGAGTCTCTGATCCTGGCGCCAAATGCCCAGTGTACCTTACAGGAGAGGTCCGTATCAGAAAGGATGTTAAGAATAAAATATTAATGTTGGATGCACCAGGCGATGGAAAATTGCCAGAGGGACTGCTGGTCAAGCCTAGTATTTTGCCGCTAGAGCCCATGCTTATACCAGAAGGGTACTGGTCCAAGTTCATAATGTGTCTGAAAGAGACATTCGAGTAAACAGAGGTTGCATCCTGGCTAATGTGCATTGTGCAGACACTGCAGTGCTACCCAGCAGCAAGAGTTCAAGGAAGAATGACAGAGTAACGCCTGACTTGTTTGATTTGCGACTCCCGCTGCCAGCTGAATGGAAAGTGAGGATCAGTGAGAAGCTTGCCCAGAGAGACCAGGTGTTTTCTTTAAAGGAATGGGATGTAGGATGCGTGCAAGGAGCTGAGCACAATATCCGGCTGCATGACGAAAGACCATTTCGTGAGAGGTCTCGACGCCTGGCACCTGCTGACATAGATGATGTGAGACGGCATCTGCAAGAGATGTTAGCTGCTGGTGTAATACAAGAATCCAGAAGCCCTTATGCTTCTCCCATTGTGGTAGTGAGGAAAAAGAATGGAACAGTAAGGATGTGTGTGGATTATCGCACCTTAAACCGGCGGACTATCCTTGATCAGTACACAATGCCCCGCATTCAGGATGCTTTGGACTGCCTAAACGGGAGCAAGTGGTTCTTTGTGTTGGATCTCCGCAGTGGGTACTACCAGATCCGATGGCCCAGAGGACCGTGAGAAGACAGCCTTTATCTGTCCACTTGGCTTCTATGAATTCATGAGGATGCCTCAAGGGATTTCAGGTGCCCCAGCCACTTTTCAACGATTGATGGAGCGTGCAGTGGGGGACATGAACTAACTAGATGATGTTATTGTGTTTGGCAGCTCACTGGAGGAACATGAGAGCAGATTATTTAAGGTATTGGACCGACTGGAGGACTTTGGCCTTAAACTGTCCATTGATAGGTGTCAATTCTTTCAAACATCAGTAAAGTATGTGGGACACATAGTATCCACCGAGGGAATAGAGACCGACCCAAGTAAAGTTGAGGCCTTGACCACCTGGCCACAGCTCAAAAATCTAAAAGAACTGCAAAGATTCCTGGGATTCTGTGGTTATTATCGGCTTCATCAAGGACTATTCAAGAGTGATCCGCCTTTACTTAACCTTACTCAAGGGTATCCCCAACCCACAAAAATACCAAAGTCAAGCGTCCCTCAAGACTGAAAGAGTGTATTTTCATCCGAGTGAAGTATTTGGGGCCCGCTGGACTCCTGATTGTGAGACTGCTTTTCATGAGATCATATATCAACTTACCCATGCTCCAGTGCTGGCCTATGCCGATCCAAGAAAACCTTCGTCCTGCACACTGATGCTAGCTTGCAAGGGTTGGGGCTGTGTTGTACCAAGAGCATGAGAATGGCCTGAGACCAGTGGCCTTTGCCAGTAGAAGCCTGACCCCATCCGAAAGAACTATCCTGTACATAAGTTAGAGTTCCTAGCTTTGAAGTGGGCTATTGTTGACCAATTCCATGAGTACCTGTATGGGGCTAAAATACTAGTAAAACTGACAATAATCCTTTGACCTATGTGCAGACCTCAGCTAAGTTGGATGCCACTGGCCATAGGTGGCTTTCTGCATTATCTACATATGACTATGCTCTGAATACCGAGCAGGTCTGAACCACATAGATGCTGATGCTCTCTCCCGGAGGCCTGTTCCCCAGAATGATTGGGTCCGATTGGCAGAACCTGACATTCGGGCACTCTGCCGGAAGTTTGACAGGGAGGAACAAATGTCCACGGACGCAGTGGACTGCATGGTGGATTGCTTGGGACCCTCTGAGAATTGCATACCTGCTGCTTATTGCCACTTTTCTGCAATAGACATTGGTGCACTGCCGCAGCTGGACAATGACAGTATTCGGGCTCAATCCCTCGATCCCATGATCAAAGCAGCTTTAGAAGCCCTCTATGCAGGAAAAGATGTGTCCAAATTACGCTCCACTGATTTGAGAACTGCACTGTTATACAAAGAAGGTCCTAAGTTGAAACTGATCAATAAACTGTTATACAGAGAAACAGTAGACAGAGGGGACAAGTAGACAAACAACAACTAGTGCTGCCCACTGCCTTCGAGACTCAGTACTGAGGTCCTTGCACAACCACATGGGGCACCTTGGTATAGACAGAACACTTGACTTGGTGAGATCCAGATTCTATTGGCCTAAGATGGGGGCTGATGTGGAGCAACACATTCGAACATGATGTCGCTGCTTACAGAGAAGCTTTGCCCCAGAGGGCTGCCCCCTTGTTAACATCACCACCAGTGCACCCAGGAGCTGGTCTGTATTGATTTTCTGAGTTTGGAGTCAGATCAAAGAAATATCAGTAATGTGCTGGTGGTCACTGACCATTTCACGAGATATGCCCAAACTTTCCCCACCAAAGACCAGAAAGCATCCACTGTGGCCAAAGTACTTGTAGAAAACTTTTGTTCACTATGGGGCTCCACAAAGAATCCATTCTGATCAAGGAGAGACTTTGAGAGTCATCTGATCAAAGAGATGCTTTCTCTGTGGGAGTCCGAAAGTCAGAACCACTCCTTACCACCCCCAGGGACCCACAGCCTGAGCGTTTCAACCGCACTTTGCTAGATATGCTAGGCACCCTGCACCAAAGGACAAGCCTAGATGGAGCCAACAAATTAGCACCCTGGTACATGCTTATAACTGCACCAAAAGTGATGCCACTGGGTTCTCCCCTACCTCCTGATGTTTGGAAGAGAAGCTCGACTACCAGTAGATGTGTGTTTTGGGGTCTCTCTGATGGGGTTCAAGCTGACAACTATTTACAGTATGTGCAAAGTTAAAGGCCCAGCTAACTCATGCGTACCAACTGGCTCAAACCATGGCTGCCAAAAGAAATCTGGCCAACAAAGAAAGGTATGATAAAAGGTGAAAGCACAGGAACTCCAGGAGGGAGATCGGGTATTGCTAAGAAATCTGGGACTGCATGGCAAGCACAAGATTGCTGACAGATGGCACCATCTCCCTCACATTGTAGTGGGCAAACTAGATGATCTGCCAGTGTACAAAGTAAGGCCTGAGAATAATTCAAAGATGTAAAAACAATGCATAGAAATCATTTACTGCCCATTGGACAAATCTGATTGAGTCTGAGCCCCTAGAAGATGCCCCTCTGGACCAGTGACTAGAGCTGCTGCTAAGAAAGATCAAGAAAGTCTGCACCTACAGAAGCAAAGTTAAAGTGTTCCCCTGCACAAGTCCCAGTTGAGCATGACTGTCAGTCCATATCGGAAGAAAGTGAGAGTGACTTTGAATACTATCCTTCTACGAACTGAGTCAATTGTTTGGGGCAATCCCTAGTCAATACTGGAGACAAAGCTGGGCCTTCTGGACTGTCTAAGCCCCAGCTTCATCCCTGGAGCCAATGCTCCCAGAAGTGAAGTGCAAAGCATCAGATCAGATGAAATGGAATCATTGTGCATGGTTGAACTGTTTGAGCTTTCAGGGAGGAAAATGATAGATTGGGGCAGACTGGTGATACACCCGAACAAGAAGAGTATTTTGAGTGCCCTGACAGTCCACTGCCAGTGTCCAAAAGCTCTCCTTGCGAGCCAAATGTTGTGGACTCAGAAACTGTAACTCCTGGAGCTGAAAGTGCCCCAAGTTCTAGCCTCTCTACCCCCATGGAGACTCCCCTGACAAGTGAGGACAATGCTGAAAATGAGGCTCAGAGTGCAGAGACTGTAACAGTTCCCCCTAGAAAGACTGGTCGAGCTGTAAAGCCTGTGGTGCACCTCAGTTATGATTCCCTGGGCCAGCCCTGTGGATCTGCCTCTCAATGTTGTCCATAAAGGAGTGTATGTGTCCCGAGCTCATTGCCCAAACTGAGCGTCAGTGCTAACTCAAGTTACTTGTGTTGCCCTCTAAGTATGGTGCCCTTGCCCCATCCAGCCCCAAGGTAACTGATAGGAAGGGCCCCTCTTCAGGTTTCATGTACAAGAGGTAATAACTTGAGTTATGGTACAATGTGTGTGTAATACTGTGTAAGAGTGACGTACTGCAATGTTTCAGAAATGTGTTCTTGGTAAAATGATGTATTGACTGATGATTACATGTGTGAGCCTAATGCAAATGTATATGGTTGCAGTTGAAACTTATGGGGTACTTGCTTGACGAGACGTCAAGCTTTCCCAAACCAGGAAGGGTGTAACCCCTGCAAATGGGGTTCCCAAAAGACTTCAGGAGCTTGCTTGAATGCTCCAAGCCTGAATGGTGTTTGGCGTTTAAGCCATTTATCAGTGAGTGTTTTAGAGCCTCTGGTACTGTCTCTTTAAGAGCTGTCTGCTTGCAGACATAATTAGTTGTATGGGGGACTGTGTGCTTCTCTGTTTGAGTACCACTCGAGCTGCCAATTCACTCCATTTTGAAGTCACTAGGAGTGCAAAGGAACCTATCTGAAAGATGTAACTGTTTGCCAGAAATCATTAAATGAAATTACAGTTTGTCTAACCTGCTTTCTTTGCAGTCAGAACTGTGTCTGCTAGTTCCCCATTCTGGTTTTGAACTGCTGAACTGGACCAATCAGTGTGGGGTAAGCTTGCTCTAAAATGGTGCCTTGGACGAATCAGAACTTGGACTCATAATCTGAGCCAGCCACAAGAGGATTGTATGGGCAGTGACTCTGGGAGATGTAGTTTAGACTTCAGTGCCTTTTTGGACCAACAGCAGCAGTCTATTGTGAGTGACAGCCAATCCAGTCAAGAACTGGGAGGAACTCAAAGGAAGTGCCCGGTTTTGTCTGTTGGAGTTTCAGTTTAGATCTGGCAGTGAGGGGAAGAAACCCTGTGCTCCTTCAGTGCACAGTTTTAGTCAAAAAGCGTGTAAGGCCCAGAGTTCGGTCTGCAGCTTGTGTAACTGCTTGTTAGGACTGAATCCGTCCTGTGAAAAGAATCAAAGGATCTCTGAAGAGTAGAAACCAGGCTCACCCTGTAGAAGACTGGAAAATTGTTGAATTGCACTCGGTCTGTCAGGAACTGAATCTGCTGTGTGTTCTCCATTATTGTGCAGTAATTGCGATCGGGATAAGAAGCAGCCTGCCTGGTATAGTACTTTCTTTTACCATATAAATGTGTGAAGAGTCTCGTGGAGCTCAAGAGTAGCCCTGCTGACGATTGAAGGACCCTATCTTGTTTGGAGGTCGTGAGTACTAATTCAGGGTCGCTCCTGTTGAATTGCCACATTAAATCCAAATGGAATCACTGTACTGCTGACTGTTTAATAATTTTCCTTTTCACTGTGTGAAAGGGCCTACCAGCTGCCACGGTTTGGACTAGCCACTAGGGCTTGGGTACCCAGGGACAGTAACTGATAGGGATAGGCCTGTGCACAGAGCCATAAATGAGATTATTAAAGTGATAAGCTAATTAACCTGATTTCCCCTGTCCTTGTTATATCCCCTAAATAAATCAGAGCTGCTTGTTTCAGCAAAGTTATACTGCCTGAGGTATTTGTCTATGTTAAAGTACTGTACTGTGATTGTTGCACTGTATCTCATTTCAGAGGAGGTCCCAGTGCCGGAACCAGACCTGGGGGTAAGTGTATACTGTGAAGGTAATTCTGATATATTGTGTGGGCCACTAGTGGGAAGAAAGGGGGGTTGCAGTGTCCCAGAGGGCTGTGACCAAGTAAGTTTAACTATTGCAAACCCTGACCTCTGGGTGGAGGCACCCGCCATTGGATCCAGGCCCCTCAACCTGTTAGTGGCAAATCAGGCAGGGGTAGTAGCCCCTGGGATAGCGCCATCTAGGGGTTACACTTGTTTTACAGGGGGTCCCCAGGTTCGAGCCAGAGGAACCAGCCCTGGTGGTAAGTGCAAACAGTGTGAGTACTTGCGTGTACCAGGGTTATTGTGAAAGTGATTACTGTACAGTGTTCAGGCCACTAGAGGGGAAAGAGGGGGGTTACAGTGTCCCGGAGGGCTGTGCCCAGGTTAGCTTGACCACTACCAACCCTGACCTCCGGGTGGAGGCACCGGTTTCAGAACTCAGGTCCCTTAACCTGCTACTAGCCAAGCAGGCAGGGGTAGTAGCCCTTGGGATAGCACCACCTAGGGGTTACACTGGCTCCTCCCACCCACCCAGGTGGTATATCTCTCAGCTTCGCCCCATGATGTCAGATCTTGCCCACCGGAAGCAGAGTGTGAGCGCCAAAGCTGGGGAGGTCCATGTGGATGAAAGTACAGTTACGTAAGAACTTACTGTAACAGTAGATCTTCGAGAGGAGCTCTTGCAGCAGGCTATTATCATAAAGACTATGCCGCCAGGCACTAGAACCCATCAGAAACCTTCTAGCTAGCAATCTTCAGCAGGGACTGCCCACAATGTTGGCTCTGCCCGGACGCCGGCAAATGGTACATAAGGGGGCAGTCCCCAGCTCAACCTCAGTTCATCTGCTGGAGACCTGTGTGTAAAGCCTTCAGGCAGACCGGGCAGAAGCTTGCCGTGAAAAGGATGCAGAGACTTACCAGGGGGATAGAAGGAGGGAAAGCAGCGCCTGCTACAAGAGTTCTTTCTGTTACAGTAAGTTCTTACGTAACTACTATCTTACTTCAAGTGGGAGCTCTTGCAGCAAGCTATTACCATAAGGATGGAGTCCCAAGAAGTCCCAGAAAGAAGGACCAAGACAGGTCTGGGAGGAGGCTGAAGTGCATCTGCCAGAAGGCATTAGGATAGGAGGCTTTGAAGACAACCAGGCCAAAACCTGCCCTTCACCAAGAGGCAATGTCTAAGCTGTAGTGCTTGATAAAGATATACACTGAGCTCCACGTTGCTGCCGTGCAAATGTCTGCTATGGAGACATTTCGAATTGAAGTGAAAGAAGTAGCCACACCCCTGGTGGAATGACCTCTTACCAAGCCCGGAAGGGTTTTATTATACTTGTCATAGCATAAGACAACGCAACTCACCAGCCATTTTGATAAGGTCTGTTTAGACACTGGAGTGCCTTGACAACGAGGTGCTAAGGCCATAAATAACTGGTCTGTCGTACGATACAGAGCAGTACAGTTGAGACAGTACCACAATGCCCTGTGGACATCCAACATATGCAGGATCCCGTCCCCCTCAGTTCAAATGATTTGGGCAATACACTGGTAGGTTAATGTCTTGATTAAGTGTGAACTCTGACACTACCTTAGGCAAAAACTTAGGATTAGTACATAAGGAAACCCTGTCCTTATGGAAAATTAAATAAGACTCCTTACACATCAGGGTCTGGAGCTTGGAAATCCTCTGAGCAGAAGTAACAGCAACTAAAAATAATGCTTTCCAAGAGAGAAAGTGAAGCTCACAGACCGCGGCAGGCTCAAACGGGGGAAGGGTAAGCTTTTCAAGCATAAAGAGCAGATCTCAGGGCAGTACAGGATTTTTGATGGGAGGCTTAATGTGTAGTATGCCCCGCAAAAAGATGTGGGACACGACCAGCTGGGCGAGGTTTTTCCCCTGCATAGGTACCTGGTAAGCAGAAATCGCAGAAAGATGTACCTTAATGGAGGAGTAGCTCAAGTCTTGGTTTGATAAGGAGAGGAGATACTCTAAGACAGAGTTCACTGGACAGGTAAACAGGTCCAACTGATGGAGTGAAGCCCACAAATAAAATCTTTTCACTTCATAGCATAAGTGGATCTAGTTGAGGGCTTTCTTGCTGCAATGAGAACATCTGCCACCTCCTGGCAGACCCCAAATCTGGACTTAAGTCTGCAGGAACCACGCATGAAAATGCAGGTATCTGCGGTCCAGATGGAGCAGGGTGCCATGATCCTGCGAAGGCAAGTGCGAGCTCAGCGGCAGCTGTATTGGAGGCTCCACTACCAGCTGCTAAAGTAGTGGGAACCAAATCTACCTAGACCAATAGGGGGCGATGAGGATCATCTCTACTCCATCTACCTGCAACTTCAGGAGGACCCTCTGGATGCTGGGAAAGGGAGGGAAGGTGTACAGAAACCTCCTTGTCCATCAGAGGGACAAAGCGTCTCACCAGAAAACACCAGGCCCTGGCTCTAGCGAGCAGAAACTGGGCAGTTTAGCGCTGAGTGGAGACGCAAAGAGGTCCAACTCTGGACTGCCCCATCTGTCAAATAGCTGGTCTGCTACCAACTGAAGGAACTCCCACTCATGAGCCTTGGACTGAGACCGGCTTAGGTTGTTGGCCAAGATGTTTTGGATGCCTGGAACAGAACCGTGAGTTCTAAGTGGTGCTCCAGGGCTCAATACCAGACCCTCATCGCCTCCCAGCAAAGGGGGTAAGAATGTGTGCCCGCTTGCTTGTTGATGTAAAACACTACTGATGTGTTGTCCGTCTAGATGAGAAGAAGTCCTGGCGAAAGGTCTGACTGAAACACCTGCAAGGCGTTCAGGACCACTCGCATCTCTAGTACATTGATATAGAGCATCTGCTCGTCTGGAGACCAGGTCCCCTGGGTCTGTCTGTTCTCCAGGTGAGCACCCTAACTGAGACCGGAAGCATCTGTAGTTAGAACCCATCTCTGGGGCTCCTGCCAGAAGGGGAACCCCTCTTCCCAGGTTGGATGGGTCTATCCACTAGGATAGAGTCGTTTGGACTGGGTTGGAGACCCTGACCAGCTGGTCTAGGTCATCTGACCTCTGGTTCCATTGCACCCTGAGCATCCATTGGGGAACCCTCATGTGGAGGTAGGCCACGGGAACTGTAGGAATGGCCACCGCCAAGTGCCTCAGAAGTCTGAGGAAGGTCCTATCTGGGACCTGGGAAGCCATGGATGCTGCTTGGGCCAAACTCCTTAGGTGATCTCCCTATCTTCTTGGAGAAAGACCATGCTCTGAACCATGTCCAGGACCATTCCGATGAATTGGAGACATTGACTGGGCCATGGGGATGACTTTGTAAAGTTCAGGGTGATCTCTAACTCTCAGAAAAGTGTAAAGGTATCTCCAAGAGAGTGAAGTAGCTGAGCTCTGGAAGGAGCTGCCAGGAGCCAGTCATCCAGGTAAGGGAAGACGTGATGGCACTGGCGCTGTAAGGCTGCAGTCACCACTGCCAGACACTTGGTGACGACTCAAGGAGTGGAGGAAAGGTCAAACAGTAAGTCTCTGAACTGATAATGTCTCCCCTGGAAGTGGAACCTAAGAAACTTCTGATGGGGAGGAAAGACCAGTATGTGCAGGCAGACATCCTGTATGTCCAGGGCACAGAGTCAGTCCCCTTGGTGCAAGAGGGGGATGAGGCCTGGAAGAGTGATCAGTCTGAACCTCTTGTACTCGATAAAAAGGTTTAGAGAGCTGAGGTCCAGAATGGGCCAAAGGTGTCCGGTCTTTTATGGGATCAGGAAGAAATGGTAGTAATAACCCTGCCTCTGTTATTCCGGGGGAACTGGCTCTATTGCCCGCTTCCAGAAAAGGACCTGGATCTCTCTTTCTGTAAGGGATATATGAGGAGGAGGAGGAGGATAATGGGAGGGGAGGACCCTGGTGACTGGTCTGGAGGATCTGTAGGAACTCTAAAGTATGTCCTTTCCTGATCAGATCCAATACCCAGAGGTCTGTGGTGATGTTGCTCCATCCCTCTTGGTAGTGGGAGAAACAACCCCCTACTGCCTCTCCCATGGTCTCTGCTGGAGGAGGGGAGGGTGGGTAGTGAGTCATTGGGCAGATCCGGGAACAGGCAGAGAGGGCTGGGAGGGCCTGGGGCCTCCAGAGGTAGATCTCCCAGGAGTTTGGGCTGTTGCCTTCCTCTTAAAGCCTCTTCGCTGCTGGTACTAGTTGTGGGAATTCTGCCCTGAGGACTTCCGAAAGAGCCATTTCTGAAAAGGCCTCTGGTCCCCCTTATACATTTTGCAGGTGCACCAAATAGATTTCCCGGACTCCTGGAGATCAATTTCTCTGTCTCCTCCCCAAAAAGCATGGAACCCTGGAAGGGAAGGTCCAGGATCCTAGACTGCAGATCCTGGGAGAATCCAGAGACTCTGAGTCAGGCATGGCACCTAAGATAAACTTTGGATGCCACTGCCCTAGAGGCTGCATCTGCAGTATCGTATGAGACCCTCAGAACATAAGTGCCTACGTTTGATCCTGAATTGAGGATTTTCAGGAGCTCGGTCTTCTGAGCCGAGTCTGGCAAGGCCTGAGCAACTTCTAGTCCTTTCTCCCATAGCGCATTCTGGTACTGGACCATGTGTATGAGAAAGTTCAAAGATCTCACAGAGCAGATAGAGGCAGAATATATTTTCTTGCCTACCTGATCTAGAAATCTGGACTCTGTCGGGAGGCTGTGAACTGAGGTGTTTTGGCTTCTTCAACTTATAGTGAGCAACCGTAATGACCACTAAGTCCACCTGAGGGTATTCCACCAGGAAAGGCTCCTCCCTTAGCACTTGGTACAGCCTGTCCAACTTTTTAGAGACAGCCGGAGTGGTATAGGGCTGCTTCTAGGTAATCCTGGTGAGATCCTGGAATGTATCCACTAAAGGAGGAATGACCAAGGGCTTTGATTCCTTCTGCCTCAGGTAGTTGGCCAGCCTCTGGCACTCTAGATCTAGATCTAGATCCTCCATCTCTCATCCACTGGAGCTCTATGTATGCCTCATGACATCCATAAAGGTAGGATCATCACGAGGTGATCTAGGGGTGTCCTTCTTGTCTGGCGAGGAAGGTTTGTCCCTAGAAAGAGATAGTTCAGAACACGAGACAGTAGAGTCCGATCCCGGATCTCTAGAAGAGAGGGAAGCAGATCTAGATCTGGAGGAAGACCTGCACTCGCTATCTGAATGCCGTCCACTGGAGGACCGTCGACAGCTGAGGGACCGGTGACAGCTGGTGGAGTGCCGATCATGGCTATCGGATCATCTATGTCTGTTAGACCACTTATGGCTAGAGGAGTGACATCGGCAGGTACTCAGAGAGTGGGAGCGATGTCTGTGGCACTGTCCCCGGTGCAAAGTCCTACCACGGGAGTCAGTGGGACTGTGAGAGCAGGACTTTGATTTTGGAGCGGTTGAGGATGGTTTGACCCCCCAGTCCCTATCCTTACCTGTATCCAGAGTGGTGTCTGGCTGCGGAGGAAGGAGATCCTGTTTGACCTGGCTCCACCAGAACTGAAAAACCTCTGATAGTTCCTCCTTGGAAAACTGGGGAATTACTTTCTCCACCAGGAAATGAGGTGTTTGGTCAACCAGTGAGGGTGGAGTGACAGGAGAGGAAGGGTGATCTGGCTGATCCTTAGAAAAGTGGTAGACCTGTCCCCTTGGGCATTGGGGGTAGAGGGCTCTAGGAACAGTGAACTAGTAAGGTCCGGAAAGGCCGTACCCGATGTACGTCCAATGGCCTTGACCATTGATGGTCTGGAACTATTGGCTTTATTTACCGTCATCATCTTGGACATAAGCTTTTGAAAGACCGAGGTGTGGTGAGCCTTGGTCAGTTTGGGAACTGACTCCTGACCCTGGAGCTCTTTGGTCTTACCCGGAGCCCCGGGAGAGACAGACGTCAAGACCTTGTGCGAAGGGACCAAGGTCCCCGCATCAGTAGAAGATGAGGTCCCAACCCCTGAGGTGGAGGGTGACCGTAATGGTGTGGCCTTCACCTGAAGGGTGACCAAGGCTGGGGAAGAGGAGCCTGAGCCTTGTTTCCCACTCCCCGATGCCGGGGTTTTGGCAGGAGTGGAGGTCTCCTGCCACTCAGAGGAATGGCAAGAGTGGCGGGAGGAGTGGTCTGAACCCCCCTGACTTAAGAGCCCAAGGAGGTCTTTCTGTGGTGCGGGGACCGGGAGTGCAAGTGCCCCTTGGATCTACACCAGTCCTTCTCATGGCACTTGTGCCGGTCTGAATCCTTTTTCTTCTTCTTGTGCTTGGAAGGATGGGAAGAAGTGGCAGACTTCTCGGCTGGTGAGTCCTGCATGACGGCTGACTGCTGCTCCAGGATGTGTGCCCTCAGTGCCTTAAGGCAGTGGATGAGAGTCCAACTGGACAGGCCTTGGTGTCGTGATCAGACAACAGGCAGTAGACACAGGCCTCATGCTTGTCCTTGGCCGGGATCTGTCAACTGCAGGCACACTTGGTCCTCTTCTTCCATAAGCTCAGCCTTTTACTCAGTGCATCATGTGAATCCCCATCCACCCTCCCTCCTAGCCAGGGCATCCTGTGATTCCCCACCCGCCGTACTACCCTGGGAATCCTTTGAGTCCCCACCCACCCCGCTACCCAGGACATCCTTTGATTCACAACCCACTCTGCCTGCTACCCACGATGTCCTGTGATTCACCACCTAACCTACTACCCAGGTCATCCTGTGATTCCCCACCCAGCTGCCCAGGGCATCCTGTGATTCCCCACCCACCCCGCTACCCTGGGCATCCTGTGAGTCGCCACGCACCATACTATCCAGGGCATCTTGTGATTCCCCACCCTGCTGCCCAGGGCATTCTGTGAGTCACCACTTAACAGTCACAAAATGGAACTGCAACACCAGGGTAAGGCATGCCAGGTCAGTAGGAACATACACAAGAACACCGTTGTAAACGAGGAGACTGGCACCGCACAAAGGCCAAACCAGCATATGCTGACAATCAGGGCTAAAGTCACAGAGCCAATATTCACTTACACTCACCACAACTTCGGATGGTACACAAGCGGACGTTCTCGGTTGAAAGGATTGCAAGCACTTCACCAGTTAGCAAAAAATGGATCCTTTATTCATATAGTCCATACAATCAGTGGAAAAGGGGTGCAAAAGCAGTGCAAAAATCCATGTAATTCCATATAAAAGCCCTGGCCTGTTCCTCCCGCCTCAAACATCCAGCAAGGTTCAAGCAAACATCACGCTCAGTCACCTGCCATGTTTCCAAAATATTTATTCATTTTGTTTAAAAGGGAACTGAAAGTCCTCCTTATTTTAGAAAGTGGGACTCGAAAATGTTTATGGACTGTTACTAATATAAATTGTTCATTTTTGGTGTTTTAACCAGGAGTAACTGTGATGTAGCCAAATAGTGGTACTTGTGATAGTTATGGATTTTTTAGTGTAAAATGTGTGAAGTATATTTTTTTTTTTGCATTGTCACTTTAATGAGGTTCTGTATAAATGGGGAGTAACTAGATGCTCATTCACCTTTGAGAAAGCTCTTTCGAGCGAAACATGTCAGGTGACTGAGCGTGATGTTTGCATGAACCTTGCTGGATGTTTGAAGCGGGAGGAACGTGCCAGGGCTTTTATATGGAATTACATGGATTTTGCACTGCTGCTACCAGCAACCCCTGTGCCAAAAAAACAAACACCATCCATGAATATAAAGGAACTTGGTCCACAGAAAAATTCCCAAAGCAACCATGTTATTATTTAGAAGTGTTTGAAAATTAAACTTAAACTAAGTGCAACACAAAAGAGGTGTGGATGTCAATGAGCCCACTTCCGGGTTTTGACTTTCACAGTATGGTGAATCACTTTATGTACTTGCGCTCAGTAGCCCTGATGGGCATTGCCATTCTAGCCCCCCCCCCCCCCGAGTTCTGTGGACACCAACTGCACGCCTGCTGCTGCCCTGGAAGTATAGCCTGGTGCAACTCCAGGGCCACAGAATCCCCCCAAAAAAGGAAAAAAGAGACTAGAATGGCAATGCATCATTGCGGACCACATACAGCAGGTAGTCATATCGTGGATGTCAACTTGGGAGATTCTCACTATTCAGAGCAGCTTCTGACAGCTACGGTGGCACTATTCACTGCTCCTGAAATTTTCAAAATCCTCTGATTCGCTATT
Organism: Neoceratodus forsteri; assembly: GCA_016271365.2. Classification (NCBI taxonomy): domain Eukaryota; kingdom Metazoa; phylum Chordata; order Ceratodontiformes; family Ceratodontidae; genus Neoceratodus; species Neoceratodus forsteri. The sequence continues at coordinate 309,951,462 of CM057450.1, forward strand.
TTCATACAACAACTGATGCGGCAGGGCCCCATACTGTACTGGAAATTGATTGTGATAAGGCAAGGGGTCGAAGTTACCTCAGAGCCATCATTGATGACTGGGAGGCATTTTTCAGTGCCGTGATGGCAGTGCATGAGGTGCAGCACAGTGCCAGTAAACCACTTGGTACAGTACACTAATGGCAGACCACGTGACACACTGCAGTGTCTGCAGTGCATGTGGCACGCTGCGGTGTCTACAGTGCATGGAGCACACTGTGCTGTGCGACATGAACTGCTGACACTGCATTGTACCATGTGCACTGCTGACACTGCGCTGTACCAGATGTGCCTCTGACACTTCACTGTCTTACATGCATTGTTGACAATGTGCTGTGCTTTATGCACTGCTGGCACTGTGATGTACCACATGCACCACTGGCACTATGCTGTGCCAAGTGTACTGCTGACACTGCGCTGTGCCACATGCATTGCTGGCATTGCACTGTGCCACATACTCTGCTGACACTGCGTAGTTCCACATGCAGGAAAACTCGATGGCCCAGTGCTCCTGTGGGAAATGCCAGATGGCCCAGCACTATGGTGGGGACACTTTATGGCCCACCACTGCTGCAAAGATCCCCAATGGCCCCACTGCTGCTGCATTTATGCCTGATGGCCCAGTGCTGCAGTGGGGATGCCTGATGACCCAGCACTTGCTGCAGGGATGCTCGATGCCCAGCACTGCTGCAGGAATGCCTGATGACCCAGTGTTGCTGCAGGGATGCATATCACAGTGTCCCAGCACTGCTGTGGGAATGTCTGATGGCCCAGCACAGCTGCAGGGATGCTCAATGCCCAGCAGTACTGCTGCAGGAATGCCTGATGGCCCAGCACTGCTGCAGGGATGTCCCAGTGGCTCAGTCCTGCTGCGGGAATGCTGGATGGCCCAACACTACTGTAAGAATGTCCGATGGCCCAGTGCTGCTGTGGGAAATGCCAGATAGCCCAGTGCTGCTGCAGGGATGCCCAATGGCCCAGCCCTGATTTGGGGATGCCCAATGTCCCAGCACTGCCACAGGGATGCCCGGTGGCTCAGCACTGATTCTGGGATGCCCGCTGACCTAGCACTGCTGTGGGGATGCCTGAAGGCTCGGTGCTGCTGTGGGGATGGCTGATGGTTCAGTGCTGCTGCAGAGGTGCCCGATGCCCAGCACTGCTGTGGGGATACCTGGTGGCCCAGCACAAGGGTGTAGACAGGCGTACTCACTGTACACATTTGTGTACAGTTTTGTTGAGTGCCTGCCACAAACCATATGCGGAGTGTCTCTGATTAAACTTATGTTGCTTAGGAGACAGATACATGTATAACCTCTTTAGAGATTAGAAGAATCATCTGACAACAATCTGACTTGTTTGGAAGGGGGTGCCATTTGGAAAGGATGTCTACATTTTTTAATGGGGGGGGGGTGTAACTGTTGGAGACTGTGTACAAAATGGGAATTTCTGACTACACCCCTGACCCAGCACTGTTGTGAGGAAGCTCGTTGGCCCAGCACTGCTGCGAGAATACCTGGGCTGGTATGTAGGACAAACCAGCCTCAGGAAAGGGTGCTTTAGAGAAAGCAAGAGAATGTGGCAGATCAGGATCCTTAGACTGAATGTCTCACACACACACACACACACCCGCTCAAGGGCAGAACATTGTGTTCCAGTCATACACTGTTTTTCAATCAGCTCTCATACGTGAGTGAGGCATGGTGATTATAGTCCCTTCCCCCACTCTGAGTCAGAATGCACACTGCTATAATTCCTTCGTCACCTGGATAGAGCTGCCCTGTTCCAAACAAAAAATGGAAAATTCTAGCATGCTGGCACAGCATGAGTCATCATTATGTGTTCCTTTTTCCGAAGGTCAGCTCAGCAGGCTGTAGACAGCTTCTCCAGGTCTGAGCTGACGCCGACACAGCTAGCCTGGATGCTCTAAGAGGATAGCTATTGTCATATAATGGCAGTGCAAAGAAGCAGTTTTAAACGTTTAACCAAAACTTTGTTATAATAAGTGGGATGTTCATCAAAGAAAAGCATGTTCCTGTGTGTGGAAGTAACATGGCATGCTGTTACATGGAAAAGAATGTGTGCTTTGAGAAGAAAGCCTCACTATTGTTCTTTTCAATCCTTTTCTATTTTTTAAGGCAATCCCCACCTCAGCACACCTAAAAATAATACACCTTTTAGTCCTGTTTTTTCTCTTTTTATTTCCCCTGTCCACCACTTATATCTCAGGGGATGGCCATGCTGCACCCTTCCTCTTACTAAGAACTAAGAAGCTGTGTCTTCACAGCTAATACGAATGACACACCTTGATCAGCCGGGGGACAGGAATTGATCCAGAACAAAAAATTCCTCAACACAGTAATGTTGTTTCATTATGCTTAACAACTACAGTCATGCCCCTGAAATAAGCTGCCTTGAAGCTTTTAGAATTGTATGCTAATTATGGAACTGAGAATGGAATTCAAACTCTGCTGTGCGGTCACGCTCACCCCTATGCTCTAAAGTCAGATTTATTTCTAAAGCTAGGGTGAGCAGTGATCACTAAAACTAGCTAAATGACTAGCAAAAATATTAAACATTGTTTCAGAGTTTTAGAAAATAGATTAAACATGGCCAAACAATTGTAATTGTTATGAAAAATTAGATGGCTGAGACCACAGAGGAACAATTGTAAAGGCGCTTTAACAAGTAAAGTCATTTTTATGGGATAGGGCATTCCCTGTTATACCGTAATAGGTCATTTTTAATATGTTATACCTGTTGTATTGTTTTATTGTTTGTACTGATATGTTGATGATTTGATATTTTATGTACAGCACCTTGAAAATTTGAAAGACGCTTAATTAAATAAATTTTATTATTATTATTATTATAAGTAATACTCAAGCAAATAGAAAGAACTGATTCTTGCTTGAACCATTTACCAGGTTCTGGAAGGGGAGGTAAGGATTAGGGATTGCTAAGCATAGTGAGGGATCACTTTGGAAGAAACATTACTACAGTGAGCATTTTTTTACTCCATACCCCAGGAATCCCCCCTCATTTATGCTTAACAACTGCAGACCCCATAGCAGTACTTTAGGAGGAGGCTGGGTACAGAACCTACTTAGGGAAAAGGTTCTGCAAGACAGAAGTGCGAAAGCTGGCATCCCTTCTAGACTGTATGTCCAGCTAGAAGTGCTTTGTGAAAATGTGTACTGTTTTCCAGGTAGCTGCTTTACAGATTTCCTGCTGAGAAACACCTCAGTGCTGCCACGGGACAGAGGAGAACCTTGTGGACAGGGCTGCAGCTATGAGTTTTGGAGCCCCAGACAAGTCACTTGAAATGGGCCTGTTTCCTAAACCAGCTAATGCCAGGGGCAATGCCAGCTCCACAGGTTGGCCCCTCTGGAGCTCAGGACCTTGGACAACATCCCCAATTTCCCTCCATTACTGCGGCCCTGCTTGTGGAGTGCACCCTGAGGCCTTCAGGTGACACCTTGCCAGCTTTGTCATAACAGAACTGTGTGCAGGAAACTATCCAGTGTGGAATGGTTCTCTCGAATGCTGGTTTCCTTTTTTTCCCCACTTCACCATAGGGGACAAATAACTGAGTAATATTGACATCCAGACTGTGGAGCTTCTGTTCTGTAAATAAAACTGTAAGTGTAATTAACTGATTCAGATGAAATTCAGACACCACTTTGGAGAGGAATTTTCTAGTTCGTAGGACTACCTTGTCCCTGGGAAATATGATGTAGTTAAGATCTGTGCAGAGATCTTGCATGTCACTCAGTCTTCTGGAAGATATCACTGCCACCAGCAAAACTACTTTCCTGGTGGCATACTTCAAAGCAGCAGTTGCCATAGGTTCCAAAGGAGCCTCCGTCAGCTGAGCAATGCACATATTCAGCTCCCATGGAGGGACAGGATCTCCTATTGGGGGGGTACAGGTGACTAAAGCCTTTGAAAAACCTTGTGAAAATGAGTTCTTACCCCAGGAGTCCTTTAGGGTCAGTTACTTTTTTGCACTTAGCTGGCTAGGTACAACTGCCCCAGAGGTGTGCCTTTAAGAGATATTTAAATGAGCTTAGGACCAAGCCAATCAAAAGACAGGAGGGGGTGTGAGCCGAGTGAGAGCTGTTGAACGCTTCAGAACTTTTTCTCCACTGGACTGAGCAATATTGCCTCTGAGGTGTCTCCCAGCTTTCCTTGTTGACAACCTCCTAGTGCTTATCTGGGTAAAGTTTCCCTCATAAATTATTTTCTTTAGCAACCGCACTATTTTGACTTTATTTTTACCGTAACTATTTAGTTTAAAGCCTCATTTTTTTTTTATTTAACTCTTGTTGCAGCCCCTGCCGTCAGGACATCTGCCCCGTTCACAGCGCTCACAGACTTCCACCTTCCCATACTGCCAGCACACACCCCTGTCACCCCTGGCTTGGTCCCCAGAGGGTGGGGTCACAGCACTGCCTGGCTCAGTGCCCCGAAACTGGTCCTGATTGGGGGAGTCCGGCTGGGAGGCTAATCGAAGCCCAGGGTTGGGCTTCACAAAGACAGCAGGGAGCAGAGTTTTTTCCTCTGTAAGCAGGGGTGAGGATGTGCAATGACGGCCAGCATCCGCTCCACCCAGCCCCTGAGAGTGACTGGCGTCGGTGCCATGTGACACACCCAGCCTCCAGTGGGTGTTGCTCTCACACCGGGCACACGCCACCCCCCCCCCCGGAGAAGGAGAGCAGTCCTAGGGATCCTTCATCCTTCTCCCCCAGACCGGCCCACCGACAACCCGGGTCCATTCCCGAACCCGGGTCACCAGCATCGCAAGCAGAAATCCAACTGCTGCGCCTGTGGGCTGGCTCGTTTAAAGCCTCATTTTATCACAGGTGCTTATTTCTGATGGTTTCCTTCATTTTTGGGCAAATTCTCGTGGGAACCGTTGAATTAGGGACAGTTGCCTTGTTTTTTACCTCAGACCTTGCAGGGTTTACCGTGAGGCACCTGCAGTGATTTTCAAATTTAAACAGTGCTTGGGGGTTTTCTCTCTAGATTGACAATTATGAGGAAGCCTTTTTTGTTATATTACTGGACCTTGGTATCATCTGTGTCAGGAATGTGCATAAAGGTCCAGCAGCCACCTGTGCGCAGCTGAGTATTAATGGGTTTCTATTAAGATTGCCACTGGTATAGATCCCAGTTCTACAACCAAAAAAAAAAGGCACTAGTAATAGACAGAGTTTATTAACTGGGGCAGGACTGGCCGGTGGCATTTTCATAGAAACCTGCACTCACTTGATAGGTCCAGGACTGGTTTGCTTTGCTTAAATTGGCAAACATAGCAGACAAACCTTTGATTATTATGGCTGAGGATAAATCAAAGGCTTCTGATGAGGGGCCATTCAGAAGTACTAATACCAAAAGCAGAGGTGCTGAGGAACCCTCCAGATCCCAGTCAAAAAATAAAGCTTCCAAAGATGAAGTTCCTCACAAATTGAAAAATAATAAGAGTGACGAAAAAAGGAAGCTTGATCAAACTTCTGAAAGAAACTCTGTCAAGACAAATATGCTCCCGTTATTCCTGGGAAAGCCAATGGCGAGACAACAGGCAACTTAGAGCATACAGAAAAAACAAAACATTTACAAACTGTGCAGGTTCTTCCGTCAGTGCAAGATATGGAAAAAGCCTGGCAACTGTTTCAGACCCTTCAAAAAATGGCTCCTCGATTTACTGAGGCTGGCAAGCACTCTTTCACAGTTCTCTCTTCTGTAGACTGTGAGGGTGACACAGATGATCAATTTTATGATGCCCCCGACATGGATTTTGAGGGTCTTGAGCCCCAGGAGTCCCTGGACCCTCATCTTGGAGATCCCCCAGGTGACCACGAGGATCCTTCTTCTATGTTTACATTTATACAAAATATGCTGGACACCCTGGACCTCCCTACACAGGAGCCCAACCAGGATGTCGATGAAGATTATAGGGAGATGAAGGGTCATTCATCCTCAAAGACCCTGGTCATCCCTATCTATAATGCATTTAGAAAAAATACCATACTGGTGCTTCAACACCCCACTTCAGTATCAGGGGTTGATAAGCAGTTTGAGAGAAAATATAAATTGTCTAAAAATGGGACGAGTTCCTGTCTGTACACCCTAGCCATGAGAGTATAGTGCAGCAGGCAGCTTGTGAGAAAGGTGGAGTCTCCTTGTCCCCTGCTTCCCCGGACAAGGATTCCAAGAGAATTGACTTTATAGCAAAGAAAATGTATGCCACAGCTTCCCTGCTTCTCAAACTTTCTTTGTACATGGCATTCACAGCCAAATATCAGAAAGCCCTTTGGAAATCTGTCCTGGCTATTGCCCGCAATGGATCAGATTCTATGGTGCAGGAGCTGGTGGATACATCAAAAACTGCCCTGGAAGCTACTACGTACCAGTTCCACATGGCAGATGACAACAATGATACAGCCTCTAGGGTGATGGCCCATGCCATCTCTCTGAGATGCTTCACCTAGCTTAGAAAAAACAGTCTAACCACAGATACTCAGAACAAGGCCATGGATTTTCCCTGTGATCAAAATGTTTGATTACACTACACTACATGAAAAAAGTCGATGCATACAAGGCCTCCTGGCAGAGCCACTCGTCCAAGCCTAAGCCCGCCACCCCTCAGAGATCACGTCCCAGGGGCGGTAGGGGCAGAAGTTTTGTTCCCAAGCCTTACAATCCCTATCCCCAATCTGACTTCGGCCAGTACAGGGGGTCTTTCAGAGTCAGGGACAGAAGGGGCCAAAGAAGAGCCACCTCTACCCAGCCATCTGCCTCTCAGTCTAAGTCTTAGTGTGAGTGTCCAGGTTGCCTCCCCACTTCTGGTTGAAGGCAGACTCTCCCACTATTTTCAGCACTGGTCCCTCATCATGTCGGACAAGTGAGTGCTGGAGATAGTGGAGAAGGGTCTGTCATTACAGTTCAAGCAGCTGCCAAACCTCAAGCATACCCAGGTGTCAAGACTTCTGTCCCCAACACAGATACCGCTGTTGGAAATGGAGGTACAAAACCTTCTGGCTTTATGAATAGTGGAGAGGGTCCTCGCCCATGAGAAGGGCAAGGGCCTATACTCCAGGTATTTTCTGACACAAAAGAAAACTGGAGACTGGTGATGTCACCGTTGAGTATGGAAGCTTGAGTCGGAGCTCTGAGACCGTGGTGTTAAATCCATTCACATCTGGCAATCCACAACCTCCTAATTACCTCTAAAAAGGCAATTTATATGAAAAATTAGCCAATTAGCCAAAATAAAGGGAAGATCTGCAGCGAAAAATGGTGGAAGGAGACGATTACAGCCGGACCAAGCCCCAGTGCATCTCTCTCATGGGCCTCTGAGTCAGCAGCGGGCTCAGGTGGAGAGGAAGATGAAATGCCCTCACTGCATGGCTCTTTCGACGGCAGGGCAACAGCACACATTTTGAAGATGTTGTAAAGAATAGACTCCAATGTCAAAAATATTAAAACAGACCTTAAACATCTCGAGCGGAGGACTACTGATTTAGAAACAAACTTTAATGTGCTCCGGGATGACTCTCTGATGCTCAGTCGAGTGGCGGTATATTTAGCCAAAAGGGAGTGGGAGTTTATGATACAAGCAGAGGATGCTGAATCCAGGGGCAGGAGGAAAACTATCTGGATATTTGGCTTCCCGGAGGGAAGCGAGCAGGATGATCCCCCCGAATTTGTTAGATCGTGGCTACGGCAGGAACTTAACATTCCGGACACTGAACCGCTAGAGCTGGAAAGGGTGCACAGGGCATTAGGCCCATGCCCCAGAAACAATGCTCCCACCAGATCAATCCTGGTGAAATTTAACAGATATCCAGTCAAGGAGATGATACTTAGAAAAGGCTGGGCCAAAAAAGACTTAAATCTAAATGGGAAAAGAGTGTTCATGGACCAGGATTTCCCGCCAACCACAAAGCAGAGGCAAAAGGAAGTCCTGGCAGTGATTAAATTGCTAAAGAAAAAACAAATTAAGGCTCAACTCAAGTATCCAGCGAAGATTTTGATCCACTGGGAAGCCAGGAGCAAGCTATATGACACCTTAACCCAAGCGAGTAAACCACTTGCAAAAGTTGGCATAGAAGTTCCAGATTGCCAGCAGGAGCTAACGGAACAAACCCTCCTTCAGTTGCAGTGGGCCGTGGCAGGCAAGAAAGGACCGAAGAACAAGAACTGGGGGAACGTCAAGCCAGATGATCAGCTATGTAAAGACTTGGTCCACATCAGCAAATCTCTCCTCAAGCAAGTAGCCACCTGACTTTGGTGTATGTTTTTCTTTGTACTGTTTTACCAGATGGGCTATGAAGACAGAGTTACTGTTCAATCTATCTACATAGAGGTACCAGAGAAGGTGGGAAACTGACATTGAGACTGTGTCTGCAAATGGGGATGTTTGCCTTTGACCATCACAGAATCGCGATAGATTTGTGTTCCTAAGTCACTAACCTCTCGGATGTACGAGGGACTCACAGAATCGTTCCTGCTGCCTCGGGACATGTAATATTTGAGGCAGCGGTGAGTGGTTTGACTCATCCTCGCCAGTGGTGCTTTATTCCAGGATTTATTACTGGAAGGCCTGGGCTGGTGGCAGGGCTCCTGGCCTCCCTTGAGAGGGTTGAGGGGTGGAGCTCTCTTTTCTCCTAGTCCGGAATATGGTTGCTACATGGACCAGACCACTGGTGCGGCTAGACCTGGGGCAGGTTACTTACGAAAAAACATATAACAGTGTTCATTTTGTATCTCATGCCCACGAGAGGGTTTTGGTGGGAGGAGGGGTTGTGAAAAAAGACAATAATATCAGGATGGTATACACAGTCATTAACAGAGTATTACATGTGGTTTATTACTGCAGCACAAATGTTTAAGGTGCCAGATGATTGCAGTTTGAAAGGGGGAAAGGAAACTGGGGGCATTTTTGCCGCTAGGACTCCAACCCTTTACAAGTTAAATAAAATATTAGTCACCGGATGTTTGAGTATCCGGTCTGGTTCGCCCGCACTGAATCTCTGGTTTTGAGAGGAGCGTGGAGGGAGCTTCTAGTTAACCGGTGCACCAACCCCTGGAGACCGCATTCTTAAGCTCCCTGGCTAGGGAGTCAGTGAAGTGAGGAGCTTTAGTTGGCTCGTGCTCCAGGTCAGAAGGAGTTTCCTTCTGTAAATGACCTCCTTGGAGATCAATGTTGGTACTGGAGGGGAGGGGGGAAACCGGGGATGTTCTGTAAATAGTTTTTTCTTATTTGTTGTTTGGCGAAAAGAAAGGGGTAATTAAGAGGGATATAACTGTGTGGAAAGGGGAAAAAGGAACATGCAGCATGAGCATAACATTCGAGATTCCTGTCTGTTCTGTAAGGTGCGGGCCGAAGGGCCAAAACTCGGGGTAAGATGCAGAATCGGGTGGTTGACCCTTGGGTGGCCAGAGAAACAGAGTCTGAGGGCACAATATCCATTTGTTGATTAATGGGGTCACTCAATATTCAATCCCTAAATGTTAAGGGACTTAATACCCCTGCAAAGAGGTATGCCATTTTGAAAGATCTAGCCAAAACGAGATGTGACATAGGCCTGTTACAAGAAACGCATCGTACTCCCCACGAGCACATAAAACTGAGGTGCCTATGAGTGGGTGAAGTTATAGCCTCGTCACATCCAAAAGCGAAAAAAGCAGGAGTTGCCATCTTAACCAGCAGGGGTCTCAGCTTTACCAAGCTGAATACGCATGTAGACACGGCGGTCAGATTGGTTGTTTTTACCAGGAAGATAGAGAGTAGGGTGGTCCACATTGTAAATGTGTATACACCTACCCCATGCAACCCGTAATTCTTCAGACAGGTATTTGGATACCTGGCATCAGTGGAGGATGGTCAGATCATTCTGGGAGGTGACTGGAACTGTGTTGAGAATGCAAACTTAGATAGGTCGGGAGTTGAAAGGTTACCAGAGAGAGTGGGTTCTAGGATCCTGTCAAATCTAAAAAATGAAGCAGGGATGGTTGACACATGGAGGGAGAGGTTTCCCACTAGCAGAGACTATACTTTTTACTCGCATCCCCAAAATTCCTACTCACGTCTGGATAGATTTTATACCCAGAAATCATGGCTTCACACAATTACAGATCAAGAGATCTATCCTGTCTGCTTGTCAGATCATGCGAAAGTCTGTCTGACTGTAGAACTGGGCCCCCTGGTTAAACAGTCGGTCTGGCGTCTTAATGCTGGGCTGCTGAAAGATCAGGCTTTTAACACAAAAATCAAAGAAGTCATTACTATTATTATTATTATTACATTTTGGTAACTGGGTGAGCCCGCTGGGCCTCAGAGGTCCCTTTTTCAGGGGCGACCCGGGATTTACATAACATAAAATACATCACAATACGGTACATGTAGAGAATACATTCATGATACAGGTTATACATAGATGTACTAACTATATGAATGAGAACACTGGCACGATCTCTAAAGTAAAATATTTGTGGGATGGTTTGAAGGCGGCGGTGAGGGGGAGATGTAATTGCTTATGCAGTGTATAACAAAAAGTTAATGCAACAAAAACAAGAACGTTTAGAACAACGGATTAAAGATCTTGAAACATTACACACACAAGGGGGCGTGGACGATACACTGGAAGAACTCAAAAAAGTCATGGGGCAATTGCAACAAATTATATTAGCTAAGACAGAGAATTCCCTCAGATTTTTAGCCCAAAAGTATTATGAAGGGGGGAATAAAGCCAGACGATTTTTGGCTTTCAGACTTTGGAAGCAGAGGGCCGATAGATTTATCCACTAATTAAAAAAAAACAATCTCCATCAGAGTCAGAAACCAGACCGCACTGTATAGCTAATTGTTTTCAAAGGTTTTATAAAGATCTCTACACCTCTGAGACAACCTATTCAGGAAGGGAAAATAAAAAATGTCTTAGAGAAATTAAATTTACCCACACTTTTGAATTCTCAGGAGCAAGTATTAGACCGCCCCTTCTCCCAGGAGGAGTTGAAGGAGGTTGTAAAAAACCTGAAACAATAAATCCCCAGGACCGGATGAGTTCATTGGTGAATGCTATCAAAAGTTTGTGGAAGAACTTTCCCACTTTTTACTACAGGTTTGCAGCACAGCCCATGAGCCCCAAGAAGCACCAGACACCTGGGCCAGAGCGATAATATCAGTAATCCCTAAGACAGGTAAAGATGCCACTTTATGTAGCAGCTACCGGCCTATTTCGCTTTTAAATTTAGACATTAAGATCTTTGCCCAACTGATTGCCAATCATCTTCAGACTGTAGTTGCACAATTAATTCATTCTGACCAGGCTGGGTTTATGCCGGGGAGACAGCTGCACGACAATGTAAAGCATTTGCTAACAGTAATGTCACTGTCTTAGGGTGTGCTAAGAGATCAATCAGCAGTGGTGGTTGCATTAGATGCTGAAAAATCATTTGACCGCTTAGAGTGACCCTTCCTAGCAGAGGTGCTGAAGAAGTTTAATTTCAGCCCAAAGTTTAGAGCTTGGGTAGCTGCACTGTACACAAACCCATAGGCCCAGGTCAGGTTAAATGGGACACTCTCACAATCTTTCTCCATTCGCAGGGGTGCCCTCTGTCACCCTCTGCTGTTCGCACTGAGTATGGAGCCATTAGCTGAGGCCTTTCGGTCCTCACCTGAAATTAAAGGCGTAAAGATAGGTTCAGTGGACAACCGTATCTCGCTCTACGCAGATGATACCCTTCTCTATCTTCAGGAGCCAGAGACCTCTCTCCCTAAAGCCATGTGCCTACTGGCTGAATACGGCAACATCTCAGGTTTCAAAATCAATTAAACAAAATGAGAAATAATGTCTCTTGGAAGGGAAGTTTCCCTGAGTGTTTAATCACTCACCAGCTTAAAGTCGGTTACTGGGAGTTTCAGGTATTTGGGCATTCAGATACCCATTGACACTAGTAAACTATAGCAGTTAAATCATCAGAGGCTGTTGGAGGAGATTGGGAAAGATTGTGATAGATGGTCAGTGCTCCCCTTGTCTATTTCAGGGCGGGTTGAAATGGTTAGGATGAACATCCTGCCTAGGGTATTGTTTCAGTTTGACTCAATCCCTTTAAGCCCACCTAGAAAGTATTGGATAGACATCCACAGAATACGCACAAAGTTTATCTGGGCAGGGAGAAGACCCAGGTTAAAGTGGGCAGTACACAAATTAGACAAAGGAAAGGGGGGTCTGGGGGTACCGAACCTCAGAAGATATTATAAAGCAGCACAATTGCAGCATCTGGCCACCTTTCAGGCGGCAGTGGAGAGACCGAGCTGGGCTATAATGAAAATGGAGCTAATAAAACAGGGTGCCTTGGGTCCCATTTTGCTTGGTGGGGGGTTATTTACAGCTATGGCACTTCCTACAGTCGGGGACTTGGAAGGGCTACTCATTGCCATACCCTGAACACCAGTTAATATAATTCCTTCTTAGCATTGCCAGAGGATCCATCCCGAAACACCATCTGATTTCGATAACCTATAAGATCTGTAAGAGTCTGCAGGACCAACACAGGCAGCCTATTCAACAGGCATGGGAAAAAGAATTAAGGGTGTCGGAGAACTTTATAAGGTGGGACTTAGTCTGGGGGTTGGTGCAAAAGACTACCGCCCCCCCCTTCTGGAGGGAGTTCCAGTGGCAGGTATTGACGAGATATTTTAGAACCTAGTGATCACGAAGCATTATGGAGGGGCAGCCTCAGAGAAATGCTGGAGAGGCTGTGGCCTGAAGGGGACACACAAGCATATTTTCTGCAGTTGTCTCAAACTTAGTAGTTTTTGGGACGAGGTAACTGATCACATAAGTGCTATCCTGCAGGTCCCAGTGTCCAGAAACCCGCGTTATCTGCTACTTGGGGAGCCACCTCCAGGGGTGCGAGGTTCTAAAGCATGATACCTGTTTCCTATGTTGGTAGCAGCGGCACAGAAGTCAATTATTAAGTTATGGCTGATGGACAGGCCCCGACCAAGGAACAGTGGTTGGCTGGGTGCAACCAGATAAAAAAAGCATGGAAAAACTCACTGCCAATCTGCACCTTCAGCCGGACCTATACTAGGCCAGCTGGCTGCCTTATCATGAGTTTGAGAGTACAAAGGAAGGTGTGTCAATTGTAGAGATTCTAGCCAGAGAAACTTTAGATAAATAAGGACCCTGGGTCCAATACAGATACAGTCACTTAACTTAAATAGAAGGGGGAGCTCTACTGTATGGGGGGGGGATGGTTGGGGGGTTTGTTTGTTGGTTTACCGGTTTACTTTGTAGATTACGTTTTTAATTACATAATTTAATGTCTGGGCATTACAGTAGCTCCATATTAGCTTTGTTTATAAACTTAGGCGTCCAGACAATTATTGCTTTCTAAGTATGCATAGTTGTTGTAGTGCAATGGAGTATAGACAGTTATCAACTACTGTCTGTCTGGAAGTGTAAAGGTCCTGTAGTATGCTATGTTTTTGGAAAAAATCAGAAAATAATAAAATTGCAATTTCAAAAAAAAAAGAAAACTGGGGAGTGGCGACCTATCTTAGATCTCAGATATTTAAACAAACATCTGAAAAAACAAACAAATTCAAAATGGTCACTCTGTCACTGGTCATACAGTCCTTACAGCAGGGAGACTGGCTAGCCTCCCCTCGACTTAAAGGACGCCTTCTTCCACATACCCATAAGGAGATCTCACAGGATGTTTCTCAGGTTCAAACTTCCTTTGGGTCACTATCATTTCACCACAATGCCATTCGGTCTGTCCTCGGCCCCAAGAGTCTTTACCTAGTGTCTCGCAGTGGTAGCAGCACATTTCAGGAGACTGGGTGCCCACTCTCTACCCCTATCTGGATGACTTTCTCATAGTAGCAAAGTCTCCTTGCCAGGTCAAGGAATCTCTTTCGCTCACAGAATGCACTCAGGAGTCTCTGGGTTTCCTGGTAAATCTAAAGAAATCTCACCCAGAACCCACCCAGCTGCTCACCTACATAGGGGCTCAGCTGGACACTCAGAAGGGATATGCTTTCCTTCCACAGGAAAGAATTCAGAGTTTCCTTTCAGTGGCAGATTCTTTCACCTGGGGACAGCCAAGACTAACCAGACATTTCCTCAAACTTCTGGGACATATGGCCTCTATGACTGCAGTAGTCCCAGGGGTCAGGTACAGGATGAGACTCCTGCAAGCCTACCTCAGAGCTCACTGGTCTCAGAGAAGCAATACATTTTCAAAGTTGATACATGTGTCGGAGCAGTTCCTCCAAAACTTGCTGTGGTGAAAGAACCCTGCAAATTTGCAGGCAGGGGTTCCCTTTCAAGCTCCTCTTCCCACAAAGGTGATCACCACAGATGCCTCCCTTTTGGGCTGGGGAGCTCTTTTGGACAGCGCCTCAGTAAGCGGCAACTGGACTCCCAAAGAGTCATGGTTGCACATAAATCTTTTGGAACTCGGAGCAGTCTTACTAGCTCTCACAGCTTTCACTCCCAGCATAGAAGGGCAGGCGGCTCAAATTTGAACGGACAACACCACTTCAATGTTCTACATAAACAAGCAGGGTGGTACCAGATCAGGAATACTCTGGAAGCTCTGAAGCTCTGGTTTCTAGCATTCTCCCTGGGAGTCAGCCTCTCGGCTATTCACCTCCTAGGCAAACTCAATACTTTGGCGGATGCTCTAAGCTGCATCAGTCAAGGCCAGAGTGAATGGACACTGAACAAGCAAGTACTAGCCACAGTGTTTAGGTGGTGTGGCACACCAGATGTGGATCTGCTTGCCTCTCCTCTCAATTTTCAGCTTCCTCAGTACTGTTGCAGGCCCCCAGTTCCGGGAACACTTCCTCTGGATGCCCTGATCCTAGACTGGTCAGGGAGGTTCCCATGTACGCATTTCCTTCCTTTCCCCTGATATTCAGGGTTTTGCTGAAACTCAGACAGCAGCCTGCATCGATGATCCTAGTGGCTCCGGACTGGCCCAATCAAGTCAGGTACCCTCTCCTTCTCTCAATGTCCTGCAACAGGCCCATTCACCTGCCTCCAACTCACTCCCTGCCGACCCTTCTTCAGACGGGAGTGCAGTACCCAGACATACACTCTCTTCACCTCAAGGCCTGGTTCTTGAGGAGTTAAGAGTTCCCCATCCTCACAGTACTCTGACCAGGTCCTTAAGATACTGAGGATGGCTGAAAAAATGAACACTAAGAAGACTTATGCAGCCAAATGGAAAAGGTTTTCCCTCTGGTGCAAGAGCGAAAAGGTCAAAACCCTATCAGCTTAAGACCCTCAGCTGCTAGACTACCTGGTACACCTACAGGCGTCAGGCTTGAAACCATCTTCACTCAAGCTACACCTGGCGTCAGTATCGGACTACCTTTTGATGGGAAATAAGAAATAATTTTTTTCCCACGACATTTTTAAACCGTTTTTCAAAGGCCTCTTGCACCTCCAGCCTCCAGACAAGGAGCCCATTCCTCTTTGGAGCCTGAACCTTTGCATAGATGGGCTCATGAATCCACCCTTCGAGCCTATGTCCACAGCCCACATGGAGTTTGTAACTTGGAAGACCGTCTTCCTGGTAGCCATTACATCTGCCAGGAGGATTTCAGAGCTACAGGCCCTGTGCACTGAGCCGAATTATATCATCCCTCACAACGATAAAGTTGAGCTCAGGACAAAAAGGAAATTTCTGCCAAAGGTGGTTTCAGAGTTTCACTTGAACCAGTCCATTACTCTGCCTGTCTTCTTTACTGAGCCATCCACTCCTGGCGAGCAAAAGCTCCACAGCTTGGATGTCAAAAGAGTCATCTTTCACTACCTAGAGCATACTAGACAGTCCAGAAGCTCTTCCACTCAGTTGTTCCTCACCTAGCGGGATGTAGGCAGAAGAAGACCAGCTACCAAGAGAACTATTTCTCGTTGGTTAGTCTCTTATAGTAGATTCTGCTATGAGAAAGCTGGTCAACAACCTCCAGTGGGGCACTACAGTTTGGATGTTCAGACCAGATCTGATGCCAAATTCGGCAGGGCAGTTCTGCAGAACCTCTTCCTAAGTAGGTTCTCTGTCCACCTCCCACTTGGTACTGCTCGGTAGTCTGCAAAATAGTTACTGATGCTAAAGGACTCCTGGGGTAAGAAGAAAAAAATTACCACAGTAATCTTCTTTCTTCCAAGGGGTCCTTTAGCATCAGTAAGCTCCCACCCTTCCTCCCCGGTTCACCTGTCAGAGAAGGGCTCTTTATGTCACCTTTTACCAAATTTGGAGTTTCTTATTGATGAGTTTTTAGCTCGTGTTTCTGTTGTTTCTATTTTCACTTTTGTGGACATTTGCATGTTTTTTGAATCCTGTTGATTCTTTGTTGGGGCATTTGCCCTCGTTTTTAGTTGAAAAAATTCCGAAGCCTTCAACAGCTCGCACTCAGCTCACACCCCCTCCTGTCTTTTGATTGGCTTGGTCCTAAGCTCATTTAAATATCTCTCAAAGGCACACCTCCGAGGCAGTTGCACCTAGCCAGCTAAGTGCAAAAAAGTTACTGATGCTGAAGGACCCCTTGGAAGAAAGAAGATTACTGTGGTGAGTAATTTTTTCTTGTGAGGCCACTGACCTGTCTTTGCCAGCTAAGGTGTGAACTAGGGCCTGAGGCCCAAGGACTTGAGATGGACTAGGTCATCCAGGATTGTAGATTGACTTGCTCACAATGGATTAAGCTGTCCAGGGGACACCAAAAGGAAAATCTTTTCCACACTAAAACATAAGTTTTCCTTGTTGTTGGTTTCCTGGAAACCTTGAGCACTTCCATCACCATCTCAGAGAGTTTTAATCCACAGAACTTTATCTCTTCAAGAACCATACTCTGAGACACAGACTTCTCGGATCTGGGATTGTTATTCTGCCCTGAGACAATGTCAGTAAATTGCATCTCAGGGGCAGGTGGATAGGATGCCTGTTGGAGAGGGACAGGAGCATAGAGTACCAAATCTGTCTGGTCCAGTTTGGAGTGGAATCATTGTTGCTGACTACCTTCTCACTTTGAGCAGGACTCTCAGCAAAAGAGGGAAAAGTGGGAAAGCATATAAAAACTTCCCTGACCAGTTGAGGACAAGAGCATTCTTTGGGACTGTACTCACTGATGAGGATCTGGAACAAAACAGTGGAAGCTGGCTGTTCTCCCAGGATGCAAACAGGTCTATTTCTGGTGTATCCCACTATCTGAACACAGTTGTCAGAACTTGATGGTTCAGAGTCCATTCATGGTTTCCCTAACTGATTCTGCTTAGGGGTCTGCCAACACATTGCCCTTCCCTGGCAGGTGTACTGCTGACAGCTAAACTTCCAGGGAGTATGCTAGGTTTCAGATTTTAATTGATTCTATGCACAGCTTTGAAGATCTTGTTCTTCCCTGCTTGTTTACGTAAAGCATTTTTGTAGTGCTGTCTGTTCAGAATGGCCCCTGATCTGGGAGGAGAAGGAATGCATTACTAGATACACTGCCCTGAGCTCCAAGAGATTTATGTTTCCTGGGTCTCCTGGGTACTCCAAGTACCACTTACAGTGAGCTTCTCTAGGTGGACATGCCAGCCTAGGAGGGAGGTATCTGTTGTGAGTATAGCTGTAGGAGGTTGTTGAAGTAAGGGAATTCCTTCCCAGAAGTTGCATTCTTCCTTCCACCACTCCAGGGCCCTTTGTAATAGCATTAATTTGGACAGAGGATCCCAACTCTGGGACTAGTGGTCCCCTAGGTGATACTGAATATTTATTTATTTATTTATGACTTTGATAACCAGGTGGGTGCGCTGATCCCAGGGACCGTTTTCAGGCACGACCCGGGCCATGTTCAGAAATGGCACAGATAACGACACAAACAGAAAAGAAACATGAGAAGGCAAACAGAGAACAGAACAAAAAGCAAAACTGTGGATACAGGTTACATAGGTCGAAAATGAAGCAAGAATTTGATAACATATGTCAGTTATTTACAATAAATAATTAGTTATTACGGAGGTACAATATCTCTCATCTGGAACCTAGCCCTTGGTACTACTGCAGTGAACAAAGCCATGTGCCCCAGTAAACGCAGGTAATCCTTTACAGGCCTAGGCTGACCTGCCTTGAAGAATTCCACTGTTGCAATCAGTACTTGCTACCCTTGCTTGAGGGAGGAATGCTCTCCCTTGCAGGGTATCCAGCTATGAAGCTATAAAGTCCGGAACTTGTACTGGTTCTGTTTGTGACTTTTGGATGTTTATGAGGAAGCCCAGGTCCTCCAATACACATTGTGTCAAAAGCAGGGAGGACTCTGCTTCCTGGTGTGTGTTTTTTTCCCTGAGACTAGTCCTCCAGATAGGGAAAAATCACCACCATTTGCCTTCTTAAATGTGCTGCCACCACAGCTAGGCACTTTGTGAACACGCTTGGTGCTAAGGAGATGCCAAAGGAAAGGGCTGTGAACTGGTAGTGGCAGTTCCCTATCCTGACTCTGAGGTACTTTCTGTGGCTGATCCTGACTGGTATGTGAAAGTAGGCATTCTTCAGATCCAGTGACCCCAACCAGTCCCCATCCTGTTTGCAGAGATGGAATCGCTGAGCCCAGTGTTACCAGCTTAAAGTTTTCTTTCATTAAGTGTTTGTTCAGATATCTCAGGTCTAAAATGGGTTGCCAATAATTCAGAGGAGAATTCCAAAAGTACCAGCAAATGTAGTTATTCAGCAAAATGCAGCGAGCTTGGGTAGTCAGCCCTTACCTCAGCACTTCAGTGGTTGCTGATGAAGACAACCGCCAAAGTGCTGGGGTAAGGGCTGAATACCCAAGCCCACTGCATTTTGCTGAATAACTTTTGGAATTCTCCTTTGAATTATTTACTTATTTTGTGTGCTGTGCCTGTGGACTTGGCTGTTTTGGTGGGTTTTACAACCCGTAGCACTGTACCAATTGTTCACAGTTGTAGCATGGCAGCTAACATGTGGACTGACTAAAATGGGTTGCACTCCCCATTTTTCTTGTGAGTCAAGAAGTACTTAGAATAAAGTCCCTTTCCAAAGTGTGAGGGAGGTACTTTTTCCACTGCTTTTGCATGTAGCAAGTTTTTTCACCTCCCTCTCCAAAAGGATTCTTTCTGTTGGGGTGTGAGGGTGGAAACCCTTGTTGTTCCACAGTTTGGGGAATTTTCTGAACTACAGTAAAGGGATAAACCTTGACTCACTATTTTCAGGGCCCACTTCTCTAGGGTTATTTTTGTCCATTCTTGAAAATAGTGAGTCAGCCTTCCTCCGACTGGCAAATAGATCGGCAACCTATACAGACTTGTCAGGGGTTTTCTTTAGCTTGTGCTTTGGGACCTGGTGGTGTAGTTGTACGCTTGGTGCCCCTTCTACCCCTATGCATGTAGTAGCCCCTGTATGGAAGGTAGTTATAGGAGATATAAGCACTGAGGAAGTATCTCCCCTACCTCCCCTCCCATAGGGCCTGTAGGAAGTGGAGGCCTTTTCCTTCTCAGTGTTGCTCTTGAATGTGATTTTGTATTTATTCACATTTTTCATTTAAGCCTCTGTCTTGTCACCAAAGAGTGAATTTCCATGGGGGGGGGGATTCCATCACTTTTATTTGAGTGTCCTGGGATAGATTGGTAGTTCTAAGTCAAGTGAACCTTCTTAAGGACAAGGCATGGGCCATGACACTAAATACAGTGTCACCAATATCCACTGCCATATGGAACTGGTACTTTGTGACATCTACTGCTGAGCTTGCTGTGTCAGCCATATCATGTGCTAAGTCCCCAGCAGCCCTTTCACTCAGTGCCAGAATGGAGTTCCATAGAGCTCTCGCTGTGTAGGCCAAGTAAGATGCCTGCCTTAGCAGCAGGGAAGCTGACACAGAATTTTGCCCATGTTGTCCAGTTTTCTGGAATCTTTCTCAGGAGGCTGGGAAGAAAGAGCATCTTGGCCTTGTCACAGGCAATAGTCTGGACCACACCCTCATGATCAGGGTGGAAATACAAGTACTCAGATCTCTGTTTGTCCACCTGATACTTTTTATCAATTTTCTTATCTATGCCAGCAGCTGAGAAGGGTTGCTAACATGATTTTAGAAGTGGAGTTTTTAAGGGATCATGGCTGGGTAGCATTAATCTCTTTGTGGTAGCTACTGTAAGCCCATCATATCCATAAATTCCATCTCATCCTCCTTAACTTTCTGTGAGGTGTGTTGAGGGTGTTTACCACTTGCCTCACAAAGGTGTAGTGAGAGGTATAATTATCTGAGGGCCTAGGAGGTGAGCCAAATTCTTATTCAGGAGAACCACCTGGTTCTGTGGGTTCTCCTTCCTCCTCCTCCTCCTCTTCATAGTATATTTCAACCTAATGCTCCACAAGCATGGGAAATGGAACCAGAGCCTGGGGAGGGAGACAGGCATATTCATAAGATTTCCTGTAGCCTGGAATACCTAAAGGAATTGCCATGCTTTTGTCATGTCCTATACTGAGGGCACTTTCTTTGTGTCCACTGGCAGCTCCTTTCCTCCTTCAGGAGGAGGGACAGTAGCATGTTTTTCTTTTTGTTTTGTATTTTTTTCCTCCTGGCAGACATCATCTTTGGTGTCTGCTCCAAGGCTTTTTTATTTTTGCTGGTTTCAGGGCTCCCCCTTTCAGACACCCTGATTTCTGAACCATCTCTTGCAGCCTTATGTTTCTTTTCTATCCCCTTTGATAGAGACTGCTGCTTATTTTGGGAGGCTGGACCCTGATCTGAGCCTTTGGGGGATGACGTGGAGGCAGACTGAGAAGCCATAAGGACTTCTAATTTTTTTAGCCTTTTTCTTTTGTGTTTTAGGCTTACAACTGACAAAAACTCATGAGCTGGACCCAGGCACTTTAAACAAAACTCATGGCAGTCTGCTTTTGCCAGGAGTTGAAAACAACCCTTACAGTTTTTGAAGCCTGTAAGTCCTGTCTTCTTTTTGGGTCTGTCAGGCATGCCAAACACTGATGACCTTGGGAAGATGTTAGCAGTTTCAATAGAAAAAAAGTTTTAAATTAATAAAAACCCTAATGGTTAAAAGGGTTTAAAATAGGAGAAATGTGGTTCGGTTCCTTTCAAATTAAAATTTACCAAGACAATGTTTTGTTAGGAACAGCTAGATATTGCCTCGGTTAACAAAAAGAAAGGAATTGAGAATTATACAAAGAGAACTCACAAAGCAATTTAAATTTAAGTAATTTGAAACATAATAATATTAAACTAAAGCAGTTCCCTAAAAGCGGGAACCGTGCCGAAAAATGGCCTTCTCCAGTTCTTTAGAACCAATAAGGAACCAGAGAAAAGCTGAAGTTATATAGAAAAAGACAATAACAACCCTAACTAAAGCAGAGTATCGATAAAATAACTAAAACAGTTGGATACTATAAATTTTTAAAATAATAAACAGTAAACTGGTCAGAAGTTAAAGAGAAGACTTCAGAGAGACTGCTTTCTTCAGGCAGAGAAATAAATCTGATGTTAGAGTGTAGGGTGAGTGTGACCACACAGCAGAGTTTGAACTTCATTCTAAGTTCCACAATTAGCATAAAATTCTAAAAGCTCCAAGGCAGCTTATTCCAGGGAAATGATTGCAGTTGTTAACCATAAGTGAGGGATTCCTGGGGTTTGAATAAGAATGCAGCCCGAACCAGAATTATTCCTGTTTTTCTTTTGGCAGACTCCCAACCAGTTGGAATGCCCACCTAACCTGATGGAATGGCCTCCACCCTGACTTGCTGGAATGGCACCCTGACCCTCAGGAATGCACACCCAGCCTGCTGAAATGGTTCAACCCTGACCCACAAGAATACTTACCCAACCCACCATAATGCCCACCATCCTGCCAATATTGCCCTTGTCCTTCAGCAGGACAAGAGTCATTCTGGCAGGATGAGGGCCATTCTGATGGGTGGGTGGAAGGGCATTCAGGTAGGTGCAGGGGAAATTCAGCAAGTCAGGTAGGCATTCTGATGGATCTGTGGGCATTCCAGCTGACTGAGGGTCATGTGAAAAGGTAAACCAGAATTATTCTGGTTCTGGATGCTTTCAGATTTTAGACTAGTTCTGTTTTTTTCCTAGTCCCATGGTCCAGCAAAGGGGACAAGAATTCTGGATAGCTTATGCCCACCCTACCTGGGAACTAAGTTCTTCACTTCCATGGCATTCTCAGCCTGCAGCTGGCCACAGTGCGGGATATGCAACCCTGGCCGCCATACACTGAGCTGAACAGCCCACCATTTTTAAGGGAATGCCCCCCAGGACCCTTCTCTTTATCTTTTAATCATGAGAAGGCAGTTATGTACAATTGCTTGCACTAGTGAGTTGTAGATAACACTGCTTTCCATAGAAGTGTTTCAAAGTGCCTGAACTAATAGCATACTCATGCCTCCCAGCTACCGGAGGGTAGAAATGATGATGATGATGCACTATTTTCCCTATCTCCATATATGCTGAATAGGGAGGAAAGTTATTCTAGCTGTGTTTTAGCTCAAAAACATATTTTCCTACAGATGCGCATGAACAAGTCTTTTCAAGACATACCTAGTTGACCGAATAAGCTAGGTGCCCCACTGAGCAAGAATGTACTCCTTGATTTTTTTATGGCCCAGGCTATAACGTAATGGGCGCAAACACAGAATAATGTAAAAACAAAATGTAGATGAAGGTTTCTTTCAATTAAATGAGCTTCTTGTCCACAAGAGGGTATGAAAAGGAGATGCCACCTACTGAGGGATGCTGGAGAGGTCTGTGCCACGTAGGAGATGCCCCCATGTCCATGTGGGACAGAGAGAATGCAGGATGCACAGCTGAAAGGCTGGCGGGAGGATGAGCCTCTCTGCAAGACTGCTAGCCTCTTGTATGTTGTGCTTAACAGAGTGAAGAATCTGCTTAGCGCACAGTAGTCTGACGTCTTATGCTGCTTTGCTCAGTACACATATAAACAAAACACTGAGTAGGAAAATATGGAGTTCTTCAGTACTGTAGCTAATATGTGGTGAGCTTGCTGTGCGTGTCAATTCCAAGCTCTGTAATTATCCTGCTGTCAGTGCCCAGACACATAATTACTTCATATTTCCCCCAGCGCATGACACTGATTATACACTGCTGTTTTCTTACAAGGTGCGCCAGGAAAGTGTTCGTTTTGTATGCCACACCTATAACACAAGCATCCCCCCCCCCCCCAATCATTCTTTAAAGAAATCCTATTTTTGTTAAATCCTTTTCTTGTTTCTTTTCAGGTCATAAATTAGGCAGATGCTGATCTTGCATCAAATAGAGACTTCGGCTGTGTCTTCAGGCTGTTGAGAGTCAGTGCATTAGCTCAGCAGGATGTGCTCTACATGAAACCATCTCTGAGAACTCATGAATGACATTTAAAACTGATGTCTTTATGTTTTTAACAACAGATGTTCCTGGCCCGTTCAGGTGGCACTGGGCATAGCATGTTGCACTATAATGTGAAAGTTCCCACACTCCCCCCCCCCCCAATGCAGGAGGAGTCAGGAGAGTGCTGTTAAAGCAGTGGACTCAAACTTGAGGGGATAGCAAGGAAGGACTGCTCTGTTGCTCTCTGATGAAGAGGCGTTTGGCCTTGAAGCCCTCGGGACTCCTTGCTGTAGTAGCACTGCTGTACTTGCACTGTTGCAACAAGTTTGTTTATGGATTAATAGCCTTTTGAGCTCACTGAATTTGTGTGGAGTGTACTTTATCTTGTTGTCTTGCTATCACAGTAGTGCTTTCTGTGTGTAAGGAACTGCTTTGTATGTTGTGGGTGACCCACAGAGTTAACAGGAGAGTACAAAGCAAGTCTTGCCAACATGCACACTCACAGCTATGGTTTATGTTACCCTGGCACTCATGGTTCCTCCAGCATACATGCACGTCAGCCCATGGCAGTAATAGGAGGCTTCCATTCTACACTGCTATTAATTCTATAGGGTGCCCATACGACATGCTGTCTCCCATATGCAGGATAGGTGTGGCTGGGGGGGCGCTCCCAGCATGGGGTGGTAGTAATGACTAAAGCCTGAAAAAAAATGATGAAATGTGAGTCAGGATGATACCAGCCCAATTTCCCCAGAGTCGTGGCTTCAGTGGTTCTGAGTGATGCACGTGCAGCTCCATTTTTGCCTCTGCTGGTTTTGTGACCCATCAAATGTAGCCTGGGTCTTCAGTTGCTTCTATGTTCTCTGACTCCAGTGTTTTATTTCAAATTATATAGGTAGAATGGCATGACAGCAGGAGTAGAGTTGGACAGCTAGTTGCGGCTTGTAGCACATACATGACTGGCACGCAGTACATAATTCAGGCAGCTAGCAGATATTCTGTCAAGGGGGTTTGCTGCCTGTGATTTCTTTCATGACTGGTTCATGCCCAAAAGATTTCTACAGGTGAAGAGAACTTCCTCCTGTCAGTGTCGTGGAAAGGCAAAGCTCTCACCAGATGTTGGAAAACTCCAGGTTGGTTATTAACTGCTCCACCCAATAATCACTATAGATATTTCAGAGACCTTAATTTCACACTCCAGTCATTACAGCAAACAAGGGGGATGCCACTGCTTGAACTCAAGGAGGGAAATGTTATGTATCTTCCCAATTTATGATTTATTTACAACTCTCTTCTCTCTTGTGGCTAATTATCATTTACTGGTCAGGTTAAGGAAGAAAACAAAACATTTTCCCATTTATTTATTTATTTAGGTTTTGTTTACCGGGTAAGCACACTAGACAAAAAAATGCCGATTTTCAGGTATGACCCAGGAGATTACAAAGGTAGATATACAGAACATGGAGGTACAGCAAGGAAAGTATATACAGACAGCAAACTGATAATTGTGAATACAGTAGTAGAGGCAATAAAACAATGAAAGGCCAAGTACATTATATAAAGGAAAAAGTGTTAGAACAGGCCAAGTACATTACATAGAATTACCCAGAAATTATCCTTCCTAATCCTTCTTCCTCCAATTTCCTAACCTTGTGCCCATCAAGCAGACAGCTTTACATCTAGTTGTTACAGGAAGAAGGAATCGGTTTAAATCGCATTAACCAAGACAGTCCCTGGCATCCAGTGGTACTCCACTTCCTCACCCCATGCCAATGCTGAAAAGTTCCTGGTATCTAGTCACCAGGCATATCACAATATGACTATATATCATGATCATTGCCACTGACGCTGATTTATCATTGTATAAAACAAATAGTGAGTTATGCATCATGATATACCATGATAAATCATTTTGACTTTCTCATCTCTGCTGCTCCAGCAGTGTATTCTTCTCTGGGTGCAACTGAGATTCCCAGTTTCCCATCTTTCCTCAGCTCCATCTTCATTATTTTATTAAAATGAGAATGCTGCAAATGATTGTGATAATCACTATACAGTATACTGATTTTTTACACAAATACTGCTGTACTCAAAATTTTATATTGTGACAACCCTACTAGTCACCCCATCCCAAACTGTGCCAATATATCACTGTGTCCAGTGGTACCCTCCTGCCTCTCTCCATCCCGTGCCAATAAATCCCTGGCATCCAGTGGCAGACCCTCTCTCACCTCATCCTAACCTATGCAGATAAGTCCCTGGTGTCTAGTTAATCCCATGCCTCACCCAGCCCCATGCCAAAAATCTCTGGTAGCCACTGGCATCCCAGTCCCCAGCCCTGACAGTGACTGGTAAAGCCTGTTTTCTCACCTCCATAGCTAGTCACCATCTGAACCCCTTATTGGAACCAGAGATTTATGAAACGCATGCAGTGAGCTTGTATTTCATAAATTATTGTTTGCCATAACAGGTTCAGACAACAGACCACCAAAGGGGTTAGAGTAGGGCTGTATCAGTCACTACTGTGGTTGGGGGACACTGGGTACCACAGACATTTGGCATGGAATGGGGTGAAGGTTAACTAGATTTATAACATGGGTTGACAATAAGGAGAGAAGTCATTGGCTAAACAGCATCACCTGACCATGGATTAAATTTAATCCACAGTTGGAGTGAGATGCCCGGCCAGCAATATCCATGGGCAGAGCAGGACTTGTTATCAGTGGCAACATTGAACAGTGAAAGGCAGCCATGAGAAATCTGCTGAAGCGAGACAGCCCCACTCTGTCATTTATTGCACAATGCAGGAGGAATAGAAGAACTTAATGGCTGCTTGTCAATGTTTTACACATGCCGTGGCAGGGTAGAACTGGGCAAATCATCATTCCCAGAAAGTGAGTGACAGACAGACAGTAACAGCGAGATAGCGATATATAATGCTGAATTCCTGCACTGTCCTCTGTCTCTTTGTCTGTGCAGTCTAAGTTCAGGAGACAGTGATGGATGTTAAAAGTCATCGGAACATACTTAATGTCTCTCACTGCCCCTTCTCTGTGCAGCTGGTCGGCTTCCCCCCTGGCATGACATTGCCACCATTGCTTTACAGGCTTGCAACCCCCCCCCCGCACCTTCCGTCCGTACAGTAAGCAGCTTACCCGGGTGCTACTCAGAGCAGCAGCATATTCTTGTGCTCGGTGGATTGTTCAACTTAGACAGTAGGAGCTAGCTCAGTAGCGCTGAGGGCTGAGGCACTGGACGCCTTACTCGCGTCACGCTGGTGACCCGTGTGTGGGAACAAGCATGGGCCACTGGGGGTTGGCAGGGAGGAGAAGGATTGAGCATCCCCAGGACTGCTCTCCTTCTCCAGGGAGGGGGGTTTAGCAGCACTCGGCGATTGCCTGCCCCCTAGCAGAGGCTGAGAGGTGGCACGCCAGCACTGGAGACTGTGGGCGAGAGACTGTGGCAGATGCTTGGCGGGGTGTGCATGGGTGCGTGCATGCTGCTGCCACTGGCGCCATTGCATGCCACAGCCCTCAGGGGGAAGCAAAGAAATGTGGAAAAAGGGAGTCCTCTGCAAGGATGACGATGGTCCCCCACCACAACGGCCCAGGAAGGTACCTCCCCGAATACCAAATCTGGTCTGGTGGGTTGAGTTGCTCCCCACCCCCTACCACAAAGGGCAAGTCGTGGGGTTAAGGGGAGGGGGTCTCATACCTGGTGCCTGCAGGAGGGACGTCAGAGGGGTAGCAGAGGACTCCGGGGGGGGTGAGAAAAAAGGAATAACTGTGAAAAAAATCTTAGACAGTAGGCTCGTTCACAGTGCACCTTACTGCCATGGCTACTTTCCAGTTGTTCAAAAAGATTTAAATTAAACGTTAGAGAGCTGCGTTCACATAGCACCTGAGTTTTCAGTGCCCTTTTCCTTTCCAGCAATTTGGGTGTTGTTCCGGTCACTTGTTGGGTTGGTGGGGACTTGTAGTGATGTGGGTGGTTTGCTTGTTCAAACAGCAGAGGAAACCACATACACCACTCTGCAAACCCAGGGAAAGAGGGATCGTGGCAGCAACACCATGCGATGGAAAACTGCCAAAACAGGAAGGTTCACACATCTGCAGGAGCACCGATCTGGCCGCTGTGAGCCACTGACAACGGCTCACAGTCAGTCATGTGAACGAGCCTACAGACAGATAGTTGTGGTGCCAAACAGCTGATCGTGGGCAGAGAGAGAGCGAGAGAGATAAACACACACTGCACTGCCAGCAGAAAGTGAGAGAAGAGTAAGTGACCCCATGAGTGTGTTGCCAGGGCAGGGAGAGTGAGAGAGAGTGAATGCAAGAGGCATGCAGAGGGGCTGACCTATGGCAAAGTATGCTGGCTGAGACAGTTACTCCTGTCCTGAATGCCACTGCATGTGTCTTGGTGGGGGGGGGCACCAGCAGCTGATGTTTCACACATGTTGATCATACTGTGATTAAGAGAGAGAGAGAGAGAGAGATTCACAGAGGGCGAGCGCGACATGCAGCACACCACTTACAGTGTTGGTGTCTATGCAGCAGCTCTGCTTTGTGTGTGTGATGGGCAGCTGAGAGACGTGGAAAAGGTGTACTCTAGTCACAGTTGTTTGCACATCGCATGGCACAGAATGACAGAGGAGAGGAGAGACCAAGCCGCACAGAGCAAGCAGTAACTGTAGTTGTTATCCAGAAGCTGCATCTGACACTGTGCCTGTTGCATTGGGGTGGACATGTAACTGACTGTCAGAGGCATGGCACCCAACATTTTTATGCAAAAGAAATGTCACAGATCATGTCAGGACTGTGTCTGTGACACTTTGATGTGCATAACAAGCAGAGAGTATGCATGTTTTCTTAGGGACTATTTTTTAAGGTGGCAGGATACAGTCCCTTTTTTCCCTTGAAACAGGAATAACAGACATTTTTGGGGGTACTACCCTGCCCTCAACATAACCCATGTTATAAGTGCAATAACCCACTCCAGTGTATGGGATTATAGACATTTAATCCACGCCTGGGGTGCTGTGAGGACACTCAGCCTGCGGCCTCATGCCTCTCAATGCAACCCAGGTGTGGATTAAATCCCTATAACCCCATACCCTGTCGTGAGTTATTGCTAATATCAGGGACTTATTTGTAAGTGATGGAATATCATTGGATTCCACAGACTGATTGGCCTGGCATGGGCCGAGAGAGGGAGAAACACTGAATGCAAGAGGCAAATTGGCATAGGATGCGGTGACGGAGGGGGCTCTGCTACAGTTCAGGACTTATTGGCATGGATGGGAGTAAGGCAGGTGGTGCCACTGAATGACAAAGATTTATTAGCATAAGAGAGAGTGAGGCAGGGTGTAGCACTGGATACCAGGGACATACTGGCATCGAATGGAGTAAGTGAGGTAATGTCACTGAAAAACAGATTCACTGGCATGGGATGGAGTGAGGAAGGAGGTACCATGGGATGTCTGGGATCATCTTGGCATGGGATGGGATGAGGGAGCAGTAGCACCACTTGTTGAATGCCAAAGTGGTGGAAAATTCTTATTACAATGCTATTATTTTACTCCTCTTCTTTTCCTTATTTATATTTTGTACACGGTCTGTAGGAATTTGTTATATTATTATATATGGTGCACCAGAAACTTCAATAAAATGTTAATGTTACAAAAAAAAAACTAGACACCGGGGACTTACTTGCATGGATGGGTGAGAGAGAGGGAGCACCACTGAATGCCAGGGTTCTATTGACAGGACAGAACTGAGTGACAGGATGCCACTAGGAATTAGGGGCTTATTGGTGTTGGATGAGGTGAGGTAGGGGTGCCTTGACTAAAGTAAATGATGATCTTCAACAAAGATATTTCCTGTGTTGGGCCACTCCTTTGGAGCTATAAGTTGTCGGCCTCTGGACCACCTGAAAACTTTTGCTAGCCAAGGGCCACATGCAGTAACACGCAAAATTGGTACCCATGTAATCAGGGGTGGCCCTATTGCTCCTCAGTTATTTCTACTGCAGTCAGCTGCTCATTGGACCTGCAGAAAATCAATGCTGTAATTTCTTTGACTTCATTACTTTTTAACACTTCAACTTTTCGACATTGTTTTGAAGCACTTACTGATAATTTAAAGAGCAGCTGACGCCACTGGGAAAATACTGGAAAACACAATAGTTGGACACAGCTCTGCTTGTATTTCATGTATCTTCTATAGATTTCTCCTCTCCATTGTTTATTACTGAAGAAATTCCCACAGAAACAAGATTTTTATCCCTTAGAATTCATCTGCCTCTTTAGCTTGCTCCTTACTTGAAATTATAATACTCCTTTGTGACATCACAGCCTGTTGCCATAGGAATAACAATGATGTCACAATCAAAGTATTATGACATCAGGTTAGGAAGAACCAATAGGAACAGCTGAACCTTCAAGGAACAACTCTCCTGTTTTCACGCATACAACTTCAGTAATACATAATGGGTATAAGAAATGCAGAGCTAATGAGAAATTTAAGTTGCTTTGTGTCCAAATATTATGTTTTTTAAAGTTCCTCATGAGGCGTCAGTGGCTCTTTAAACTGACGAGGAATGGGGCAAAGGGAAATTGTCCAGGAATATTGATATCAAGGAAGGTATAACGGACAAATCCCTTTGTTTGCGAAACAGCAAAAGCACAGAATACATTGAGAAACAAAATACTGAGGGTTGTAAGGGTATTCTTATCAATGCTTGAAGTCTCAGTAACAAAAAAAGAGGAACTAGATGCAACAGTTGATGGAGAGAAGCCAGAATGTGTGCATAACTGAGTCTTGGTGGGAAGAGGGCATAACATGGCACACTGAAATCAGTCGGTACAATTTATTTAGGTTGGACAGAATTCATAAACAAGGGGGTGGCCTACCATTGTATTTAAGCAGGCATATACAGGCAATAGACATTTCTAACAAAATTTAACAAGTGGGTATTGGTGTAGAGTCTATCTGGGTTCAAGCAAAAATGCATACCAGTAAAAACATTATAACTGGTTTATGTTACAGTCCACCCAGTTCAACTGAGGACCTAAACAGGGCAATACTGGATGAAATTCAAAATGCCTGTGATACAGGAAATATGCTATTAGTAGGGGATTTCAGTGCCTGACACCACCTGGAACAAGTTAGAAGTAAATCAGGATATGTAAGGGGCCTTTATCAAATAATCAGACAATGCAACTTGATCTAGCAGCATGTTAAAAAAAACACTAGCACTCAGGATAAAGTATTGAGATCAGGGGATATCCATGTTGACTCCTGCAAAGTTAAAGAACCTTTAGCTAATAGTGACCATACTATAATAAATTTCCGAGCCTCATTACCCAAGTTAAGAATACCAGGGCCAGATTATGGTTATCAGGCGCTCAAGGCCTAAGAAAAATCTGGGCCCTCCCCCCACATACAGGGCCATGCCTGTTAGAAACCAATCCACAAAAGACTTCCAGCCCTTCTGCATGTGTGAAGAGCTGTGTAATGTTGCAGAATGCCCTTTTCATGCATGATGCACATCTGTAGGGCACTCCATGTAACTGGTTATGTGCCCTATATGCATCTCATCCCTTGCCACATGTGTGATTATGTGGGCAGTTGGGACAGGGTGGATCAAGCAGTGGGCATTTTTTTTCCCTAATTGTTTAACCAGGTGAGATGCACTAAGCTGAAAGCTTGTTTACAGGTGTGACCTGGGAGCACAGGGAAGTTAAGTGACTTGCTCAGGGTCACACAGTATGCAAGTGGGGGCTGTGGGATTCAAACCCAGGTCTCCAGGTTTGCAACTCAGAGCCTTAAACCACTGCACTATACTGCCTCCCTAAACCCCTTTCACTGACAAGATCTGAAGTGCATAAAGCCAGTGGAGGGGCGGAGGCTGTGCTGCCCTAAAACCATTAGTGACTATGTGCCCCCATTTGCACAACTGTTGTTGTACCCTTGTGGCCCACCAGCCACCCTCCACCAGCCCCTATGGCCTCTACAGTGGGCTGGGGCCATATTGACATAAGCCAGTGCTAGAAGTTAACGGTGTACAGTTCTGGTGTGGATACTGCAGTCCTTGGGGAGGATTGCTGCATCCTGCTATCCACTGCTCCACATGTAGTCAGAGATCCACCAACTTACCATCTGATGGTCTTTCTGCCATCCTGTTTCCCATTCTGTCCATTCCAGTCACGACTCATTCCTTCCTCATCAGGGTTATTTGTTTTCATCACAGGACAGCAGGCACTGGTGACCTTTAAAATTAGGAGACCTTGTTGTCCCAGCTTTTTCTTAATAGTCCAAAATGTGAAATTTTAAGCAACAGGGGCTGTTACAGCAATAAAGAAGGTGCAGCAATTCTAAGCCTACATGAGGCTGGCCACTGGAGCTAGGAAATGGGTCCTATCTTTTAAGAGTGTTAAAAAGTTCATTGTGTTGAACCCGACACCACAGCACAGAAACATAGACTTTGTTGTCAGTAAAAGACAGGTAGGCCCATCTAGTCTGCCCTATTTTTCCTTCCTATTTCTACACTCTGAACCCTATTTGGTTGCAGATGTCCCTCCCTCCCTCCTCCCTTTCATCTACCTGTTATGCACATGTGCCTATCCCACGTGTGCTTGAAGTTCCCCACTGTCTTCGTCCCTCACCACTTCTTCTGGCAGGCTGTTCCAAGCATCCACCACCCTTTCTGTGAAGAAATATTTTCTCACATCCCTCTTAAACCCCACCCCCAAGCTTCATTGCAAGGCCCCATGTTCTGGTAATCCTCCTCCACTGAAAGAGACTCCCCTCTTGCACCCCGTGAGGTACTTATAGGTCTCAATCATGTCACCTCTCAATCATGTCACCTCTCACTTCCTTCTACTCCAAGGAGCCATATTAAGCTACCAGAGCCTCTCCTCATACGGTTTCTCATGCAACCCCTGTACTATTTTGTAGCCCTTTCAGGACCAACTTCACCTTGTCAGTGTCCTTGTGAAGGTGCGGCTTCCAGAACTGGACACAATACTCTAGCTAGGGTCTCGCTAATGAAAGATATAATGGTAATACTACCTCCCTTCTCCTACTACGAATCCTTCTCCCTATGCAACCCAGCATTCAGCTAGCTTTGCTTACTGCCTTGTTGCACTGCCCTGCCATCTTGAGATCCTCAGATGTAATTACCCCAAGGTCCCTC
Organism: Neoceratodus forsteri; assembly: GCA_016271365.2. NCBI lineage: Eukaryota > Metazoa > Chordata > Ceratodontiformes > Ceratodontidae > Neoceratodus > Neoceratodus forsteri. The sequence goes on from CM057450.1 coordinate 309,984,057, forward strand.
TCCTGCTTGATGACTGTAAGTACCTCCCACTTATCTTATACATAGCCCCCAGAGTTTGCCCTTCCCAGGTGCATGACTTTGCACTTTTTGGCACTGAAACACAGCTGACAAACCCCAGACCATTCCTCAAGTTTTGCCAGATCCCTTTTCATTTTCTCCACGCCTTCTTGGCTGGCCACCCTGTTGCAGATTCTGGTGTCATTCACAAACAGACAAACCTTCCCTTCCAGTTCACCAGCAATGACACCTATAAAGACATTTTTTTTTTTTACAACTTTCTTTCCCTCCTGTCGCCTCTCGTAGGGGCCCCATTGGTCACCCCACCTTATCCCACCCTACTGTGATCTCCTCAGCAGGAGATCCTGTTCCTCCAACCCAACCACGGCACACCTACCTGGCACCCCTCGGTCTACCCCCGAAGCAGGGTGGCCTACTGTGCAATGGCAATCTTCCATCTATTTTTAATCCAGTGCCAAGGCGGGCAGAGGTGAAGGAGGGAGGTGGTTAGGTCCCGGAGAGGAGGATCTAGCATGGGCATGGTGGTGGGAGTGACATCTTCTTCCCAGCAAGAGGGGTTTTTCCTTGGTTTTTGAGGTTACCCCTCCCCCCCGCATGCAAGAGGCACAGATGTGCAGTGACATCCAGCATGGGTACGAGCGCACTCCTGCACTCCTCCCGTGAACGTCCACCGTTGCCTCCCCAATACCTTATGTGGCCTGGGCTGTTGCACAGCATGCCTCCGCATGGTGTCGCTGATGCCAGGGATCCACAAACCACCCCTCCCCGAGAGAGCAGTCTGTGGATGCTTAATCCTCTTTCCCCCCCGGCCAACCCTTGGCAACTCGAGCTTGCTCCCGACCCTGGGTCACCAGTGTGGTAAGAGGTAAGCCTCAGCCCTCTACACCACTGGGCTGGCCTACCTATGAAGACATTGAAGAGGACAGGACCCAGTACTGAGCCCATGGTACTCCACTGGGTACTCTACCATCCCTTGAGTGACTGCAGCTTTTCCACCACCCTCTGCTTCCTGTCCTTCAACCAGTTTGATATCCAGTTTGCCACTTTCTCTCCAACCCCCAGGTTGCTAAGTGGCACAGTGTCAAAAGCTATACTGAGATCCAGATAGGTTACATCCATTCAGTGGAGGATCCAGGATTTTGCAATGGGGGGGGGGGGTGCTATGGTGGTGTGCCTACTTTATATGCAATTTTTTATAATGTTTTTAATCCTTTATACTATCCTTTTCATTATATTTTTGATTAAAAATATAAACATAATCTATAGTTTTGAATGTGTATTTTCTTACAACCAATATATTCAACTTCTCCAGCAAAGCGAAATGCAGCAGCAGCAAGCAAAAAAGTTACAATGGGGTGCACCTGCACCCTCTAAACCCCCCTATATCTGCTACGAACCACTGTCTTCCCCTGATCCACTTCCTCAGTCACCTAGTCAAAGAAATCTAAGAGGTTTGTTTGACATGACCGCCCCCTGTGAAACCATACACACTGCAGGCAAATTACATATCCTTTCCAGGTAGGAAAGATGGATGGGTGTATACCTCGGAGGTGTTCCTGGCTTACTAAGGTGTTAACAGGTGCTGGAACAGCAGTGCTTTGTTAAAAAGATTAGGCTGAACTGCCCCAGAAAGGAATGATAATCAAAACCACTGATTTACAGTGATTAAAATAATGAAATCCCGTTTTCAAGACTTTAAATTCCGAGAATTGCAATAGTGATTGTTAGTCGAATTTCCTGATTTTACCAGGATTCTAGTGTCATTCTTTTAGTGTGTGTATATATTATCAGCATAAAAGATGGCTTAATAGCAAATTGAAAATAGTATGGGAAGAAATTATAAAAAAAATACAAATTCTGCAGATTTACTGATTTGGTCTAAAATGTCAAATTCCTTAAACCTCTTTGTTTTTACTGGTGTGCAGGTAGTCCTAATTCCAGACTTTTACTGGGTTTTCTGGTAAGAAATGAAAAATAGTGGAGTTGATGATAACAAATTAGATTGGCTAAGCCTGCTTTCTGTTAGACAGGATGATCCACTCAGGGTTAAGGGCCCCCTGGCACGCAGGAGCCTTAGGTCTAGGCCTTGTTAGCCTATGCCTTAATCTGGCCATAAAGAATACTGGAAGTACAGAGATCTTTCTGTACAAAAGAGCAGACACCAGCAAAGTAAATGAAGCATTAGCAGAATATAATTGTGAAACTATACTTGGAAACGAAAGTATAGAGAATTCTTGGAATACCTTTACAAATATACTTTTGGACATTTGTAATAAATTTATCCCTAAACTTAAGAAATACAACACAATGGGATGAAAACCAAAATGGTTTAATAAGAAAATAAAAATAGAATTCAAAAAGAAACATACGATATTCCAGAATTATAAAACCAACAGCACACTGAGTAATTGGGATATGTATAAGTCAACTTTAAAGAAAAGTAAACATTTAATCAAAAAGGAGAAACATACAATTGAATTAGAACTGGCCCAGTCAGACTCAAAAACAAACAGAAAAGCATTATATGGTTATACTGGGCTGGCAGTGTAGGTTAGAGTGACAAGCTGTTAATGAGCTTGGCACATCCAGCAGACCAGAGTTTCATTTCCACAAACTCAACTTGCATACTGTGTGACTCCGAGCAAGTCACTTAAACTCCCCAGTGCTCCTGGGTCACCCCTGAAAAGCAGGCCATGTGCTCAAAGAACTACAAAATTACACATACCACCATAATGCAAAGCATCATATGCAAATCACCATGACATGTACGGCTGGTTCAGCTTTAAGCAAGAATGCATGCTCCCAAAAGGCCTCTCAAACAATTTGCAAAGGGTGCAAGCAAAAAGACACAGATACATGTTTCATCCAACCAGGACTCATCAGTGTGCCTCGTCTGCATTACACCCCAGAGGAAATGAACCAGCCCTAAGTTGGTCTTATGGGTTAGGGTCATTGTGAGCCCCCCCCAAACAAAAAACAAGCTAAAAGACAAAGAACCTCAGTGTGGAAGCACTGAGGCACAGGTTACTCCAAAGGGCATTGGCAATAAAGCCAAGTTTCAGAGAACTACAGAATTACATATACCACCACAATGCAAAGCATTATGGGACGTATATGCAAATCACCATGAAATGTATGACTGGTTCAGCTTTAAGCAAGAATGCATGGTGCCAAAAGGCCTCTCACACAATTTGCAAAGGGTGCAAACAGAAAGACACAGACACATGTTTCATCCTGCCAGGACTCATCAGTGTGCCTCATCTATATCACACACCAGGGGAAATGAACCAGCCCTATGTTGGTCCTATGGGTTAGGGTCATGGTGAGCCCTCCAAAAAAACCAAAAACTAGCTAAAAGACAAATAATCTCAGTGTGCAAGCAATGAGGCAAGGGTTACCCCCAAGGGCATTGGCAATAAGGCCAAGTTTCAAAGAACTACAAAATTACACATACCACAATAATGCAAAGCATCATGGGATGTATATGCAAATCACGATAGCATTTATGGCTGGTTCAACTTTAAGCAAGAATGCATGGTGCCAAAAGGCCTCACACAATTTGCAAAGGGTGCAAATTATATATTATGTCACTATCCACCTGGGACTAATGATCTGGCTAGGGATGGGGCTGGGATAGTGTAGGGGGAGTTTAGAAAACTGGGAAGGGGTCTTAGACAGGTAGTTCACTCAGTGGCTTTTGCAGAGGTGCTGCCTGTGTATGGAGGTGACAGGAGAGGGAACTCCACACCAGGAGCTTCAACTCATGGTTGAAGGAATGGTGCAGAGAGGAAGGGTTCAGCTACATTGGGGACTGAAGAACCACTTGGGAGGATAAGGTCCTATACAGGGGTGATGGCCTGAATCTGTCCAGGGGGGAAACTGCAGTCCTCGGTGGATAGTTTAATGTTATTTCAATGAATATTTAAAATAGCCAAGGGGGGGGGGGTTGGCAGAAGGAATCAAAGAGTCAGAAACTACTCCCCCCACAGGCTGAAGTAAGATTAAGGAGAACCCAAAGGGAGAGGAATCTCCCAGGATGCAAATTGATAAAGGGAGCAGGGTGGTTGAGATTTTATTGATTTATTTATTTAGTTATTGATTTATTTATTTGAATTTTGATGACAGGGTAGGTAAACTGAGACAAAGTCCTTTTTTCTGTGACAACCTGAGGAATAAAGCATTCCAAGAACAAAACATAATACATTATACCATGGACATAAGTAAACAGCCAATGAAATTGTCAGACAGGCAGTTTACCACCATTGTAAGTCCTCTGATAACCAATGGCTGTTGATGAGTATATAATAAAGGAATAATGCATGACAGAGTGTGTGTTGTGCTGGGATAGCATACGCCTTGGGTGGGGTCGAGGCGCGGGCAGGCGCCGTGCCAGGTGTATGCTTATCCCAAACTTACACACACCCTGGAATGCATTATTCCTATTATACAATGGCTCGTTGTTATATATAAAATAAAAAATAATTTTAAAGAATGTTTTTATTAGTGTGGAAAAATGTTTTTGTTTCTTAAGAGGAGATGCAAAAAAAAAAAAGGAAAGCTCCATATCCATATCATCCATATTGGTTCACAGTGAGGCTGGGACTAGACCTGTGGCTTCATGCTGGGATAACACCATGGGTCCAGCCCCAAACTGACCAATCACAGTCCAAAGATTCTTTCTTACCATTGTATAATCTATAACATCTGCAGCATAGGAATAAATATAATAAAAATTAAAAAAACAAATCAACCTCTTTAAAATTTGTATTTTATTATAGTAAAAAAAATTAACCTTGGTATAATCGCAATAAGCCACTCAGAGGATGTGGGTTATCAGGGGATTTACAACAGCTGGCGAGGATTTACCCACTCAGCTGCGCCTCATGGGCAAACCACTCCAGCCGTGGTAAATCCCCTGATAAACTACACCCCCTCGTGGCTTATTACTTAAATAACAGTTGCCTCTGCATTGGGGGGGGTTTGAAGAACTCATCCTTATAGAGTTTTTTAATTGGTTAATGGTTTTGCAGGAAAGTAGAGGGTGGGGCAAATTGTTCCAAATTCTGGGGGCAGTGACCACGTAGGATCTTTGGCCTATCTTTAGCCTGGCCTTTGGGGAGCTCCAGTAATGGTAGGCTAGAATATCTTGGTACACGAGGGGTAGGTTTTAGGGGTAGCAGACCCATCAGACTGGGAGGGGGTAGGCTGATGAATCAACTTAAAGGTGGTACAGTGCACGGGGAAGTCAAATTTGTTGTCAAAGGTTGGCCAACTTAGTTTGTTGAGTACAAGGCAATGGTGAGTATGGACGGGGGCTGAGGTGGCAAAGCGAACTATCCTATGGTATGTCTTTTTTTAGCTTGTTCAGTAATGGAGCCTTAACCGAGTGGATGACAGGTGCTGCATAGAATAGACCAGGGAGCAGGGTGGCAGAGGCAGTGGTCACTCTGGCATGCTTTGAGAGGTAGGGTGTTGAGCGGTAGAGTAGCCCAAGTTTTTTGATTAGTGGTTTTGATGGTGTTGTTTATGTGTGATTTGAGCACTAGGTTCTCATCAAGTGTCAGTCCCAGGTATTTGAATAATGAGACATTTTCCAGTGGAGTACCTGAGGAGATTTTTAAGAGGAAGGGTGTGTCATATGGGGTTTTGAAGGAGGTGTGACGAAAGAGCATAGTTTTGTTTTTTTTTTCATTGAGAACCAGTTGGTTAGTTAAGAACCAATATTCTAGGGTGTGGAAGTCTACCACAAGATTTGCGGTCAGGGTGCTGATATCCTTGGAAGATCTGTAGAGTATTGCATCATCCATGTAGAGCTGTACTGATGCACCACCAAAGTTAAGACGCAGGTCATTGATGAATATGGAAAATAGTAGGGGACCAAGTATGGACCCTTGAGGTATCCCGTCAGTGACTGGTGCTAGAGGAGATAGTGTGTTTGCCCATTTGACACATTGAGAACAATTTGCTATTTAATTTGAAAACCATGCGAGGGAGTTGTTATCCAGTCCGATGTGATGAAGGTTAGCTATGAGCAAGGGGTGATTAACAAGATCAAAGGCATTAGTTAGGTCTACAAAGACTGTGCCAGTGGCTTGGCCCAGATCCATGTTATTGAACAAGTCAGAGGTGATGTGGAGGAGGGCAGAGTCGGTTCCATGGTGTTTATGGAAACCATGCTGAAAGTCTGTGAAGATGTTTGTTCAAGGAATGAGTACAACTGGTCATGGAGAATTCATACTTGAATTTTTGCAATAGGGCAGAGGATAGATATTGGTCTGTAGTTTTGGGCTGTATCAACCGGGCTGGATTTGTGGACAGGTACCACTACTGCTGTTTTCCATTTGTCAGGGATAGAGTGGGTGATGAAAGATCGATTGGTTAGCATCCAGATGGGCAGGGCAAGTGCTGATGCCCCAATGTGGAGGAATTTAGGGGGCATGATGTCAAAACCTGGAGAGCTATCACATTTGAGTTTCTTGAGCAACTTTAGGACCTCAAAATTGGTTGTAGTTTTTATATGAAAGGAGGAATGGCTGGTCTCGTGTTGAAGTTGATTGGTATTGTAGTATGAGCAAGGGGGGTTGGGGAGACCGTGTTTGCAGGCAGTAAGGTCTGTAAAGAAGTTGTTTATTCCAATGGCAATGTCCAGAGGTGTTGTGAGAGTGGCTCCATTAGCGGTCACGGTTCAGGGAACAATGCATTCCCTACCTTTTAATAGGATATTCATCTGGCGCCAGAAGCTTTTAGGGGTGGTAAGGTTTGTTTCTTGTAAAGATATAAGATAGTCTCTTTTGGCCACCTTTATTTTATTTTTACATAAATTGCGGAGCCGACAATAAATAATCCAATCAGTATGTACCCCAGATCTCTTAAAGGTCTTCCAGGCTTTATCACATGTGCGTATGAGACCCCTCAGGTCATTAGTTAGCCAAGGGGCAGGGAAGCTTTTGGATCTTCTGGTTTTATATGGGGCAAGAGAGTCAAGGGCAGCTGTGAACATTGAGATAAGATAGTCAAGGGCCTGATTTATATCATGGAGGGTGTTAACTGGTGACCAGTTGATGGAGGCTAAGCAGCTGTTGAATTCTTCCTCAGTGAACTTGGTCAAGTCCCTGGTTTTGATTATTTTGAGGGGTGGATGGGGTGCAGAGTTGTTCCAGACACAAAAGGTGGTGAGTGATCACTCAGGGAGTCTGGGAAGATACCAGTAGCTTTGATGTTAGCTGGTGTGCTGGTTATGATCTAGTCAAGGAGCGTGTGTCTTCCAGACATCATGTTCAGTCTAGAGGGTTGCTCAAGGATCTGCACAAAATTTATGTCAGCCAGAGCACATTTAGTGAGCCAAGCCAGTTAAGGTTAAAGTAACCACATACCACTCTGTCACACCTGGGGATGTTGTCCAGGCTGGTGATAACCACCTCATAAGAGGACGAGTGTCTGGGAGGCAGATAAATGCAGCCTAACACTAGTTTCTTGGACCCACCAAGAGTGATGGTGATGAAGATATGCTCGGCTAGAGAGTGGATATCCAAGTCATCCATTTCATCAGCAGTCAGTTCAGTCCTGGCTTAGATCATGACACCCCCACATTTTCCATGAGCCTGGTCCTTCCTAAAGATGGAGAATCCAGGAAGGATCACCTCATGAGATTTGATGTCAGGTTTCAGCCAGGTTTCAGATATGCATAGGATGTCAAGTTTATGAAGCTGGGTCCATGCTTCAAGCTCGGGCATCTTACCTCTGATGCTTTAGATATTCATGTGAGCTACTTTGAGGCCTGGGGTGTTGTTCCAAGTGGGCAGCTGTCTCAGGGAGTTTGGTACGCTTCCACAGGGGGTGTTAGTGGTGCAGCCTGAATTTGGCCCAGGGTTTAGTTCAATGTCCCCGGATACCAGCATAGTACAGAGGTGGCACCGCTTCAGAGGGTACGCAAGAAAGATCATTTTCACCACCGTCTGATTCAAGTTGGAGTTAGGGCTGTTTTACATCACAGGGCTAGTAATTGGAGACACGGACGCTGTGAAAACTCTAGACAGGAAGAGGTATGATGTTGGTTGAGGATAGGGCATTGATTGGAGGTCATTAGAGACCTTGAAGTAGTGGGGCTGGTGATTGATGGCCCATAATGCAGCAAAAGTGGTAAGCAAACTAGTACCATTCCTGTACCTTTTAAGCTTAGCATGGTTGTGGTATGTAGTGGGACTCCCTTGGAGCTGTTAGTCTGACCAGAGAGGGGCCAGAGATGGTAGAACTAAGGATTAGTTTGAAGTGTCCAGCCAACCACAACGTAGTTGGGAGTGGCTTATGAGCATTTAATGGAGGTCTGGGGTGAGGGTGGTATGAAAAAGCGAGTACGCGGCATTGCAAGGACAGGGCACTACCTACCGGGAACCAGGGCTGCTTTTACCCGGTAGGGAGATCCACGGAGTTGGCTCAGCCATGGCGTACAAGTCCGATGAAGCCTGTGTCCAATAGGGAAGAGGCAGCAGTGCTTCTGGCCAATCCTGTTAGGGTAGCATGGGGCCGTGGGCCAATGAGTGCAAAAGCTGTAGAAATAGGCGGCAAGCCATACCTTAGTGCCAGAGGGAGCGGAGCAGGTCTCGGCCTTCAGCCAGGTGCAGAGCTTCTGTTGTGGGGACGGTCTGTGGTACCGCTCAGTTGGTGCTTTGAGGAGGCGTGGAGCTGCCTTAGTGCCAGAGGGAGCGGGTCTCGGCCTTCAGCTTTTGCAACTGCCCTGGAGGTGTGCCTTTAAGAGATATTTAAATGAGCTTAGAGCCAAGCCAATCAGAAGACAGAGATAAAGGGGGAAAGGAACAGGAGCATTAAGAAGAGAGGTGGGAAGGAGGGGGGCCAAAAGGAAAAAGGGAGGCAACAAGCAGAGTGTAATCAAAATCAGGAAGGCCATATGTGCGAATGCTACAAGTCTGGGAAATATGATTCTGGACCTAGAGGCCATCATGGCAGAAGCTGGCCTGGATACTGTGGCCATTACCGAGTCATAATGAACTGAAAAGCATGACTGGGACATGGCCATACCAGCTATACTCTGTTCAGGAAGGATCGAGTGGGAAGGAAAGGAGGATGTGTAGGGCTTTATGTGAAGGAAAGCATAAAAGCAATGGAGATACAGGGAATACAGGGGGAGGCAGGGTACAGTGGTTCTCCCTTGAGACAGGGAATGAAGTCACTATTCGCATTGGAGTGATCTAGAGATCTCCAGCACAGAGGAAGGAGTTAGGTAAGGTACTGGTGGAAGCCATTGGCAAGATGGCAGAAAAGGGGAAGGTGCTGCTGGTGGGGGACTTCAGCCTGCCAGCTGTGGATATGAGCCTCCCAGCAGTGGCTTCAGCTATAAGAAGGGACATCCTGGACTCTCTGCTGGGACATTCCTCAGGTAACTAGTCAGTGAACTACATTCCCATATTGCTAGCCTCCAGTTTAGAAAAGCAAAATCCTTGCACACACTTTTGCTTCACAAGAAAAATTGCAGTAATTTTATATACTGCATTTCAGAAAAGTTGTAAATTAAAATGACCCACCCCTGCCAGCATGCTAACCACATCCCACCCCCACTCCCCCCAAAAAACAATGTTTTATTTTTTTGTATCTTTAAAGCAGTCATTACTGCTCAGTATACAGTGAGATACCCAATCGTGTCTTTCCATTGAAATGTTTATACTGCACAACACAGCACATTGGAGTAGACACACTGCAATACAAAGATAATAACAGATAATAACAAGCATTTCTTACCTCAGGAGTCCTTTAGCATCAGTAACTTTTTTGTACTTAGCTGACTAGGTGCAACTGCCACGGAGGTATGCCTTTAAGAGATATTTAAACGAGCTTAGGGCCAAGCTAGTCAGAAGACAGAAAGGGGGGTGAGCTGAGTGAGTGCTGTTGAAGGCTTCAGAATTTTTTTTCTGCTGAACTGAGCAACATTGCCCCTGAGGTGTCTCTCAAATTTCCTTGTTGACAGTCTCCTAGTGCTTATCTGGGTAAAGTTTTAGTCATATTTTATTTCTGATAGTGCGCTGAGTAAAAGTTTTACTTTTTCATTAGCGTAGCGCTACATTTTTATTTTTAGCGTGACTGTGCTATTTTGACCTTATTTTTAACGCGACTATTCATTTTAAACCCTAATTTTATCGCAGGTGCTTATTTTTGATGGTTCCCTTCATTTTTGGGTAAATTCTTGTGGGAACCATCAAATTAGGGACAGTTGCCTTGTTTTTTACCTCAGACCTTGCGGGGTTTACCGCAAGGCACCTGCAATAGATATCAAATCTAAACAGTGCATGGTGGTTTCTCTCTAGATTGGCAATTATGAGGAACCTATTTTGTTATATTACTGGACCTTGGTATCATCTGTCACAGGACTGTCCATAAAGATCCAGCAGCCACCTGAGTGCAGTTGGCCAATACTACTGGGTTTCTATTAAGATTGGCACTGGTATAGATCCCAGTTCTACAACCCCCCCCCCCCCAAAAAAAGGCACTAGTAATAAACAGAGTTCATTAGCTGGGGCATGACAGGCTGGTGGCATTTTCACAGAACCCTGCACTCAGTTTGTAGGTCCAGGACTGGTTTGCTTTGCTTAAATTGGCAAATCATAGCAGACAAACCTTTGATTATTATGGCTGAGGACAAATCAAAGGATTCTGATGAGGGGCCATCCAAAAGTACTAATAATAAAAGCAGAGGTGCTGAGGAACTGTCCAGGTACCAGCCAAAAAATAAAGCTTCCAGAGATGAAGTTCCTCACAAATTAAAAAATAATAGAAACAACGAAAAAAGGAAGCTTGATCAAGTCTCTGATGAAGTGGCTAACAAGAAACTCTGTCAAGATAAAAATGCTCCCATTGCTCCTGGGAAAGCCAATAGCGAGACAACAAGTAGCTTGAAGGATACAAAAAAACAGAACACTTACAAACCAAGCCTGCACAGGTTCTTCCGTCAGTGCAAGATATGGAAAAAGTATAGCAACTGTTTCAGACCCTTCAAAAGATGGGTCCTCTGTTTACTGGGGCTAGCCAGCTCTCTTTCACAGTTCTCTCTTCTGTAGACTGTGAGGGTGACACAGATGATGGAGAACAATTTTATCATGGCCCTGAAATGGATTTTGAGGGTCTTGAGCCCCAGGAGTCCCCGGACCCGCATCTTGGGGATCTCCTGGGTGACCAGAAGGATCCCTCCTCTATATTTACTTTTATACAGAATATGCTGGACACCCTGGACCTCCCTATGCAGGAGTCCAACCAGGATGTCGATGAAGATGAAGATTATAGGGAGATAAGAGGTCTTTCAACCCCAAAAGACCCTGGCTGTCTCTGTCTATAATACCTTTAGAAAAAATGCTATGAAGCTGCTTCAACACCCCACTTCAGTATCAGGGGTTGATAAGCGGCTTGAGAGAAATTATAAATTGTCTAAACATGGTACTGAGTTCCTGTGTGCACACCCTAGCTACAAGAGTATAGTGCAGCAGGCAGCTTGTGAGAAAGCTAGCGTCTCCTTGTCTCCCTCTCCCCCAGACAAGGATTCCAACAGAATTGATTTTATAGCAAAGAAAATGTATTCTACACCTTCCCTGCTTCTCAAACTTTCTCCGTACATAGCCAAATATCAGAAAGCCCTCAACAGATCAGATTCTATGGTGCAGGAACTAGTGGATACATCAAAAACTGCCCTGGAAGCTACTACGTACCAATTCCACATGGCAGATGACAACAATGATGCAGCCTCTAGGGCGATGGCCCATTCCATCTCTTTGAGACGCTTCGCCTGGCTAAGAACAACCAGTCTAACCACAGACACTCAGAACAAGGCCATGGATTTTCCCTGTGACCAAAATATGTTGTTTGATTACAGAACCACTGACTACATGAAAAAAGTCAATAAGTACAAGGCCTCCTGGCAGAGCCACTCATCCAAACCTAAGCCCACCACCCCTCAGAGATTCCATCCCTGGGGCGATAGGGGCAGAAGTTTTGTTCCCATGCCTTGCAATCCCTATCCCCAATCTAACTTTGGTCAGTACAGGGGGTCTTTCAGAGGCAGGGGCAGAAGGGGCAAAAGAAGAGCCACCTCTACCCAGCCATCTGCCTCTCAGTCTAAGTCCTGATGTCAGTCTCCAGGTCGCCTCCCCACTTACGGTGGGAGGCAGACTCTCCCACTGTCTTCAGCACTGGTCCCTCATCATGTCGGAGGTGTCAAGAACTCTGTCCCCAACACAGATCCTGCTGTTGGAATTGGAGGTACAAAACCTTCTGGCTCTATGAGCAGTGGAGAGGATCCCCGCCCACGAGAAGGACAAGGGCCTCTACTCCAGGTATTTACTGACATAAAAGAAAACTGGGGAGTGGTGACCTATCTTAGATCTCAGATATTTAAACATCCAAAAAAAAACAAATTCAAAATGGTCACTGTGTCACTGGTTATACAGTCCTTACAGCAGGGAGACTGGTTAGCCTCCCTAGACTTAAAGAACGCCTACTTCCACATACCTATAAGGAGATCTCACAGGAAGTTTCTCAGGTTCAAACTTCCTTCAGGTCACTATCAGTTTGCGGCAATGTCATTCGGTCTGTCTGAAGCCCCAAGAGCCTTTACCAAGTATCTCGCAGTGGCAGCAGCACATCTCAGAAGACTGGGTGTCACTCTCTACCCTTATGTGGATGACTGGCTCATAGTAACAAAGTCTCCTTACCAGGTCAAGGAATCTCTTTCCCACACAGAACGCAGTCTGGAGTCTCTGGGTTTCTGGTCAATCTAAAGAAATCTCACCCGGAACCCACCCAGCTGCTCACCTTTATAGGGTCCCACCTGGACACTCAGAAGGGATATGTTTTCCTCCCACAGGAAGAAATTCAGAGTTTCCTTTCAGTGGCAGATTCTTTCGTCTGGGGACAGCCAAGACCAGCCGGACATTTCCTCAAACTTCTGAGACATATGGCCTCTATGATTGCAGTAGTCCCAGAGGTCAGGTACAGGATGCGACTCCTGCAAGCCTACCTCAGAGCTCGCTGGTCACAAAGAAGCAACACATTTTCAGAGTGGATACCTGTGTCGGAGCAGTTCCTCCAAACCCTGCTATGGTGGAAGAATCCTGCAAATCTGCAGGCAGGGGTTCCCTTTCAAGCTCCTCTACCCACAAAGGTGATCACCACAGATGCCTTCCTTTTGGCCTGGGGAGTACATCTGGACAGTGCCTCGGTAAGGGGCAACTGGTCTCCTGAAGTGTCACAAATGCATATAAATCTTTTGGATCTCAGAGCAGTCTTACTAGCTCTCAAAGCTTTTGCTCCCAGCATAGAAGGGCAGGTGGTTCAAATTCGAATGGATAACACCATTGCAATGTTTTACATAAACAAGCAGGGTGGTACCAGATCAGGAATACTCAGTTCAGAAGCTCTGAAACTCTGGTCTCTAGCATTCTCCCTGGGAGTCAGCCTCTCAGCTATTCGCCTCCTAGGCAAACTCAGTACTCTGGCGGATGCTCTAAGCCACATCAGTCAAGGCCAGAGCGAATGAATGCTGAACAAGCAAGCACTAGCCACAGTGTTCAGGCAGTGGGGCACACCCAACGTGGATCTGTTTGCCTCTCCCCTCAATTTTCAGCTTCCTCTCTACTGATGCAGGCCCCCAGTCCTGGGAACACTTCCTCTGGATGCCCTGATCCTGGACTGGTCGGGGAGGTTCCCATGTACGCATTTCCTCCCTTTCCCCTGATATTCAGGGTTTTGCTGAAACTCAGACAGCAGCCTCCATCGATGATCCTAGTGGCTCCGGACTGGCCCAGGCAAGCCTGGTACCCTCTCCTTCTCTCAATGTCCTGCAGCAGGCCCATTCACTTGCCTCCAACTCACTCCCTGCTGACCCTTCCTCAGATGGGAGTGCAGTACCCAGACATGCACTCTCTTCACCTTAGGCCTGGTTCTTGAGGAGTTAAGAGTTTCCAGCCTCACAGTACTCTGAACAGGTCCTTAAGATAGTGAGGATGGCTAAAAAAAATGAACACTAAGAAGACTTATGCAGCCAAATGGAAAAGGTTTTCCCTATGGTGCAAGAGTAAAAAGATCGAACCTCTATCAGCTTCAGACCCTCAGCTGCTAGACTACCTGGTACACCTACAGGCATCAGGCTTGAAACCATCTTCACTCAAGCTATACCTGGCGGCAATTTTGGCCTACCTTTCGGTGGGGAAAAAAATCATTTTTTTCCGCACGTCATTTTTAAACAGTTTTTCAAAGGCCTCTTGCACCTCCAGCCTCCAATCAGGGAACCCGTTCCTCCTTGGAGCCTGAACCTTTCAATAGACAGGGTCATGAATCCACCCATCAAACCTATGTCCACAGCCCACATTAAGTTTGTAACTTGGTAGCCATTACCACTGCCAGGAGGAATTCAGAGCTACAGGCCCTGTGCACTGAGACGAATTACATCATCCCTCCTCACAACGATAAAGTTATGCTCAGGACAAATAGGAAATTTCTGCCAAAGGTGGTTTCAGAGTTTCACTTGAACCAGTCCATTGCTCTACCTGTCTTCTTTACTGAGTAATCCACTCCTGGCGAGCAAAAGCTCCACAGCTTAGATGTCAAAAGAGCCATCTTTCACTAACTAGAGCACACTGGACAGTCCAGAGGCTCTTCCACTCAGTTGTTCCTCACCTATGGGGATGTGGGCAGAGGGAAGGCCAGCTATCAAGAGAACTATTTCTTGTTGGTTGGTCTCTAGTATTAGATTCTGCTGTGAGAAAGCTGGTCACCAACCTCCAGTGGAGTCAGGGCCCACTCCACCAGAGGTACTGCAGCCTCACTTGCAGCAGCAAGGGACATTCCCCTACTGGATGTCTGCAAAGCAGCTACCTGGAAATCTGTGCACACCTTTGTGAAACACTACAGTTTGCATGTGCAGACCAGATCTAATGGCAAATTTGGCAGGGCGGTTCTGCAGAGCCTTTTTCCTAAGTAGGTTCTCTGCCCACCTCCCACTTGACACTGCTTGGTAGTCTGCAAAAAAAAGTTACTGATGCTAAAGGACTCCTGGGGTAAGAAGAAAAAATTACTCACCTCAGTAATCTTCTTTCTTCCAAGGGGTCCTTTAGCATCAGTAAGCTCGCACCCTTCCTCCCTGGTTCACCTGTCAGAGAAGGGCTCTTTATGTCACCTTCTACCAAATTTGGAGTTTCTTATTGATGAGTTTTTTGCTCGTGTTGCTGTTGTTTCTATTTCCACTCTGTGTGGACATTTGCATGTTTTTTAAATCCTGTGATTTTTTTTTTTTGATCTCTTTTTATTCAAACAGTAAATTTTTACACACATCACTTTCACATTCATTTTTACATACATTGTCAGCTTCGATGTAGTGGCTATTGACATTTAATAGTTTACTTTAAGAGCTAATTATGTCATTTCTGTAAATCAAGGTCCAAGCTTTTCACTCTCACCCTGTGTGCTAGAGTTTCCCAGTTTATTACAATTTATCTAAAATGCATCCTCTCCCACTAAACATCAAGGGCTCTGTTCATGTCTTCTCCTAAATCTTTTGGATAGCCTGCTCCCTCTCCTCACCCCATCCCCGACCAGACAGTCATGGAACAAACTCAGGATCAACTTTCAGCTGGTAAAGTACCCACTTCTTCCATTTTGTTTGGAACAACTGAGTCCTGTTCCCTAGTTTAGCAGTGAGATTTTCCATTTGTTATATTGTGGACATGATTTTTCTCCACTCATCAATTGTTGGAACCTGCTCCCCCATCCATCTCCTGGTGAGAGCCTCTTTGGCTGCCACCAGGTAAACAGGCAGCAATGTTTTTGTCCACCATGGGGAGTGGTCTGGATAGATGGAAAGCAGCACCATTTCCCCTGTCAGCTTTATTGGTTCCCCCAGGCAACTAGTCAATTCCCCCTGGAGCGAGCACCAGAAAGGCATAAGAGCTGGGCACTGCCACATAATGTGTCCTAGACTTGCCAGAGAACAGCCACATTTTCTCCAGCAGTGCCCATAGCTATCCGGTAATTATTTTGTCAAGGTCGCCGGAGGGCAGAGATATCTATTTCTACATTTCCATGCAAACTCTCTCCAAAATAAGGATGAGGTCACTTTCATTGATGAGACTTCTCCCATTGCACATAATCTACTTCCAGTTCTAACTCCTTATTCCAATTGTTCAAAATTGTTTCAGTGGAATCAGACATCAGCTCTCCCACCGATTTGTATAGGTTCCCTATCAAATGTTTCCAGGGATTTCCCTGTATTGTATCTATAAACATGTTTAGGAGAGCATGCATTGGTGAAGGAATTTGGCAGTTATTGTTTGCTGTCTCAGGATGTGATTTCTCACTTGCAGATACTGAAAAAAATCCGTCCTCCTCAAAACATATTCTCCCATTAGTTTTTCAAACAGGAGGATTCCCTGTTTGTCCAAAAACTGAAAAACATGGGACAGGCCATTTAGCCACCACTCAGAAAAGGAAAGTCTCCCCATGAGGGAATGAAAGACTCATCCTCCGAGATTATTTTACAATAATCAAACGTTGGCTTAAATTCCTTTTTTCGGATCCGTGCCAAATTTTGAGTATATTGGATGTTGTGGTGGGGAAATCTTTAAGTGGGGTGTGTTACTGTCCAGGAAGAAGTTTTGAGACATCATGCATATCGTTATTAAGAACTCTAGGGATTTCCATGGCATTTTTAGTCTTTAGATAGGCAGAGGAGGAGAATGTGAAGAGAGGCAGCCTGGGCGTCATTCCTAAGGTTAGGTGTTACTCCATCTTAGCCCAGGTAGTTGTAGTATTGATAATCAATTCTGCGTTCTGTCTCTCACATATAAAAGAGGAGATCGTTTGTCCCAAGATTTAAAGTAATATGAAGAGGAGAAAGGAATATTTGGAAACAAATCTAGAGGCCAGTAGTACATTCATGAAAATGATTTCTATACATTGGAAAAGGGAAGATAAGGAGGGACCACCTATTTAGATCCTTCTGAATCGCGATAGTGATTCATAATTCATCATTTCCAGGAGACCCAGGTCTCAGGGGACAAAGATCCCCATATATTTAAGCTTAATGGATCTCCAACGCAGCGGGCAAATATGCCACAGTTCAGTGGAAGGAGTAAAACTGAATAGAATGACCTCTGTTTTAGTAATGTTCAATTTAAAACCAGCCACTTTCTCAAATCTCTCTAAAGTATTCCAAACCGCAGGGATTGAGACCTCCGGAGACAGAAGGGTCAAGAGAATGTCGTCTGCAAACAAACTGAGCTTATATTCCACCTGACCCAGGGGAATACCCTCGATCTCCTTAGAGCTTCTCAGCGCCATGGCCAGGGGTTCCAGATATAGGGCAAATATCAACGGGGATAGCGGGCAGCCCTGTCTAGAGCCTCTCCGGAGAGGGAAGGGTGACGAGATACTTCCATTGATTCTCACATAGGCGCTTAGTTCATCATACGTGTTCTTCATCCAAATAATGAATGATTCCGGAAACTGGAATTTCGACAGGGTGTCCCAGAGAAATGGCAGGGACATCTTGACGAACGCCTTCTCGGCATCCAGGCCCAGAAAGGCCGCCGGAATTTTACGATTTTGGATATGTTCAATCAAGATCAAGGTCCGAAGGGTATTATCCATCGTATTTCTTTTTTTAATGAAGCCCACCTGGTCAGGAAGTATTAAGTCAGGTAGGAAACCCTCCAACCTATTTGCTCAGATTGCCATAAAAATTTTATAGTCCATGTTTAAGATCGAAATTGGGTGGTAAGATGAGAGGTTAGTTGGATCTTTCTTGGGTTTAAGGATGGCTGCTATTGTTGCGTATCACCAGGAGGGGGGAACAGGATCTCCACCCACTACCTCACGGAACGTCGCCAGCATCTTGTGCGCTATTTCCTTTATAAACTTTTTGTACCACTCTGCCAGGAGTCCATCTGATCCTGGGCACCGTTGTATAGATAGGGCTTTTATGGACCTTAGTATTTCTTCAGCTGACATGGGGTTCTCAAGGGACCTCCTCTGGGCCTCAGTAAGTCGAGGAAGAGGAATATTCTACAGGAAGACCCGTTCTTTCTGCACTACTAGCAGTAGTTTCTTGTTGATATAGTTTCTGATAGTATGTGGTAAATTTTTGTCCGATGTCCCCTTCCCTATGGTATAGCGGTCCCATTATGGGGTCCCTTAGCTTTAACATAGTCATGGTTTTTTTCTGGTTTCTTAGTCTGTAAGCTAGTCTGCGTGCCCCCTGGGCTCCCCCCTCGTATCTAGTCTGTTTTAGATAGAGCAATATCTGTTGGGTTTTTATATCTAAAATGTTTTGAATTTTGGCTTTTGTCTCCTGAATTCTCTGTCTCACCTCCTCATCTCCGTCCCTATATAGCAACTGGTAATTTTTAAGGTCTTCTGTAAGTTTTTTGTATGTCACTTCAATTTACCACTTCCTTTTGACTGCATATGCTGTGGTTTCGCCTCTTAAAGTGGTTTTCATTGCATCCCATGTTATAGCATTAGAAATTTCTGGGGAATCATTTTCAGAGAACTGAGGGATTCTCAGTTTTAGCATGTTAACATATTGTTGATCTTTCAGTTGGCTGGGGTTAAGCCTCCACTGTGAGGTTTTTGCTTTCTTCCCAAGATCAAGTTTTAACGTGAGTGGGTGATGATCCGAGATGACCATTAGGCCAATGGAAATGTCCTGAATAAAGGAAAGGTGCTCACAAGTGGTTAGGAAATAATCTAGTCTGGAGTGGGTATGGAATCTATTTGAGTAGAATGTGTACCCCGGGTCTGAGGGAAACAACTTTCGCCAAATGTCTATGATCCCCAAATGATCCAGCACACCCTTCAAGTATTTTACAGAATTTACCTGATGCCTGGGTCGGGGATTCAAACTGTCTTTACTCTGGGAGAGTGTGAGGTTAAGGCCTCCCCAGGATCAATTGTCCCTGGAGGAGTTCTGTAATTTTTGACCATAGTTTTTTCAGGACTTGGGTTTTGGACATAGGGGGAAGATATACGTTTGCCAGAGTAACACCCTGAGCCTATAATCTCCCTTGTAGTATTATGTAGCGGCCCTGGGTGTCCGAGTAGATTTTTTGCACCTCCAGAGGTGTTGTATTTGGTACAAGAATCGCTACCCCCCGTTTTCTTCCACTGGGGTGAGAGGAAACAAAGACTTAAGATCTTCACCCCCAGGACAGTTTCCTATGTTCCGCTTCTGGTAGGTGTGTTTCCTGTAACATGTAGATGTCAGCTCACTGTTTTCTAAGGTACTACATGGTACGAGAATGCTTGTTGGGGTTGTGGAGTCCATTGATGTTCTGAGAGAACATTATTACAGGTGTGGTAGCCATGAGATTATCTTACTGTTTACTGTATCTATATTTTCTTTATTTTGTTGTTTCTCTAGCATCCCAGGGGGGGACCACCTTGAATCCATCCAGACCACTCCCCGCAACATAAGGGTGGAAGTCCAGGCATTCCCACGACCCCCCCCACCCCAGATGTCCTACAGCCCTGAGGAGACCAAGAGCAGGAGGAGAAGAGGGTCACATCAGAGCCCCTGCTTAGCAAACATCTTTTAAATATCATCACTGACAGAATAAAATCATTTTGTCTATAAGTGTGATTATCTCTGTGTGTTTTTTTCAACCCCCCAACTATTAACTCTATAATAACACTTACTAAGTCTATCTAACCAAATAAACAAAACTGTAATCTTAACATTTTTAACTATAGACATTATGGCTTCCAAGTATGAGATGAGCACTTTAGCCCACCTCGGGTGTTCCAGTCAGGTAAAGAAACACTCTCCTAATTAGGACTCTGGTCCTGGAGCCCCCTACGAAGGAGGAGGGACCATAGGAGGGTGAGAAAAAACCCTCCCAGTAATGGGGCTCTGGTTACAGCCACCATATTAAGGTTGGACCGGCATGTATGAGTGAGGGAAGAGACTCGCACAGCATTTACGTACAACTATACTGCCGGGTATACTTCAGATTGATTCTTAGTCTGTACATTGGGGTTATCATCAAAGATAGCGAGCATAGGGGTGTAAGTAAGGGAGGAGGAATAAAAAAAAAAAAGGGAAGGGGGGGCTAAGGTCCTGAGCCAGGAGGGCAAGCCGAAGGTTAGATTTAATTTCCCTTCAGCTTTGTATCAGGGGTCCCCATGGGTTTAAGATTATGTGAGCCCCAGGACCAGATACACCATGTCTTAGGGGGAAGGGAGCAGGGGGTATAAAGTTTTCCCGATTATTCCGGGTACCAGAGAACTCTTCAGGCAGGACAGCATGGTACCCCAACCGAGACCGAGGGAAGGGAGTGGGGCAAGATCCCTCGATTACCTCTTAATAGATCCAGAGGATGAAGATAGGTTCAGCTGGTCAGAGTGCTCAGCAGCCACTGGGATCCAAGCAAAATCCCCCCCTCTGATGCTTGAAGCTTTTGCCGCCCTCCTTCCCACTGAATCCAGGAGGGAGGACCATCCCTGTCCCCAGAGCTCTCCACCATCCCCCTCCCCAACCCCACCCATTCCCATGCCCTTTAATTCAAATGAATCCCACCTCCACTACACCTCCCAGATTCAGCACTCAAGCCTGAGTGTTATGTTGGCTTGGACCCAGGGAGAGGAGACACCTCCCTGGAGAATAGAAGGGGAAGGGGAAGGAGAGGGAGAGGGATTAAAACAAAAAAGAGAGGGATTCTTTTCCCTGTGCTTTTGTCCCCATCACTTTGTTAATTGCAGGAATTAGACAAAAGTAATTCCCAAAGTTGAACCCAAATGACCTGAGCAAGGACAGGCATGCAGAGACAGATAGCTACACCAGGTAACCGCTGGCTCCCTCCCTGGCTACCCCTCAGTGCTTGTGCAGTCTCGACCATCAGGGGACAGTTCAGTTAAACAGGAAGAGCGCTGGCCACACAAGGTGCACCTTATCCCCACCCCACCCTCCCATCTAAACCCAACAGTAAAGTCAAGGTACACTACTGTGAATCAGTAGGATCCTGATTCTCGAATTGGTTATTACCATCCGTTGTCTTTTAAAGTTTTGTGAGATAGATATGGACGCGAGTCCCTAGGGGTTATTCCCCTGCCCCCCGTTGTTTCCTCCCAGGACAAAGGATGTTTCTTCAGTGTGTTGGGAGTGAGAGGTTCATACTGCTGTTAGGCTGTTAAGTCCCCGAGGACCCAGGAAAAAGGCGAGCGGGGCCAGGCGGGAAGGGCGGCCCGTGACTACAGGTAACCGAGCTTCATCTCCCCCACCCGGGTTTGCCCCACAGCCAAGGTGTGACCCCCTCCACTGTAAGGCTGCCCTGTGGGGAAGAGCAGTTAGTCAGCCCAGAGCCCATCACCATACCCATCCCCCCCAACCCCCAGGGTCAACTATTGGTTTATCACTTCCGATTACTTCAAGTTACTGTTGTAGGTGTACCTGTTGGTCTCCTTATTCCAAAGTCAGCGCAGCCAGCAAGTCCTCTCTTCACTTTGAGAGATGAGTAGTAAAGGTCGAAGGGAATCCCACCAATGGGTCTCAACGGGCCCAAGGGAATTGAGCCGGGCCAGGCAGCAGAGGTGTGTGACGTCACTAGGCAACCAAGAGACCCCTCACGGACCACCCCCCGGCCAGGTTACAATTTCTGCCATCAAGGGTAGTTTAATAGGAGGAGATCAACTAGCATATCCAGGAGACACCCCACCCCCACCACCCCACCCTCCCCACCATCGAAAACAGAGAGTCAATCCAAAGTTGTACCTTTCAGGTCTGCAGGGTGGGATTTTGAAATTGTCTCAGCTTTTCCAGTAGTTCTGGCAAAGGAAGGGTAACCTGCTGTTTGTCTGTGCTGTGAGACTGATTAGGTCTCTGTCCTCAGCCTACTCATCTAGCTTTGTTGTCGTTTAGGATACCTCTTCTTGTTAAATCTTCTCTGGCTTCCTGGGCTGTTGTGTAAGTTTTTGCACCCTCTGTGAACTGGATCATGAGTTTGGCCAGATACGGAGTCCTAAACTTCAATTTCTGGGCTCTCAGGAGGGGGAAGAGGGGGGCGTACTCCCTTCTTAATCTCTGGGTGCATGGCATGTGGTCATTGTCCCAGATTAGCCTATGCGGACCCACATGGTTTTCTGCTTCTTCCATGCCTTGCTAAGGAGCTGTTCTTTAATGCTGTAGCTCTGAAAGTGAATCACGAAGGACCGAGGCTGGGCATCAGGTCAGGAGGGTTTAGGCACGAGCGCCCTGTGGGCCCGTTCGATATCCAGCTGATACTCTGGTTCAAGTTTGAGCAGCAGATGGAGAAGATAGTCAGCGAAAGCCACAGAATCATGACCCTCTTCATTCTCCGGTATCCCATAAGTCCTAATATTTTTCCTCCGGCTCCTATTCTCTGAA
This sequence comes from Neoceratodus forsteri, assembly GCA_016271365.2. Classification (NCBI taxonomy): domain Eukaryota; kingdom Metazoa; phylum Chordata; order Ceratodontiformes; family Ceratodontidae; genus Neoceratodus; species Neoceratodus forsteri. Next base: position 310,006,465 of record CM057450.1, read on the forward strand.
TCCTCTTGCCTGATGGACATTGTTAGTTATTCGACAGCTAAATTTTGCATCGTAGCTTCCAAGTTTTCCAGACGGGAGGTGTTTGCTGAGATCTGACTGTCTGCCTCTTTCACTTTCACCTGCAAGGCCCCGATGTCTGTGTGAATTTCTTTAAGGGCGTCTCGCATTTCCCCCCTAAACTCACTGATTTCTCGTAGAATTGCATCACTTTGCAAGGAGTCTGTTTTGTTTTTTTTTCAAGTTTTTGGTTGGATGTCCTACTTTTTTCTCTCTTTCACCCACTGCTTCGCTCGGCTGGGAGGTCTCTGTGTCTGAAGCAGCGCGGTCTTCCATATCCACAGTTGCTAGGGGTTGAAAGCGGTTTCTTTGTTCCCAGAGCATTTTTACTCGACAACTTTCCGTTTGGTGTCTCCAAGTACAGTGTTGATGGTTGTGTCCGGATCTTGAAGGAGCAGAAAAATGTAGCTTGGAGAGGGATATTTTTGGATTGCTGTGTCGGAGCTTCCCCGAAGACTGCTTTACCTTACCATGCCGGAACCGGAAGCTCCTGTTGATTCCTTTTGAGGGCAATTGCCCTCATTTTCACTTGAAAAAATTCTGAAGCCTTCAACAGCTCTCACTCAGCTCACCCCCCCTTTCTGTCTTCTGATTGGCTTGGCCCTAAGCTCATTTAAATATCTCTTAAAGGCACACCTCCGGGGCAGTTGCACCTAGCCAGCTAAGTGCGAAAAAGTTACTGATGCTAAAGGACCCCTTGGAAGAAAGGAGATTACTGCGGTGAGTAAATTTTTCTTGTCAATGCCGAATGTTGGCTTGCTGGCATTGGCATTGGTAGTGCAGGAGTTAGAGAGATGCATAATAGGAATGGCAGTGAAGTATTGAACTGATGCCAACCCCAACCCCACCCTGCAGCGATTGACAGGCATTGGAAGTGTGCTTCTGGGTTGTTGGCCATAATGCTCATGCCATTTCACCTCACCCTACCCTACAGACACTGACAGGTGTTGTGGTGTTCCTTGGGGTCATCAAGCCTTATACTCACCCCATTCCATAAGGAAATACGCCGAGATGAGTGCAGTATAGGAGAACGGAGTGAATGTTGGAGCGGAAGACCCCAAGGCACACTTTGATGCCTGTCACTGGCTGCAGAGTGGGGGTGGAATGGCGTGAGCATTACGGACGATGATCACAAGTCACATCCCTCAACACCTGTCAGTCTATACAGAGTAGGGTGTTATGGTTGGAAACCCTAAATCCCCAGCCGTTTGTTGGTATTTTCACTCCAAATTTTCAAAATGGGATTTTTGTGACCCCACCTCATGAACAATGGCACTATCATTTCGATACTCAACCCTGAAAGGTGGTTTTGCACAGCAACTGCGCCATTTGGCACCACAGGTGTGAAAACACATTTCTGGCAGGATGTGAAAGATGACAGCCGCACTGTTCAAGAGGTGGTGTGAAAAAATGGCAATATTAAAAATCTGGAGTGAAAATATGAAAAATTAACAAAGTTAGGAATGTGCGTAGAAACTGCACAACTTATGCCTGTAACGCAGTCATTTTTTGGAATTTTTTCACCAAGTTTTCAACATAGGCATTTTGAACCTCTCCTTATGAACAGTGACACTGTGATTTTGTTAATCTGTCCCAAAAGTTGATTTCCCACAGCGACTGTGTCATCCTGCACCACAGGTGTGAAAACATATTCCAGGAAGGATGTGAAAAATGACAACTATACTGTTCATAAGGAGGAATAAAAAAATGGTAATGTTGAAAATCTGAAGAGAAAATATTAAAAATTGGTGAAGTTACAAGCATGCATAGAAACTGCGCAATGCACGCTCATAACAGTCATTTTTTGGAATTTGTTTACCAAATTTGCCACATGGGTTTTTTGGGACCTCCCCTCATGAACAGTGGCACTGTTATTTCATTAATCAGTCCCGGAAGGTGATTCCATACAGCAACCACGAAATCACCTTTTGGGACCGAGAAACTAAATGACAGTAACATGTTCACGAGGTGGGGTCCCAAGAACCCCATGTTGAAAATTTGGGGCCAACATTCCCAAAAATGGTTGGGATAGCAACCTAAGTTGAAACCCCCCATTGCCTCCCATTATAAAGCGTACCGTCATTTCTTCAGTTCGCAGTTTGGCTTTGAAGAGTGTAGACGTGTTCTGGTTCAGAGAATATCATGACTCCCAATCTCTGGAGGGTAAGAATGGGTGAGGGGGGTGCAGTGAGGTGGGTGCACAGAGGAGGGTGGGGATGGGGGAAGGGGATGAGGAAGACAACAGTGAACCGTTTTCTTGTTTGCAGGGGGAAAAAGAAGAAGACCACGAGGGAAGGTTTTCTTCATTTACAGGTTACACACAGAAAATAAATAGGCACACTGGGGTGGGCTCCCAGTGTGCCACAATTCTGGGGGGGGGGTCAGTGGGGATACCGACACCGGGAGTGGGCACCCTCACGTCGGCAGGGTGTATAGACGGTTGGGGGGACAAACATCCGACACCGGGAGTGGGCACCCTGACGTTGGCAGGGTGTATAGACGGTTGGGGGGACGCACTTCCGACACCGGGAGTGGGCATCCCAGTGTCGGAAAAGAAAGGGGAAACTGCTTAACCAGGAAAGACACACTAAGAGGGGGGATGCAGACACGGGGATTGGTCACCCTGATGTCGGCTTTTCAGGAGTGTGTGGCAGGTGGCAGGAGCTGCCATGTTACAGTGTGCCACATAATGGGGGGGGACATGCCAACACAGGGATTGGGCACCCCGATGTCAGCTTTCTGGGGATTGTGGGTGGACGGCAGGAGCCACCATATTTATTGAAATGTTTCACCAGGAAAGGCACATAATTGAGGCATGTCATCTGCCACTGCAATGATGAGCCTGTCTCTGACTGCAGCAGTAGATTCATTAATACTCTGTGGCTCTCTCTGAAACTGCTGTAATTGGCAGCATGCTTACTGGTTAGCGTCTGAGGGGCACACCCACTAAAGCATCCCCTGCATTTGCCACAACACTGACACACCTCTGAAATGTGCTACTACCACAAGATGTCGCTTGCGTGTGCGTGCAAGCCAACGTAAAAAGAAGGGTAGTAGTGGACCTCAGAGGAGGGAGAAAGCAACTTCTGGCGGGTGACACAATTGTGAGGGGGATAGATTTTGGAATAGGAAAGGTGGGGGAGAGGCAGGTTAGGTGCCTACCCAGTGCCACGGCATGGAGGGATGGGAAGCAGATCTTGAGGATCCCTAGGGCATCAGGATGGCAGGGAGAGCTGGATGTCATTGTCCTCCCGGGGACTAATGACCTGGCTAGTGATGGGGCTGAGATAGTGCAGGGGGAGTTTAGGGAGCTGGGAGGGGTCTTAGGCAGGTAGCTTGCTCAGTGGTTTTCACTGAGATTCAGCTCATCTACGTGAGACAGGAGAGAGAGATCTCTGCACCAGGAGCTTCAACTCAATGACTGAAGACATGGTGAAGAGAGGAAGGGTTCAGCTACACTGGGGACTGGGCACCCACCTGGGAGGATAAGGGCCTATACAGGGGTGATGGCCTGCATCCATCTGGGAGGGGAACCGTAGTCCTCAGTTGATGGTTTAAATGTTACTTCATAGAATATTTAAACTAGCCGGGGTGGAAACCTCCATCGCCACAGGCTGAAGTAGAGAGTCAGAAGAAGAACCCCGAGGGGAGAGGAATCCCTCAGGATGCAAATTAATAAAGGAAGCAGGGTGGTAGAGATAAAAGAGGGAAAGGAATGGGAGCATTAAATAGACAGGCAAGAAGAAATGGGGGGGTGAGCAACAAGCAGAGTGGAAACAAAATCTGGAAGGCTATGTGTGCGAATGCTAGAAGTCTAGGAAATAAGATTCCAGACCAAGAGGCCATTATGGTAGATGCCAGCCTGGATACTGTGGCCATTACTGAGCTGTGGTGCACTGAAAACCATGACTAGGACATTTATTTATTTATTTGTTTGTTTTTGTTAACCAGGTAAGCACACTAGACAACGAGTGCCTATTTTCAGGAGCGACCCGGGAGGTTACAGTACAGAGAAACAAGGTACAAATACAGGGTAGCATACAGGCCCACAACTACAAGTGGACGAAAGTGGAAAACAGTACCCAGGACATTGAATGGACAATAGAACATTCACACCCACTCACAGGTGGGGCCAGGGTAAACAGCAAATGAAGACAAAAGTACATGGTCAGAGCAACAAACGAGAATACAACTACAGGCTGATTAATACATAAGTTCACAAATTGTGGCAGGGTGTGGAGAGCAGCAAGTACAGGGGGTAAGAGGGAGGGAGTAAGAGAAAAGGTAAGAGGGAGGGAGGGGCAGAAATCTGCTGACTCCCCCCTCTGAGATGGTCGGGAAGAACGAGCAAGGGGGGCAAGATTTTGCAGAGGGCAGCTGCAAGAAGGTGAGGAACCCACCCTGGAAGACCACCTCGGCAAGCACGAGCAGCAGGGGAGTACTGCCCGTCCCAGTAGCAGGCCCTAGTAGAGAGGTCGGGGATTATGAAGGGACCTACAGGAGCCCCAAAGAAGGGAGCAAGAAGAGGGGGGATCCCAGATAGCATGGGGGAGGGAGGGAGCATGCAGATCGGAGGAGAGCGGTAAGGATCAAGAACTGCTTGAGGTGGGGAATAGGGTAGCCACGAGAGCAATTGAGTGCGGGGGTGGAGAGTGGTTGAGGCCGAAAACCCAAGGGGTGGGGGAGGGACAGGCAGCTGGGGGAGGCAGTTACACGATTCCACAAGGACAGGTGGAGGCCCCATTGAAGAAGTTCCAAAGGGACATTTTGAAGCCGGAGTGGGAAGAGGCGGCTCGAACTAGAGCGGGGAGGGAGTTCCAAAAACTGGGGGCATAGGCGGAGAAGGCCTGATCCCCGGTGCGGGAGCAGGTCCTGGGGACTTTGCAGGCGAGAGTCGAGCTGGGCCTAAGCAGATAAGCCGGTGAGCAGTGTTGGAGGGGAAGGGCAAGTGCCGGGGGGCAAGCCGACCGGACTATGTTGTCTACAAAGCTCCCGAAGACAAAGGCTCGGTGTTTATCAGGAGGGAGCCACTCCAGCCTGGCATAGAGGGCACACCGATCCATAAGACGATGAGCGGAGAGGGCAAATCGACAGACATTGTTATAAGCCATGTCCCATTTTGTTAGGGAGGCATTCGGGACAGGCACGAAGCCAACATTGCCATACCAAGCTCTACTCTTGTAACCCATAGGTGGCGCTATCCCAAGGGCTACTACCCCTGCCTGCTTGGCTAGTAGCAGGTTAAGGGGCCTGAGTTCAGAAATAGGTGCCTCCACCCGGAGGTCAGGGTTGGTAGTGGTCAAGCTAACCTGGCACAGCCCTCCGGGACACTGTAACCCCCCTCTTTCCTTACTAGTGGCCGGAACAATACAAAATAATCACTTTCACAGTACCCCTGATACACCACACAAGTACCCACACTGTTTGCACTTACCACCAGGGCTTTCCTCTGGCTCAACCCTGGGGAACCCCTGTAAAACAAGGTTATACACAGCAAATAACAGCAGTACAGTACTCTTGCACAAACTGGAACCACAGTCAGGGTAAATGCAAAAAGAGATCTGATTTATTTAAGGGACTTGAACAAGGGAAGGGCGTAATCAGGTTAATTTGCTTAAAGGCTGTATCAATCAAACAGCTATGCATGTATTTCAGGGTCCATAAACAGTCACAGACTAGGTACCCAGATGGAGAACGGTGGGCTAGCCAGGAACGTTGCAGCTAGTTGGGGCCCTGTGATGGAAGAAAACAACATGCACCACACACACTAATTGTAATCCGGAGCCAGAGGGCTCAGTTCATGAAAAGAAAACAAGACAATCAGATGACACACTTTTAGATTAGGCTGTTGTTGCAGGGAGCTACCCTGATGATTACTAACGATACCCAAGACTGGACACAGGCTGGATGAAAATTGAGACTGCAGGTGGTTGATCTGGAGTGCCAGGAGAAGCAGGGCCCACACGATTCGCCGAGGCGTTGTTCCTGTTCAAGCATGGAGCAGGGGGCTGATCCTCAGGATGGTCTCTCATTGATGGCTTTCTCTGTGCAGTGGCTAGTCTGGCTGGGCCAGTGTGGCAAGACCCAGGCCAAATGGAGACAAATTCGGATACAGTCTGTTTTGGGCTGGATACAGCTTCCAGCAAGCAAAACACAGTTCACACAGTGAGGAACCAAATCAAGACCCACTAACAACTCACAGCACATTTACATGTAAGGAAATTCTACTGTACCTGGCAAACCGCTCTCCGGTCATGATCGCAAAGTCTCTGCACAAACCAGGGATTCAAAAGCAGCTGGAAATCCTGACAGGCTGATCGCATTCAGCAAAATCTTCGGTCTTCTTCAGGTATGAGCCTGGTAAAAAAATCAGTGGCTTACTTCATTCTCACAAACTTAGATATAGTCCGAAATAATTCTCTTCTCTCTCTCTCTCAGGGGCAGCAGGCAGACATGCAGGCCACAACTCAGACCTTTTCACAGTTCTCCCACGCAAAACTACTCAGAAGGCTGCTTGACTGTCTCAAGAGGTTGCTTCTTCAGCTCCCAACTTAGATCTGACTCAACTGCCAGCAAGCCTGGGACTTTCCCCAGAATCCAAAAGGTTCGGTTGGTTGATCTGTCTGTCAGTCACAACAAAGGCCCCCCAGGTGCAAAAGGCGCCAAAAGCCCCAAACTACAATTCCTACAGATTTTGACTCGGACAGCTCCTGTAGTCCAGCTCCATTTTAGGTCCCACCAGTACTGATTGGTCCAATTCGGCAGTCCAGGACCAAGATAGTGGAGATAAACAAAACAGTCCTTGCTGCAAAGAAGGCAGGTTAGACTAACTACATTATCATTATCACTCTAAATGATTTTCAGCAAATAGTTACATCTTTCAACAGAGCTCCTTCTCAGATTACTTATGACTGAAATCCAGGCAGCTCTTAAAGAGACAGTACACAGAGGCTATACAAGCAGTCTCTGGCAATCACATTTAAACTGCTAAAATGCAGGACACCAGCCTGGCAGTGAGCATTTAGGCAAACTCAAGGAAGAATTTTTGGGAACCCCCATTTGTAGGGGGGGTTACACTCTGTTCAAGAAAGACAGGGTGGGGAAAAAAAGGGGGTCTAGTGCTTTATGTGAAGGAAAGCACAAAAGCGACAGAGATACAGGGAATATGGGGGGGGGTGGCAGAGGTACTGTGGGTCACCTTAGAGATGGTGAACAGAGCCGCTATTCATACTGGTGTGATCTACAGACCTCAAGCCCCAGGGGAGGAGCTAGATAAGGTACTGGTGGAAGCCACTGGCAAGATGGCAGAAAAGGGGGAGGTGCTGCTGGTGGGGGACAACCTGCTAGATGTAGATTAGAGCCTTCCAGCAGCAGCTTCAGCTAGAAGAAGGGGCATCCTGGACTCTATGCAGGGGGGAGATCCTCAGGCAACAAGTCAGTGAACCCACTCGTGATGGGGCAATATAGAACATTGTCCTCACTAACAGGGATAGTGTTGCAGACATTAATGTGGGAGGCCACTTGGGGACCTTTGATCACTGTACAGTGTGGGTCATACGAACATACGAAATTGCCAGCAGATACATGCCTTATGGTCTATCTAATCTATTCAAGTGTGCAGCAATTCAGCCATTTAGATTGCAGCAGACTCCCCTCCCCTTGCCTCCCCCTCCCCACTGTTTTTCCTCCTGTTTCTCTTACAGCCATCCCCCTGTCCACCCCCAGTTTGAACCCTCCCTTTGATCCTATCCCAACCCCTTTTGAAGCTGGTCAATGTCCACAGTGATACCACCTTTTCCAGCAGTGAGTTTCACCCTGTGACCACCCTTTCTGTGAAATAGTGCCTCCTAATTTCCCTCCTGAATCTGCCTCCTTCCAATTTTAGACTGTGTTCCCTGGTTTCCTTCCCATCTTTTAGTTTGAAAAAACTTGTGGTGTTTACTCTGTTCTTTCTCTTCAGGTACTTGAAGGTCTCAACCATATCCCCCCCAGCCCCCTCTTCTATCATCCAGGGAATACTGTACATATCGAGTTCTCTCAGTCTCTCCTCATAAGGTTTATCTCTCAAACCCAGGATCATTTTCATTGTCCTGCACTGCACCCCCTCCAGTAGCGTGATGTCCTTCCTAAAGAAATGGTGTCAGTTTAATATAAGGACGGCTGCAAAATCAAACCACACAAGGATGAGGGTCCTGGACTTCAGGAGGGCAGATTTCAAAAAGATGGGTGAATGCCTCAGGGATGACCTAGCAGAGGTGGGTGACCTGGGTGGGGTGGAGGAACAGTGGGAAAAGATAAAAGGAAGCATAGTAAAGGCAACACACCTCTGGGTCAAACAAGTGAGCAAAAGCAACAGGAAAAAGAAACCACTATGGTTCTTGAACAAGGTGGCTGAAAAGGTAAAAACTACAAGGGTAGCATTCAGAGGATATAAGGAAACGCAGAGGGAGGAGGATAGGGTGGTGTATCAGGAGAAACAGAGGGAGGGAAGCAGGGAAAGCAGTAAGGAGTGCAAAGGCACAGACTGAGGAGAAAATAGCCCAGGAGGTAATGAAAGGGGACAAGACATTTTTTAGATATGTAAGTGAAAAGAGGAAGACCAGGGGTGGGATTGTAAGGTTAAAAAGGGCAGAGGGGGACCAAGAAAAGGTAGACATGCTGAGTAAATTCTTTTGTTCAGTGTTCACAGAGGAAGGAGAAGGGAAAGGGCCACAAAAAATGTAACAAAAGCTTTGGAGGGAGGGAGGTGGACACACACTAGTTCTTTTTTGGAGGAGAAAGTCCTGAAGGGATTTGTTAATCTGAAGGTGGACAAAGCAATGGGACCAGATAGGGTGCATCCAAGGATGTTGAGGGAACTCAGGGAAATACTGGCTGCACCTCTAACACTATTTAACACTGGAAATGGGAGTGGTTCTAGAGGACAAGGAGGGAAGCTGTAGTTCCACTACATAACAAGCATTTGTCAATGCCAAATGTTTGCTTGCTAGTATTAGCATTGGAAATGCAGGAGTTAGAGAGATGCAGAATAGGAATGGCAGTGAAGTATTGAACTTCACGCCAACCCCACCTTCACCCTGCAGAGATGGACAGGCATTGGGGTATGCATCTGGGTTGTCGCCCATAACGTTCATGCCATTTCACTTCTCCCTATCCAGCAGACACCGACACCTGTTAAGGTGTGCCTTGGGGTGTTTGGCTTTACAGTCACCACACTCCATAAGGACATACGCTGAAATGGGTGCAGTATAGGAGAATGGGGTGAACGCTGGGGCTGAAGAGTCCAAGGCACACCTCGATGCCTGTCACTGACTGCAGGGTGGTGGGGTGGGGTTGGAATGGCATGAGCATTACAGTCGGCAATCCAAAGGCACAACCCTGATGCCTGTCAGTCTGTACAGGGTGGGACGTTATGGTTAGAAACCCTAATGCCCCGGGCGTTTGTTGGTATTTGCACTACAAATTTTCAACATGGCCATTTTGTGACCCCCACCTCATGAAAGCATTTGGGACCTCTTCTCATGAACAGTGGCACTGTGATTTTATCAATGTGTCCCAAACTTTGAGTTTCCACAGTGAACGTGCCATTGTGCGTCAGATGTACAAAAACACAGATCGGGCAGGATGTGAAGAATGACAGCTGTACCATTCATAGAAGGGTCTGAAGAGATGGCAATGTTGAAAATCTGTAGTGAAAATATTAAAAATGCTCAAACTTCTGAGCGTACGTGGAAACTGCACAATGCATGCGCGTAACAGAGTCATGATTTTTCACAGCAACCGTGCTCACCTTTTTACTTCTCCTGTTATCTGGGAGCATCCACCCCAACCCAGGACCACCCTGCACTAGTGCCTCCTCAAAAAATACTCAGGGGCGTCTGCTGCTAGCTACCCTAAATATATGCAGCCTTCCTAAAAAATACACACCTCTCCAAGGCTGGATTGCCCAGTATGCTCGGACGTTCTTGCACTCTCTGAAACATGGCTCTTTGAAAAAATTCCCTGTGATGCTGTCTCCCTCTGTAACTATGGCTTCTTCCGGGCAGATAGGACCAGTAAAAGAGGCGGTGGCGGTGGCTGTGCAATTTATGTGAAATCCTCACTCAATGCCACAGAAGTCCATACACCCTCACCTCAATATGGTGCCCAGATTCTAACAGTAAAACTCAGCCTGGGTACCAAAACTCTCCATATCATCTCGGCCTACATCCCCCCGAGAAATCAAAAACTCGCATTTGACTCCCACCAAAAATCTCCTGGCAATGTAGACTTAAAAGAGGAGGCATAAAGAACCTCAAAGCCCATCTAACTAACAGCAACTGGCTCCCCATTTACACTGCCCAGTCAGTTGACCTTGCTCTCGCTCACTTTATAACCACCTTCAACACAGCCTGTGATCTATTCGCTCCCATATCTAAGCAAGTTGTGAAAACCAGAACCACCCCATGGATCTCACCCCCTCTTCTAAACCTGCTACAGCATAGGGACAACCTCTGGCACAAGGCCCTTGACTCCCAATGTACCCAGGATAGGCAACTCACGGAAGCACGCATAAATGTACATGGGCATTGCGGCAGGCGAAAGCTAATTACTACCAACAAACCCTTACCTCCTCCTGGGGTGATGGGAAAAAATTCTGGAACAACATAAAAAAACTCAGTGGTAAATCCTGCTCACCTACCCCCACCCAACTTAATCTAAATGGTAATGTCACTCAGGATCACTCCACTATCGCAGAAGCCCTTAACTCAGCCTTCTCTGATCTCTCCCATATCCTCCCTCCAAATTTCCCCAACCCTCCCCCTCAAACCTCGTGTACTGTCAACTCGCCTCCCTTCCGGTTTCGAGTCATGACCTGCACCGAGGCTAAACGCTATATTTCCAAAGCTATCTCTAATACCCACTACAGCAATGACTCCTTAGATCTTAAACTCCTTCGGCTCACCCTGGATGTCACAATACCACACCTCACAAAAATTCTTAACCTCTCACTATGCCTCGGGCAGTTCCCCTCAACCTGGAAGAGAGCCATAATCACTCCCATTCTTCAGAGCGGTGACCCTACTAGCATCAGCAACTATAGACCTATCTCAATACTTCCACCTCTCTCCAAAGCCCTTGAAAGAATAGTATCTGGCCAGATAACCGAACACCTAACTAAACATAAACTTCTCAGCCAGAAACAGCATGGTTTCCGGACGGGCCATAGTACCATCACTGCACTCTCAGAGCTCACTGCATTCATCCATGAAGCCCTCGATCAAGGCTCAATTGCAGGGGTAATCTATGTGGATCTAACCAAGGCTTTTGACACGGTCAGTCACGAGCTACTGCTTCGTGTCCTCCCAACACTAAATGTGGTCCCTGAGGCTACGGCCTGGTTCCAGGATTACCTCTTGGGCCGGTCTCAGCAAGTCAGGATTAACACCACCCTCTCCACCCCCAAAACAGTTTGCTCTGGGGTCCCACAGGGGTCCATTTTGGGCCCGCTGCTTTTCACCCTCTTTATAAACTCCCTCCCTAAGGCATGCAGCAGACATTTGCTACTCTACGCTGATGATGCGGTTCTGTATTGGAAACACCCCCATCCGAGCGCCCTCCAACAGGTACTTGAGAGTCATTTCTGTGAACTAGAGACCTGGTTCACTGAACACCGCCTAATCATCAACTATAATAAAACTAAGTCCATGATTTTTGCACATTGCCAAAGCCCTCATAGTCACTCTGCTCTCCTAATCAAGAACACACTAGGCGCCCCTCTGGAACATGTTACCAACTTCAAATACCTGGGTATCACATTAGACACCTCTCTCTCCTACCAGAGGCATATCCAAATTCTCTCCTCCACTATCAACACTAGAGTAGGCATCCTGTAGAGGCTCAAGCACTGCTTACCCACTCAGGCCATGCAGCTTGCAGTCACCTCCTCCATCCTCTCCCTAGTGGACTACGGGATTACTATATACGGCTCTGCAGAACCCACCTTGCTTAACAGTATAATTACTGCCTTGAATAAAGCCTGCCGCCTAGTTACAGGCAGTGATAGACTAACCCACACCTGTGATCTTTATGCTTTGACTGGTTGGCTAAATTTCCAACAAAGATTAAAGTACCACACCTGCATCCTCGCAAAAAAAATACACCTCCACCGAGCCCCACCGCCTTCTCCCATAATCAGTGCAACACCCCACAGGCGCAATACAAGACTCGCTGAAAGCCCTCATTTCTGGTCCCCCTATGTAGAACTTCCCTTGGACAAAGATCCTTCCGCTACCGAGCCCCTCTCTGGCTCAATGCATTACCACCCTCTCTCTCCCAGACCCACAGCATCTCACTATTTAAAACAGGCCTCAAGGCTCTACTTGAGAGTGCAAAATGTGACTGTGGCTAACATTGCCCACCCATTTTTATTCCCATTCCTCCCCATTTGCAACTCAGGGTCTCTCTCGGCCCCATGTACTAGCGCTTTACAAGTCCCTGCCTGAGACTCCAAGATTGCTTCCTCATACCCTCACCGGTATATAAGTTGTGCCTGGACTGCTCCTCAGTACTGTTACTGTAAATACTGCCTGTCTATGTATGTCCTTCACTGTATTTGTTTTACCCTCCACCCCCTGTAACCGACGTGGAGCCTTTGCAAAAGAGTCTGTGACTCAAAGGTTTGTAATTCCGATTGTATTCCAATAAATAAATAAAATAAATAAAAAATTTAGTGGAATTATTTCTCCAACTTTTCAACATAGGCATTTTGTGACCTCTGATCATGAAGCCTGTCACTATGATTTTCTTAATCTGTCCCGAACATTGATTTTTCACAGCAACCGCGCTATTCTGCGTCAGATGTATAAATGCATATTTGGGGCATGATGTGAAAAATGACAGCTGTACTACTCATAAGGATGTCTGAAAAAATACCAATGTTGAAAATCTGGAGTGAAAATACTACAAATTTGTGAAGTTATGAGGGTGCATGGAAACTGCAAAGCGCACGCTTGTAACACAGTCATTTTATGGACATTTGTCACCAAATTTTCAACATATGCATTTTAGGACCTCTGCTCACAAACAGAGTCACTGTGATTTTACATATGAACATACAAACATACAAATCTGCCAGCAGAACATACCAATCGGTCTATGTAAGTCTGCCCGCATGTGCAGTCCCCCCCCCGTTCCTCCCCTTGCTTGTCCTAGCCCCTGCCCCCCGACTCTTACTCTTGCTTTATCCCACTCCTTCTTAAAGGTATTGACTGTCCTACATGTTACCACCCCCTCTGGCAGCGCATTCCAACTAGACACAACCCTCTCAGAGAAGTAGTGCCTCCTCATTTCCCTCTTGAACGTTCTCCCTTCCAATCTTAGTCCGTGCACCCTCGTCTCTCTTCCACTCCTCAGTTTAAACACCCCCTTGGTGCTAGGTTTATTAACCCCCTCAGGTATTTAAATGCTTCAATCATATCCCCCCATCCCTCCTCTCCTCCAGTGTGTACATGCTCAGCTCCTTCAGCCTAACTTCATATTCCTTTCTTTCCATCCCCTTTAACATGTTTGTTGCCCTCCTTTGCACCTCCTCCAGTAACTTTGTATCTCTCCTCAGGTATGGCCTCCAGTATTGCACACAGTACTCCGGGTGCGGTCTGACCAATGATCTGTAGAGAGGTAGGATCACATCCCTGTGTCTGGATGAGAACCACCTTGCGATGCACCACAGCATCCTGTTTGCCTTCACTGCTGCTCTCCTGCACTGGGCCGAGTTGTTCATGCTCCTAGTTACCAACACCCCTAGGTCCTTCTCCTCCTCCTCTGGGATCTATATCCAATCAATAGTCCCTCTTCTGGTTCTTAGCCCTGAAGTGCATCACCTTACACTTCTTTGCATTGAATCCTAGCTGCCACTCAACTGACCATGTCTCTAGTTTGGTTAGGTCCACCTGCAGTTTTTCCCATCTGTCCTCTTCATCCACCACCACTCCCAATTTGGTATAATCTGCGAACAGTCTAACCCTGCTCCCCACTCCATGTGCTAGATCAGAGATAAAGAGCCCAAATAGCACCGGGCCCAGCACTAACCCCTGCGGCACCCCGCTTGTCACTGCTCTGGGTGCCGAGAGCCCCACCACCACCCTCTGCAGCCTCCTGTAACCAGTTCTCATCCATTTAGTCAGCTTTTTCCCACCCGCACTGCTGTCAGCTTCCAGTCTCCCATGAGGCACTGTATCAAGGCCTTACTGAAGTCCAAGTACAGGACATGTACTGCATGGCCCTGTCTAACTCCCCTTGTCACCCAGTCACAATACTCTGTTAGGTTGGTTTGACAAGACCTCCTGAGATGAACCCTATGTTGTCACCATCTTGGAGGCCATTACTTTAGGAATGCCACCAGCCTCCTCCTTCAGTATCACGACATAAGCTTCCCACTATGGACGTGAGTGTTACCGCCAACACCTCCTGGCCTCCCAGTCCACTCTTGTGTATGGGCACCACATGGGCCACCCTCCAGTCCTGGGGCACACACCCTGTTTCCAGGGAGGTGTTGAACAGATCTGCCAGTGACTCAGCCAACAGCTCCATCTCCCTCAGCACCCTGGGGTGGATGCCATCGGGACTTGGTGCCTTGTCCACCCTTACTGCCCTCAGCCCCTCTAGCACCCTACTCCCTGTGATCACTTTGTCTGTCACCTCCCCTCCTTTCCCCACCCCCAGCCCATTCTGGTAGTGGACCATCCCTCTCCTTTGTGAAAATGGAGCAGAAGTACTCATTTAGAATTTCCACTTGTTGCTCCCCCTTTTCCACCCAATCCCCTTCCTGCTTTATCCACACAATACGTTCCTTGCACTTCCTATTTTCCCTGACATACCTAAAATAGTCCTTTTCCCCTCCCTTTATGCCCTGTGCAAACCTTAATTGCCTTGAGGCCTTAGCTTTTTTCACCCTCCTGGCAACCTCCCATGACCAATTCCCGAAAGCCCCCTTATCCTCTCCCTTCCCTGTTCTCCTGTACTTTCAGTATGCAGCTGTCTTTGCCCTCACCCCTTGCAGCATTTCCTTGTTCAGCCAGCATGGTTTCTTGGCTCTGCTCTTCTTACTCCTGGCCCTGGTGCAGGCTACTGTGGCCTCTGTTAGCCCAGTCTTTATGACACCCCACTTTTGTCCTGCATCCATTCCCGGCCTTATATCCTGGAGTCTCTCTTGCTGTATTTCTCCCATCCTCCCAAAGTCCACCCTATTAAAGTCCACCACCTTAGTGCCAGTGCCTCCTGTCTCCCTGCCCAGCACAACAACGAGCCACACTGTTTGGTGGTCGCTACCTGCTAGTGGGTCCTCCACCCTTATCTCCCTCACCACCTCCCCATTTGCCAGTACTAGGTCTAGAGTGCTACCAAGCCTTGTAGGCCCACTTACCAATTGCGTCAGAAGGCCATCCTGGAATGCATCAAGGAGCACCTGCTCCCTGGTACTGCTAGTGGCTGGGGTGTTCCAGTCAACCCATGGTAGGTTAAAATCCCCCACTATCACCACACTGCCCCTTCTACACACCCTCCTTATCTGCTCTGCCAGTGCCCCATCCTGGTCCCCGGATTGGGGTGGTGGCCTGTACACCACTCCCAGCCTCAGCTTTCTGCCCTTGGAGTCCAGGAGCTGCACCCAAAGCGTCTCTGTCCTCTTCTCTTCTCCCTCATCCCTTATGCATTTAATCCCTTCCCTCACCTGGAGTGCAACCCCCCCTTCCAACCACCCAGTCCCTCTTGTATATCCTGTATTCCGGGATTGCCAAGTCCCAATCATGGTACTCTGTGGCCCAAGTCTCTGTCACTGCAGCAATGTCCACCTTCCCCCTCTGAAAGGAGCACCTGAAGCTCTGCAGTTGTGTTCCCCAGGCTTCTTGCGTTGAGAGTGACCACCTTCCATCCGTACCCCTCCTTTTCCTCACTCTTCTCCTCCTTGGCCTGAGCCCTGCTCCCGGTAGTCCGCACCCTTTCTCCTCCTTATTCTTACCGGATGGTGGTGCCTTCTGTATTACACTAAGACCACTCTGCCCGCCCCCTCCCAAGGTTGCTACACCTCCGCCTTTACCTATATCTAGGGGGGTGAGCTCATTAGGCTCCCCTGTCCGGACCTTTCTACCAACCTCAGTCTTTTGGCCACCCCCCACTAGTTTAAATCCACCCTAGTAGAGATATACCCCTCTAATCCTACCTTTAACACTCCCTTCCCCTTCCTGCTCAAGTATAACCTGCCCCCCACGTACAAGTCATGATTCCCCAGACCCTACCCCAGTTAGTCACTAACCCATAATTTTTGGTGTGGCACCAATCCCTCAGCCACTCGTTGAACTCCTCAATCCTACCCTTCCTCCCCATGCTTGCACATGGTACCGGGAGTACCTCCAAGAATGCCACCGACTCCCCCCCCTCACACTGCCTGCCCAACTACTCAAACCTCCCCTCACTACTTCCATAGTCTCCCACCAAGTCGTTTGTACCCACATGCAACATTAAATGAGGTTTCTTCCTTCCCTTGCTGCACACTTGAGCAGTGCCTGTCCTGCCCCTCCTGCAGTCAACCTGGAGATAGCTTCAACCCAAATACGGCTGTGCCTTTCCCCCCCTTCCGCCCCATCTCACCCCTTTCAGTATAGAATCCCCCAGGATGAGTACCCCCATCCCTTACCCCCTTTTCCTTCTAATGCCCCTTCTACCACCCTAGTATTTGTTCTTCCCTGCCCCTTACCCCCGCCATCTGCACCCTCTGTGACTTCTGTATCAGTACCCTCTACTTCCACCTCACCCCTTTTCTCTGCCTTATTCCTCCCATCCCCCTTGAGCCCCTTCCCAGCCTACTTCCTACTGGGCTTCCCATGTCGACCTCCCCTCTTCCCCTGCTGATTTCCAACCCCTCTCCTATCCCCGCTGTTGTCGATTTAGAGCCCCCATTCCCTTCTACCCAGATAGTGATGCCTCTCCCATCCTTCCCCCTTCCCATAGCCTTCTCTCCTCCAGTCACCACCCCTTCCTTCCTTACTAGCCCCCTTCTACCCTTTCATCCTTGCTATCTCTTCCCTTACCTGTTGCCATCCCTCTCATGCCCCGCTTGTCCTCCTCCTTTCAGTATGTTCCTGCTCCCCCTCTCCTGCTTGAATCTATTCCTAGTCGATACCCCTCCTACATCTCTTCCCCTATCAGTTCCCCCCTATTTATTCCCCTCCGTGCCACCCCTGGTCCCTCCCTACCTGCAGCCATTTGCTCTCTCCCCTGGTACTCCTCGTGGTCTCTTCCTCTCCCATCAGGAGGCCTCCTCCTCACCTCAGGCACCCCCTTCCTTCTCTCTTTTCTGCTAGTGCCTCTGATACTGGGGTCGGTTTCAGTCTCTAGTTGTTCTTCCTCTGTCCCCCCTGGCCATCCCCTATCCCCTCCCTGCCAGGATGTCTACCATACTCATCTGCCCTGCCACTTAAGACTCCTCCCTAACCTCCACAGTTCCTCCCTCAAACTAGCCAGTCATCTACAGACCATACACTCCCCCATCCTCCAAGCCCAGTCCAGGATCATGGCAGACCCACACCCTGTACACCCACCGCCCTTCCAAAGATGCCCACCCTATTGACATGTGGCACCTGCCCCATCTTGGCCCCTGTCTTATGTTACGGGCTCTTACTCCCAGTTTCTGTACCCTACTTCAACTGTTAGGCCCCTATTTACTCACATTCCTGGTCCCCCCCCCCCCACTAGTCCTCCTACTGCCCCCTTGCCGACCGGGTTAATTCAGTCTCAAATCTCATCCATTAGATACTGTATTACTGTAGCAATCCTAAAGCCTTCTTGTCTGTTTTTCACCCCTCAGTTGTCATGCTTTTTGTTCTCAGCTCTCATATCATTTCACTTGGCCCAGTTAGAAATCCTATTGCACTCCAGTATTACTCAGCTCTGTTAGAGAAATAAACAGATCAAATAAATATGTATTATTACAGCAATCCTAACATTATAGCTCAGTACTTAGCTCAGTTAGAGAAAGAAATAGAAGAACTAAATCTGTATTATTACAGCAATCCTAAAAGTATCATTGCTTTGTCTCCACCCCAGAGACCCTGCTGTAATATAGGACCACAGAGGACCCTGAGCAGGAGGGTGGGCAACTCTAAAGTCCCGGCAGAGCTCCACTGAGCTTGCTCACTGCCCCTCTCTCACTCGCTCATTCTATTTCTCCCAGCACTGCCGGCTGCCCTTTTGTACTGCACTCCTGCCTGCATTGGTGCCTTTTTCTGCCCACAAAGAAATCTGCAGCAGTCCTGACAGAGCTCTGTTGAGCTCGCTCACTCCCCCTCTCTCACTCGCTCATTCTGTTGCTCCCGGTGCTGCAGGCTGCCCTTTTTTACTGGGCTCCTGCCTGCATTGGAGCCTTTTTCTGCTCACAAAGAAATCTGCAGCAGTCCTGACAGAGCTCTGTTGAGCTCGCTCACTCCCCCTCTCTCACTCGCTCATTCTGTTTCTCCTGGCAGTGCAGGCTGCCCTTTTGTACTGGGCTCCTGCCTACATTGGTGCCATTTTCTGCCCACAAAGAAGTTCACAGCTGTCCCGACAGAGCTCCATTGAGCTCGCTCACTTCTCCTCCCTCACTCGCTTGTTCTGTTTCTCCTGGCGCTGCAGGCTGCACTTTTGTACTGGACTCCTGCCTGCATTGGCACCTTTTTCTGCCCACAAAGAAATCTGCAACAGTCCAGACAGAGCTCATTTGAGCTTGCTCACTCCCCGTCTTTCACTCACTCGATCTTAATCTGTCCCAAACACTGATTTCCCACAGCAACCGCGCTATTCTGCACCAGAAGTGCGAAAACACATTTCAGCCAGGATGTGAAAAATGACAGTTGTACTGTTCATAAGGAGGTGTGAAAAAATGCCAGCGTTCAAAATCTGGTGTGAAAATATTACAAATTTGCGAAGTTACAAGGGTGCATGGAAACTGTTCAACACACACTTGTAACATAATCATTTTATGGACTTTCGTCACCAAATTTTCAACACAGGCATTTTAGGACCTCTGCTCATGAACAGTGTCACTGTGATTTTCTTAATTTGTCCCAAAAACTGATTTCCCACAGTGACCGCGCTATTCTGCGCCAGAAGTGCAAAAACACATTTCAGCCAAGATGTGTAAAATGACAGCTATACCATTCACAAGGAGGTGTGGAAAAATGCCAATTTTGAAAATCTGGAGTGAAAATATTACAAATTTGCGAAGTTACGAGCCTGCGTGGAAACTGCGCAATGTACGCTCGTAAAACAGTCATTTTTGGATTTTTTTCACCAGATTTGCAACATAGGCTTTTTGAGAGCCCACCTCATGAACACTGGCCACCGCCATTTTGTTAATTGTCCCGAAAGGTGATTCCATGCAGTGACCGCAAAATCACCTTTCGCGACCAAATAATGCCATGACAGTGGCTGAATTCATGAGGAGGGGTCCCAGTAACCCCATGTTGAAAATTTGGTGCCAAAATTCCCAAAAATGCCTGAGATATGCACGAAAGTTGAAAAAAACCTATTTATGCCATTATACAGCTTACCGGCATTTCTTCAGTTCGCGGTCGGCTTTGAAGAGTGCAGATGTGTTCCCGGTCCACCGAAGATCATCGTGCTGGGCTCTGGAGGTGAGGGGAAGGTGTGGGGAGGCAGAGTGTGCAGAGGGTGGGCGCGGGTTGGAGGAGGGGCCACGGACTCAACGAGGGACCATTTTCTGTTTTACAGTGTTAAAAAAAAAAAAACACTGCAGGACTGTTTTTTTTTTTCAGGGACATTTGGCATGCTGGGGTAAGCTCCCAGTGTGCCATCTGAGTGTTTTTGGGGGGGCTGTAGCTGACTGGGCAATGGGCACCCCCGGCAGACAACAAATTGGGGTGGGGGACATAATGCTGATGGGGAGTGGCTCCTGTCGGCAAATTGAACTGGGAAGGGGTAACTGAGCTGGGGCGATGTATGTAAAGAAAACTGTTGGGGCGCATGATGCCGAGGGGGATTGGGCACCCCCTCAGCATACAACAGAAACTTGGGGGTGGGGACATTATGCCGATGGGGACTGGGCTCCCCGTAGGCAAATGAACTGGGTCGGGGCATGCGGACGGCAAGGTACTGCCCTGCAGTGACAGATCGCTCCCTCATTGCAGCAGAATGGTTGACATTGCAATGACGAGGCAGCCTCTGATTTCAGCGGCTAAAACGTTTCAAGGTGGTGGCATGCTGGCTGAACTAGTGTCAGTAGCAGCGTGCCACCGCATTGGGGAAAGCGGGCCAAGCCTCAAAAGGCACTGGGGCCATTGGCACCCACAGTGCCGCACCTCCAAAACCTCGCTTCTCTCCTAAGCTGTGCCGAAATGTTTTGTATGCATGTGCAAGCAAACATAAAAATGGTAGCATGGAGGAGGCTGGCAAAGATAGGCCAGTTAGCCTGACATCGGTGGTGGGAAAGTTAATGAAATCACTGCTGAAGGAAAGGATTGTGGAATATCTTGAATCCAGTGAGTTATAAGACCCAATGCAGCATAGTTTCACTAGGGGGAGGTCATGTCAAATGAATCTGTTAGATTTCTTTGACTGGGTGACCAAGGAACTAGATCAGGATGGAGCGGTAGACGTGGTCTACCTAGATTTCAGTACGGTGTTCAACACCATTCCACATAGGTGGCTAGTAAGCAAGCTGGGTAACTTAGGAGTGGGTCCAAAAGTGGTAAACTGGATAAGAAATTGGTTAGGGGATAGGTGACAAAGGGTAGTGGTAAACGGAGTTCACTTCAAGGAAGGGAGGGTGACCAGCGGGGTGCCTCAGGGATCAGTGCTGAAACTGGTCCTTTTTAATGTCTTTACAAGTGACATTGCAGAGGACCTGGAAGGGAAGGTCTGCCTCTTTATGGATGACACCAAAATCTGCAAAAGGGTGGACATTCGGGAGGGGGTGGAAAGGATGAGCAGTGAAAACTAGAGGAGTGGTCAAGGGTATGGCAGCTGGGTTTCAATGTAAAAAAATGCAAAATAATGCACTTAGGGCACAGAAACCAAGCGGTGGAATACAAAATGGGTGACGTGGTACTGATGACCACCAAACAGGAAAGAGACCTGGGGGTAATCATATTAGATGACCTAAAGGTGGCCAGGCAGCATGACAAAGCAGTAAGGAGGGCAAGTGGGATTCTGGGGTGCATAGGGAGGGGTATCACCAGCAGAAAGAGGGAGTGGTGTTGCCTCTGTATAGATTGCTGGTAAGACCCTGCCTAGAGTCCTGTGTCCAGTTCTGGAGACCACATCTCAGGGAGAACATAGAATGTAGACGGTCCAGAGGAGGGCAACTAAAGTGGTGCAGGGTCTGCATGAAAAGCCCTATGAGGAGAGACTAAAGGACCTCAATATGTACACCCTGGAACAGAGGAAGGAGAGGGTAGATACGACAGAAATCTTTAAATACCTGACAAGGGTAAATAAGGTGCAAGAGGGGAGCATTTTTCAGAACAAAAGGTGCTCAAGAAAAAGAGGACATGCTATGAAGTTGGAGGGGGGTAGATTCAGGAGAGATGTGAAGAAGTACTTCTTCACAGAAAGAGTGGTGGATTCCTGGACAGCCTTCCAGTAGAGGTGGTGGGGCAAACAGTGGTAGGGTTCAAGAATGCATGGGATAGGCACAAGAGAATCACAGTGGAAAGGCGGGGGGGGGGCGCCGGAGAAAGATGTAGTTCAGGCATGGTTTGATGTAAGAGTGCAGGTAGGGAGAAATGGGCAAACTGGATGGGCCAAGTGGTCCTTATTTGCAGTCAAATTCTATGTTTCTATGTATATTTGCTTAAAAAATGGGAATGCATCAGCTGGGCCACTACAGTTGGCTAATCAAATCGTAAACATTCCAAAATAAATGGCGGAAGAGTTCAACAGATATTTTAGTTTAGATTTTTTTCCAAGAAACACACTAAAGAGGTCAGGCAATAGGATAAGAATCAAGTTAGGTCAGCAAACCTGTGCTGGGTAACCAGGGAGAACATGTCAGAGAAAATGACTGTGTGCCTATCCAGAAAATATAACTAGCAAAATAATAAAACTGTTTGGCTGGGTAATTGAGCCTCTAAAGTTAATATTTCATAGATCCTTGGAGAAAGGAAATGTACCTTCAGACTGGAAGGATGCCCATATTACCCCCATCCATAAGAAAGGATCAAGGACAGAAATATCAAACCATAGGCCAATCAGCATTACCTCAGTAGTGGGAAAAGTCCTGAATATAGCCGGGCTACTGATTTACTGTTTAGAGGGCTAATTTTCTCCCGCCCACGGCACTCTTTAAATGGTCTTGGGTTGCTAAACTCCCCGGCCCTTCTTGCACTTCTTTTAAGCTGCCACCCTTTTAAAGTGATCGCATCCATTTTCTTCTCTAACAGTGTTGCACCGGTGCAACCCCGCATTATGCCCCAGCGGGATATTGAGAAGACTGCATGGCGTAGCGCAAACCTCGATGTACCGGGGTGCAATGCTAATGTATGCGGCGCAAATACAGGGGGCGTGCCCATGTATATGCGGCACATCCCGATATTCAGCCCGGGATGTGCGGCGGATATGCTGGCACAACCCTGCATTGCGCCACATAGGGGGGCTCAAAGTTGAGCCCCAGAAAAGATGGCACAACTCCTGGCCACCCACGGGTGGGCTGCAGTATTGCAGGGTGCAACACAGCAGCCCAGCTGTGGGTGGCCACCCGCTCACCCAGAACACCACTGGCAAGCACACACATCCCTGGTAGTCCAGTGTCCCCCCTCCCGAGTCTCCGACTCCTCTAATATTGTAATGACAGCCCATCCCTGGTGGTCAAGTGGTCCCTCTCCAACCCCAGTCCCCGAGTAATGTAATAAGACCATCCCTGGTGGTCTAGTGGAACCCCCCCGCCCCTAGCCGCAGTAATCCGCCATATGGATAAGCCCTGGTGATCCAGTGGCATCCCCCAACCCTACCACCCACACGGCACCCCTTGCCCACCCTGCTCCTCCCCCTCCCCATCAGCAGCGGCCGGCTACAACCTGCCCTCATACCACCCAGCCGCCCGCTGACAGGTACAGTATGGACTGTAAGCCTACTGGTCCCCAGTGTGGACCAATAGGCTTGCAGGGCCATACTATAACAGTCCCAATTACGTGAATGACTTCATTCACATATTTGGGGCTGTCTGGTACAATATCCCTGCAAGCCTGTTGATCCACTGAGACAACTCGGCTACAGCCCATGCTGTACCCGTCAGTTGGCGGGTGGCCAGGTGGGTTGCAGCTGCCCTGCTGCTGATGGGGGTGGTAAGGGGCAGTGTGGTGGGGGTGCCATTGGATCACCAGGGCTTATCCATATGGCAGATTACTACGATCACGGCTAGGCAGGGGTTCCACTAGACCACCAGAAACTGTTTTATTACATTACTCAGGGACTTGGGTGGGAGGGGGACCACTTGACCACCAGGGATGGGCTGTCATTACATAATTCGGGGATTCGGGGACTTGGAAGGGGGGCCACTAGACTATCAGGGCTTGGTTTCAGTACATTGCAGCGATCGTGTCTTCAGGCGGGGGATGCCCTGGGATCCCCACTGCACACATCATGCTGTGCAGGGCGCCAGGCACAAGTCACCAGGCTGCCCTGCGCAAGGCATGCAAATGGGGCTATGACATGCAAATGGCCCCATTTGTGCCTTGCATATCTTATGGCCTCATTTGCATGCCCCCTGCTGAATATCGCGGGTGATGCACCTAGTGCAACTGCACTTGCACTGGCACATCCCCATGCTCCACCTCTGTGGCTTGCATGCACAGTATGTGTGCCGACTTTACCATATTCAATGGTGCTGTGCCATGGCGCATCACCATTGAATATCGCCTGGTCCTGGCCCCGGCACAGCCCAGCTGCGCTACGCCCAGGCTTGCGCTACTGCCTAGCACAGTCTGAATATCTGGGCCTCTGTCTACTACTAGTGCCTTTTTTTTTTTTTTTGGTTGTAAAACTGGGATCTATACTAGTGCCAATTTTAATAGAAACCTAGTAATACTCAACTGCGCATAGGTGGCTGCTGGACCCTTATGGACAGTCCTGACACAGATGATACCAAGATCCAGTAATATAACAAAAACAGTTTCCTTGTAATTGCCAATCTAGAGAAAAAAAAAACAGGCACTGTTTAAATTTGAAATCTACTGGAGGTGCCTCGCGGTGAACCCAGCGAGATCTGAGGTAAAACATAAGGCAACTGTCCCTAATTTGATGGTTCCCACAAGAATTTGCCCCAAAAATGAAGGAAACCATTGAAAATAAGCACCCGTAATAAAATTACACGTTAAACTAAATAGTCGCAGTAAAAATAAAGTCAAAATAGCGCTGTCACGCTAAAAATAAAACATTTGCGCAGCGCTAATGAAAAAGTAAAACTTTCACTCAGTGCACTAAAGGAAATAATTTATGAGGAAAACTTTACCCAGATAAGCACTAGGAGGCTGTCAACAAGGAAAGTTGGGAAACACCTCAGAGGCAATATTGCTCAATCCAGTGGAGAAAAAATTCTGAAGCATTCAACAGCTCTCACTCAGGTCACACCCCCTCCTTTCTTTTGATTGGCTCGACCCTACGCTCATTTAAATACCTCTTAAAGGCATACCTCTGGGCAGTTGCACCTAGCCAGCTAAGTGCAAAAAAGTTACTGATGCTAAAGGACTCCTGGGGTAAGAAACTCTCGCACTTTCTCCATTCCTCACCCTCATTCTGTTTCTGGACAGTCTGCTTTTTCCTTCCACTTCCCTTCTCTCTGCAACAAACTACCCTCAGACATCCGCTCCTGTCCCCCTCTTCTCTCTCAAAAGGCTCCTTAGACTTCTTCCCTCTCAGCCATGCTCACAAAGTCTCCTACCCTCACAGTCTGATATTTTTCCCCTCCATTTTTGAGCTGCCTGTATTAGGCCGAGTTCACTTATGTGCTTCGGTTTTGGGGGCTTGTATAACCTAACAGTTTATTGTTGCTCCTTGTTACTCAACATCTGATTGTACAGTGTATTCTCGATATGATAAGGGCCATTTACATTGGTATTTGGGTCTTGTAACCCTGACCCAAGACTGCTTCTTTGCACTTGTGATTGCTACCTGCCTTGTGTGCCTTACTCCTATTTTTTCCCCTTCCCTGGGTCGCACCTGGAAACAAGCCTCGGCTCATGGTGCTTTCCTTGATAAAGCCATTCTGCAGCATGTCACTGACATCAGATTCAAAAAGCCTTGCCTTCAAGCAAAATCAAGTCTTTTCTAGTCCGAAAAGTCAGTTACTGTGGAATGTTTTTCTTAGCTGTGGCTGTCTGACATCAGAGGCCCCGATATTTATAACCAGGTCTCTGCCCACAAGTCTAAAATTAAAGTTGAAGCCATCACAGGGAGTTAAATTATGCAAAAGTTGTAGTAAAATATTCCATTCCTTCCCATTTCCACAGGTGCCAGCTGTAAGAATGCAGTCCTCCATTTTCAGTATAGGGACTCTCCCGTTCTCATTGCTTCTGCTGCAGTTCTCTGATCTGGTTTCCCAGGATGCAGCAAGTCTGACGAGGGGCACATAGGCTTTCCCTTGCTTAAACAGCTGTGCAGTGTAAAATTACAGTAAGCCAAGTAGTACATTCTATCCATTTTTTCACCCACTTCTGTGCATTACCAGTATGCCCACTAATAGTATGGATTTTTGGACATTCCCCAAAATGTTACTTGCTGAGTGATGCCTGGGGTTGCCCTCTCCAATGCTTGGTTGCACAGCACAGTCCCTTGCACTAAGCTGCTTGCGATGCCACTGCTGTCACAATCTTAGGAAAACACAGTGAAGGCAGCTTTGTCCACGTGCCACTCCCAAAGTGCAGTCACATTCATAAATAGCACTGAGGCGCCAGAAGGCTTGTGTACAGACTTAACTAAATACACTTTCCAGTAGTAGAAAACTGAACTTCGGACATTTTCTTTGAAATGGGCACTAAAATTTAGTTATATCACAGTCTGAAAGTCAAGCCAAGGTACTGGGCACGTGCCCAAATATTACATGCATACGCACATGCCCAGCATCACGGTTTGACTTTCAAACTGCAATTTAACTAAGTTTTAGCGCACATTTCAAAGAAAGAAACTTTAACCTTCTTTCTACTTCTACAGCGTATTTAGAACTCTAGTAGAATGGTCCACGCACGAGCCTTGCAGCACTCGAGTGCAATTTACAAATGTGATTGCGCTTTGGGATCATTGTGCAGACAATGGAAGCGAACCAGCAGGATTTCACTTTAGTAAAATAAATAGGCAATCCTGTCTAGTGCACTTACCCGGTCACCAAAAGCAAATAAATAAAATTCAGAAAAGTTATAGGGACCCACTGACAAGATGGACTGCTGAAAGCCATGAAGGCACATTCGAGTACTTGTCAAACACATAAAGGCTGGCAGTGTCCAGTTTAGGTTTTGGAACTACCTGAAAGTAACCAGAGTGATTCACACCTTTGCCACTGCCCGACTGTTATTCTAATTTAGCAGACATGCTGTGAAGGTCAAGAGGAAAAGACAATAAAAGTCAACTGAAACCCATAATAACCACAGAAAATGGTGACAACTATGCAAAATAGGGTCCAGTGTCTCTCTCCCCCATACTTTTTCGGTTTATTTACTCCCCGGCATACACATGCATGTATGTGTGTGGAGGCGCATGCACATGCCAGGATCCTGTGGCCCCCCGTCTTGCGTCACTGCACCTAACTGCCTACGCTACCCACCGAACCTCCACCTGGTGGAGGCGGGACTATGGCAGAGTAGGCATCCACTCCTATGGAAGGGAGAGCCATAGCTCGATCCCGTTCCAACAGCACCCCCCCCGGTCATTCCCGAACCCAAGCCGCGGCATGGTACAAGGTAAGGTGTCAGTGCCTCCAGGCCAGCCTTAGGTCTCCTTTTTAATAGAGACCTGTATATAACCTACAGGCCCTATTACACTGCAATTACTACTTGGATTAGCACCTGCTGTGCCATATGTAGTCATGAAAGTACAGCGCTACATTAAAACATACTACTGGGCCTTTATGCAAGACTCCAGGGCTGCTGCTTTGAGCTCTGCACTGTCAGGTGGAGGGTCCTCTTCAAGGTGGGTTTGCTCACTGGGCCCTGCCTACTGTCAGAACTCCTTACACCGGCCACCTCTGTAAGCTCCCTCAGAGGGGCCTCCTGGACGTTCCCAGGGTTACACAGAAACATAGAATTTGACAGCAGATAAGGACCGCTTGGTCCACCCAGTCTGCCCATTTCCCTACCTGATAGATAAGCTGCAGATTCTAGTTAATCAACAGCTTACTTCCTCCTGCCCCCCACTAGAATTGCCTTATGCCTGTCCCATGCTTTTTTGAATTCTCCCACTGTTCCTGACTCCACAACCTCCTCAGGAAGGCTGTTCCCTGCATCCACAACTGTCTCTGTGAAAAAATACTTTCTAACATTACCTCTGAGCCATCAGCCCCCCCCCCCATCTTCAAAATTGTGCCCCCTTGTTCTTGCACATCTCTTCTGAAAGATACTACCCTCTTGTACCTTGTTAATTCCCTTGAGATACTTGAAAGTTTCTATCATGTCCCCCCCCTTCCTCCTTTCCTCAAGGGTATACATATTAAGCTGCTTTAGTCTCTCCTCATATGTCTTCTGGTGCAGACCTTGCACTTTTGGTTGTCCTCCTCTAAACAGCCTCCACTCTATGTCTTTGCTGAGATGGGGTCTCCAGAATTGCACACAGTGTTCCAGATGGGGTCTCACTGTCTGTAGAGAGAGATAACAAGTTCCTGTTTTCTACTGTTGATGCCTCTCCCTATGCATCCCAGTATCCCCCTAGCCCTCCTTACTGCCTTCTCACATTGCTTGCCCACCTTTAGGTCATCTGATATAATTACTCCTAAGTCTCTTTCGATTTTTGTTATTAACTCACCCCCATTGTTTACTCTTCCCCTGGGTTTTTGTTTCCCAGATGCATTACCTTGCACTTCTTTGTATTGAATCTGAGCTGCCACATATTTGACCATTCCTCCAACCTTGCCTAATCCCTTTTCATTCTTTCCGCCCCACCTTGTGTATCAACCCTGTTGCAGATCTTTGTGTCATCTGCAAAGGTGCTCTCCAATGTCACTTATAAAGATATTAGAGGACCGGACCCAGTACCGAACCCTGTGGTGCCCCGCTAGTTACCCTCCTTTCTTCACTGTGGACTCCGTTTACTATTACCTTTTGCGTCCTGTTGTCCAGCCAGTTTTTTATCCAGGCTACCACCTTGGGACCCACTCCAAGGCTGGCTAACTTGTATATTAATCTTTTATGGGAGACTGTGTCGAATGCCTTGTTAAAATCTAGGTAGGCCATATCCACAGCCCCTCCCTGGTCTACTACTTTGGTCACCCAGTCAAAGAAATCTATTAGGTTCGTCTGACATGACCTTCCCTGCTGTGAAACCATGCTGCCTTGGGTCCTGTGCCCCACTGGCCTCTAGGTACTCAACAATTATTTCCTTCAGAAGTGATTCCATAATTTTCCCTACCACTGAAGTCAAAATTAACTGGTCTGTAGTTTCCTGCCTCTGCCTCTGCCCTGCTCCCACTTTTGTGAAGTGGAATCACATTTGCCCTCCTCCAGTCCTCAAGTACCACTGCATACTCCCATGATTTGTTAGAGAGTAGTCAGTGGTGTTACTAGTTCTACCCTTAGTTCTTTCAGTATTCTTGAGTGAATCCCATCAGGCCCCATTGCTTCGTCCACCCTCAGTTTCAAGAGTTCTTTCAAAACCCTTTCTTCTGTGAATGGACTGGTATCAACCCCCCTATTCAGAGTTTCTCCCTTGTTTGGTTTAGGCACCTCCCCCTCCTCATCTGTTGTGAATACCGAGCAGAAATATTCTTTCAGTATCCCTTTTTCACTGTCACCCTCTGCCCACATTCCCTCCCCTTTATTAAGTCTCTGTATCCCTCCCTTGGTCTTTCTTCACTCCCCAATGTACCTATAAAAAGTTTTATCCCCCTTTTTAAAAAAAGAGAGTTGACTATCTTTTCCTCAATTTGTGCCTTGGCTATTCTGCCTTCCCTGCCTCCTTCTGCTTTAACTTATAAAATTCTCTGTCCTGCGCCTTCTGTTTCCTGAAGGCTATCCTTTTCTCCTTAACTGTCTCTGCCACCTCTTCTGAGAACCAGTGTTCCTTAGTTTTGTTTTATTGATTTGCTTCACACAAAGGCTTGTTGCCTCTGTGATGGCTGTTTTGATTATTCCCCATTGTTCCCCCACCCCTTCTTGCCCATTTGCTAGTGCTTTTCTAAGGCACTAATTTTCCCAAAGCAGCCTTCCTAAAGTCCAGTACTCTTGTTTTTGTATGGCTTGACTCTATGGCCGTGTTTATTGTGAACCACACTGTTTGGTGGTCACGTGTTCCCAGATGGCTACCCACTTCTAAACCCGAGATCCTTTCTCCTTCCCCATTTGGGTGTACCAGGTCTAAGACTGCTCCCTCCCGAGTGGGTTCCAATACTAGCTGTCTGAGGCATGCCCCCTGTAGGGCATCAAGAATGATCCTGCTCTTGGATGTGCCTGCAGCAAAGGTACTCCAGTTAACATCTGGCATATTCAGGCCCCCATCAATAATATCGCCCTTTTCCTGCCATTTTAAGGATGCCTTCTATCATTTCCTTCCCCCGACATGGGGATCTGTACACAACCCCCATGTGGACTGTGGTGCCATTTCCTGTCTCCAGGGTGACCCATAGTGACTCAACTTCCTGTTTACGCTTTAGTTCTGTTGCTTTAATCCCTTCCCTTAGAGAGAGCTACTCCTCCTCTTTTACCCACCCTGTCCCTCCTGTAAACTGTATCCTGGTATGTTGACTTCCCACTCATGGTTCTCTGTGTACATGTTTCAGTGACTGCCACAATACCCAGGCATCCCTCTTCCATTAAGGCCACTAGGTCAGGGAGCTTGTTGCAGACTACGGGCATTGGTACTCATCACCTTCCGTTTATTTTTTATGGCCTTACCCCTTTTAGCCCCATTCCTGTCCTTAACACCTTTTTCTGCATTTATCCCTGTCCTGCTCCCTATCGACTTCTCTGCCTTGGTGTTTACCTCTCTTACTACTGCACTTTGTGGGCAGAGGCTGGTATTTCCTCGCTCCTTTTCAGTACCTCCCACTTGGCTAGTTTAAATGGTTGCCAATGAAGCATTTAAACCTGTCACCTAAGATCCTGGATCCCCCCCTCAGACAGATGCAGATCATCACGCCACTATAAGCCTGGAACCTGGGGGTTCCGCTCAAGACAGAGTGACCGTGCTTTTAGTGTCGCCGGGCCATCCCTGTGGAACTCACTACCACCTGCAGTCCGGGAGGCTCCATCGGAGTGTTCAAGCGGAGGCACCTCTTCCATCTGCCCTTCACTCATGACACAATCCCACCAGTCCGACTACTTTAGGGAAAATATAAATCTGTCTCCCGCTGATTAGTATTTTTTTAGGCTTGTATTGATACTTAATGAAGTGATGTGTTTTGTTTTAATAGTTTAACTGTTTCTTACTGTTCTATTAGGCACCTAGAACCTCCAGGATTGGGCACCATAAAAATAAAATGTGCATTTGAGATATACAAGCACTCCTCTATGGTGTGCAGAGCAGCTTTGACTTGTGGCTTCTAGCCTCAGTGAGACCCCAAATACATTCCAATGACTACACACTCCTGCTGGCAATAGCTTACAGCAGTTCTGAAATTGTATCTACCACTAGTCTGGGTCAGAACATTTGCAGAACAAAGGGGCCTGCACCCAATTTAAGTAGTGCACTTGACAAAAATCGGAACGGGGCGGCTTTAGAAACCATTCCCCATTACATGGGGAATATTAACATGACAAGTCTGCCTATACTGCTGTTACACAGCAGTGAAGAACAGCTTTATCATGCACAGCTCAGTTATGAAATAGCAGCAATGTGGTAACATACAGCTGAACTACTGCCAGCTACAGGTAAGCACAATACCCCATTAAATAGCATTTCCTCAGTTTTCAAACTATGATATAAGCACTATTCATAAATTTTAGATTTTCAGCAAACTCCAAATGCATGCGATTCCCCAACTGGGCTGCTTTAAGAGGGATGAGTGGAGGAAGTCAAAAAGGAAACGGAGGTGGGAGGTCCCCTTTGTAAATACATAGGACTGCACAATGAAACAGATTAGACTACAAAGCTTTATCTGCTGGCATGTTATGTATTAAAATAGTTCAATCTAGGGCACAATACTGAGCTAGCATTCACTGGGTCCTGAATTACCACTGTATGCAGAACACGGCTGCATTAATATGGGGTCCTAAATAATGGGGGAAAAAAAAAAAAAAGAACCATTTTAAAATACACTGGTTGATGCATCACACATAGTCTTAATATACTTGTAAGTTTGGGTTAGCCCCATTTCAAGTTAACTGCAATGGCAGTAGTGCCGAACATTTTGTCCCATAAGGATAACAAAACACAAGTTAAGCTACCCTTATGACCCCCCGGCAGTATAGGTTAGAGGAACGAGCTTGGTACATCCAGTAGACCAGACCAGAGTTAGATTCTCACAACCTCCACTAGGATACTGTGTGACTGAGCAAGTCACTTAACTGCACAATGCTCCCAGGTCACCCCTGAAAACAGGCACTTGTGCCTAGTGGGCCTTACCCGGTTAACAAAGACTAAAAAAATAAATAAAACTTGCCTCTCCAACCATGATTATGCGGCTGTTCCGTTTTACCATCCCAGTGATAGGGTCACTACTAACACCCCTTCCACCAGTCAGGATAGGCAAACTACTACCTTCAAAGCAGTTGCCAGGGAGTGTAAGAATGCAGGATGGACACCCTCCCCAGTGCACCAAAATGTTACAAGGTGTGCACAAAGACTTTTCTTACTGTACATCCCAGATATTCTGAGGTACAAGATACAAACAAATGTCCTCAAACTCCTGTAAGTGTGGTTAAAAAAAAAAAAATATCCATCTTACTACACACAGGTGTCTGATGAACTGCATTAGGAAGGAATTCTCAAAACCAATGAAATGTGAACAATTTGTGAAGTATCACCCAGTCCTACTAAGTAAGCAGCTGTTGTAAAACAAGTTAAAAATATTTTTTGTAGGTGCTATTAAGCAATGTATTTTTACTCAATAAAATGGAATACTGCACTGATCTGCAATTATGCCTTACTGCTAGTTAAGAGGACGTTAAGAGGACAAATGAGTGATTTTTTAATTTTATTAGAAAATACATAAACACATAAATACAGCGCAATATAATACAGCACAGCTATAAACTAAAAAGCTATCTGCTACACGTATAAAGCACCTACAGCCTACGATCGTGAGGTTTTGGCCTTTTTACTTTTCGCCTTTCGAACTTCCTCAATCAGGTCTTTCAAATACTTGATTTCTTTAGCCAGAGAGTCCGCTTTTTCTTTCAAGGTTTTGTTCTTTTCTTCAAGTTCTTGGCACTCACCACTCAAAGCTTCTTGCTCTGCTCTTTTTTTCTGTCTGTAACGGGTTGCAGCAGTTTTATTCTGTTCCATTTTTTTCAGTTTCTTGTCTACGGTCTTCACATCACTGCCAACCGATTTCACCTTAGCTAATACAACTGATTTACCTTCAGCAGGGCAGTCATAGGGTTTGGACCTCATGGAACTTGGGGACCCTGATGAAGGCAGACTAGATTCTGGGGACCCCAATGAGGCTGGACTATGCTGGGGCGACTCCGAGTAAGATACTGGGCTCATACAGATCCCACTGTCATTATCAGACCCTGGACTCATGCAGATCCCACTTTCTTTATCGGAGCCTATGCATTCTTCCTCCCCCTCTTGTTTTAAAACGAAGGCGGAGATGGTACCCGAAGTAAAATCATCGCTTTTCTCACTATCTGATATATCCACTTCATTGCCTAGCTCTAAACTAAATGAATCATCTAGGGTGGGGGACTCAGACTCTTGGGAAAGTGTACAGGGCATAATTTGGACAAATGGGGCCAGTTGGTTTGCCCCAGAGAATTCTATCAGAGATGGGACTTCAGGAGTTGGGCCAGATACTTGTGGATTGTCTAGTGGGGCCTGGATTGTTAAAAAGTTGCACGTATCAAGTGCAGCCATCAGTTCTTCTGGAGAGGCAGAGTCTTCACTGTAGTCCTCGTTCAGCAGAGAATCAAAATCAAACACGTTAAAGTCGATTTTCTCTGTCATCCAGTCTATGCCGGAGAAGGCATCCTCCTTGCTATCTTCTGAAACAGAAATTACAAAAGGATAATTAAGATACTGAATGAAGTCAGTTTCTTGCCATTCCTTCTCAAAGTGAACAAGCAGACCTCTTACAGAAACATAAATGTTACAAGATGTTGATTGTTAAAGAGCTACTGACGCCCCAAGAAAAATTAGGTACAATTCTACTTGTATTCCAATTATATTTTACATAAGTCTCTTCCTCATAAAATCACTAAAGTATATGATACGATTATTATTCCTTTGAGTTCATCTGCCTCTGTAGCTTACTCCCTACTTCAAGTCACAATCCTCTTGTGACATCAGGCTGTTGCCATGGGAGTAACCAATGTCACAAGCAATGCATTATGACTAATGAGAAAGCAGAATTAGATGGACTCTTCAGGAGCAAAGGTCCTGTTTCCTCATACAAATGAGCTCCGTGATAAATGGGGAGGAGGAATACAGAACTAATGGGAAACACAAGTGGAACTTTGTCTAAATAATGGCCCAGATATTCAAACTGCAGCAGGCTGTGGCTCAAGCCTGAGCGCAGCGCAACTTGGCTGCGCAGGGGCGTGGACTGGGCGATATTCAACGGAGCTGCGCCATGGCTCAGCATCGTTGAATACTGCACCCTGGCCACCTGCAGTGCGCATAGTGCAGTGGCACTGCGCCAGCACAAGTTCCATTGCGCAAGGCGCAGCAACCGCGATATTCAAAAGCAGATATGTAAATGGAGCCATAATGTATGCAAGGCGCACATGGGGCCATTTGCATGCAGGTGCGCCGATCCCAGACGCCTTGCTAGGCAGCAGCCGTCGGGGACCGATGCCCCCTGCAGTGCAGCAATCTGCCCCACAGCCCGATCGCGGGCTGCAGTACAAAAAGAAAAATCATAAATCCCTGGTGGTCCAGTGGACCGCCCGATCGCGGGCTAAGTAAAAAGAATAATCCTATATCCCTAGTGGTCCAGTGGACCTGTCAGCCCACCTGATCGCGGGCCAAGTAAATACATATAAATCTAATCTCTATCCCTGGTGGTCCAGTGGACCCCCATCCCCACCACCCACTAGTCCTCACTCCCCGGCGAGGAGGCCTGTCGCCCATTGACTCACACTGTGGACCAATGGGCGTAAGCCTACCGACAGGGTCAGTCGGCATGCTGTTGCCCGCTGACGGGGCGGCACTGGGATCAGTGGGTGGGAGGAGGGGGATCCACTGGACCACCAGGGATACAGATTAGATTTATATGCATTTACTTAGCCTGCGATTGGGCAGGCTTACAGGTCCACTGGACCACCAGGGATATAGGATTATTCTTATTTTTACTTGGACCGCGATCGGGCGGGCAGCGGTCCACCAGGGATATAGGACTTTTTTCATTTACTTAAACCCGCGATTGGGCATGGGCGCCACCACGGAGGTGCAGCCGGAGCTCAGGTGGCAGCTGCCGTGTTGCGCCCTGCAATACAGCAGCTCACCTGTGGGTGGCCAGCCCTTGCCTTTTTTTTGGCGCAACTATGCTAACACAGGTAGGGGTTGCGCGTGCATTTCCGCATATCCCGGCTGAATACTGGGCTGTGCAGAGTATGCATGCACCCCCACTCCGCGATGCATACATTACTGATGCGCCCGCAAGATCGGGACTCAGTGTGCACTTTCCCCTTTCAATATCGCGCCAGGGTACATCAGTGGGCTTTTGAATATCTGGGCCACTATGTTTTGTTAAGGACACAGTCACCAGCTAATACCATCTGCCAGGCCCACACCAGCACAGAGTAATCAGTATTACCGACATCTTAGTTTCTGAAATGCCACTTTAAAGATTTTTGCCGACTTAATTCAAGAACTCCAGGACAGAGTACTACCTAGGTGGACCTGGGAGTGATCACTAGTGAGCTGAAGCACTCCATGCAGTGCAAGAAAGCAGCAGCAAAGGCAAACAAGATGTTGGGATGCACAGCTGGGCGGCGCAGTAGAAGAGGGGAGGTTATACTGCCCTTGTACAGGTCACTGGTGAGCCCACATCTAGAGTATGGAGTTCAGCACTGGTGCCCACACCTCAAAAAAAGGACATTAACCTGCCGGAGAAGGTCCACAGGAGGGCTACAAGGACACAAGCGAGTCAGCAGGGCAAGGCATACAAAAAGAGGTTGAGGGCACTGAACATGTACTCTATCCTAGAGGACAAGAGACATGATTGGGATTTTCAATTACTTGAAAAGGATAAATAACGTCGATAAGAAGGGTCTCTTCAAGCCTAGTGTTAACCATTAATCACGAGGGGGCACAGCCTTGGGGGGTAGCTAGGAGAGAGCTCAGGAAGCACTTCAGAGAAGGTGGTGGACACTTGGAATGCACTGCTCAAAGAGGTGGTCTCGTTGAAGACAGTGAGCAGCTTCAAGAGAGGCTGAGATAGACGGGGAGATATGGTGCGCAGGTAGGGAGAATATGGCGGGAAGGGACACAGTAGCTCAAGCTGTGGACCCGGAACTAGAACAGACTACACCAAATGTCCTTCTGCTGGCTTCTTCATACGTTCACATGCTCAAGGGTAATGGGGCCAACAGTATAAAGTGACACCCTAGATGCCTATTTGCAAGTATATATGTAGTTACTTACCCTTGCTATCTTCTGTGGCAGCCAGCCAACTGGGCACAGACAGCAAGCTGGAGGAGACTTCTTTAGCCTCATTGCTGGGGAACCCATGGGACTCCAGGTGAGACTTCCCCACCTCCAGATATTCATCCAGAAGACCCAGACCCTCCTCAGCCAGCAACAAAGGCTGGTCGAAGGTCACCGGGTCCTCCAGTGTCATCTTTGAGCAGAAAAAGTTTGACATCTTCCAATTTTAAGGATTCTTCTAGGAATAGGAAAATGGTCAAGTCGAGAGTTTCTTTGCTGTCGACTACAGCAATGCTGTGGACTGCCTTTAGGAACCTGCATTAGAACAAAAGAAAAAAATATAAGTCCACTACCCAACACTAATATGAACTTTAGTTTAAACTCTAACCTATTATTCTCATAAATGTGCCCGAGATTAATCTTAATTATAATCATTTCTATTTCACGATGATCGTGAAGCCTACTGAAAGCACCTCCACGTTTGCCAGTTTTTATCAACACCACAAATTTTGGGACACAAAAGGAAGCCATTAAGCAATGCATGCCCATATATAGTCATAACTGGTGCAGCTTGGCGGTGACTCAACCCCACCCACAAGCACTGCAGTGAATAATACTCCAACACTAACTGCAGCCATGTCGCAACATCCTGCATACTACACACCCCAAAAAAAAAAAAGCTACGGCAGCAGCCATATTATCCTGCCACGTTGTAGCCACACAGAACAACTCTCAGGCTTTTTACAGGCAACCCACAGCGTCCCCCTCCGCCTACATGCAGCAATTCCGGCTACAATTTTCCGTTCTACGTTAGACACACCATAATGATGGAACGAAACTGTTTTAGACGCTACTATAATATTAAAAACACATTCTAAAACATATTTAAGTGTCCCAATAATGACCCAACACCTAATTGTTTTATTTAATTGTTTAACCAGGTATAGAATTTCATGTACATACTGGTCTTATTCACGTCTGAATAAACTGAAGTATTTAATACAGAAAGTATTTCAGAGTACTCATTCGGTGATAAACAGCTTCCTAAGATACGCGATAAAAAAAAACCGTTTCCTATGTAAATTCAGTCATCTCTCAAATTTAGTAAGACACTACTATCCAGTTTCCATCAGTATACTCCCATATAAGCAGCACTGCCTTCCTTTCCAAATCAAAACCTAAATAAGCACATTAACTACTACATATCGCACAATAAACATATCTATGCAGTTATATCACTGATCTACTGAACAAGTGCACTTACGCCATGGTTGGAGAAAAATGCTGCAAGTGCCGCACTGCTGTTTTGAGCGCCGCTGCTGGAGCTGCCGCTGCAACCGTTATACCGCCATCGCGCTGGCCACTGCCAAAACTTCGCGAATACACCACTGCACTAGCCAACTAGCACGCATTTGTTACCAAGGTAAAATGACAGTTGAAATATGCGCGCGCGTCAATTTATATCACATAGGCGGATCTGTACAGTATCCTTCCGCCAAATCCCTCCGCCAACTGTAAAGTCCATAGTCACGAAAGCCACGTGACTTGTCAGCTAACCCTGTCAGACAGAGAATACGACGAGATATATATTATGCAAATTGAGACGTAGGAGTGATTAGGTTTCAGCGTGGGGGGAGGGACGACGATTATTTCGTTATTATTTATTTAAAAGTTTCTCCAGGAAAAGCACACTGAGCAAACGAATTGCTTGTCTACCTGTGCGTCCTTGGGGAGAGGATTTTGGGGATGGGAGCATACCTCTCAACTGTACCACATTACGAGGAACGTTCCTCATTTTACTTCAGAAAAGCTCCCTGTTCCACATTGTGAAGACTTGTTCCACATTCAAAGTCAACATTTTACAGCAAAAATCCATAGTAAATGATGCAAAAAATATATTATTCAATTAATAACAGACTTTCTGAACATAAAGACAACATTTTAACAGTGTTTTGAGCTTCTTAGGTAAAGATTTGATTAAGTGTTCATATTTTGCTCATTTGTTCCACATTTGGGGGACAAAAGGTTGAGAGGTATGGATGGGAGTAACAACATACATGCATTTCATAACAAAGACAAGAATACATAATTGAAGAATACTTAAGCAATATACCACAAGAGGGTGTTGGTGATGCCAGGGTTTACCCACGGCCTGGGGTGTTGTTTGGCCACGAGGTGAAGCCAAGTGGCCAAAACACCCCAGGGTGTGAGTAAATCCTGGCATCACCAACATTCTCGAGTGGCATATTGCGATTATACAATGGATGTCTGTATATTTTGTGTGTGAAAAAGTAAGAAAAAATAAGTTGGTTTAGAGGTTTTATTAATTTTTATTAGATTTGTTACCCGTAGAAAAATAGTGCTTTGTTGGTAGGTATGCACATGTGCAGTGGTGTCAGCAAGGGCGAGGAGATACCCTGAACATACCTCTCAACCTTTTGTTACTGAAATGAGGGACATGGACACTTTTGAACACTCAAAATGAGGGACACAGACCCTCAGAATGAGGGACACAGCCTCAAACATGGAGACTTAAGCTCAGAACACTGTGAAAACCATAGTGTTTACTTGTACAAAGTTTATTTTGAATTTAGTATTTTAGAATGTTAAATGTTTCTGCTTTAAAGTCTGAATTTACAGCACATTCATTGTGTGGGCAGCACATTTTCCATGAGGGACAGAGCAATTGTAAGGGGCAAAATGAGGGATGTCCCTCATTATGAGAGGTATGACCCTGAATGGTTACAGTTTGGGGAAAAAACAGAGGCTCGAGGAAACCGCGGGTCCGGAGTCCAGCAATGTAAGGTATAGTGCATATTTAAACAGAGCAAAAATGAAGAGAGGTAATTTTCTTGTGGGATGTTTTTTACAGTGTTGCTGACAAACTGAGAAAGAGCAGGGTTCTGAAAGTGAAATGGAGAGAGAGAGAGCCCGGGGAAAGACTAACATGTTTTTTTTTTTTTTCGAAAGCCAGAAAAGAAAAAAAAATAATTTTCCCGTGATTGGAGGTTTTTTTTTTTTTAATTCATTGCTGAATTACACTTTTGAAACTTGCGGGAATTTTGATATGGTTTACTGGGACTGCAACATCACAGCTTTGTGGAGGTTTTGCCCTGTGACTGTCGGTGTTTTTGCCGGTTTTGTGTTTGTGATGGTCGCATTGATTTCAGGGGGGTCCTTGATGTGGCTTATTGGTGGCTGGCACCTCTTCCCGTGGGGTGATTGTAGCTTTTACAATGGGAGAGGAGTGCCAGGTAGCCAATGACATTACATGATTTGTGCTTTATTTTAATGCCCATCATGTAATACATATTTACCCTCTTCTTGGCTGAGGCTGTGCCTCATGAGCAAACCACACCACTCGTGGGTAAATCCTGCCATCACCCACATCATATTTATTTTATTTATTGAAAATGTTTCACCAGGAGAGGCACACTGAGCAACAAGATGCTCGTCTCACAGGGCGACCTTGGGTGGCGGGGTACATGGGAGGAGGGTATACATAAATCAAACAAAAGGTTGAACTTGGAGTCAAGCAATTCAAACAACTGATTACATAGTTAAGTGTGGCTTTACAAACTTGTTACATAAGGAGACACTACATTTATGTGACACAAGGAGGGTGGCATAACATACTTGATTACACATCTAGAACTATACCTACTCACATAAGTGCCTATTATCTAGAGATTAATTTGAAGTAAAATGCACCAAGTTGGCAAAGAGAAATGGAAGCCTGAGCTTGGGGCCAGGGAGGGGCGACAGGTCTGGGTGGTATACACAGGGAAAGATGAGAGGGTTGACCTAGGGAAGACGTTGACAGGGAATAAGAAGTGAGAATAGCAGAAGTGTCATGAAAGGGTAAGTGCATGGGTTGTTTGGGTCAATTTATAAGCCAGTCATTTGGGCGAAGGCCAAGCCGCCGGTCAGGCGCGTAAGGTGAGGAGGGGATCGAGGGGGGGAGAGAATCATATTGTGGTATAATGCTTAAATCAAGTACAGGACTTATGGCAGACTGGATGGACCCAACAGTCCTTATCTGCTGACAATTTCTATGTTTCTAAATGTATAAAAAGTGCTTACAAACTGTCTAATACAAGCAAGGGAATGCCAAATCGTAACACTAGATTTAAGCAATCTACCACAACAGGGTGTGGGTTATGCTAGGATTTACAACACCTGGTGTGTTGTTTGGTCACAAGGCCGATAGGCCGAGTGAGCAAAACACACCAGGCGTTATAAATCCTAGCATGACCCGCACCCTGGATTGTTAG
Organism: Neoceratodus forsteri; assembly: GCA_016271365.2. NCBI lineage: Eukaryota > Metazoa > Chordata > Ceratodontiformes > Ceratodontidae > Neoceratodus > Neoceratodus forsteri. The sequence continues at coordinate 310,046,712 of CM057450.1, forward strand.
ATTGCTATTATACAATGTCTCCTTGTATTTTTTTTGTAATAAAAAATAAGAAAAAATAATTATTTTTTTGTAGTTTATATTTTGTGTAATTTTATTCTTACGCCACAAAATGTAGTTCCTTGTTGCTAAGATACACTCCCCGCCAAACTGAGACATATGTTGACAGGAATGTTATTTATATAATGGCCCAGATATTCAGACTGCGCTGGGCAGTGGCGCAAGCCTGGGTGCAATTGGGATGCGCCAGGGCCAGGATCAGCTGATATTCAATAGTGATGTGCCATGGCGCAGTACTGTTGAATATGGCAAGGTCGGCGCACATACTGTGCCGGCGCAAGCCACAAATAGGGAGCATGGGGATGCGCCAGCACAAGTTTAGTTTAGTTAGTTTTTGTTGTCCGGGTAAATGCACTAGACAAATCCTGCCTATTTTCAGGCACGACCCGGGGGAAGGGGATACAGATGAATGCCAACTGACCTTGAACCAGATTAAGCTGTTGGTGGTATTTTTAGTGAACGAGGGAAATTTTGGCCAAGACACCGGGGAAATTCCCCTACTCTGTGTGGGGGCGCTGTTGGACCATGGATTTGTTTGTGGGACCCAGTCATTCTGCTGGTGTACCTGCAGGAGAGCAGCGCTCCTCTGCAGCAGGTCCAGCTTTGGAGCCTGAAGTACTGAGGACGTCTGACCGTTTTGTTAATATGCTTGTGGATCTTGCTGTACCAGATGAATCTTTACCTGCTCAGTCTGCCTCTGCATCGTCAGATTTTTTCCTGCGGATGAACTTTGGTTGAAGTCCCTCTTTGCTGCACATCGGGACCAGGTACTTGCTGTTGTTGATGCCGTTAGCTCTTTTGAGTCGGCCTCTTCTGGGACATGCATCCTAGACCGTGTGTTTCACCTCCTAATGCGCAGACTGTCTTGCCTGTTTTGCCTCCTCCCGCTCTGTTGCCTTGTTCTAGCCCACTACCTGTCTCTTTAGAGGCCTCCCTGCGGAGTGCGGGTTGGAAACCAGGCATTTCAGGGCATTGGATACCTGACCCTGCCCATAGCCCGATACCTGGTTGTGGAGGGCAACAGTCCCCCTTGATAGATATGCCTCCGCCTTTGCCTGGTAGCCCGGATTTGGATTTGCATGCTGAGGATGTTCAGCATCCTGCATTGGATACTACTCTGCTGACTACAGTTCCTTCTTTGCCTCCCTCCTCTTCGGGTGATGAAGGCCCTAGCTCTAGGGGACCCGCGTGGGGTGATAGAATGGACATGGATGTCCCGCTCCCTGACCCTCCTGCAGGCCCTTCTCCTGACCCTGGGGACAAGGTTAAATCTACTTGGGAAGAATTTTGTAGAAGGGATACGTTTAGGAACTCCCCCCTCCTCTTCAACGACAGAATGCGGTCCGCCTTCAGTATATTGGAGGTCTTGATGTAGCTCCAGACCGTCTTTATGTGGGAAAGTCACTTTTGAAAGGATCTCTGTTTTTTTTTACAAATGAAATATTTGCATTGATTCATGTATCAGGTTCTTCCTTACATGACGTTATTTTCAAAGCCCTAGAGAATTAGATCGATTCTGGACAAAGTATGATACTCTTAAATACACTGAGTTGTGGCTACCATTTTGGGCTATCCCACTTACTAGACCTTCTATTAAAACTGTCACCATTTTGTTTAAAATGAGAATGTAGCAGCTAGTGATATTACGCATTGGTTAGCTAAATGCTGTGCTGTCTTGGGGCCAGCCTATATTTGACTCTGAACACTTGTGGACTGGTGGTTGGCGTTATAGGGTGCGACTTAGAAATACGAATGTGGGTCCCATACACTTACCTAATAGTTTGTTTTTAGGTAGGGAACGGGGGCATTGCTTCTATGTGGGGCAGCCTCATACCTGTTTTAAATGTGACTCCCCTTCCCATCTCAGTGCAGCCTGTGATAGACTACGATGTTCCCTTTGTTTATCTACTGGCCATGCTAGTGCAGATTGTAATTCTGAACTAAAGTGTAACCTGTGTGAAGAACTAGGTCATGGTTTTAGAGCCTGTCCTTGGGCTTCCCATAACAGGGAAGATAGCCCGGATCAGGATGTGATCCTTCTTAATGCCCAGAAAAAGGATATTGCTAGGGCGAAGTCCCTTTCTTCGCATGTTAAGGTAGTCACTGGTCCCCCTTTATGCCCCGATATTGCGGTGCCTGCTCCCCAGTCAGTGGTTTCAATATCTGAACCTTCCTCTGAGCCTCCTTTACAGGAAGTTCCACGACCGGTTGTACAGGACCCTTCCTCTATGCCCCTTCCCCTCTTTCTGTTGTTTCTCCGGTTCCTGCTGAACCTGTGCCTGTCCCTGACAAACCTCTGGATATTATTATTATGCCCCCTCCTGAGCCTAGTGTTCAGACAAAGAAACGGGCTCAAAAACAGACTACAGGTAGGGCCAGATTGGCTAAAGCGTCTTCTCCTGGTGGCTCTGTTCCCTTAAGTAATAAATTTGAGGTCCTGTCCAGTCACTCCAGTCTTCGATACGGAAGCTGATTCTGACACCTCCTCACAACCTATGGTATCCTCTGATTCTGAGAATGATAAATCTATGGAGTTGTTTGCGGATGCCTCGACCGCGGGGTCGGGGGTGAGACTCGGAGAAATACTAGAAAGGGAAGGGTTACTTGATGTTTACTTATTTTTATTTCGACCCTTTATCTGATTCTCTTTCATGGCCATGGCATTTCGTCTCACTGTAGCCACCCTCAATGTGAACAGTGTGAAAAATGCTCGTAGGCGCTTGATTACTTTTCAGCTTTTGAGTGACTTGGTGTGTGATATTTGCCTTATTCAGGATACCCGCCTCAATACCCTTCCTTTGGTTAATATGGCCAAAAAGCTTTGGCGATGGGGTCCTTCTTTTTTTTCTTTAGAATTAGACACATGTAGTGGTGTTGGGGTGCTGTTTAGGGGTGATGGATTTCATGTTACCAAGTTGGTTGAACTGCTTATGGGACGGGCCTTAATATTGGATTTTACTTATTTACATTACACTTGGAGATTAATTGTGATTTATGCACCAGTTACGAAGAAAGGTCGAGTGGATCTCTTTTGTGAGGTGCAGCCTTTTTTGTTCACGTCACGCTCTGTCATATGGGGTGGTGACTTTAATTGTGTAGTGCATAAATCAGGTCGGGGGGCCCGGACTGATAAGGATTTCTGTGATACACATTGTCTCAATCACATTATTGTCTAGTGTCATTTACAGGATGTTTATAGGGTTTGTCATCCTACTGGTGGACGTACTTTTTTTAAGGGCTCCTTATCCACTAGGATTGATTTTCTTTTTGTCTCTGCAGCTTTGAGGGTGATTAAAGCTCAAACCATTCCAGTGGAGATTTCAGACCATAATGTGGTAACTGCCACGTTAGGGGTAGGCCCTCATGCTAAACTGGGGCAGGGATATTGGAAACTGAATTTTTTACTGCTACTTGATGACAGGTTTTTGGCCCAAGTTCATGATTTGTTGAAAGCTCGTCTGTAACTATCTGGACTTTCTGAGGATTTGTTAGATTGGTGGCTACTCACTAAATCTGAAATCTCTACTTTGGCTAGGAGGATATCTAAATATGCTGCAGTGACTAAATATAAGAGATATTTGTCTTTATGTATGCAGTTGGAAACTTTATATTCAGCTATACACTCACAAGGCTTATCTTTGACAGCACAGGTACAGAATGTAAAAAAAGAAATGGCTGCACTACAGTATACTAGAGCTACTTCCCTGTTACATGAACATAGGGTTTGTTCTGCTAATAAATCTGCTTTGGGGGATGTTTTGGATTGTAGTCATTCTGCGGATCGCCTTCTGACTGAAGTTGTGGATACTGCTGGTACTAGTTACACTGCATTTCCGGATATCTTGCGAGCAGTCTCCTCGCATTTTTCAGACTTATATGCAGCATCTCCAATGGATAGCGCTGGTGTAGAACAATTCCTTTCCTCTCTCCATATTGCCCCTTGTTCTGATATACTATTACGGGCTTTAGTTGCTCCGATTAGTGTTGATGAGGTTAAAAGGGAAATTTCCTGTTTACGGAATAACACGGTGCCTGGTATTGATGGCTTGCCTGCAGAATGTTATAAAACCTGTAGTCCCTTGGTTTGTGATGTGCTCACAGTAGAGTTTAATTGGGTTTTGCAACATCACACTCTAGATTTCCATTTTTGTAATTCAGTTCAGGTTTTGTTATATAAGAAAGGTGATAGAACTTTACTTTCCAATTGGAGGCCTTTAAGTCTCCTTAATACGGATTTTAAAATTTTAATGAAAATATTGAATACCAGATTGTTGTCCATAGCTCCGCACTTGATTTCCCTACACCAATCCTGTTCAGTACCGGGCAGATCTATCTATAATCTCCTTTTGCTTCGGGAACTAATAGAGCTTGGTAAAGTTGATGTTAAAGGGTTTTCTTATGTCCATGGATCAACAAAGGGCCTTTGATCAGGTCCCGCATAGTTATTTGTTTCAGGTTTTACGAACATGTGGAGTTCCTGATCGCTTTTTTAACCTGGATTGCTTTGCTTTATAGTCATGCTTATGCTATGCCCTTGGTAAATGGTTATTTGGGTTCCTATATCCCTATTTGTCGACGGGTGAGACAAGGCTGTCCTCTGAGTCCATTGCTTTATGTTTTTAGTTTGGATCCGCTTTTACGTACAATTGCCCAAGATGTGTGGATTCTTGGAATTGCTTCCCCTCATAGTACCCTTGAGGCCAACATTCGGCTTATGCTGATGATGTCTGTGTCTTTGTTGCTGATTTGACCTCTGGAGATAAGGTATTACATAATTTTTCGGATGTTGCAGGTTCCTCCTTTAATAAATCTAAGAGTTTTTTTTATCCTCTGCATACTGCCATTCCTGAGGTTACGGAGTTGCAAGTTGTTCCTGTTGTACTGGGCCCGGTCCGAATTTTAGGTATTCATTTTGGTAAAGGTGATAATGCGTTACTTAACTGGTCAGCTAAAATTGAGGCAGTTCAGTCCAGAATCAGATTATGGAAGTCTTGGCAACAAACTAAACAGAAAAAGGTTATCATTACTAAATCTTTAATTCTCCCTCAATTTTATACCTTAGTGCGATATACCCCATTCCTTCTGGTTTGGAAGCCACTTTATTGGGTCTTTTTTTTTTTCAAATTATTTGGGGGAGTCACCTAAATCACATTAAAAGAGATGTGTTGTATCTTCCTATTGCACAGGGTGGTTTGAATTGTGTGAATCCGATTACTTTTTACTATAGTATTTTTTTTCATTGGAATTTACTAAACTTTAGTCGTCCACACTCTGTGTTATGGGTGATTTATGCGTATGGTTGGTTACCTAAATTGTCCTCAGAGTGGCCAGGTTTGAGCCAGAAAAATGTACACACTTCTAGTTACCCGATTTATGTCAGACCTGTAATATCGAAACTTAATAGATGGAAGTTACTTCCGGCCTATGTGTATTACAAATCGCGCAAATATATTTATGATGTCCTACAATCTAAAGCACATTCCATAGTCCTCGTTTTTAAGGATGTACCGGATGGTCATGTTGATAACCTCCTTAAAAGTTTGGTAGATAAACGGATTCCACCTAGATTATGGGATGTTTTATGGCTTAGTTGTCATGGGCGACTCAGTGTTAGTGGGAATTTAAAGCATAAAATGGTCACTGAACGCATTTTGTCCGAGGGATACTTGCATTAATCAGGAGGAAACAATGTCCAATTTTTTTGTTTCCTGCCCTTTGTGCAAGAATTCTGGATGACCCTTTCTGCCGTTGGAGCCAGCCTTTCTGGCGGGCTGTTACATATCTGGAAGTTGTGGAGGTTTTGCTACATTCTGCTTTGTTGGATGCGGTGTAGTACGGTGCTGTTCGCTATGTTCAAGTTTCATTTATGGCATGCCAGATGTCACCTTACTCTACAACAGTTATACCACTCACCACTTGAAGTTCTTCAACATGTTGAACATGATTTGTTGTTACAATGTGATTCTGAACACAAATGTTTGTCCAAAAATGTATGGCTTATGAGGTGGAAAGAGGTTCCTTTTTTGAAAGACAAAATAGATTGAATCATTATGCTGTCAGAGAATTGAGTATTGCTGATATTCTCTTTGTTATGTTTTTTCTTATTTTCCATGAATTTTATTACTGTTTTTCTGATTTATTGTTCTGTTTATTAATAAAAACCTTCCCCTACTCTTTTCGATAAGTGCCATGGGATCTTTAACATCCACCTAAACTACCACCAATCCAGGCAGATGGGACCTCGGTTTAACTTCTCATCCGAAAGATGGCACCTTAGAAGTGCAGCACCCCTCTTATGCTGCACTACAGTGTTAGTATTGGGATATCAACCCAAGTGCCAGATGTGGGAATTGAACCCATAACCCTCTGATCCCCTGGCCTCAGAGGCGAGTGTGCTACCTACTGAGCCACTGACACTGGTGACACACAAGTGCAGTTGCGCTAGGCGCATCACCTGCGATATTCAGCAGGGGGCATGCAAATGAGGCCATAAAATATGCAAGGTGCAAATGGGGCCATTTGCATGTCATTATGGCCCCATTAGCATGCCTTGCGCAGGGCAGACCAGCAACTTGCATCTGGCACCCTGCACAGCATGACGTATGCAGTGGGGATCCCAGGGCAGCCCCGCCCCGTAGCCGTGAGTGCAGTACATGTCAAACACAGATATCCCTGGTAGTCTAGTGGCCCCAGTACCCGATTCCAGATATGTATATATGACATCCCTGGTGGTCTAGTGGTCCCCCTCCCCCGATTCCCGAGATATGTAAGGACCATCGCGGTGGTTTAGTGGTCCCCGCCTGTTGCCACGATCGCGGTACAGCTCCCCAAAGAATTCCATGGTGATCCAGTGGCACCCCTCCCATCCCACCAGACCCCTTGCCCACCCGCTCCCCGTCATCAACGGGCGACTGCAACATACCCGCATACCGCCCAGCCGCTCCCCGAATGACAGGTACAGTATGGGCTGTAATCCCATTGGTCCCCAGTGTGGACCAATGTGCTTGCAGGGCATACTGTACTAGACAGTCCCGAATATGTGAATGGCATTCACATATTTGGGACTGTATGCTCTGCAAGACCATTGGTCCACACTGGGGACCAATGGGCTTATAGCCCATACTGTACCTGTCATTTGGTGGGTGGTATGCGGGCGGATTGCAGCCACCCGCCGGTGACGAGGGAGGGAGGGAGCGGGTGGCAAGGGGTTCGTGTGGTGGGAGGTGGGGTGCCACTGGATCACCATGGAATTTTTGGGAGCTTGTACCTGCGACATGGCAGGTAATGGGCGGGGGTTCCACTAGATCACCAGGGACAGTCTTTTACAGTTCTCGTGGGATCAGGTAGGAGGGGGACCACTTGACCACCAGGGTTGGTCATTGATACACATCTTGGGAATCGGGTGGAGGGGGGGACAACCAGGACCACCAGGCCTATGGGTGCTTGCTGACGGTGTGCTGGTGAGGTGGCCACCATCTGGCGGCTGCTGTGTTGCACCATGCAATACAGCAGCCCGCCTGTGGGTGGCCGGGATTCGGTCCCTCTTTTCCGGGGCTCAACTTTAAACCCCCTATGCGGTACACTGCAGGGTTGCACCAGCATATGTACCACACATCCCGGGTTGAATATTGGGATGTGCTGCATTTGCATGCACGCCTCCTGCATCTGCACCGCGTCGCATCGGGATTTGCGCTGCGCCTGGCAGCCCTTTCAATATCCCACCGGGGCACAATGTGGCGCAACCCCCTTGAATATCCGGGTATATATATATATATATATATATATATAACTTGAGATAAGGGATAATATATGGTATGTATGCATGCATGCATGTCCTGGAAGCACTGGGAGAGTGAAGTGGAGAGAGAGAGAGATTGGTTGGCAGTGGCATTTACTGTTGTAATCACGGGGTGCTGAATCAGGAGCTGATTTTTTTTTTTTTTTTTTTTTTTTTTATTAATTATTGTGGACAGAGCAGTGGTTGGCTTTAGTTTCTTTGCTTTTTTTAATAGACAGTCTCGCAGCTCTCAAGGGACTGCTCCTGTCATATGTTCAGCAAGCTTGGTGAAAGTGGTGGTATTTCGTTATGTACTTCCGTGTTTGGTGTGGCTTTACTGGTTTCGGCTTTACTTTTGGTTATGTTGTTGGGAGGATGTCATCGTTTCGTTGGGTTATTTATTTATTTTTTAATCAGCCTTCGTTGACCTCTCCAAAGCCTTCGACCTGGTCAATCATGCGCTCCTCCTCTCCAAATTGCATCACCTTGGCTGCTCTCCGGAGGTCACCACCTGGTTTGGAAGCTACCTTACAGGGTGCTCCCAGTTTGAGTGCATTGTCCCAGCCCGCTCGCCACCCTGCCTGCCTGTCTCTACCGGGGTCTCACAAGGCTCTATCCTGGGACCCCCTCCTTTTCTCCTTATTCATTAACTCCCTTCCATTGGATAGTCTCAGCTGTCACTCAATCCTTTATGCCAATGACCTCGTGCTCTTCTCCAGCAGAAAGTCTTCTCCCCTCATCTATGCAGTCCTCTCACAAAACTACACCACAGCCCACAACTGGTTCTCTGACAACCTTCTTCTGGTCAATGCCAAAAAAACCAAAACAATGTTGTTCGGATCTAAGCCCTTTCTAATGAAATGCAAATCTAACTCACCCCTAATCATCATGTCCCCGATGGCCATGCCCTAGAGGACGTCAAACATTTGAAATATCTAGGAGTTGTGCTTGACCCCTTCCTTTCCTTTACAGAGCACATAAACTCCCTGGTTCTAAGATTTCACCAAAAACTAGGGGCTGCCTACAGATACTGGCAATACCTCACCCCTGAGGCCCACCATGCCATCATCCAGGGAAACCTGCTACCTGTCCTGGACAACTGCTCTCCCATCTACTCCAGGACCTCCACATCCACCATGGTAAAACTATCAGTAGCATACAACAGTGCCTGCCACTTCTCCCTGCTGGCCCCTTTCTCCACACACCACTGTACCCTCTACACTACACTGGGATGGCTCCCACTACAAGCCCACTTTGACCTTGCACTGTACAGTCTTATTGATTCTGCCACCCGTATTAGCCAGAAATTCCCTCTTGCTCCTCTTCTCACCATCCAAACCTCACACTGCTGCCTACGCTTCTCCAGTATCTCCTCCCTGAAAATCCCCAGGGTAGCCACGGACATGGGCGCTAGAGCCCTGTCTGTAGCAGCCCCCACACTATGGAACAAGCTGCCCACTGAACTGCGCACCATAAACACTCACCGCCAGTTCAAGACTCGCCTCAAAGACTGTGCCTTGTTGGCATCCACCTGCCACTGCTTTAAGGACTAGCCCCCCCCCCCCATAGGTTCCAGGGGTAGGGCCAAAAAGGTTCTCTTATTTACTGAAACTGTACCACTATATGCCTTACTTTGTTTTATTTTTTGTCCCTCAACTATTGCCAAATGTAACAACTGTGACCTTTCACTATGTATTACCTACTCTTGTTATTCTGCTGTTTCTACTCTGTGCCACCTTACGTGGCCTGGGTCATGCCTGAAAATGGTCCCTGGGATCAGTGCACCTACCCAGTTAACAAAATCATAAGTAAAGAAATCATGAATAATAATCTTTCATTTACAAAATACAGCACATGTTAAGTATGGTGGGGAGAGAATGGGAAACTGAGTATAGTGGAGAACGAGATATGAGCATGTTCAGTGCCTACTTGTGACGAGGAGAGATTTTTTTTTTAAAAAAAAGTAGGTTTTTCAGTTTGTGAAATACTTTTGCAGAGTGTTGTGGTATCTGGTCTGGAAAATTTGTGTATTCCACGTGTGTGAGAAACATTGATAACATTTTTAGACCCGACGTGGGTTGGTAGTGGCTAGTTCCCATATGCGTAAGGGACCTAGCAGCATCCTCGTGTCACATGACCCTGATGTTATGTGCTGGCAGATGTCACCTATTCCAAACGGCACTTGGTGGCAAAGGTGAGCGGCTACAAAGGCTGGTAATGGATAGTAAAGTGAGCAACGGCAAATTATACTGTAAGGACTTTAGTTTTTTATGCTTTTGTTTCCCTTCATGGCTGAGGATTGTGTGCGCAGGTTTTTGGTATTTTAATCTTATGTGTTTTCCTAGTAAAATCTTTTGAGTAATACTGCCATCCAGGACATGGTTATATATCACATAAAACTTTATTTATTTAAATTGTTTATCCAAGTGAACTATGATCCTGCGTGATTAACTGTGTACCCTATAGTTTCTACTCAAATATTCTTCAGATACTTGTGGATGAAAGACTCTATACACATTTTTAAATGGTATTGGATTATTTAATGTTTTCCTGCAAAATAAAATACTGTATGTAATTTGTTTTTTGTTAAGCAGGTAAGTGTACTAGACAAGTTAATACCTATTTTCTGGCATGGCCTGGGATTAATATTAAGTTTGGATTAGGTGTTCTCGGCTTGTCTGTAGGCTAGGTGGAAATGTTGTTAGGCAAGTATGTACTACAGTTTCACTAACTCAACAGATGAGATTGCTGTTGCCGATTCACCATGGGGTCTATGCATGACCAGGTGGGAATTATGCGCTGAAGGTGCGTATTCCGCCTGCATAGCTCCACACTTGCAGACTGGTGTGCACCGGCTAGTATTCACCAATGGCTGCCACCTGTCTGTGGGCCGCTCCCCTGGTACACAGGGTGGAGTCGTGCACGTGGACCCAGCTGGGCATCCAATAGGATACCCTGTCCTGGGTCCCACAGTGGGTTACTTGCATGGGGTGTGGCAGTAGCCCCTGTGGGCACCTGGATCTCTCACGACTGCATACAGTCCCCTGAGCTGAGCATCACGGGCACTGCGGCCCCACAGCCGTTGATCCCCTTCCAACATATGGCTGACTTGTCCCATATGGCTGAGGGTACCCTCTGCCCCAATACAGTGCCGCCCTGTCGCTGATCCTGCCAATCACCCCAACCCCACCACAACGCTGTTCAGCCCCAATCCCGGTACTGCATTGCCCTTATCTCCCCTCCCCTCCCCTCCACGTGTCAGGCCCCAGTGCAGTGCAATACCCCTGCACCTCCCCCTCACGGTCTGTGGCGAAGCTCCCCCCACACACACACACACACAGCGGTGCGGCCATTCTGGGGCAGTGCCCAGTACTGCACCCCCAGCCCAGTCCTGAAGGCCCCACCTCATCATTAGTGGTCATTAGTCCCCCCAACCCCAGTGGCACAGACGCCTCCCTCATACCCGCCCGTCGGTGCCGCTGCCCAGACGGCCAGCAGCATGGCCCTCCACACACCTCCTCAGCCGCTGGCTGTCCATATTCTGCTGGGAGCTCTCCCCTATAAATAGGCAGTATGCTCCCCGCAGCAGTCAGACGGCTGGTGGCATGAGTAGGGCTGTGCCGCTAGCCAATCCTGGCAGTGACACCAGTGGGAAGGTACGGGGCAGGGGGGTTGTCAGTGCTGCGGAGACCCACTGACCACCAATATGAGGCGAGGGTTACCAGGGTGGGTCTTAGATATGTTGGTTGGGGCACCTGTGTGCGCCGGGGGGGGGTTAGTGCACATCACCAATTCAGGGGCAGCCCTGTTTGTTAGGAGGGCATGCACTGCAAAGGACCGGCCTGACACTTTTGGAGGATGGTGGCATCAGTGGGGCTATGTATCCTGCCAACAGGGGGCCTAGCAGCCACATGTCAGAGGCTGGGGGATTGGGCCATGCATTGTGGTCGGGCCACCAGGTTGTGGTGGGGCAGGGTGTGTCTCCTGCCATGGGGGGGCTTGGCCTCTGGCTTGGGCAAGTGGTCAGTCATGTTGGGGGTGTCCCTAAGCCCCACAGGGGCATGTGAGGTTTTACACTGTGTGTAGAGCTGGGCAAGTAGGGTGCTTGTGGCAGGGTCTCCCCTGGCATAAAAGGTATCCTCCTATGCTCCCTGGTGCACGGCACTGTGCCTCTGTGCATGCTGCATAGTGCTGGCATGCCCCCTGCCCACCCCTGGCATGTTGCTGTCCCTGTGGCCAGGGGATCAGGTGCATAGGGGCTGTGCACCCTGTTTCATGCATCTCGTGTGGGGGGGGCACAGTGGGTGTGGAGTGGCTGCGTGCCACAGATCCATGGCGCATAAGCACTCCGCCCATTCGTGCATAGGCCCCCATATTTGTGGATAGGTCTGGTGTCAGTTCAACTGAATAGGGCTTGGAGAAAATCGAAAAGGACTTAATAAAAATCACAGAGGAATTAACCAAGAAGCGATCTTGGACAGTGCTCCCCCACCCACACGTGATGTCCACAGTTACAACAAACAACTGGCTGTGGACAAACAAACGTGTTACATGTGTGAATAAAAAAGGTCAGGATTATGCAGTGCTAATCCCTGTACCGCTACCTCTTTTTATTAGTAGTTTTTTCTTTTTTCTTTTGTTGTCCCCATTTTCTCCCAGCATGGTGCGTGGAGGCGCACACGTCAGGTACCGGCTCAGACCCTTTCCGCTCCACCCCTGGCTATAACCGCCACCCCCTCCCACCTACACTTCCCACTGGACCTCCACCCGATGGGAGCGGAACTACAGGAGGGTGGGCAACCACCCAAGGAGGGGAGAGCTGCCTAGTGGCTGCTCAGTCCCGCCCATCCCACCAGCTCCCTGATGACCCAAGGTTGTTCCGAACCCAGGTCACCTGTGTAGCACGAGATAAGGTGTTCAGCACCACGCATGTACTGCTACCTCTAACCCGACTAGTGCCACCCTGACAGACATCCCAAAGAATGGCCCTGCAATGAATAGCGCAGGTGTGCTATTCGGAATTCACAAAACTGGCCATGTAAATGAGCCCATTGGGATAGCAAGGTGCTATCTGCTTGCCCATTATGGGCCCATTTACGTTGGTCGGGGCGGAGGTTAGTAACCCCCCCCATCGCTGGCTGAAGTATAAAAAAAAATAGTTTACCCTGGTGTCCAATGGTTCCTCCCCCCCAGCCACACCAAACTCCTCCCACGATCGCCACATGGAGTATAAATAAATTGGTTACCCTGGTGTCAAGTGGTCCCTCCCACCACCCATACCTGTTCCATAAATAATATTTCCCTGGTACCAGTGCACCCCCCCCCCCCCGATCAATCGGAGTATAAAAGAGTAAGATGTTAATCTGAGGAATGCCCTTGTAGCAAACCAACACTGGTAGGACTTAGCTGCCCGGCGCCAGGATCACATGGAAAACTTTCTAGCCAGCAGTCTGCCATGGGGGACTGCCCACCCCCGACGTCAGCCTCTGATGTCTGCCTAGCCTATAAAGGTGGGCGGTCCTCCCCCTCAGTTCTTTGCCACTGTCGACCAGCGCACGCCGGACCTTAGTGAACTCCGCAGCTTCAATCGACCGCCATTACTCACACTTGCCACACTTTTTTATTTTCCTTTTCTTTCAGTAGTAAACATCGAATTTTCAGTGTTTCAGCCTTCAGATTTATGTCTTCTCCACCAGCGTCATCTTCAGACCACTCCACTAAATGTGCCTGCGGCAAACACATTCCTGAAAAAGATGGTCACTCTGCATGCATTCTCTGTCTAGGACCCAATCACAACACTGAAGCCTACCAGTTTTGTCAGAAGTTTAACCAGGACACTCGACGACATCTTACAATTCCTGAGAGTCATCTTATCAAACAGAAGCTGGTTGCGATGGAAAAGGAGCTGCAGGTCAGGAGCTCTTTGGTCTTGCTGACACTATCTTCCGGGGGATTTCTTCCTCTTCACAATTCTGGGAAAAATCTGGTGGGACATGCAAACATAGAGACAAACACCAAGACCTGTCTGTTTCCTGCTTGTGGTCGCCACACAAACCTTTGACCGCCTTGGGGTCCCCTCCATGGGGGAGGCTCTGCCTGCCCTGTCAGCCCTATTCCTCCTCTGGCTACCGGTGGCACAGCTGCCCGCCCTCATAACTACTACTCGCGGCAGCTCTTCAGGGCAGGGGACTTCATCTCCAGCCCCTGAAGCTCAGCCCCTTTTGTTCCATGGGCTCTCATGCAGGAGGCTTGGCCAGTGTTGGTGCCTCTGGCATCGGTTCCTTGACCCCCCCCCCAACCAGGGCACTGTCTACATTGGTCTTCTCTATGGGACCGTATATCAGCCCTTCCAATCAGTGCCCGCAGCAGGCTACTGCCACCTCTGCTATTCTGGCATTGCCTCTGCCTTCACCTGGGCAGTTTCCATCCCCCAGGTGCCTGCTTCACCAGCCTTCCCTTCTCCTGGGCACTCTTGGCTGATGCTTGCTGGACTGCCACCGGCCCTGCCACTGCCTCAGCCTTTGGGTCTGACGCCTCCGTGGCCGACACCTGTGACATTCCCATGTCCGATACAAGTCTCTTAGCCAGCACCAGCTAGTCCCTCACCTGGGTAACCGCCACCATACCTGATGCCAGCTTATGCCTACCCACTGGTTTATAATTTTCCTTACCCGGTGGATTACAATGCTCTGTTTTCCGCATGGTGGGCCTTTATTCAGAAGCAGATCCCTGCTCCTCAGCCTGCCTCCAGTATCCCCCCAGTATCTTGAGGGGGGACCTCTAACCCAGGGCCAATCTGGTGCTGGCAGCCCCCAGACATCGGTGTCCTCAGGATCTCAACCCGATGTAGGTGCCAACTCTTGGAGGAGTGCTCGACACCTGAGCACGATCAGGAGGAGATGTATAAAGATGACTCTGATTGTGTGGAGTCTTCCTCTTCACCAGGAGAATCTACAGAGGCTGAGGAACCATCCAAAGTAGTTCCTAAATCATCCCCCCCCACAAAAGATCCATCGTTCAGGGACATCATGTGCCACATCCAGTCCATCATAGGCTTGGAGACGGAGGACCAGGATCCCAAGAGCTGCCACCTGGCTGCTTGCCTGTGGCAGCGGGATGCACTTCCTGTGGTGGTGTCACCCCTGTTGACTCTTTGACACCGCCAGGGCAGCTTGGAATCACCCATCCTCTATTCCTTCTTTGCCTAAGATGGTGGACAGGCTGTACCATGCCCCTGCAGGGAAGCCCTTTCTGGGAGCCCGACTCGGTAGTCATTAATGCAGCACATGACCATGCTAAAATACCCAAACACCTTAGTGCCCTTCCCCAGATACGGAGTCCAGGCAGCTGGACCACTTGGGTAAATGCATTTTTGCACCCACCACCATGGCTTTCCAGGCCATTAGTAACCTGGTCCACATGGTTTGAAAGTAGAATGTCCTCTGGGACCAGGTCAGGGACCTCGTGCAGGTGTTTTGGGAGGACCACTCTAAGACCAAGCTCGCCCAGCTTCTTGGGTCAGGTTCTGACGTTGGCAGTCGAGATTTCAAGGCTGTCTGTGATGTTGTGGACTCCTTGGGCAGGGGAGCAGCAGCTGGTGTCTGCCTGTGGTGCCATTCCTGGCTCTGGGGTTCTGGTTTTGCCGTGGATGTGCAGTTCAGCATCTTGGATGCCCATTTTTGGGGTTCTGTCCTCTTCAGTGGAGATGTCCAGAACATGATCTCCACCCTTCAGGAGTGGGGCATTCTCTCCAGATGGTTCACTCAGTGTACCACACTCAATCTCAGGCTGGTCAGCGCCCTTCCTTTCACCATCCCGCTTGCAAACACTCTTGCCAGCCAGCCAGAAGTCACAGCAAGCGCAAGGTAGTGTTGGTCCCTTCTGCCTCCAGGGTCCCTCGAGCACCCACGGCAGCCCTCCAGGCATCCGCCCCCACCTCCTGACTCCTTACCTGACCCCCCCCAGCCGAGATTCTGGGGGAGGCTGTCGGGGGTCAGTTCTCCCTCTACCTCGGCGAGTGAAGACACATAACCATGGACAGGTGGTTGCTTCGGATCATTGAACACTGCCACATACTAACATTTCTAGAATGGCCTCTATAATATCTTATGGTAGTTTCCTCCTATCTTCCAGCTGACCTGCCTCTTGTCTGGGAGGAAATTCAGGCTCTTCTGCAAAAAGGAGCCATAGAGCCCATCCCTCCAGTTTAGTAAGGATAGGGGCTTTACTCCCACTTCTTCCTGGTCCCCAAAAAGATTGGGGACCTACGGACCCTCCTGGATCTGAGCCATCTGAATTTGTATAAAGAGTACAAACATTTCTGGATGGTCACCCTTCAAAGTTTGTTGCCCCTTTTGCACCAGGGGGATTGGCTCTGCTCTCTGGACATGCGGGATGCCTACTTACATATCCAAGTCTCTTTCCTGCCCAGCGTCGCTTCCTCCGCTCCCATTTTCACGGTCCCCATTTTTCAGTTCCAGGCCCTCCCTTTTGGCCTTTCTTCAGCCCCCAGGGTCTTTACCAAGTGCCTGGCAGTGGTGGCTGCCCCGAGGAGGCAGGGCTTCTTCGTGTTCCCCTACCTGAACCACTGGCTTCTAGCAGCCCCCTCCAGGAATTGTCTGCTCCAAATATTGGAATGCACCTTTTGGCTGTTTCAGGCCTTGAGGAGAACCATCAGCTGGCTGAAATCCTGCCTCTCTCCATGCCGGCACCTCCAGTACATGGGGCAGTTCTGGATACCGACTAGGGCATGGTCTTTCTACCGATGGACAGGGCGTATCACCTGATGGAACAGGCCCGCCTGATGTAAGTCACCAGGTCCTGGCCAGCATTTTCTGTAGCGTTCCACGTTGTCAACAGGTAATCATAACTGCTAGGTATTGTGTACCCTACCAGGTGAATGGCACAGCCCAAGCTTTAGAATGTAGGGCACATGAGGATTCCAAGCAGCAGCAACTCCCCAGTTCAGCTGTGCTATTCAAAGGGGACAGAGCTACTTTTTTCTTTTATAAAGATTTCAAGACTTCTTTGGGGCTGCAATTCTGCATAGCAGGTTGAGGCTACCTGTTTTCAGTGAGCACCCCTAAATTAAAATTGTGCCTGTTAAACTTCAGCTTTAAAATTGAATAACCTGCCTTCCCATTTACCTGTGTGGATTGTGAGCTTTTTTCTGCCTTGGTTGAGTGTTTTAATGGTCTCCAAAGGTGCCACAGGTAGGTATAGTTTCATTTATTTCTGGAGTGTAGGTTTTCTGTGGGGATCCTTCAGCTTTGGTGTTGGGGCCCCCCTCCTCCGAGTCAGATTTTCTCAATGGGCGCTTCTGGTCTGGGATGGGGCACCTATCTGGCCAGCCATCAGACTCTGGGCATTTGGACATTGTTGAAGCAGGTTCTCCATATCAACATTTTGGAGAAGCGGGCAGTCCTTTATGCTCTGCAGGCCTTTCCATCTCCTCTCTTCCGCGGTCCACTGCTGGTGCAGACGGACAACATGTGTGGTGTATTACATCAACAAGAAGGGGAGACTTGCTCTTACCCCCTGGGCCAGCGGGCAGATCCTGGAGCTCTTGTCCGTACATGTTCCTGGCGGACAGTCTCAGCTGCTCCAGGTCATGGGATTATGAGTGGAAACTTCTGACTGTGTTAATTGAAGGTCTCTCCGACTGGTGGGGTCATCCAGAGTTGGACCTTTTTGCATCCCCATTCAATGCAAAACTGCTTTTCTGCATGCTCGATCCCAGGCCTGGTGTTTTCTGGTGGGATGCATAGTCCCTCTCCTGGAGGGGGAGGTTTCTATATGCCTTCCCGCTCCTGCATAAGGTTTTGCTTAAGCTCCAGTTGGAAGGGGTGGAGATAATACTCAGCCCTCTTCTGGCCATGTCAGATTGGTTCCCGTTGCTGTAACAGCTGATGGTGGAACCTCCAGTGCTGTTGCTCCTGTGCACCAATTTGCTCTCCCAGAATTGGGGCACCCTGGTCCATCCTGGTCTCCATGTGTGACTCCTGTGGACCTAGCTATCACCCGCTCTGGAGTGTCGTCTAGGGTCGCAGATGTCCTGGAGGCTGCTAAGAAACCCTCCACCAGGGCCACTTATGCCGTAAAAATGGAAACATTTCACACTTTGGGCTGCTTCACACCAACTGGACTCCTTCACCTGTCTGGTGAATCAGGTGTTGGAGCACCTTCAGACTCAGGGTACCCCTTACTCAAGGTGCATCTTTGTGTCATCTCTGCATACCATACACCTATCAAGGGCAGCGCTGTGGCTCAACTTGAGGTGTCCCACACCTATCTGCGGGGCTTTCTGCATCTGAAACCTCCTGTTCGGGACCTGATCCCTCCGTGGGACCTCAATTTGTAAGTTGGAGAAACTTACGTTACCTCTCTTTGAAACAGCTGTGAGTTGCGAGCTGTGCTTTTTGTTGTGGTCAGCGCTCTTTTTGGTTGCTATTATTTCTGCTTAAAGGATTTCAGAGCTTTAGGCTGTCATGTGTAAAGAACCTTATTTGGTTTTCCACAAAGACGGAATGTCTTTGCATACTAATCCTAAATTTCTTCCCAAGGTGGCGTCGAAGTTTACATTGAAGCAATCAATCTACCTTCCGGTTTATTGTTGAGCATTGTATTATATAGCACGAATCACATGATCAACAAAAGACAATCAGTCTGGTTCCCCATAAGCAGCTTATCTGCTACTGCTGCTAGTGGCCGCTGTAACAATACACAAGGTATTTCAGAATGCAAATCACATTTACCATGTTACAGTGTATAGTAATAATCTGTCTTTTAGCTCCAATAGTGTCACTCCCCCCCATCCACACGCCCCGTAGTCCAGCAATGCCTGCTAGCACCCACTATCCAGTCCACTCCAGCACCCCATGCACCACCACTTGTACAGACCAACAACCCGCAGGTCAGCTCCTCTGCAGACTAACAGGTCCCACCATCCTTTCATGCAGGATTGTTAACTCTGAAATTCTCTGCACACGCCTCCTCATCGGCTACTGAACTCACTTCCACTACTCTCTGCAAGCTAACGTGGGCCGGTTCCTGCACAAAACTTATGATCAGCCTTCTGCTTCTTCAATCAGGGAACATTGAGCCTAACCCAGACCCAACCACACCACAAAAGAACCCCCCACCCCTCAGCTCCAGCTCCCTAAAGGACTAAAACTGGCCCATTTAAATATTTGTAGCCTTTTTCACAAACTAATGCTACTACAACCACTTGCCCCATCCTTACGCCTTGACATCTTGATTATCTCAGAGACCTGGCTAAAACCTCACATTAAGGATGCAGAAGCCGCCATTCCTGGGTACAAAGTCATCCACCATGATCACCTTGGGAGCAAATGTGGAGGCAGTGTAGTCATGTACGTTGCATCCACACTTACATTCACCCAAGTCTCGTTACCTGCACCCGCGCAGTCCATTGATGCTTTATTGCTTTAGCTAACACTCCCCTACACCATACCCATATTCATTGCGGGATCATACTGCTCAATTGACGTTTCCATGCCTGACATCCTAGCCCACCTTGGCAATCTAAAATCACTGGCAGTGGGGAACGGGCTTTATATCCTCAGGGATTTCAACTGGAATTGGCTCTCCAGTGGTAGCTCTAAATTTCGAAACAGGACACTCAATCTGTCCTAAATGATCTCTGACCCACACATCTGAATGCCAGTTCCCTAAACCACTCTCTCCTTGATTGGTCCCTCACCTCCCACCCACAACGTGTAATAGCCTCTGGTCTATTATTGGACTCCCTCAGTGATCATCATATGATATACTCGGTAAGAAAAGTCTTCAGGCCAAATCACCCCCCAAAACCATCCTGACCAGATCCTACAAATTATTGGATCTTGCCACACTACTAAATGACCTGGCCACCACAGACTTATCTTACATCCCTCGGGCTACCTCCATTGACTCCGCCGTGGAATATTTCAAGACCAGGTTCCTCGCTGTCTGGAATCGCTGTGCCCCTCTCAGACAAGCCAGAATGTGAGGTGCTCACCTTCCCTGGCTCTCAGCTGACATCATGGCCCACCTGAGAGCACAGGAACTGGCCTGGAAAACCTACAAAGTCTCCGGTCTACCCTCAGATCATCTCCAGTATCGGGCTTTATGTAACGCCTGCATGCATCAAATCAGGCGAGCTCAAGACAGCCTTTTCAAATCCACCTTCTCCATGAACCTAAATCACCCTGCAAAATTCTGGAAGGTGGCAAAATCCTTATTCCCCCCACCATCCCAGTCTCCAGACTCTACCTTAGATATAGGTGGCTCCACTGTTACAGATCCTCTTGCAGTGGCTTCTGAATTCAACTCGTACTTCACAAGCTGTACAGCATTGCTGCTGTCTGCTCTCCCCCTTCCCCAAATCTACTCAACCCGCCTCCAACCCTGCACAAGCCCACTCCCAAGCTCCCTCCTTCATATTCTGCCTGGTTGCCACAGAAGAAGTATTACATGCATTGCTTGCTCTAAACCCATCCAAAGACAAATGCCCCACTGGCCTAGACTCTAAAACATTGTACCTGTCAGCCCCTGCCATCACCTCTCCCCAGACGCACTACTCAATCTCTTCTTCTCTCTAGCCTCCATCCCATCCAAGTGGAAGCATGCCACTGTCATCGCACTTCCGAAAGGTGGTTACCCATCAGTCCCTGGAAACCACTGCCATATCTCCCTTCTCCCCATACTGGCTAAACTGCAGGAACTCCTTGCCCTCTGTCAACTATTCTCATTCTTTGTCATTACATCCTTTTTCACACCTTACCAGTCTGGTTTCAGAAAAACCCACTCCATGGTAACTTCCCTGCTAAGGCTCACAGACTCCATCCACTCTGGTATTGGCAAAGGACATATCACCTCAGCAATATTTGTCGAGTTGGCAAAAGCTTTCAACACTATCTCTCACCAACTCCTAGCCAAACTCACACTAGCAGGATTCTCCAGCAAGACATTAAACTGACTCCAATCCTACCTGATTGGTAGACTCTAATCAGTTTGAATTGGTAAAACTATCTCTGCCCCTCTCCCTGTCACTACACAATGGGTGCCATCTGCCAGCATGTAAAGTGCAGATCACATGACATACTGTCATCGCTAGGTCCCTTACACCTATGGGAACTAGCCAGGAGTCATGGATAGTTCCAATAAGGATAAGGGACCCAGAAACATTTGCATGTCACGTGACCCTGACATTACATGCCAGCGTACATTACCCATTCCAAACTGCACTTGGCGGCAAAGGCGAGAAGCTGCAAAAGCTGGAAATGGGAAGTAAGGCGAGCATCTGCAAAGGCAGTTTATACTGTAAGAATTTGTGCAAATTTTTGGCTTTGTTTCTCTTTATGGCTGAGGATTGTGTGTGCAGGTTTTGTTATTTTACTCCTACGTGTTTTTCTAGTTAAAGAATTAAAAGTAAAATCATTTGGGTAATACTTCCTTGATTACTTCTATCCACAACGTGGTTGTACATCACATAAAGATTTATTAAATTGCTTATCCCAGTGAATTATGATCCTGTACTTAACTGTGTACTATCTATAGTTTCTAACATTTTTCCCCTGGTGGTCTAGTGGACCCAACCCCCCCAAACTGGCAGGTAATGACCAACCAACCTGCCCCCCCATCCATCCCCGAATCCATGATGGGGGGGGGAGCGGGATGGTGGGTCACTACCTGCCAGGGTGGCGGGGGTCCACTAGACCACCAGGGATATTCTTCATTATCTATCAAGCTGGCGATCATCGGAGGGGACACTAGACCACCAGGAATAACACTAGATCTTCAAGAGGATCTCTTGCAGCAGGCTAACACTGGTAGGACTTAGCCACCAGGTGTCATGGCCACACAGAAACTTTCTAGCTAGCAGTCAACCACGGGGGACCGCCTACCATCAACATCAACCTCTGATATGGGCCTATCCTATAAAGGCGGGCAGTCCCCCACAACCTCCTCATTTCGCCCGCTGGAGACCCCAAGCGAGCAGCAAATGGAGAACCGAGGGGGCTTGCGAGAGCCAAAGGAGGTAAAACAGGAATAGTGTGAGTGGAACAGAAAAACAGCAAAGACAACTGGGGGAAAGAGGGAGGGAAAGCAGGGCCTGCTGCAAGAGCTTCTCTCGATGATCTATTTATTGTTATAGTAAGTTATTTTGCAACTGTACTGTCTTATTTCGAGGAGGGCTCTTGCAGCAGGCCAACACCGGTAGGACCAAGTCCCAAGCAGTACATGGAAAACAGCACCAGGAGTAGGAAAAATATCAGCAACCAATGGCTTAGGAGAGAAGGCCCTGGGAGAACTGCAAGGCCGAAACTGGCCTATGCTGAGAGGCAATGTCCAAACTGTAATGTCTGGTGAAGGTGTGGACAGAACTGTATGTGTCAGCTGCACTGATGTCTGCAGTGGACACATTTCTGAAACAAGCTGTGGAAGCAGCCATACCCCTGGTGGAATTGCCCATAACCGCTCCCGGAAGGTCCTTGTGGTACCTACGGTAGGAATAAACAATGCAATTGGCCAACCACTTAGACATGCACTGTCTGGAAACAGGAGCACCCTCCCTGTCGGGGGTGGGGGGAACAAAACAAACAACTGATCAGACTTCCTTGAAGCCTTGGTGCGGTGCGCATAATACCGCAATATTCTATGTATAGCCAAAGTATGGAGCAAAGCCTCCCCCCTGATTAGAATACTCAGGATAATTTATCTATTTATTTATTTAAGAGTTTTACCAGGAAGGCATGCTGAGCAGACTACTGCTCGATTCCAGATGTATCCTGGGGGCGGGTGGAAAGGGTACATAGCCAGTACACAGGCATCAAGAGGAAAAATATCAAATGCAGGCTAAGGTAAAGCAGAATTCAAAAACAGTAGAGTTACAGTAATCCACAATGTGCAGCCCAGAGTAGTAGGTGTGATGGAGTTGGAGCTGAGCTTCGTTTTTATAAGCGCCCCCACCCCTTCCTTTGTCAGCACTTGATATGTGGGTGGACACTGTGTAATACATGTACATGTATTAGCAATCATGGACTTATGTTTGTTTACTGCATGAAATGTGTTATTCATTGTACCCCTGAAATTCTCTGTGTTCTGTTGCAGTTGTCTGTCACTTGTCCCAACTGGGTCATTTATAATGTGATATCCACAGGTGAGTCATCATGGAGTTTGGTAGTTGCAAGTGCAAGTATATTAGATTGCAGAGGCTTGGAAACGTATGTTTGAAAATATTGCCTTCAATAGCAGCTTATTGCACTAATAAAATGGGTATTGATATCACACATTGAGTTTTTGCACATAGCCATGCGATAGACGCATCTAAGTCATGGATAATAAACACTCATATTGCATCCAAACCTTTGCATAATGAAGTGTGTCACATAACATTTCTAAACCGTCAGAACTACTTTGCAATATTTTAGTCATTATCAGTCATGGTGAAATTGTGACTTGTTTTATATGCATATCTGTCTGGTTGTTGTGTGAAACACTAATGTGTTCATTGACTGTCACCTGTTTATTCTTTTTTTTTTTTTTTTGTTGAGCTGGACTGCCTTTGCGGAGGTACTAATAATTGCAATATATGGTTATAGTGGAATTATTTTCCTTTACAGATGGTATGTCTAAGTGGTTTGAGATCATTTTTCTTCAGTAAGCCACAATGTTAATTAATGTACTGATATGATTTGTTTGAGAGTGATCCAGTTGGAGTGCTGCTTTGCCTGTGGCATGTAGGAATCAGACAACTGAAAGGTCATCATAACCTGTGAATGCGTTTCTTTCATTTGCCTGATGCTTTGTCCTGCATGTAGTGTATATTACTGTTCATTAAAGCAGTTTATATTTGCTGTGTATGCGCTTTAGTTTCTCGTTTTTCATAGAGACTTAGTTCAGGTCTGTTAGCGTGTAGTATGTGGTCTATAGGCTTATTTTTACTGATATGAAGTTTTCTTTGTAATGTACTAGAGAAAGTTGTTTCCAGTGCTCTGGAAGACTCCTTGTTACTCTGCCTTTAGTGTGTAGTTGTCATGTTTATTGTTTTTTTGTCTTGTCTGTCATGTAGTGTAGTAGTTTTATGAATGAATGGTTTATTTCTAATCAGGGTCCATCTTTTTAGTTTACCATTTTTATGTTGATGTGCTTGCACAGCCAACAGCTTGCGGTAGTGCAGATTTGGAGGCGCGGTCGCTGTTGGGTGAATGCAGGGCATGCACCAGTAGGTGTCCCTCATTCCCAATCAGCCTGCATGTCGGTGCCATCTGTGCATGCTGTGGAATGCGTACATCTAAGGAAAGGTCCGCTGCAATGCAAGCAAGCTCGCTCACATGCAGTGGACCCTTCTACGGTTTCGCAACTGCAAACATGGTGGCACAGTGGCCACTAAACTGCTGACTTCAGGGGTGCCAATCCTCTGGTCGGCTTACCCTGCCAAGAGTAGTGCCGACAGGGGAGCCCACCACCCGGCAGAATGTGTCCCCGCTCTTGTTTGCTGACGGGTGCCTAATTCCTGTCAGCATCCGTCCCCTTTTCCCACTTTTAATGTGCTGATGGGGAGCCCACTCCTGTCGGCATGATGTCCTCCCTTCTTCTGTGCCAAGGGGTGCCTAACTCGTCAGCTACTGTACCCCCCAAAAAAAAGAAACCACCTGTAAAAAAGAAAACCGTCCGTGATGTTTTTTTTTTTTCCAGCTGTAAACAGAAAACGGTCCCTTGTAGTCTCCCTACCCACCACCCGCACCCACCTACTGCGCACCCTGCCTCCCCATCCCCTCACCCCATACTTACCTCCTGAGCTTGGCGCGACGATCTTCGGTGGACCGGGAACACGTCTGCACTCTTCAAAGCCAACCACGAACTGAGGAAATACCGGTAAGCTGTATAATGGAATAAATAGGGTTTTTTCAACTTTGATGCATATCTCAGGCATTTTTTGGAATTTTTGCACCAAATTTTCAACATGGGGTTTTTGGGACCTCTCCTCATGAATTCTGTCACTGTTATGACATTAATCGGTCCCAAAAGGTGATTTCGCAGTCACTGCGTGGAATCACCTTTGGGACTGATTAATGCAAGGACAGTGGCAGTGTTCATGAGGTGGGCTCTCAAAAAGCCTATGTTGCAAATTTGATGGAAAAAATCTAAAAAATGGCTGTTTTACGGGCGTGCGTTGTGCAGTTGCTACACACGCTCGTAACTTCACAAATTCGCAATATTTTCATGCCAGATTTTCAACATTGTCATTTTTGTACACCTCCTTATGAACAATACAGCTGTCATTTTTCACATCCTGGCCAAAATGTGTTTCCATGCTTCCAGCGCACAATACCGCGGTCGCTGTGGGAAATCAGTGTTCGGTGCAGATTACAAAAATGACAGTGACACTGTTCATGAGCAGAGGTCCTAAAATGCCTATGTTGAAAATTTGGTGATGATACTCCATAAAATGATTGTGTTACAAGTGTGCGTTGCACAGTTTGCACGCACACTAGTAACATGCATTTTTACTATTTTAACTCTGGATTTTCACCACTGGCATTTTTCCACACCTCTTGGTGAACAGTACAGCTGTCATTTTACATATCCTGCCCGAAATGTGTTTTCGACGTCCCAAGCAGAATGATGTATGTCACCAAGTAAATCACTTTTTGGGACAGTTTGAGGAAATGACAGACACACTGCACATGAGCAGAGGTGCTAAAATGCCTATGTTGAAAATCTGGTGCCGAAACTCCATAAAATGACTGTGTTACAAGTGTGCGTTGTGTATTTCCCACGCACCCTTGTAACTTCGCAAATTTGCAATATTTACATGCCACATTTTCACTACTGCCAATTTTTTGCACCTCCTTATGAACAGTACAGCTGTCTTTTGTCACATCCTGCCAAAAATGTGTTTCTGCACTGCACTACCCAAGCCAATGCCAGCGCGACAACATTCGGCATTGACAAATGCTTGTTTTTTTTTGTAGCAAGGAATCATAACTAGAGTAACACAACAGTTAGTAATCAATACATTCAGACAGTATAGAACTTGGCTGAGCTATGTGACATATTGTGAAATGGTCAAAGGTTGTGACACAGTCTGGTTGTTAGCCATGTATAGGATGTGTCTGTCTGATGACTAAGTGCAGAAATACTACTTGTGGTAACAGACACCATTTATTTAAGCAATAAGGCATGACCAAGGGTTATGTTAATGGTCTGTTAATCACCTTCTAGGGGTGTACTGTGGCACAAGCTGTAGCCGAGTGCCACATGCCCCTAGTGGGTGATTAACTGACCATTAACATAATCCCTGGGAGTGCCTTATTGCTATTATAATAAAAAATGTTTTTAAACAGTGTTAAACCTTGTTCAGCATATGGCGAAGCTCTACATGTATGTTAATAAAAGATTAACATAAGGCTGTTAGAATGTTTGTAGCCAATCAGAAAACTCCATTTCCCAGACCCTTTTTATAATAGTATAAATTCCTAATCCTGTTATGTGCATTACACAGGTCTAGCACAGAGATACATTGAAATGTGACAGCAGAAAAGTACCACCAGCCCCATCGAGTCTGTCCATATAAACATGGAAACATAGACTTTGATGGCAGATATGGACCCCTTGGCCCATTTCCCTGTATATAGAATAAGCTGCAGATCCTAGGTAAGCAACTGCCTATTTCTTCCCACCCCCCACTGGAATTGTGTTATGTCTGTCCCATGCATTATTGAAATCACCCAGTGTTTTTGTCCCCACAACCTCCTCAGGAAGGCCATTCCATGCATCCATTACTGTCCTTGTGGAAAAATGTTTCCTCACATTGCTCCTGCGCTCTCTCTCCCCTCTAGCTTTCCTTCAGAAGTGATTCCATCATTTTCCCCTAGCACTGCGGTGAAAATGACAGGTCTTTAGTTTCCTAGATCTGTCTTGCTCCCACTCTTGTGAAGTGGAAATCACATTCGCCCACCTCCAGTTCTCAGGCACTACACTATCCTTCCAAGATTTCTTAGAAAGGTTAGTTAGTGGTGTCATTAGTGATCCCCTTATTTCTTTTATAATTTTGAGGTGAATCCCCTCAGGCCCCATTGATTTGTCCACCTTCAGTTTTAGGAGTTCTTTCAGGACCCTTTCTTCTGTGTAAGGTTTGTTATTATCCCCCCTTATCCACAGTGCCTCTATTGATTGGATTAGGTACCTCCCTCTCCTCCTCTTTTGTGAATACTGAGAAGAAGTATTCATTCAGTCTCCCCGATTTTTCACTGTCCCTCTCTGCCCATAGAAACATAGACTTTGATGGCAGATAAGGACCACTTGGCCCATCTAGTCTGCTCATTTCCCTACCTACAGGATAAGCGGTAGATCCTAGTTAACCAACAGCCTATTTCTTCCTACCCCCCACAAGAATTGCCTTATGTCTGTCCCATGCATTCTTGAATTCTCCCACAGTTTTAGACCCCACAACCTCCTCAGGAAGGTGATTCCATGCATCCACCACCCTCTCTGTGAAAAAATGCTTCCTCACATTGCCCCGAGCCGTCCCCCCTCTATCTTCAAATTGTGTCCCCTTGTTCATGCACATCTCTTTTTCTGAAAGATGCTACCCTCTTGGACTTTGTTGATTCCATTTTCCCTTATTCACCCTCAGTATCCCTGCCTTTGTCGCTCTTCACTCCCTAATGTACCTATAAAAGGTTTTATTTGTCTTCTTAATTGAGTTGTTTATTTTTTCCTTGGTTTGGGCCTTTGCTGTTCTGACTGTTTTCCCCGCTTCCTCCTGTTTTAACTGGTACAGTTCTCTGTCCTGCTCCTTCTGTGCTTCCTTATATTGCCTGAATGCTATGTTTTTCTCCCTAGCCTTTTCCGACACGTATTTATGAGAACCATCAAGGTGTTTTTTTCATTTTGATCTGTTTATTAGCTTCACATAAAAGCGTGTTGTCTCTGTGATGGCAGTTTTGATGTTTCCCCATTGTTGCCCCACCCTTCCTTTGTGCTTGTTTGCTAGTGCTTTTCTGAGGCACTCTCACATTTAGACAAAGTCAGCCCACCTGAAGTTCCATACCTTCATTTTTGTATGGCTTGACTCTGTGGCGAGTGTATCGTGAAACACAATGTTTGGTGGTCACTTGTTTCCAGATTGCTACCCAATTCTAATTTTGAGATCCTCTCTTCGTTCCCAGTTTGACAGTGCGAGATAGTCAGTGCGAGATAGTCAGTGGCTCAGTAAGTAGCACACTCGCCTCTGAGACCAGGAGATCAGAGGGCTGTGGGTTCAGTTCCCACATCTGGCACTTGGGTTAATATCCCAGTACTGACATTGTAGTGCAGCATGAGAGGGGTGCTGCATTTCTGAGTTGCCGTCTTTCGGATGAGATGTTAAACTGAGGTCCCATCTGCTTGGATTGGTGGTAGTTCAGGTGGATGTTAAAGATCCCATGGCACTTATCGAAAAGAGCAGGGGAGTTTTATTGAAATAATAACATAGGCACAACACAAAAAATTCAATCAATCAGTATACAAGGAAACTGCAAAACTCAAGGTGCCAATAATAACAATAGTGATCAAAAAAAAAAAAAGGAGAGAAAACCAAGATACAAAAGGGAAAAAAAGAAAAAGAAAAAAAACACATTTATATATTACTTAAACTTTATAAAGTGGAGGAACCCTTTCCACCACTTTTGCAATTCAACAACAGCAACTTGTCGCGCATCCTGAGAATATATTCTAGACAGCTCGTTTGAAACTAAACTACTAAAACAATAATATGGCATTTTCCTTTGGCAGAGAACCCATTGACATCTAGCTTGCCACAAATAATATCTTAGACAACAAAAAAATAAAGATAAAGTCTCTTCATGAAACTGGGAGAATGTTGCCGGATATATTCCCAGAATCAATATGTCATAAGATATAAAGGAAAGCCATTTAAAACCCCATAGTGTTGCTAAGAAGTCCCACAACCCTTCGAATAGGAACATTGCAGAAAAAAATGCTCCATTGTTTCCTTCACATTAATACACTCTAGGTAAGGACAATTCCTTTCTTCCACTACTTTATATATGGCATTCCCCCGAACATTCAATCTACCATAAAAAATCAACCACTGGACTTCCCATTGAAACTGAGGCAATCTGTTATTATTTAATTGAGCCAAGACCTTAGGATTCCAGGTGGACGGGCAATTTTTAAAGCAAGGGTCCTGTGGATATAACTGCCCCATTATCAGTGAGTAAAATCCCTTTACTTTATTATTTAAGATAACTTCTTTAGTAATATTCCATTTATATAATTTTTGGACAGCCGGCCGAAAATATAGTGGAATATGCACACGAGGATTTAGTTTAGGTGCTAAGGTATGCCAAGTGGCAAGGTATTTGCCCAATGCCCGGATAATCCATCTTGTCCCAATATCTTCAGATGGGGTCAACCCACACTTAATGGAACACATAATAAACAAGGAATGTAAAAACACCACTGGATCTACCATCCCTAGTCCTCCTGATTTTGTGCTTAAAAAGTATAACATCGTTTCACAGGGTTTAGTCGGTTGCCCCATAACATCTGAAAAAACACACTATATACTCTGGTTTCCAAATGAACCGGAAGGGGAAAAATCATGACTATATACTGTAAACTGGGTACCAAAAATTGTTTAATAATATGAACACGTTTCAATTTTGAAAATCTCCAATGTTTCCAACGATTAACCTTCGCCTCAACCACCTGAAGCATTGAATTCCAATTTTCTACTGGCAGATTCTGGGGCCCAAATAAAATACCCAGAATCTTAAGTGGGGACCGAGGAAAAAAAATACCCTCCTGTATCATATCCGCTGGGCCAGTTGCTCCAAGAAATAACCCTTTAGTTTTGTGAATATTCAACTTGGCATTGGAAACCCTAGCATAAGTGTTGAAAGCCACCAGAAATGTATACACCTCAAACTGACTAGAGAAATAAAGCAATAGGTCATCCGCATAAGCCTGCAACATCAAATCTTTATCTCTAGAATCCCTATCTGGAATTCCAACCCAACTTTGCGAGGCTATTACATATTGCAACAAGGGATTTAGGGAAAAAATGTAAAGAAGAGGACTCAATGGACATCCTTGGCACACTCCAGTCCTTAAACAAAAGCTATGAGCCGTATTCCCTTTTAAAAAGGGAAAGACCATGTTATATTCATAAATCAGCTTAATTAGATTAACAGATTGTCTAGGGACTCCATATCATTCTAAAACCAAAAACAAAAAGGGTAAATGCACTCTATCGAAAGCTTTCTCAAAATCAGCCACTACCATACAACCTGAAGTTCCGGATAAAGACAAATGTTCAATGACATCACGTGTAATCATTAAAGTCGATTTAATTTTTCTCTCTGGAATCCCACAGAATTGATAAGGAGATATCACCAGTCTAGCATAATTTTTCAAACGGGTATTCAAAATACTTGTAAGAATTTTATAATCGGAATTTAATAATGTGATAGGCCGCCAATTCTTAATGTTCCGTTTATCCCCTGATTTAAATAAATAAATCAATAAACCCTCTGAAAAAGAAGAGAAAATGGTGGAACTTTTGTTAAAATATTGAAACAAAACAAAAAAAACAAACATTGATTCAACTCCACAGAGAAGGCTTTATATAAGTTATTTGAAAGACCATCTGTTCCAGGGGAAATATTTGTTTTTAGTTTCTGAATGACAGCCTGAATTTCTGTTTGAGAAATGGGCTCCAATAATGCTGAAGTCTAATTTGTCCTTAAAGGAACCTTAATGAAATTTAAATAGGAGAGCATAGACTCCTCTGTAACAGGGAGGGAGGGTTCCAATGAATGGTAATGATCTATAATTAACTCCCTGATTTGCCTGCTTGAGGTAATAATAGTCCCATCCATTTGTTGTAATAAATCCATAGAAGAAGAATCTTTCAAAGTTTTACAAACTTCAAAAGGAAACCCGATAGGAGATTTCTTAGTCCCATTAATGAGAATAGCTTGCAGTGTTTTAGCCCTGTCATACTGGAAAGCTTTCATATCATTTTTTTAGATTATTTATTTGTGCAGAATAATCATACTGAGAGTCATACGCCAAAGTCATGAGTCTCTGAAACTGTTGCCTCAATGATAAATATTTCAGAAATTTATGATTTTTAGTCTTACTTCCTTGTTTTTTGAACCAGGTATTAAGTCCGACTTAGTCTGCCTCCACCAATCCCCAATGTCAGAATAAAGAAAAACCACTGATAGTCTAGCCTGTAAGATACATTTAACCCCTGACTGTATGTATGGAAACTCCAGACTAGAAGCATTCAATTTCCATGTACCTTCTGATATTCTGGGAGAACACTTAAAGGCAGATAACATAACAAAAGGGAGTGATCAGAAAATTCACTAGGAACCATCCTAAAGGTGCTTATTTGTACAGAAGGTGAGAAAAACATATAGTCTATTAAGGAATGAAATTTCCCTCTTGTGTAAGAAAAATGTGCTCCATGATCTGCATAAGCCATGCAATTACACAGTTCTGCAACCTTAATAATATGTGCCAGAGCATGGGAATCACAATATACTTTTTTATTTTTCTGTGAAGGTGAGTCAAGAATTGGAACAATTAAAATTTTCACCCCAAAGCACCTTGATTGATGTCACTAAAAAGGTTGAACTGCCTTCAAACAGGCCACTCTCTCTGCCTTTGACTGGGGATTATATATATTTATGAAACGATAACACACGTCATGCCATTTCCCATCTATTATCAAAACTCTATCCGGTATTAAATCAATTAAATTATGTAAAGGAAAAGAATTAAACAAAATGCCTATCCCATCTGCCTTATCCATTCCAAAGGACCAATAAGATGGCCCCCAAACCCAGTCCCTTTTAAAAGAGGTTAATTGTTCTACAGAGTGCAACCAGGTTTCTTGCAGATAAACTGAAATATTCTGCTCATGAACATAATGGAACAGTGCTTGCCGTTTGACTATGTTCAGCAAGCTATGAACATTTAATGAACCCCAACACCACTGCATAATAAATCAGATACTGAATAACCTTTAACTATCATTTCTTTCTTTTTTCCTTTTTTTCCTCTTTATAATTATCAATTGATTGTGAGATAGTAGACAAAGAAGATTTCTGGGAGTCTGAATCTCCCAACTCCATTTCTGTATCACCCCATGGGGTAAACAGTGCTGCATAAGAGTTACTAGTCTCTACAGCAGGGACAGAAGGTGGAGATTTAGGGTGCACATTCCTAGCAGATCTATGTCGAGGTAGTGGTGACCCCTGAGCCAAAACTTTGACGCTTGACTCTGGAGCACTAGGAGGCACATCAGTGTAGCACACTGGAGGAAGATCCAATATGCCCAGGGAGCTGTTGCCAGGCTTCTTATCTTTAGGCGGGCCTGAGCAAATAGTTTGTGCTACCTTATCAGGCTCAGGGAAGAACACCTAACAACAGGATCCAGATGATTAATCTCTATCTGTTTTTTGGTAAAAGTCTGCGAAGAGGGAGGGGGAGGGGGAGGATGGGCAGGAGGAGGAGGAGGTGGGGATTTAACAGCACTCTGGACCTTCTGTATTAAGACATCCGGGCTTACGCAAGATGCTTTATTTTTGGCCGCCCAAGGATACTCTCGAAACACGTGACCATACTCCTCACAAAGATCACACCTAGAATGATTTGCACATTGCATTGTTACGTGCCCCACCTCTCCGCAATTATCACAACATGGCTGATCACAAACGCTAGAAAGATGAGTCCTAAAACCACATTTATAACAGGCCCTTGGTTGCCCTCCATAAAAACAAACTCCCCTATCCCTACCTAACAAGAAGGAATTTGGGATATGATCCACCCCTGAATCAGATTGCCTTAGTTTCACTTTATACTTCCATCCCCCAGTCCAAAATTGCTCTGAATCTAAGATGGGATCAGGAGCACTCAAAATCTTGCATTTCTGGGATAACCAAAAGGTAATATCCTCTACATGGACCCCCTCATTCCTAAACATTACTGTTGTGAATTTAATTAATGGCTTAGTTAAAGGTATTACCAAAAAGGGGGTCCACGTAAGGGAAAACTTCACCTGACCATACTGCTCCCAAAACAAATCCAAAGCATGAGCTGTCCGAAAGCTAACATCGTAGTTGTCCTCCTCCATAATGTTAATAAAAGCAAAAACATCATTGGGGTAAAATGAAGTGACTGTTTTAATAAAGTTTTCCCCACATAATATCTGTCTGGCCTGTTCTCCAGCCCCCCTTTGTAGCAAATGCGGACTGCATTTCTACGAGGAGCTGCTTCCCTTTCTGCTGAGGAAAATAAGTCAGACATTAAAGGCTTCTGTTGGGGGGGGGTTGTTCCAAAGAAGGATTCTGAGTAGATGCACAAATGTCCACTGGTGGAGGATCAGAAATGGATTTTTGGGGAACAGGCAGGAGAGACTGTTCTTTAGAGACCATAGTAGTAGGTAAAGTCGGAATTGCAGAAGGCAAATCCATGTCCCCTGTAGAACCTTCAGTAGAAATTACAGGGGTAAAGAGAGTTTCCACATTGGGGAATGTTGTGAAAATGCAAATTCTGTGTCCCAGGCTGGATCAGGTGTCCATACACCTGTAGAGGCCTGTTTCCATCCTGCCCCCTTAAGGGCTACTCCTGGTGACCAATCTTCAGGTCTGTCCCCCAAAATAGTGAGCAAAACCCCTGGCCCCTTAATGTTCCCTGATGTCATAACTGGAGTTTTAGCAACAGATTCAGAAAAACAGAATTCAGTCACCCCAGTTTGGGAGACTGCCGTGGACTGATAAACCACGCTAGGCTGAACATGGGGCTCAGGCTGTTTAAACACAAAACCTGCCACCTTACTAAGCGGTGGTGACTCATTAGCAAAAGGCTGTCCAAAAGGTACTCCATGACTCAGTGACCAAATTAAACCGGGAACAAGCTTCAGAGGCAAAGTCATTTTTGTTGCAGGCTGTAGGCACTCGCCATGACTGGCGTGAAGATTGCCAGACTGAGATAAAGTAGTTAATTCATTCTGTCCAGAAGTACTGGGGGGATTCTGAAGCTGCACCTTTCCACTTTCTGTAACACTGTCAGCGGCCTTAGTAACCATGGCAATGGACACCGTGCTGCGTTTGCAGCTGTCTGTGCACTGAGCTGCCCCTCCCCGTGCGATAACATTCTCCTGCTGTTTTTGCAGTACAATAGGGCTAGTCTCGAGCTCCGGTGTTGCAACATGCAACGCTGACAGTTTAGGAGTTTGTAATAAATTCCCTGAAGGCTTTAGGCAGCTGCAAGAAATTGCAGTAACACTGCTAGCCTACAAAGTCATAGGGGAGCCATGAACATAGCACATATTGCTTGAAAAGAAAAGGATACACTCACTGCTCTCTGCGGGCCCTCCCATCTCCGTAGTTAGTTCTGTAGAAATGACAGCAGCTGCCGGCTGCTGACGGGTAACTGAAGTTGTTAGGTGGATGTATCGCCCCAAGTCCGCCTGTTACAGGCGGTAAATCCATCACAATAACCGGGTTGTTGATAACATTGCAAACTATTGATTTTTCACTTGAAGAGCCCAAAATGTCCAAAGTGACAGAAGCATTGTGGAGTTCCAAGTTGGAATCAACATCTACCGACTGTAAACAAGTAGCCTCCGCGTTGCAAAGGATGGGAGCCGAGGCAAACTCTCCCACCAGACAGACATCCTCCTCCTGCGGCATTGCACTCCGAGTGGCCATCCTGGCCTGCTCTACTGTCTGCAACACTTCCACACCAGGATCCATGGGAGCCTCCATCTTGGTCCCACAGGAAAATGGGTCCCCCCTGCTCACAGGAAGCAGAGTAGGAGAATTACTCCGGTGTCCTGACCAAATTTCCCTCATTCACTAAAAATACCACCAACAGCTTAATCTGGTTCAAGGTCAGTTGGCATTCATCTGTATCCCCCTCCCCCGGGTCGTGCCTGAAAATAGGCAGGATTTGTCTAGTGCACTTACCCGGTCAACAAAAACTAAATAAATAAAATAAATATAAGATTGCTACCTCCTGAGTGGGTTCTAACACTACCTGACCCATGGTCTCCCTGTTTACCCTTTTGTTCAGTTGCTTTGATCCCTTCCCTTACATAGGGAGCTACTCCTCCTCCTCTTTTACCCTCCCTGTCCCTCCTGTATATTATGTATACTGGTATGTTGACATCCCAGTCATGGTTTTATGTGTACCATGTAGTTGTGACTGCCACAATATCCAGGCATCCCTCTTCCATCTACATCCAGTAGTGGATATATGAACATACGAATGTGTCAGCAGTAACAGACCTAATGGCCTAGCAATGTCTGCTCAAGTGTGCTGCTACCAGCCCTAAGTTGTAGCTGTTGCATCCCCTCCTATTTTTTCAGCACTTGACCGTTCTCAGCCTTACCCACTCATACTCTCCCATGTTCTCTGTCCCATGTCCTTTTAACCTTGACAACAGTTTTGCATTATGTCACTCTCTCTGGTTGGGTGTTCCCATTTGACCACACTCTCTCTCTGAATTAATGCCTCCTCACCTCCATTCTAAATCCTCCACCCTCTATTCTGAGCCTGTGTACTATGGTGACCCTTTCTTTCCTAAGTTTAAAAACTCTGTCAGATCTATCCTTGTTGATTCCTATCATATACTTGAAAGTGTTTGTTCATCCTGTCTCTCCATCCCCCTTATCCTCCAGGATGTACATATTCATTTCACCCAGCCTGTTCATGTAGTTTCTCTCCTCATGTCAATGTATCAGCCTTGTTGCCATCCACTGCATTCCCTCCAGAAGTGTAATATTCCGCCTTTGGTATGGTCTCCATACGTGCAAACAGTAGAAAAAGTGCGGCCTGACCACTGTCCTGTAGAGGGGCAAGATGATGTCCATCTACCTGGATGAGAACTTCCTCGCAGTGCACCCCAGCATCTTGTTCTCCTTTGCTGCTGTTTTCTTGCCTTGTGCAGAATTGTTCTTGCTCCCTGTTACCATCACCCAAACTAAAATATGCACTGCCACGCCACACCAACAATAGCCCCTGCACCCCTCCCCCCACCGTTTGCCATGTCTGAGTTCAGGTAATCAGTTTCTTCCTGTAATCCTCCTTCCTTCATTTTTCTGCCTGCCTGGTAAGTTGTTCTTGTTTGTGTATTTGGCTGGTGACATCAGTGCCCCGTGGCAAATAACAAAGGCAAAAGGGCTCAGTGTGATGCAGATACAGTGTGACTCACAATGTCCTTGCTTTCCTCTTTTTGTTGCCCCTGCCTGTTTTTTTTTGTTTTTACTTTACTCTGCTGAGTATAGTGCGTATGCCTGCAGACACCCCTGTGCAGATTCCCCATCAGCACCAACTAGCTTTTGTTAGCCACCCTCAGGATTTCAATAGTCATGTAGCTGTCTGCATAATCACACTTGCCATGTAAATCTGTAGCTCTCATATTCTCCATCATGTATAGTGCCACTCCCCTATTTCCTGTTCTCTATGAATAGCATATAAACCGGTATCTCCACGTCTCAACCTGCTCCAGAATGTACAAAGTTTCAGTTAACCCCACAAGACCAAGCTTTGCATCAGTTGATCCAGGGAAATATATACCAGTTAATCTGACCTCCATTCTGGGCACGCTCATGGAGTCTATAGTAAAGGGAAGGTTGGTGGGCTACGTAGAGGAGCATTTTCTCCAGGCTGAGAGGCAGCATGGGTTTATGTGTGGGAGATCATGTCAAACAAAATTGATTGACTTCTTTGAGTGTGTTTGTGAGACAGTAGATAGGGACAAAGTGGTACACATCCTCTATCTTGATGTCAGCAAGGCCTTAGACTTTGTGCCCCACAAAAGGTTGATCAGGTAGATGGTGGATATTGGAGCTGAGAAAAAGATAGTCAGATGGTTGGAAAACTGGCTGAGGGACAGAACCCAGAGGGTGGTTGTGGGAGGATAGCTATCTGGCACCAGAGAGGTAACCAGTGGGGTTTCACAGGGCTCTGTGCTGTGGCCTGTGTTGTTCAAAGTCTTCATCAATGACATTTGGGATGGTATTAAAGGCAAAATGTACCTATGTGTGGATGAATACCCCCACCCCATTACTGAGCCACCTAGTACCACAGTAATCCACAAACATCAGAAAACACCTACAGCTGGTCATCCCTGTGGTGTTGAGGTGTGAGGCATTGTGCGCCACACTTTGCACCACGCTGATGACCCATGTTCGGGAGTGAGCCAGGGTCATTGTGGGTTGGCAGGGGGGAGATAGATTGAGCATCCAATGGACTGCTCTCCATCTTTGGGAAGGAGGGGGACCTTCAGTCACTGTGTACAGGATTCCTAGTAGAGGCTGGGTGTTGGCGCCATGGTGCCATATGTGCAGGGTTGGAGCTTGGCAGATGTCAGAGGTGGCATGCACAGGAGCGTGCATGAACATGTCATTGGCATCATTGCATGCTGTGCTTCACAGGGGTTGAAATCCAGGAGGAAAATGGTGTCCTGGTCATTGTGGCTCGATGGCCATCTTACGGGTGCCCTGGCCTCAGAATGGCATAGCCGAACTGGATCCAGTCATGGTGGGAGAGAGGTGGGCTCCCCACCGCCCCATCAGGGGGTGGTGCAATCCGCATGGGAAGAGGCGATGGCCACTCAGAAGAGGAAGCTAGGTGACTGACTAGACGCTGGCTGGATCCACAAAGGAGGATGCCAGGGTGAGTGGTGCCAACCAGGAAGCTAATAAGAAAGAAAAGAATGAAAAAAATAAAAAGAGAACACCGTCAGCTGAGTCAATGGGCAGCTGTTGATTTGTGAGGAAGACCTTGGTTGAACAATACACTTTCATGCTGACCCCTGTTCACAGTGTCAGAAGTAACTGTAAGGCAAGGGACTGCTAGTAATGGCAAGTTTATTTTAATGTCACACACATTTTGTGGATGTGGGAGCATTACAATAAAGCAGGCATGGCTTAACAAGAAGATGCACCTAACTGGTCTTTGACTGTTAATTACAATTCCATAACTTTTTAGAACAACAAACAAATGGCTGTGTACGTAAAATACAGATGCACTGATAATAGTCACTGTCCTTTGTCGTGTAGTGATCTGCCTCGTCAGTGGGTTTGCTGACCTAGGCCATCCAACATTCTGGGGTGTAATGTTATAACACATTCAAAAATTGCATATAATTCCTCCTGCAGTACCTCTTTAAAACACCACCTCTGTAAACATGTGGCATTGAGCCTTTGTTATTCACTATGTACGGAAAGTAAAATTAAATTCATCCTTCATGAATTTGTTTATCTGCAATAGTCAAATACATTCTAAGTTTCTGTATTCCAAATTGTTTTCACAGTCATGTCTGGATCCAGCACTGTGATGATGTTGTCAAACTATTTATACGAAGACTCTTCTTCTGAGTATTCAGACTCCTCACCTGATGGCAGTTGAAACAAACGTCAGCCGGAATGTGTTCTTGGTATTCATCCGTATATGTTTGAACCTGTGGCTTCTGACTCTGAAGAAGAACCATCTAATGATGGCGGTTATAATGAGGTTGCTGTATCTGTAATGAGAGGAAATGTTGAATGGCAAGTTATGAATGTTATTTGCTGTTTTCTCATCATGTGATTTAGACCTTCATCCCTCCCACTAGCATCACTGAGAAGGTCAATGCTGTCCCCATCAAGTC
This sequence comes from Neoceratodus forsteri, assembly GCA_016271365.2. NCBI lineage: Eukaryota > Metazoa > Chordata > Ceratodontiformes > Ceratodontidae > Neoceratodus > Neoceratodus forsteri. The sequence goes on from CM057450.1 coordinate 310,085,234, forward strand.
ACAAAGAATTTTCAGTTTCTACGTTGTATTTATATTTTTTCCATCTTCTAAACCATTTCAACTGTACGGTTCCATCTGATACCTCTTAGTACGGAATTCTCAAACATCAGTACACCTAATTGTTATTTTTGCAGTGCCACTCCACAGCTTTACCTACAGGCAATGAGGGGTTGTAATAATGCGTATAGTGAACCATCTGATCGCCTTTCTGGACTTCAGCAGGGCATTTGACTTGATGTCACATCATGGGCTACTGGGAAAGGTGGAGAATGGGGGGAAGATGATCAGGTGGATAGGATATTGGCTGACTGGGCATGTACAGAACATGAGGGTGGGGGAGGTCTCATCCTCCAGGCTAGTGACCAGCGGGATCCCACTGGGGTCATTGCGGAGCCCACTACTATTTTAATGCCTATATTGCTAATATCAGAAGTGTTATAATGAGAGGGATGATCCTTTTTGCGGGTGACTTGAAGCTGTGGGAGGTGGTGGATGGGGAGGAGGGAAAGATGCTTCTCCACAAAGACATGGAGACTGTAGGGAGATGGTCAGGAACCTGAAAACAAAAGTTTAACATTGTGAAATGCAAGGTTCTGCATCAGTGGGCCAAAAATCATATATACAGCTGGGGGAGGAGATTCTGCAGGTTTCGATGGGGGGGGGCTATCTGAAGGAGTAGTTAGTTGCTCCTTCTGCTCTACAATTGACTGGGTAGAGCATACCTAGAATATTGTGAGCAGTTTTGGTTCCCCTATTTAGAGAAGGACATTGCATTATTAGGAGAAGGTGCAGAGGACAGTGAGCAGGATGGAAATGAGGCTATGGGACAGGCACTATGAGGTGCGACTGGGGGAGCTCAGTCTGTACTTGTTGGAGGAGGGAAGGAACAGGGGATATGATAGAGGTCTTCAAGTATCTCAATGGAATGAATATGGTAAGGCTTGAGGGGATTTTTCAGCTGAGGGAGTCGGGACCCACCAGGAGACACTCAATGAAGCTGGATGGGGGTGGTTGAGGGGGAAACAAGGAGGTGTTACTTCACTGAGAGAGTGGTGGAGCACTGGCATGTGCTGCTCAGGGAGCTGTTGACCATTACTCCTATGGATTAGTTCAAGAAGGGCTGGGATAGGTGTAGGAGGAGGGTGCTTCCAGGAATCCAGCTGGGAAATGGGGGACCTTGTTTGTTATGATGTTCTGATATGCCTGTGTATCTGATGCATTGCCAGTCATGTTTGTGTGAACTTTGTAATTCTTTCATTTTCCCTAGGTGCATATGTCTGGAGTGTTTCCCAATGCCTAGAGTCAGAGAGTAACTGCTGTGCAGAAATCAATGTTATAAAGACAATGCTAACAGAAGGTGCATGCATCTGCATAATAGAACACCCTGGATTTTATGCAGTATGTCTAGATGTATGGAGTTTTCAGTTAGCGTGGAGTGAATATGTTAGGCAGTATGACAATCCGTATGATGGGTCACTGCACAAAAAATGCAGGCATGTGACCTACAGGAGATTTGTTCGATGGTGTTGGGGTGTTCTAGGGAAACAAATTAAAGTGCCACTGCAGTCTTGTGTGGTCAATAAAGTATGCCACTGTTTCCCACTGCAGAGTGATGATGACAGTATAGTTGGTTTCAAATATCCACCTATACATTAGATTGAAAGCAGAAAAAACAATCAAAAATTGTAAAGCAACGGAAAAGTAGCCTTGCCGTATGCAAATTTTTCAGTATTACTAGTTCAGTAATGGAGTAGCCAAAAATGAGGAGCATCCTAGTTATAACACTCTATCTTGTTGTAATAACAATGACCATTACCAAGAGCACAGTTTGGGTCATAAGTGTAAGTTGATACATACTTGAGATTATTTCTGCCTGATTTTATGTGACATTCAATTGTTCAATCCAACACTTTATATTGCTACACATTGTTGTTGCCGCTACAAATCAGAGTCATGGTACAGTCAATGAACAGTTACAGCTTCATGCACATTCAGTACTGTTCGCATAAACTGTAATGAAGGTTACGCTAAATCTCCACTATGTCTCAGATACAGAGATAAGCTGGAGTGATACATACCTCACCAGTATGCTTCTAAAATTCAAGTATGTGTGGAAACATTAAATGTACCTTACCTTGCACCTAAGCAAGACAGTAGGAGTATGAAAGATGTGATGGCAAGTTGGTACAGAATTTTGTATAGTTATTTCATGGGGTAGCAATGCATCACTTTGCCATCTACAGTACCATGGCTGTATGATAGCCATTGTATGAATGTAAGATCTGTTACTTTCTATGTAATTGAATTTGAATTGGTACCTACCCTGCTGAGCCAGAAGAACTGTGGGTCACCCTGGAAACAGGAAATGGGACAGCCATAAGAACTGGGGTTGTCTACAGGCCCCCAGACCAGAGGGAGGACATAGGCACATTACTGTTAGAAGATATACAAAACATGACAGCTAAAGGGGAGGTTCTGATAATGGGAGACTTCAACATGCCAGATACAGATTGGTCAATACCAGCAGGAACATCTGCCAGAACTAGACTCATAGTGGATTCCCTGCAGGGGACGGCCTCAAACAACTGGTACAGCAACCCACAAGAGACAGGGCTATCCTAGATCTAGTACTGACTAACAAAGAAGGGATCACAGATCTCCAGGTAGAAGGTCACCTGGGGGCCAGTGACCATCACATGGTATGGTTCAATTTGGCTACTACATCTAAATCATCCCATTCCAAGGCAAAAATATGGGACTTCAGAGGAGCTGACTTTGATAAGATGGCCAACAGAGTTAAGCTAGCCCTGGCAAAAAGAAACACAGGTGAGGGAGTACAGGTAAAGTGGGCAAGCATTAAGGATGCAATACTTGAAGCAACATCCCATTGTGTTAGACAGAAAAGGAAGTGCAAAAGAAGAAGAAACCACTTTGGTTCTCAAATACAGTAGCAGAAAAGGTCAGAGCCAAAGGCTGGCCTTCAGGAAATATAAGGGAACACAGCGGGATGAAGATAGGAGGCATACCAAACTGCCCTAAGGGAAGCAGGTAAGGCAGTAAGGCAGGCAAAGTCCCAAACTGAGGAAACACTAGCACTAACAGTAAAGAAAGGTGACAAGACTTTCTATAGATACATTAGTGAAAGGAGAAAGTCCAGAGGGTATTGCTAAGCTTAATGGAGAAAAGGGAGCATGTGAGGAGGAGGACCCTGTAAAGGCATCTATCCTAAATAGATACTTTTGCTCAGTATTTACTGAAGAGAAGGTAGCAGGGCCCACAGCTCAGCATCATGGACACAGGGGAGGGAGGTGAGCACTACTCCTTCACAAAGAAAGGGTCCTACAAGAGCTTGCTAAGCTCAGGGTGGATAAGGCAATGGGACCTGATGGCATACATCCCAGGGTACTTAAGGAGCTAAAGGAGGAACTAGCAGAGCCATTAGCAGAATTGTTTAGTGAGTCTCTGAGCACAGGAGAGGTCCCAGAAGACTGGAGAAGGGCTCATGTGATCCCGCTCCACAAGAGTGGTAGCAGGGAGGAGGCGGGGAACTACAGAACCGGTCAGTCTTACCTCAGTAGTGGGTAAGATTATGGAGACACTCCTTAAGGAAAGGATAGTGCAACACCTGGAATCCATAGGGGCACAGGATCCAAGACAGCATGGGTTTACAAAGGAAGGTCCTGTCAAACTAATCTCATAGATTTCTTTGACTGGGTAACCAGAGTGGTGGACCAAGGGGAGCAGTTGATGTCGCCTACCTTGACTTCAGCAAAGCTTTGACACTGTTCCATAGAAGATTGATAAATAAGCTGGGTAGGCTCGGTGGGTCAGAAGTTGGTCAACTGGGTTGCAAACTGGTTGGCAGAAAACAGAGAGTGGTGGTAAATGGTATACAGTCAGAAGAGATGCAAGTCACAAGTGGGGTACCTCAGGGATCAGTTCTGGGGCCAGTCCTATTCAACATCTTCATTAGTGACCTTGCAGATGGACTAGAGGTAGAGCTTGTCTGTTTGCAGATGACACCAAGATCTGCAACAGAGTAGATGATCCAGATGGGGTGGGCAGAATGAGAAGAGATCTGGATAAACTAGCAGAATGGTCAGAAGAGTGGCAACTGGGATTTAATGCAAAGAAGTGCAAAATCATGCACATAGGGAAGAGAAACCCTAAGCCACTTATAGGCTGGGAGGGAGTTGCTAGCAGTCACAAAGGAAGAAAGAGACTTGGGCATCATCATCACTGATGACCTAAAATCATCCAAGCAGACCTCTAAAGCAGTAGGTAAGGCTAGGGGGGTGTTAGGGTATATTAGTAGGGGTATCACAAGTCGTAAGAGGGAGGTAATAATCCCTCTGTACAAGACATTGGTTAGGCCCCATCTGGAGTACTGTGTGCAGTATTGGAGGCCACACCTTCACAAGGACATTAACCAAATTGAGGCAGTCCAGAGAAGGGCAACCAAAATGGTGCAGGGACTGCATCAGAAGACATATGAGGACAGATTAACGGAGCTCAATATGTATACCCTTGAGCAAAGGAGGGAGAGAGGTGATATGATCGAGGCATTCAAACACCTTAAGGGCATAAACAAGGTGAAAAGTCTAACATGTTTAAATATAAGAAAAATAGCAGGACAAGAGGACACAGCATGAGATTAGAGGGAGGCCGATTAAGGGGGAATGTGAGGAAATTCTTTTTCACAGAAAGGGTGGTAGATGCATGGAATGGCTTACCACAAGAAGTGGTGGCTATGAATACAGTGCAGGGCTTCAAACAGGCATGGGATAGGCATAAGGGAGCAATACAAATGACTATGAATAGATAGGTCACTGACAGAGCAAAGGCCGATGGCACATTTATAAGGTAGAAAAAGAAATGGGCAGACTGGATGGGCCTTGCGGTCCTTATCTGCCGTCAACTTCTATGTTTCTATGTTTCTATGTTGTTTGTCGGCATATCTTGAGTACATGTTAGTAATGGCCTCTAGTTTGTTGGGGCGTTCATAGTTGGCACATAACGGATGGGAATTTGCACTGGAATGTCCTCTCTTGACGCACTAACCAGAAAACCTCATCATTCAGTTTGTCTACATAATCTGAAATGTATGAGAATCAGGAATGTTAGTTTCCTATATGCTAAGTTAGGTTTCTTACTTCATATGCAGTTCCTTCTTTATTTAGTAACAGTAAATAGTGACATCAAATGTTAATGTTATATTCTGTGTCATTAATATGCTGAAATCAGTATGTGTGTTATTACTTGCCCTGAAGTACATACACATGCTGCACATAATTATCCATACATTTACAGGTGCTGTGCTGTGAACTAGTTATTACCCAGCACAAACTGTAGAAACTGACTGTTGGGAGTACAGCAGATGTGTTTCTTATTACAGAGTATTGCAGCTGTGGTCTCTGTTGTAATCCGGGTGTACTTTACCATGTGCATATCATGGTCAAGAAAATCAGCACAACATCCTGTATTCTGATTGGTTGGCTGGCATCTTTTTGGTATTGTAAATTATACGATAACCCACACAGAATGTGCCTGCCAGCCGCTTCTGGTATTCACACCAAAATGATTCAAACTTCAAAAACACTGTTTTCCCTCTTTGTTACCATAAAAAATATTGGGGTACATTGTATAATCACAATAACCCACTCCAGGGTGTGGTTTATGGGGAGATTTACTATGGCTGGTGAGTATTTGACCACTCAGCTGCGCCTTGTAGTGAAAACAATGCAGCCATGGTAAATTCACCCATAACCCATACTCTCTTGTGGTTTATTGCTGCATTAACCCCTAATCAGCAATTTGATTTCCAGTTGTGTTTGGATGGCAGTAAACCACATTATACGAACCATATGTGCATTGCTGCTCTACACGGCTGACTGTGTGGCCTCCATGTTTGAACTTTGGTTACACAATTGCATAAGATTTTTCCCCTTTCTTATTATGATATTGACTACGCATGGCATTTTCATTATAATGCAGTGATGCCAGAGTGATTCTGTTACAATACAAGAAAAGTATGTAAACTGTATATCATAAACTACTACTATGATTTCATTGATGTCTGGTTCCCTATCCCATGCTAAAACCACAGTGTTATAAAGTACAGCAGTAGCCCACAGTTTCCATAGCGTGATGTCCCATCATCTCATCCATTAACACCATGACATATACTGTAACTAAGAACCCTGGTTTACATAATGTTATGCCTGCCTCATCCATAGTCCCCGCATCAGAGTAGTAGAATTGTGTGGGTGATTGTGGGTTGCAAATTTAATGAAGATAATGGGATAAACAGTTTTTTATTACTAAATTGGGAAACATGGTAATGGACTTTGAGATACATCAAGGTAAGGGACACATGATTTATAACCACCATTTCCTGGTGAGTATGTTGGGGGGGGCAGAATTCAATATGGAAACCAGGTAATGTCTTAGTATTAGTGCCAATACATGTATTGAGCACATTTTAGATGTACAAACTATCACAGTGTACAATCTGTCAAAATAGCATTCCACATGTCACTATATTGATGAGTGCACCATGACAAGTGTAATCAGTTACGATGTAGCGCACTGTTAAAAAAAAAAAAAAGTGTACCTTGACATTATATTATGATTTCCAAACAAGCCTAGTTGCCCCAAATAATCCATGAAGTAAATGTTCTATTTCAATTTATACCTGCTTTTCATCCCAAGAAAGGAAAAATGATATAGCTTTGGGGCAAAGTAATTTATCACTGCATGGAAGGCCTTGATACATGCAGTCTATCCATAGGGAGATAACCTTCTGATACCCGAAATCAATCCCTTTCTCATGAGAACATTGTTCAGCTTTGATGCAGCTTTAGTTCCTGTTGATGTAAGACAGCAGAACAGTTTGCATTTTATGTTGTTCTGGTTTAAAATAAATTTCAGCTGGAACTTCCAAGACATAATTGTGCAATTTCCTTACTAAACTGTGGTGGGTAAGACGATGGCATTGGCAAGAAAGGAAGGTCTAGCATAATATCTGAAGGAGGGGAATCTTTTTCATCTAAACCAGCACATATTTGACAAGAGGGAACAGGTATACGCTGGAACGGGCAGGCTCAGAGGGGAGAGGATGAGATGTTATTTCACTGAAAGGGTGGTGTAGCCATGGAATGTTCTGCTCAGGGAGCTGGTAGAGATGGAGACTGTGGTCAGCTTTCAGAGGGGATGAGACAGGGGGAGGGTAAATCTGACCAGTTCCAATGCAGGGGGCACATCTGGGACTGGGGTCAGTATAACCCAAGGGGGAAGGGAGGACACCAGAATCGGCCCTCAGTGCAGGATCTGAAAATTGAGCACTGGAAAGAGCAAACAAAGTGTTGACATGCATAGTGAGTGGCATCACAAGTATGAAGAGGGAGGAAATGCTGCTACTGTACATAACTATGGTCAGGCCACATCTGGACTATGGGGTGCAGTTTTGGAGGTCACACTTTCAGTGGGATAAACACAGGGTGTAAATGGCCATGAGAAAAGTTACTAGAATGGTTCAGAGACTGCACAAGATGCCACATGAAGAAAGGTTGTGATTTGCTGTTTCTATGTATTAGTCCCATTCATAGAAGCAGAACATCAGGCAATTGTAAATGAAATGCTAAGAGAAATACTACAGCTATTCTGACAGCCATTCTAGTCATATATTTATTGTTTCTTACAAGTTTTTGTTTCCCTAAAAAGTCTACCTGCAGTTATCCACTTTTTCTTAGCATCTGCCCCTTCCAGTGGCCCATGATTGCAGGAATCGAACAGATCTCCATGCCCTGTATGAATGTTACGGACGTGGTTTGCCAAACTGATCCATTTTGCCTCAGCAAGATCCCCATTTCCATTGGAGGTTCCTGCTAACTAGTAGATGTGGTTATTAATAGATTGCTTCCATCTTCCCACAATCTCACATCCAGACACAGAAGATATATTTTTAATTGTCTTTGTTGCTCCTAGTGATGTAAAATCAATGCAATGCGTATTAAGTATTACATCTATAAACAGTCCTGTTACAATCCAACAACTAGTTGGAAACCCAACAAATTATACAGTATCTCATAAAAGTGCAATAACTGGGGTCTATACTTCCATGGGCGGGATTTACATGGCCAAGACATGTATCCTGCCCGTGGAAGTCTGGATTGGACAGGGAGGTACGGGGTGGTGCCAGGGGTATGGGTGTGGAATGTCTCTGCGCCTCACATACCCGGCACTCCATGCCTTCGAGCATAGAGGGCATAGTTAGTAAACTCATAGTTAGCTAATGACTTCACAGATCGAGTAAAAAAAAAAAAGCTGCAGTTCTGCCTATATCCCCATATCACCCAAAGTTGCCATGGTATGCAGTGGTACTGTGCAGTCCTGCTGTGTACAAAAAAAAAAACACACACAGAAGAACAGTACATTTCATTACTAGCCTTCATACATACATTTATAAATCTTGACTTTCTCTCAGTACTTGCACTGTCTATGGGGCATGCATCACAGATAATTTCAACATTGTTTCCCATTCTACATGTGGCAATACACTGACGTTACCTTTGTCCATGTGCCACACATCAAAGTAATGAGGGAACTTGGAAGACCTGTTATCCTTCAGATACTTTTGTATCTGCCGGTGCCTGTCTGTAACTATGGCCTCAATAGAGCCCCATGTTGTTATGTATTCCAAACACTTCTTTAATCCAGCTAGTTCCATGTGATAACTTCCGCCAGTCTCGTTACTCTACAAAATGATAAAAATGTACCATAAGACAATTGGTACATTATGCCGAAGAACAGTCCTACAGTTGGTTAGGAACATAATGATATAGCATTGCCATAGTGAATGGTACCTACAGCTCCTATTTCATTTCAAAACACATAGAAGTTTGTATATCAGTGACCATCCCTACTAATGTTTACTTCCTATGAATTGCTTTCTGTACTGATATACAGTCCCGTGTTGTGAGACATAACATTTTACATCTGGGTTGCTTCACGGTATCTCACAGTATCATCACGGTCCAAAACTGATTACCACTATCTGCCATGTAGAAACACCTTAAGTCCATTTTATAAGCGTAATAACACACTCCAGGGTCTGGTATATAATAGGATATAGTCACTTCTCGAGTGCACGAGACACTCGGCCTGTGGCTTTGTGTCTCACAATATACTCAAAGCTTGCTGATATCTCATGATAAACCATACCCTGCTGTATATTACCGATGAATTCAAGGCCATCCTCCAAAATCAAATGAAAACTACTATTGTATGTAAATTAATGTAGTACTGCAAAATAATGCTATTCTCAGTGGTAGCAGATGCTAGCTACATTTCCTAAACAGTTCAGGCCTCATGCAAGTAATGCTAGTTACCAAAAAAACACATACACTGTCACTGATAGTTACTGCCTACTTGTCAAAGCAATGTACTGTTATGCATTACCACCTATAGTGCTTTAGACCTGGAATGGGGTTTAAAAACAAAACAAGCAATACAAACATATAGAAATGACATCCCCTCAAATTGCAGTTGCCCTGCCATCCCTTCCTTTGATCACCCTCCCCACAACACACTGTCCTATACAACATACAGTATATAATTGTAGACATTACTTGCAGTAGCTCAGTATGCAAGAGCCTGGTATTTCTAATGTCCATCAGTGAGTAGCATCCATACTTTGTGCTAAATCCGGGGCTGTCACAGCGTGCATCCCCTCCCAGTAGTATTGCTTGATTTTGCCTTTCTCTGGAGCTCTTGAGTACATCTTGCTCAGATTGCCATACATTCCTGACAGCAGCATGCAAGTACATCTTTTGATGTTTGAAAAAGGTTGTGCATTTTATGGATGCTATGTTACAGAACTGGAAAACTCTTACAATTTTTGAAGGAACAGCTCCAGAAAACAATATGGAAGCTGAAAGGCTGAGATTCAAGATGGGTATCCCCGCAACCATTTCAAACAACATGAAGTCTTGCTATATTCTGACATATGCAGTGAGTCCCAACCTTCGAACTGCCCCGGAGATGAAAGAGTTAACTTTCCATGCCAGGCATGGAACACTGGGCTCGAGCTCGGTTGAGACTCTGTCTGTTGTTCTTCAAACTCAAACCGTCAGATTCTTTACTCCGCCTCACTGAACAGTCGCTCTGGAGATTTCTCCTTCTGCTCGGTTCAATTTGTCGGTTAAAGTACCGCTTTCTTGGTTTTCGACCGAATTTAAACCGTAACCTGTCGGTTCAGTCTCTGTCTGTGGTATTTGTGAGTACTAGATAGGTTATATTTTACTCTATTCTGTGTGGAACTTGTAAACGGTTCATCGGTTTGGTTTGAACCGATCAAGTTGTTAAAAAATCTTGAATTGTACTTTTAGAGTGTGGTTACCGGTTCTTATCAGTTCTAAAAAAATGGATTTTATTACGTCTTTTTCCACGACCCGTGGCATGGTTAGGAACCGATAAGAGAGTCTTGCCTGGCGGATTGCCATAAAAAGGTAAGTTTGGATAGGACTGGCACTATGTCTGAGAAACCCAAAAGAAAAACCGGGCCCACTGGGTTTCAACACTGTAGTGTGTGTGGGGAAGTCTTTGCCAAGGCTGATCCCCACACCACCTGTGTTTATTGTCTGGGGTTTGACCACCTCAATGCAGACTGCCAGATTTGTAAAAATTTTCCTGCAGCTACCCTGGAAAAGAGAGTTGGTAGGCTCAGGGAAAGGGAGGCCAAAAGTCCGCTGAACGGATGAGTCAGCCCGGTTCGGTTCAAACCGAACCGGAAGGGTGCCCTCTGACCAGGCGCAGACTTCTTAGGCAAGGAGATCCGACCTGAGGAGTCGGTTCCAGCAAAAGGACTAGAAAATCAGCTGGTGTGGAGCCAAACTTTCTCTCCAACTGCTGAAGAAATAGCCAAAGCGATCAAAATTGTCCAGTCGCTTCTCAGCCTCGACGAACCGCACCATCAGGGAGGCGCTGGTTCAGCCGGTTCCACCGTTCAAGAGTATGATTTAGAGGAGTATTATGAACCGGAGGAGGTGGAAGAGGAGTATGAGGAGAGTGAATGTGGATTTGAAAGTCTGGATGTGCCCATTGACCTGGACATCTCCCCAGACAGACCTTCAGGAGTGTCTCCTCCTAGGCTTTCTGAGTCCCCTTCTCATTTTATGTTTTATAAAAAAGTGTCTGAAACCCTCCAGCTCCCTATGGAGGAAGCTGTGGATGATCAAGAGGAGCCTGACTCTGTGGAAATGATGGATATCCCAGAGTCTAGGAGGCTGTCTATTCCCTTGCATAAATCTTTTGGGAAGCAGACATTTAAAATTTAAAAAACTCCTAACACTACACCTCCTGTGGATAAGAGAATGGACAAGAGGTATACATTGTCAGGCTCTGATACGGAGTTCCTTACACAACAATGCAGCCATGTTGGGGTAGTGCAGGCTGCAGCCTGTGACAAGGCAAATATTCCCTTGGCTTCACACCCCCAAGACAAGGACTCCAGGAGTATTGATGCCACGGCAAAGAAACAGTACATGGCAGCATCTTTGAGACTCAGGCAGGCGAATTATATGGCTTATGTTGCTAGATATCAGAAATCTAGATGGGACACTGTCATGGCTTTAGCAAAACAGGTCCCTGGCCAGCTTGCCAAGGAGCTGGAGTAGGTGGCTGCTGATGGTATTGAGGCATCCAAGGTGCAATTCCATGCTGCAGTGGACTCGAATGATGTGTCATCAAGAGTCAGGCTCGCCTGTGGCACTTGAAGAATGACTGGCTCAGATGTACTAGCCTGTCACAGGATACCCAGACTAAGGCCATGGACTTTCCTGTTTTGAGTGTTAATTCCCTCTGTTTGGGGAGCAAACAGAGAATTACATGAAGAAAATGGATGAGTATAGGGACCACCTATAGGGAGTGCACAGGCTGCTGTAAAGGCAGGCCACCTCAAAGGCAGCTTCCCAGGAGAGGGGCAGGCCTTTTCATAGGCCTTTACCAAGCCCAGGCCTCCTTTCTGCCTATGCCCAGAGGGGTTCTTTAGAGGGAGAGGCAGACGGGTACAAGCAGGCCTGCTTCCACCCCTCAGCCCAAAGCCCTGCCAAACAGGTACCCTGATGGGGTTGCCAGGGCCGATTCTCAGCTACCTGTAGGGCAGGGTTGGCTTACTTTGTCCAGGACTGGGAGTCTCTGACATCAGACAAATGGGTCCTGGAAGTAGTATGCCAGGGACTGGCTCTCAGCTTCCAAAAGTTTCCAAAGATGAGAACCAGATCCTTTCCACCTGCAAATCCTTCAGAGACACTCACCTTAGAGGCAGAGGTATCTTCCCTCCTAGCTCTCAGAGCTGTGGAAAGGGTTCCACCCCTACACCAAGGCAAAGGGTTGTACTCCAGGTACTTCCTTACCCCAAAAAAGACAGGAGAATGGCAGCCCATCCTGGATCTCAGATACTTAAACAAGCACCTTTAAAACCAAAATTCAAATGGTGACTCTGGGAATTATTCTACCCTCTCTAAGGCCAGGGACTGGCTAGTGTCCCTGGACCTCAAGGATGCCTACTTCCATATTCTCATTAGAAGCTCCCATCGAAAGTGCCTCCAGGTTGAGCTGCCCTCAGGCCATTACCAGTTCAGAGCAATGCCCTTTGGCCTCATCTCTGCTCCAAGGGTGTTCACAAAATGCCTGGCAGTGGTAGTTGCTTCTCTAAGAAGGCAAAAGATTGCCATCTTCCCTTACCTGGACGACTGGCTCATAGTGGGCCAGTCCCCAGACCAAGTCAAGTTACACTTAGAGATAACTCAGCAACTGCTCACTTCTTTGGGTTTCCTTCTAAATCTTCCAAAGTCAGTTCTAGAACCTGTCCAGCTCCTCACCTTCATAGGCGCAGAGCTAGACACAAAGAAGGCCGAGCCTTCCTTCCCTTGGACAGAGCAGGACCCTGATCTCTCTGGCTCTCCTCATTCACCCTGCAGGTGTCTCGACCAGCAAGGCATTTTCTACAGCTCCTGGGGCACATGGCTGCTTCTACAGTAGTAGTGCAGGAGCAAGATTTCAGATAAGGGACATTCAGTTCCATTTGAGAACCTTCTGGTCTCAAAGGAAGGACCCCCTGACCAAATTGATCCCAGTAACTCGAACCCTGATCCAGGCCCTACAGTGGCGGCAGGATCAGAACAACCTGAGACAAGAGGTTCCCTTTGTCACCCAGTCTCACTCTTTAATCCTTACTACAGATGCCTCCCTCTTGGGGTGGGGGGGCTCACATGGGTGACCTGACCACCCAGGGGTTGTGGTCCCCTTAGGAAACTCTGCTTCATATCAATCTGTTGGAACGCAGAGCAGTATTTCAAGCACTTCAAGCTTTTTCCAAATCTGTTCAGAACAAAGTTATACAGGTCAGAACAGACAACACCACCACAATGTGGTACATCAACAAGCAAGGAGGCACTCAGTCTACGGCCTTGTGCACCGAAGCAATGAAAGTTGTGGTCTCTGGCTTACTCCCTGAACACCTCCCTCACGGCAGTTCACCTCCCAGGCAAGGACAATGTCCTGGCAGATGCTCTCAGCAGGATTTCCCAGGGCCATCACAAATGGTCACTGGACCTCCTGGTCTTGGAGGTGATATTTTCCAGATGGGGCACCCCGCAGATAGATCTTTTTGCAGCCCCAGACAATCACCAACTTCCCCTTTTTTGTTGCAGGCCCCCAGTGTTGGGCTCAGTCCCCCTGGATGCCTTAGTTTTCAATTGGGAAGGGAAGTTTCTCTATGCTTTTCCCCCCTTCCCTCTCCTGTTCAAAGTGCTAGTCAAAATCAGATCTCAACCCTGCAAGATGATCCTGATTGCTCCAGACTGGGCCAGACAGCCCTGGTATCCACTCCTACTGTCCTTAGCAGTCCATCTTCCCCTGTGTCTTCCCAGGAATTACAACCTGTTAACCTGTGGTCAGGGGGAGGGTTTGGTACCTGAACCTCAGATCTCTCAATGTCAAGGCCTGGCTCTTGAAGAGTTAGAGTTTGCTGATTTACACCTCTCCCAAGGTGTAATGGATATCCTGAAGGCTTCTAGAAAACCTTCCACCAGGGCTACTTATAATTCCAAACGGAAAAGATTTTCCATATGGTGCTCTGGGAAGCATATTTCCCCAGAATCTGCTGATCTTCCCACAGTCCTTGATCATATGGTCCATTTAAATAGCTTGGGGCTGAGACCAGCTACACTGAAAGTGCATCTGGCAGCTGTGTCTGCTTTTATTTCAGCAGGTAAGCCCTCTTCTCTTTCAGCTCACCCTGTATTCTCCAAGTTTTTCAAGGGATTGCTTCACACCAACCCTCCATTCAGGGACCTTGCCCCTGCCTGGGACCTCAATGTTTGCATTGCTCAGCTTATGCAACCCCCTTTTGAGCCTTTGTCTTCAGCAGAGCTTAAGTACTTGACTTGGAAGACTGTGTTTCTGGTAGCCATCACTTCTGCCAGACGCATAAGTGAATTACAAGCTTTGTCAGTGGAGCCTGATTTTATCTCCTTTCATAGAGATAAGGTGGTCCTCAGGACTAACAGGAAGTTCTTGCCTAAGGTGGTATCAGATTTCCACCTTAATCAATCTGTGTCTCTCCCAGTGTACTTCACTGACCATTCCTCCTCTGGCGAAAGGAGGCTGCATAGTTTAGATGTGAAAAGAGCCCTTAGCTACTACACAGAGCGTGCCAAGGGTCACAGGTTTGACTCCCTCCAACTGTTCCTCACTTATGGTGAGGTTGGTAAGGGGAAACCTGCCACTAAAATATCCATTGCCAGGTGGATTGTCTCTTGTATCCAATTTTGTTATGAGTAACTGGGTAAGGTTCCTCCCTCAGGCCTGAGGGCTCACTCTACCAGAGGTACAGCTGCTTCCCTGGCTGCTGCCAGGGACATCCCTATTCTAGAGATATGTCAAGCAGCTACCTGGAAAACAGTTCACTCTTTTACCAAGCATTACTCCTGGACATCCAGGCTAGGAGTGATGCTCGGTTCAGCACAGCTGTGCTTCAGAGCCTATTCCTAAGTAGGTTCTGTCCCTCCTCCATGGAGGTACTGCTTTGTAGTCTGCATATGTCAGAATATAGCAAGACTTCATGTTGTTTGAAGAAAAAATTACTCACCTTAGTAATGTTGTTTCTTCTAATGGAGTCTTGCTATATTCTGACCCCCGCCTGCCCCTCTCAGAACCTCTGTTTTGGGATGTGGGTGGGCAGTGCAGTGTTGGCACTTAGTAGGTGCCCACCTTGTTGTTTTCACCCCTTCTTTTCTTGGGGTGAGTTGGTGTTGTGTTTTTCATTTTTTGGGTCTCCTGACTTGAGTCTTTGTTTTGGGACCAAAAAATTTGTTTTATGTTTAGTAGCCAGTTGGCTAGTGTAGGTTTACAGCTTCCACACAGGACCTTAGTGAGTTTAGCTCGTAATGATCTGACGGTTTGAGTTTGAAGAACAACAGACAGAGTCTCAACCGAGTTTGAGCTCAGCGTTCCATGCCTGGCATGGAAAGTTAACTCTTTCATCTCCGGGGCAGTTCGAAGGTTGGGACTCACTGCATATGTCAGAATATAGCAAGACTCCATTAGAAGAAACAACATTACTTAGGTGAGTAATTTTTTCTTTCTGACTACGCCAGCTATAAATCTTCCTGTAAAGGACAGTGAATAGTAAATTTAACTTCAAGTATGGGCAAATTGCTCAATGTATTTTTAATTCTGAACTTCTTGACAGGGATTTCTGCTGATTATGTTTGCAATTAAGACAATTACATGTACTATGTTGCTGTGTACCAAAAACATAAAAAAAAATACTACATACTGTTACATGTGATGCTACCATGATGTCGTTACAATACTTACAAAGAAAACATAATGAAACTTTTTATGCACACATCTGCAGCACTGATGAGGGTGGTGCATAGGCCACCAACTCAGTGGGGAGGAGCAGGATAGGGAGTTGCTGGAACAATTTATGAGAGTTTGAAGAAAGGGATTCACAGTGTTGGTGAGGGACTTAAAAAATGAACCTTGGTATAATCGCAACAAGCCAATCAGAGGATGTGGGTTATCGGGGGATTTACCACGGCTGGTCGAGATTTACCTACTCAGCTGAGCCTCTGGCAAACCACTCCAGCCATGGTAAACCCCTGATAACCCACACCCCTCATGGCTTATTGCTTAAATGAACTAGTTTCCAACTAATATGCTCTGCACCTGGAACCCCAATAGTTTGTACAAAAAATATTTCCATATACGCTACAAGAATACAATGCGGCTTGAACACATAAACGTACCCACACGTATTACATGTATGCTTTACGATTACCATTGTCCCTACTAATTGGGTTATGACTGCAGCTGTATTTGGCATGCTGCAATACATGCATAAGGTGAAGAGTTGCAAGAGACAGGACTCAGCTACTGCAACAACACATTCCCGACCATCTGTGGAAGTTGAACTTTTAAAAAGAAAGGTGGTTAGCCTCACAATACTTCATAGGGCAAAATAATCAGCATGAAATACATACTGCCCAATCTGCTTTCCTCAAACAGTACCTAGACTGTGATGATGTCTGCAGATCCACAGCAGGGTCATAGTCCATGTCATCTGGGTCATCGTGCCATTCACTGCTATCACTTTTCTCATCCAAACTGTCTTCGTATCTTTCACTGGTCTCATAACGCTTTGGGAGCATATTAGGTTTCACCTGAGTGCTGACAGACCGCATACTTACAATCTGACTCCTAAGCAGAGTTATGAATACATAATATAAAGCTTCATTGCAAAATCTATAACAAGTACAATGCAGTGTACACATCTTGCATTAGAAACAGACTGTTATAAAAGCAGAAGACAATTTTACTGTAAGAATTCTGACAGCCTTACAGAAACCCTGTTACATTGTCAAGCACAGTCCAATCACCATAGATGATTAATGTTTCCTGTTACTCACCTATTATCAAACATGCATAATTTCGATAACCGATACATTCTGATTCTGAACCATCACTCCTATTATGTAGTTCTATAAACCTACGGCACTGAACATCACCCTTTTATCTGAACATTTTTTATACAGGTACAAGAAGCCTCATCTAGTATTAATACTGTCACATCATCACACAAACTCTCAGCTATGCTAACAACTACTACTCAAACAAGAAATATCCAGAACCATTGCAAATATTTTCCATTTACACCAACCTTTGTTTATGCTTGTCTTGACTGTCTGTGTGCTCTTACTCTTCATATTACCAGTCTCTAATGATTTCACATAACTGTGGTCGTGCATTGCTACTTCAGGTCTTACATTCAAATGAAAAGTCATATTATAATCAACTGGCTGACCACCTACACGTGCAGTGTCTTCTAAGTCATCTGTATCTGTTTGTGTGCTCATGGCTTGAGGAATTCCTGCAGAAGAACATCTTTGTACACTTGCAGAACTACAGGTTACTTCATCCAGTACTTCAGCTCACTGACAAAAAATGAATCTTCCAACAGAACTTCTGCAGTTGACAATGCCTTTAACCGCTGTTCCTCAAGATGTCTGTTTCTCTTTTCCATTAATAGTTCATGTACCATCTAGGAAAATGAAACAACATGCAATATTTCAGTCAATTTAAAAACCAAATCCACATCGACATGTATTTTGGACTGTTAACCGGCCTACTAAGAGGTGTTAGCTCTCCAAGCCACTTCTCAGCCCATGACTCTAGTTTCGTTAGGTCCCCCCTGCAGTGTTTCCATCCATCCTCTTCATCCACCACCACCCCCATTTTGGTTTCATCTGCAGACTACCCCGACTCCCAACACAGTGTGCTGTATCTGAGATAAAGAGTACAAATAGCACCAGGCCCAGCACCAAACCCTGCCGTACCCCACTTGTCACTACTTTGGGCATCCAGTGATTCCCCCTGCTACCCTCCACTACCACCCGCTGCACCCTCCGCTGTAACCAGTTTGTCAGCTTTTCCCCCAACCCAGTGACAGTCAGCTTCCCCCACAGTCTCACATGAGGCACTGTGTCAAAGGCCCAGCATGGAAGACAGTTAACATAATTGCTTCATAGACAAGTGATGGGAAAAAAGTCATTACGGGACCATCCAGTCTGACCATTTACACATCTTCTTGCCTCCCCAAACAACAGTTCACCTCCTCCTTTGCCGACTCCATGTGTTTCCCAAGGCATTGCTATAAAATTCATAGATATGTTGTCAGCAAAGGATGCTCCTGGCCCATCAAGTCTGTCCAATTACCCCCAAATTGTTCATCCCCATGCAAGATTCCCACCTTCTTCCCCTGACAATTCCTTGTGTATGTCCCAGGTCTCCTCATCCCCAATTGCATCACTGTGCATTTCCTGGCATTAAACTTCTACCACACTTCGGATTACTCTTCCAGCAATATCATATCTTTTTTCATTTCAGCCACACACACCTGGGTTTCCGCACTGCTGCTGATTTCTGCATCATCCCCCAAAAATGCAGACCTTCCCCTGAAACCCATCTGCTATGTCACTGACATAGATGTTAAACCCATTAGGCTCCAACTTAGACCACTGTGTAACCCCACTTGCAACCTTTGTCTCCATAGAGAGTCTGTGGAATTCATGAATTCCATGTTATCATTCCATGTGTGTAGATGTTGAGAGAGGTGGAGCAATCAAGAACTGGAATACTACAGAGCTTGGAATACTCATATTCCATGGTAACCAATCACAGACTGTACTGACTGACAAGAAAGACAGATAACTAACATGTGTAAGACATCTGTGTGAGCACTATGTAAGCTATAAGACATGAATGGTTGTGGTTAGTACTAAGTTAAATGCACACCTAGAGGTGTACTTATATACAAGACCGCGGGTAGACTGCATTCGGCATTTGGGTATACAGGTATCTCAGCAGTACCAATAGTCATTCATGTCTTATTGCTTACATGTTGCATCTCTCCCTCCTTGTTGCCACAATATTCAAATCAATCTCCTTCAACATGTCCCACTACGCGTCCCTGCTTTGCCATGCACCATTTTAGTTACCACTCTCTACACCATGTCCATGCCATATGTCTTTCTTGCTGTTGGAGCATCCAGCCATGTACCCCATACTCCAGGTGTATCCTCACCATGTAACTGTGGAGCTGAACCAGCACCTCCTTCCTTCTGCTGAGTCTCCCTCTCCTGTACATGCCAGCATCCTGCTAGCTCTGACAACTGCCTTGTTTCACCAGATCCCCACAGTGATTTTCAGTCCTATTTCGTTCTACTGCTTGGTTCTAGGAAATAACCCCTCACCCACCCACCACCACCACCACCACCAGTGCGTAGATGGTATTTTATTAAGATGTAGTACAAGTGCTACACACAACAACAATAAATACTTTATGTAACAACTCAATAGCAAATGGGCAAAGAAGGTACTCTATGTAACTCAAACATCAGGCACCCTTTTTCTCTCCAATTTTGTTGCCTCTGTCTGTATCCTCTTGGGAGGTGGTCAGCTGTTATCAAGATGAATGCTTGGAACTGCTCCAGTCTTCAAACACTTCCTGCAGTACAAGACATAGACAAGAACAGAATTACTCAAACAGACATGTGAAACCAATATTTGAACACAATACATACATAAGATTGTTAAACTCACAGTACTCCAATATTCAAAATTGAACCAACCACTTTTCCTATGCTGTGGTCAAAATGTCTTACCATAACTCATTCATTCATGAATTCATGGAAATATGATGGCAGAAAAGAACCTACAGGCCCACCTAGTCTGCCCTTCCGTTTATCTGTCTGCTATTACATGTACTCCACCCTCAACACTCCCCTGTGGCTGACCCATGCCCTTTGCTGCCTTCCACTGTTGCTTCTCCAACCACCTCTGGGGAGTCTATTCCACTTATCTACCACCCTCTCTGTGCAATAATACCCTAATGTTACCCTTGAACTACCCCTCTTTTCACCTGCAAGCCATGCCACCCGTCCTCTGATTTCACTTCACCTGGAAAATCCTTTCCACTGGCACCCAGTTTATACCCTTACAGTACTTAAGGTCTCAATCATGTCCCCCTCACCCTCCTCTGTTCCAGAGAGTTCATGCTCAAATCTCTCAACCTTTCTTCAAAGGACGGGTGGGTGAGCCAATTTACCATCTTCATTGCTCTCCTCTGAACTCGCTCCAGCCTCCCCACATCTTTTTTGAGGTATGGACCCCAGAACGGACTCCATATTCCAAATGCGGTCTATAACCAGATGAGTATACAAGGGTACTATGACCTGTCATTTTCTACTGGTCAACTCCCTTTCGATGTACCACAGCTTTCTGCTGCCCCTAGCCACTGCTCTCCCTTACTGCAGATTTTAATATTATCTACCAACACACTCACACCCCCCATCCAAGGTCATTCACAGTGTCCCCTACAAATAGATTGAACAGTAGAGGCCCCAACACCAATCACTTGCAAGGTCATTTGTGCCTAGGTGGAAGATCAGATGTGTATTTTTCATCCACTGACCTACCCCTTTCAGGGATCCAGTGCATAACTTTGGCTGGCAGACATTCCACCCCCTCTGTCTCCCATTTTCCCCTATGTAACACCTTTTACAATAGGGTCCCCGACTAGTAAAACCCTGTCCGCTTCATCCTCCTGGGCACCTCTTGCAGCTGCATTTCTTCCACCCTTTCTCAAGTTTTCCTATTCTTACCCTTACCCTTGATATCCCATCCCTGAAACCTTGAGACCTCCCCTACCCCCATTCTCCTCCTCCTCCTGTCCAATTCCCTGACCCAATGTCTGGTTCCTTAGCTTCTCAGTGCTGCTCTTCCACCCCCCAATCTTCTTGAGACTTCCTCTCCCCACCCTGCTCCTCCTGCTCATGTCCCTGCATCAAAGCCTGGTTTCTTGGCTCATCTGTGGTGCTACTTGCCTTTGTGCCTTGCTCCATTTGAAACCCCACCCCCCGATTTCCCCTCTGTTCCCTGTACACCTAGCTTCATTTCTGCTCCATGCCCCATATGTGCGTTCTGTTAGTTAGGACTCCATAGCATGGTCTCTTTCATATTGAAATTTTTCAACAAACGCAGAAATGGTTCAGAATCAGAATGTCCAGAAACAGTCTTAAAGCAATGCCACTACATAGAATTCAACCAGCACAAATTAATGAGTCATGATGATTTCTGTTGTAGTTTGACAATGTTACAGTCAGTAACTTAAGGCTTTTGGAATCCAAACAGCCATTCCAAATGACCTACGCTCCCACTATTACATATTGATAACATATGTTGCAGTGGTAGTGCAATGCTACCATCCCTCCACACAGAGACTACCAGTATCCTTATGTGGCTTGCACCAGACACTGGAACCTACAGGGATGCTATCTCCTCAGCTAACCTCACAAAGTTGGTCGACTCCCCAATGAGGAAGAACTACAAGTCAGGTACCAGCACTCTCCTGGACAGGGTCCTTACCAGTCACCCAACCCACATCAACAACATCACTGTCCTCTCTGACTCCTCAGTGACCACTCTCCTGTCATCTGCAACTGGTCTAATAAGTTTGTAAGCCTCCCCTTTAACTGTTTCCATGCAGAGTCCTACCCACCCAGCAAACTGACCCACCTAAAATCCTGTCTTAAGCGACAAGATTGGTCTCCTATATACAATGCGCGGGATGTAAACTCAGCCCTTGACCATTTCATCATCACGTTCAATGCACCTGTGACTCGCTCACCCCAGTAAAAAAGTGAAAAGTCAAGGCACTATCAGTCCTGGCTTACTACTGGGCTACTGACAAGCTAAAAAGGGACCACCTCCAGGCAATCGCCAGAACCACAGGTGCCCAACCAGACATTCAAGCTTACAAATAATCTTGCAACAACTGCACGAACAAATACAAATGGCAAAGAGCACCTACTACAAAGAGGGAGCTTTTGGGACAATTTAAAGGAGATTACAGGAAACCGTCCAAATCCTCCCTATCTTACTGACTATTGATGGTACTACCACCTTGACCCACTGATCATAGCAAACACCTTCAGTGCAAGCTTTCACGGACCTCAGTAGTATTCCCCCCAGATTTTTCTCGAAACTTACTCACCTGAATCAACTTCCCTCCCTACCCTCTCAAGCCATCCACCTTTCCACTTTAAAAAGTCAAAGCACTTGAAGTCCAGTAAATACGTAAAAGGGCTATCCCAAGTCAGAGCTAGTGGAGACTCACTGGACCTGAAACTCCTATCCTTACCATAGAGGAAGTGCTGCGTCTGCTTACCAGAATCTTCAACCTCTCACTTAACTCAGTCAATTCCCTAGCAAATGGAAACCTGCTATTGTCACTCCAGTCTTCAAAAGTGGCGACAAGTCAATCCTGGGAAACTACGGCCGATCTCTATACTGCCCCCAGGCCCTCAAGCGCATTGTAGCGGACCAGCTTTCAGTCTGCCTGGACAAATACAACATCCTATGTCCTCAGCAACACGGTTTCAGGCAAGGGCACACCTCATCAACAGCCCTCCTGGAGTTCACTGGAACCCTTCACAACTCTATGGACAGAGGCCATCTGACTGGAGCTGTATTCATTGACTTGACCAAGGCATTCGACACTGTCCACCATGGCCTACTTTCCAGACAGCTGCTGAATTCGGTCTCTCCTGGACACTACTGCATGGTTCAATAGTTACCTACACCAGCGCTCACATAGAGTAAAAATCTCAGGTGAACTCTCTGACTCCAAGCCAGTCCGTTCTGGCATCCCACGGAGCTCAATACTGGGCCCCTTACTTTTCAGTCTTTTCCTAAACTCTCTCCTCAATCCTGCCCTGAACAAATTGTCCTATATGCCGACGATGCTGTGCTGTTCACCCCACATAAAGACCCAGAACCATTAACTCACAACCTTCAACTAGCATTCTCCTCCATTGAAAACTGGTTCTCTGCACATAAACTGGTTCTAAACCACAAAAAAACTAAATCATTGCTCTTCTGCAGCTCACAAAACAAACACAGGCATTACCCCTTTGATATCAAAACAAGTGCTGGTCATACCCTTGAACAAGTATCATCCTTTAAATATCTAGGAATCACTCTCGACCATGGTCTGTCATATGCAACCCACATTGATAATGTCGCCAGAGCTGTAAACACACACATTGGAATCCTCTACCGCAACAAGGAACACCTCACCCAGGCAGCATTAAAGATGGCCATCCAGAGCTCTGTTGTCTCCGTTGTAGACTATGGCCTCATAGTCTATGGCTCTGTCACTACTACCACCCTTAAGCGCATACTTGACCTCCTAAACAAGGCCTGCTGCCTACTCATTTGGAGCCACTGACTCACATACATGTAGAACTCACGCCCAATCAGGATGGCTTCAACTACGTAAATTGAATTAAGTACCTAACCTGTCTGATGGCGAAAAAACTATCTTGGGCATTACCCCTCCTAGTGTCCAAGTCCTTCTGAGCCCAGTCTCCAATCTACGTAAAACCAGAAGGTTGGAACAACAGCTCCTACAAGTTCCTCGATGCCGCACATCACTGGGTCAAAGATCCTTTGCGCACCGTGCTCCCACCTGGATGAATGCCCTCAGCACTGGTATTACTTCCACCTCTTCACTGGGCATTTTCAAATCAAGACTACATCTTCATCTCACTTCCTCCAGCTCCTGCGACTGCCTCTCCTAACTTCCTTCTTCCCCTTCTGCCCACCTCCCCTTTCCTTGCTCCCTGACAATGCTGTGAATCTGCTCTAGCTGCTCATCGGCTGCTGCCCCCCACTCTCTCAACCCCTCTTTCCCAACTCCTTATAGATCTCTTGAACTTATCCAAACCTATCGTTTCCTTACTTTTATCTCAGCAATGCAACATTCTGAACAATGAATAATGTTATTTAATCTCTGTCTTTTATGTTGTTTTCTTTTGCCTATGTATAGAACCGATGTTAGCTTAGCCTAAAATGTTTGCACTCTCTTGACGTGGAACCTTTGTAAAAGAGCTCTGGCTCAAAGGTATTTGTAATCCTAGATTTCAATAAACAATGTTTCACTGTCAACATATGGTACAAAGGAAGTTGGACCCCAATACTTGCATGTCAGCCTGCATCAATCCAGGCAGAGCTAAACAAATTCACATGAGCACTTTATTTGCTTCATTTTCAGTTATTAAAACAAGCATAAGGGTTTGATGTGCTGGTAGGCTGAGTGCCAAGAGAAACTGGACGACTACAATGGGCCACACCTAGACAAAAAAAATGTATGAGGAAGGAAAGCAAAAGGCAGGCCATGACATCATATTCGAACAAATGAAGACAATAGAGAGATACAAAAACAGCAGGAACAGAAAAAAGTATTGGTAAACCAAGAAAGAAGCATAGCAACATTCTAATAACAGAGCAGTTGCATAGCTAGACATGGAAAGCCATGGGTAGACCTGCTCTCAGCCTAATGAGTACAAACATCGACGCATAAGCATTGCAGCAGGAGGCTGATCTAGACATACAAGCAGTCAGCGTCACCTGGTACAACACACATCATGACTGAGAAGTTACTGTTGCATGGTATGTATGCTGATGCACATTATGTTAAAGAGATTGTGAGGGGAGTAATATCATTGGACAGGGTAGCCACGACAAAATGCATCACGCTCCCTGCACGGTTCTGGTACAAGCATGTTTCACTGAAGCCAAAGGGGAGTGGGAAGAAGATTGAACGTCCAAGACAGGGTTGCCACCATTGCTGAAATACTGCACCTTGTGTGCTACATGGACCCTTCCTTTGCCTGACAACAGTGGCGGAGCATTGCAGCTATCTATTTCTTATTCACTAAAAATACCACCAACAGCTTCATCTGGTTCAATTTCAGTTGGCTAACATCTGTATCCTCCCCCCCATAAAAGGAACTTCCAGTCTCAGTGAGCCTACCAGGTCAACAGAATTCAATAATAATTTATGCATAAGTGAAAAAAGGTGCACTGCTTCTTTGAAAAAACAAAAATGACAGTGCGGCCACTTGCAGACATTTCAAGGTAATCAGGTGACAAACGTGTTTCTAGCAACATTTTTCAGTGGTTTCCTACGTTTCGAATACTACTCTGAACCACAAAGCTTGCCAACAACATTTCTTACAGACAAGCCTTTCAAAATAGCGAGTACAAAATGTGATGTACTGCAGCTGCCACACACATAAATGACATTCTGTGTCTTTATCAGATATTCACTACAAGGGACAGCTCATGATGACAGATGCCATTTTTAGACCCAGACTGCATTTGTGCAACAATCAAATTCAGACGCAGGTTGGACTCCCACTCGGTACTGCTAGAAATCAAACAAAACGAGTTTACAAACAAAATTCAAATTTCCGTTACCACGAACACACACACACTTAGCTATGTCTGTGAAACTGCTGAATGCAGTTGTGAATAACTACCTTATGCATTCAAACTACTATGCCACTAACATCACTTTTCACAACACACTCCACATAACTATACTTTACATATGATGAGCTGCATAGAAAATGTCACCAAATGTATTACACCTTCAGGGCAGCAAACTCTGCAATTCATATGGCAACTTATAAGGAAGGACACTTGCTTGCAAAGTGGAAATTCAATGCCACAGTGTTTCAAACAATTAAAAAAAAAGTGAGCACATCATATTTCCATCAGACCACATACATATCAGACAATTTGACAGGTTCCATGTGTGTGCGTGTTTGGGGGGGGCCGGGGGTTGAGAGGAACAGGGAGAAAGTCCTAGGATCCATTCATAAATCACTCGCTAAAGAGTGACCCTGTGCAACTTCACTACATGTTACAGAGCATCACATACCTTAGATGCATGTCATCAATCACTAAAAAAAAAAAAAAAAGATCGCTTTTGACAATTTCTTTTACATATCTATGCAGATTAGCATGAACACAATAACATTTCAAATGACAAGTGCATCTACTCATTGAGAATGAAAAACACATTTTTCTCCACTACTCTGCAGACACATACCTTTACAAGTATTATGTGCCTTGTTCTCTTATTATTACACTTAGGTAAGAAATATAAAAAGGTGCACAGCTTCTTTGCAAAAGAAATACAGGTTTGTTATATTGCATGTGCAAACTTGGCAAGACAGCAGCTTGCAGACCCTTCCCAGTACTCACGATCAACAACAAATGTTTATGATTACATTTATAAAGTGTTCCTCGTTCAAAATACTGACAATTTCCTAAACCATTCAGTTATACTCCACCCTAATAAGGATCCCCAAAGATATGGATGTACAACTTTGTATGGATGCAACAATAACTTTTGTGAGGGGGTGCTGATTAACTTGCATGCCATTCACACCACACTGCTGACACTTACCCCAGTCTGGATAGCAGACCAAAAGAAGCTTTCAATTCGTAACTTTTGTCACAGTTGTCCTCAGAAAAATGTGCGCTACAAATCACAGAGTGTTCTGTAGCAGAAAAATTACACCGAGTTCTGTTTGCAAAGGAAACCCATTTAGCTTTGCACTTCTCATCAATGGGGAAAAAATGTAGCGAGAGCTTCTCTGATGTTGTATAACTACAGCCAAACACTACGCACCGCTTAGGCATGTTTACAATGACCCCAGACAGTACAACATAAATAACGAGAGGGTCACAATGGAAATAAAATAAAAATAAATAAAACCAGACAAAACAACAGTGACAGAGGTTTGACATTTATTACTGACAGAAGACAACTTGGGCTTTCCACATACTCAAAGAGTACTTGCCAGAGCGGAGACCCACAAACACATTCTACACAGCGCTTCAAAAGAAAAAAGACCCATTCAAATAGATAGACCCACACTGAATGTCAGACCCACAAAAAACAACATCTGTAACAGCACTACAGTACAAGTGATTTAACTGTGACTCAAAAAAACGTGAAGTTGACCATTCACTTCACACAACCCTCAGTTGGTCACCCGCTGCTTCTTTCCTCTCGCTACGTGTTTCCGGTCACTCGTGTGCCACATGGCAACCAGCAGATTGGTCGAGTGCTCCCTACAAGAATAAATATCAAATACATTATTTACATATTTTTTTTTTTTTAACAACCAGCAATGTTTTGCTAGAACAACTGATCTTCATTTGATCTTTTAATACAGATCTAACTGGCAAATGTTATTCCCGATACACTAGCTCTTGAAGTGATTTTCGACAGTGAGCATGTCAATCTTGCAAGTCGATCTCAATCTGTCTCTTTCTGTAAGGTCCTCTCTTCCCCTGCCTCTATTTCTTGTGGTGTCCTCCAAGGCTCTATACTCGGCCCCTGCTCTTTTTTCTATTCTTAAGTGACCTGCCTGCCTTCCTTCCCACTGCCAGATCCTTATGTATACTGATGACATGGTCCTCTTCACTGCCTCTAGGTCCACTGAAGACATCAATTATCACCTCTCCCTTTCTCTCCAGCAAATCCAATTCTGGCTTTCCTCAAATTATCAAATTCCGAATGTCTTCAAAACTCAGGCCATGACCTTTGGGTTCTTTAGAAAATCCTGTGCTGAGTACCCTAATCTTAATGTCCTATGCCTTGATGGATCTGCCATCACTGTAACAAATTCCATTAAATACCTTGGGGTCACACTTGACCCTTCCCTTAATTTCTCTTCCCACATAAGCAAAATTTGTAAATCTGTCAATTCTAAGATTGGGGTGGCCTATTGGGTTTGTCACTCCCTCACTCCTGCTGCCATGATCTGTTGCCCAGGGTGTCCTGCTTCCTGGCCTCAGCTACTCTATCCCTATCCTCGCCCAAGCAAAAACAGCTTCACTCCATAAGTGGGACTTCACCTATAATAATATTTGCAGGTTTGCCCTCTCTGCCCCACCCCTCACCCACCACTGCTTGCTTTACTCTGCCCTGCAATGGCTATCCCCTCTGACATGTGATCCTATACCATAGGGTGCTTCATTGACTCAATTACCTGACCCCCATGCCCTGCCTCCCTAGGTGCTAAGCCCAACCCTGTGGTTCCTCTCGACCTCTGAGGTCAGCGACCTCTGTCCTGCTCTTAATCCCGTTCTACCTTGACTAAGATGGGTGAGCAAGCATTCTCCCACTTTGCCCCAAATTCTGGAAATCCCTATCTCACCATATCAGGAGCTCCAAATCTCACCTTATTTCCAAGAAAGCCCTGTTCTCTCACTTATATGCACATTGTGTTTGCAAATGCTCTTGATATGTTATGTTGTATTGTCTGTAACCCCTGCCCGCATGACTATGCACAGGTTGAGGGGCCTGAGCTCGTTGAACGGCTGCCTCCACCCGGAGGAATGGTTCTGAGGTAGCGTAACTGCTGTTGATATAGCCCTCCAGGATGCTATGTCCCCTCACCAACCCCTCTAGTGGTCTAAACAGTATAGCAGCAAAACTTTCACATATACCATATGGCAGTAATGACTTGCTCACACCCCTTGCACTTACCACCAGGGCTGGATCATCTGCAGCTGCCCTGAAGACCCCCCTGTAAAATAAGACCTGTAATGCAACAGTTCAATGGCAGTACAATACCCCCACCAAAAAGGTACACACTAGCCAGATTAAATGCAAAAACAACACAATCTGATTTATTCAGGGGAATGTGAACAGGAGTGGGGCATGAATCTAGCAGATGACTTATAGATCTGATTATTTCAGGCTGAAAATGCATGCACAAAGAGTCCCTTGTATACAGTCACACAACCCTGGGTAGCCAGTTGTAAGCAAGCTAGCCTGAAGAGATGCTCAGGGTAGGCTGGCGTTGCAGCTGTTGTTGGGGCCCCTTAGAAAGAAAACAATTAGCATGCACATCAACCCAGAATTTGTAATTGGGATATGGATGGCTCAGTTCATTGTAATAAACCCAAACAAATAAATCAGATGACACATAATGATTGCAGCTTTGTTGCAGGAGCTACCCTGTTTGGTACTCAGGCTACCCAGACCAGGAGGTAGGACTGATAAGATGAAGACCTCTGGATGGTGTTCTGGTTTGCCAGGAAGCAGGGCCCATACAACTTACCGAGGTGGTCACTACCTGTTTGATGGTGTTGAGCAGGGTGCCAAATCCTCGAGTGGGTCTTTCATCGGAAAATGTCTATGCGATGGGAGCGGCAGTCTAGGCCGAGATGGCAGGGCCCAGACCGGAGTAGGCAGTTCAGATTTAGTCAGTACGAGTGCTGGAGCAGCTTCCAGCTAGCATAACAACCTTGAAGGTGGGGAATCAAATCATGACTCACACAGCACATTCAGCTACTTATAAGCAACACAACTCTTAGTCACAGTTTGGGTAAAGTCCAGTTGCAGTTTAGCAGATGTTCTGCGCAAACCTCTCAATCCGTGACTCACTTTGGTACCTGGCAGCCCGATCGCTTCTGGAGCAAGTCTTCGGTCCCAAATTCAGGCAATGACAACTCTCTTTCTCTCCAGGCTTCAGATCTCAGACAAAGAATTAAATTTAAGTCCAGCTTTCCCATTCACCAGATTTCTCACTGGAAGATGTGATAGGCAGGCCAGTGCAGCCTTCCACTGATTTTCCAGTGCTCGATGAGCTCAGGCTGTTCACCATACCCTCAACCCCTCAGAATTAAAAATCATAGCACTGATCTTCAAAATTCATAGCAAATGGCCAGAATGTGTAGCACTTTCTTACTTTAATGAATAGTATATCTACAAATAGTGGGCCCAATATACTTAGTGTTAATGAACGTTTGTATCAAGTTAGTGCTTTGATTTAATGGTTGGTATGTCCAGAAATAGTTCTAACATTATTAAGAACATCAATAAATCTTTGCGTAGAAAGGGTAAATCTGAGTGTAAAATTCATGGCGCTATGCGAATTCATAGCAGTTGAGAGATATGCTGTTCACTCTCCAAACTCCAGCTCACAACTGACTCTGCTGCAGGCAGTTCTGGAGATTTCCTCTGAGATCAAAAGGTTTGGTTGGCTGAGGGAACTGTCTGTCACAACAAGGGCTCCCTCCCCAGGTCCATTTAGGCACCAAACCTTAAAACTACAATTCCTACAGAAATTCAATCCCACAAGACCTCTGGGGACAGTCTCCATTTCGTCCCTGAAATGTGATTGGTCCAACTCTGACAGTCCAGAACCAAAAGGTGGCTCTTATGCAAAAGTCCAAGCTGCAAGACAAGGCAGGTTAAACAAACTTCTATGCTATTATTATTAAGACAGATAAACAGTAAATGAACACAGTTCCTAAAAGAGCTCCCGCTGTGCATTTATCAATTGCAGAATAGTGCAGAAATACCACTCGCTGGCCGGTCATGAGCTCGAAACTACTTGGACCCAGCCAAGACTAATTTCTAACGCAGCATAATGACTCTCTTAAAGAGACAGGCATGGAGGCTTTTCATAGCACTCTCATGCAGACACATACAGCTACTGCAGACACAGGACACCATCCTCACAGTGGGCATAGTCAGCCCAGGAAAACATTTTAGTAAACCCCAATTTGTAAGGGGGTTACATGTCTCTTAGCATTTGGCCTGTTTCTCTTTTTGACCTATGTTTTAATGACTAAATTACCATGACTTATCACTTTACAATTTATGCATCCCTGCCAGATGCCATAATTTTCTGATCTGCTATTACTACTACTACTTATACCTGCGTGGATACCTTATTCTTCCTAATTGTATTGTCAAATGTGATTAATGTTTGTTGTGCTTATCTGTACTCTCCCAGGTCATGCCTAAAAATAGGCAGGTCCTTGCCTACTGCTCTTACCTGGTAACCAAAAGCAAATAAATAAATAAAGGAGCCATTGAAACTGTTACATTATTGCGAATGCAGTAAAGAAATATACTCTGGAGAGTCACACAACATCTATGTGTGTGGCCTCGGCCCGGAGCATAATGTTCAGGTGTGCCTGATCTGCAGAGGGTTCAGTATAGCCACCCAGCGACGCCAAAAAGTCATTTTAGAAAATCACCTTGTAGCAGGTAGCCCAAATGGAGAAGGAGCTCCAGCAAAAGAGCTCCACTGTGTTGCCAGCGCATTCCTCGGAATCAAATTGTCTAACTCCTGGGAGAAGATGTCCAGGCCACACAAACGTAAACACCAGGAGAGGGAGCAAGAAAAGGACAGAGCCTCCTGGTCCATTCTAGGTCACCCTCCATACAGGTCTGACCACTTCAGTGCCGTTGATCACTCCAGCAGTGATGATGCTCGCTGCCCAAACTGTGACCTCACTTCCAGGTCAGGACAGGCTACAGGCACCACCAGACCTGGCATGGCTGGTGCATCACCATCGATGCCAGTGGCCTTGCCTCCTCCGTTGACCTCTAGCAGCATTCCTGTCAAGTACATGGGTGCCAACATATAGGCAGTACCTTCGTCCTTTATGGACATTCTCAAGCACCTTCTCCCTCCTCCCCCCCTCCCATACCAGGAGCTTCGTCGACAGGGTCTCTCAACTAAACCTCGCACTGATGCATGCTAGGGCTGTGCCTCAGCCTGCCTCTCAAGCACTGACAACCTCGCCAGTATGCTCCCTTCGTCCCATCGCTCAGATTGACAATGACCTAGAGTACAATCCTGGCCTTACAGTGCAAGATGATGAGGAAGAGGCTCAAAGTTATGTGGAAAGTCCATATGAGAGGACTAGTTCCACAGTATCATCATGCAGTGGGTACTTGGTGATTTACACCCCTGGATCCCTCCCCCCCAGCGAGGATGCATGCTTCATAGCCATGATGCAGCAACTACAAGCTGCAAAGGGGTTCGATTTGGAGAAACAGGATACAACCAAGAATTTGATTCAATACTGGACTTGCCCGATTCCTCCCATGAGAATTCCAGCCCTCCTTCTTCCTGAAGGATGCCACCTTTTCTGCCTGGTATAGGCCTAATATAATCCTGCCATACCCAGAAAGGTAGACAAGATGTACATGGCCCCTTCAAGTAAGCCTGGCTTTGTAGGCCAACCTGAGGTGGATTCTGTAATCATAAATGCTGCCCACTATAGATCCAGGGCACCAAAACTCCTTAGGTCTCTTCCTCCTGATAAGGAATCAAGGAGTTATATGTGCTGGGTAAAAGAACCTATGCTTCAGCCTCTCTGGGCCTTAGAATTGCAAATTACCAGGCCCATATGGTCAGATACCAGAATACACTCTGGAGGAAAGATGGAGCAGCTGCTCAAGTTCTTTCAGAAGGTGCACCAAAACAAGAGCTTCTTAAAGCTCTAATGGAAAGGGAAAGGGGAAATTGTTTAACCAGGAAAGGCACACTAAGCAGAAGCTTGTTTACAGGTGCAACCTGGTAGCATGAGGAAGTTAAGTGCCTTGCTCAGGGCCATACAGTATGCAAGTGGGGGCTGTGGGATTCAAACCCATGTCTACAGGTTTGCAGCTCACCGACATACTGCCTCCTTGCTAATGGCTGGGGCTGATGTAGGGAAACACCTACTACGTACAGCCTATGACATATCATATGCTTCAGGTAAGGCAGCTACATCAGGAATGTGCCTCAGAAAGTATTCCTGGCTAAGTGTGGCTTATTTTGTGAATGACGTCCAGCAGTCCATTCTCAATGCCCCTTTTAAAGGATATAAGTTGTTTGGTGTAGATGTTCAAGACATCCTCTCTAATTTGCAGGCCTCAGGCAGAACCTTGAAATCAGTACACTCTTTCTATCATACCCAGCCAATGAGTAGACAGTGAGTGCCTTTTCATCCAGTTGGTGTTAGACACCATACCACTACCAGACAACCAGGTAAGGGTAAAGGAACAGAAGCTCTACCTTCCCTGGGAACCACTCTATGTGCCTACTTAAAAAGGCCCTAGAAGTGGCAGTGTGGCAGGAATGACTGCAACTGGCTCTGCCTGACTCCTTTGCACTCCCAGCCACCATTACTTCCTTGGGTGGTTGTAGGGGCAGTCTGTCCCTACACCTGGAACAGTGGAAGGAAGTAACCTCAGATGCCTGGGTCCTAGAAATAGTAGCACAACAACATGCTCTGGAACTTCTAGAACTACCTCCAGACCATCCACCAGTGCCTACACATTATCCTCCAGATCACATTCCATTGCTCCTGGAGGAAGTCCACACCTTGCTTCAGAAAAGAGCAATAGAACCTATACCTGTGGAACAGAGAAACAGGATTCTATTCTCAGTATTTCCTAGTTCCAAAATAGCCAGGAGATCTAAGGCCTATTTTGGATATCAGGGATCTGAACACTGAGTGCAAAAAGCTCAGAATGGTTACCCTGCAGGGCCTACTTCCACTACTGCAGTACGGGACTGGATCTGTTCCCTAGACAAGAAAGATGCCTACCTTCATATCAAAATTCGACAACCTCACAGGAGATATCTGAGGCTTCTATTTCAAGAGGAAAACTACCAGTATTGCTGTTGGCTTGTCATGTGTGCCATGGATCTTTACCAAATGCTTGGCAGTAGTTGCAGCAGCCCTTCGCAGGGAAGACCTTTATGTATTTCCCTACTGGGACAACTGGCTACTGAAAGCTCACTCCAGGGAGCAACTCCTGCACACCCTAGCTCAAACAAGACAACTGTTCAATGCCCTGGGGGTCACTGTCAATGTACTAAAGTCCATCCTAATACCTTGCCAGTGTCTAAAGTACATAGGGGCAGTTCTGGACACAGCCCTAGGCTCAGCCTTCCTACCTCTGGACAGGGCAAAATGTCTGATTGCACAGGCTCAGATGGTCCATGACAGCCAATATGTCACAGCCAGAACATTCCTTCTGATTCTGTTCCTAATGGCAGCGGCCATAGTCACAGTACCTCTGGCCAAACTACACATGAGGATCCCTCAATGGACCCTGAGAATCCAGTGGAACCAGCTCACAGATGGTCTAGAACAGAGGGTTCTAGTAGCCTGTCCTGTACGCAAGGTGCTCAAGTGGTGGATGGAACCCAGCAACCTGCTAAAGGGGGTTCCTTTCCTGATCTCTTCCCAGATTTTAACCACAGATGACGATGGGATGAGGAGCACACCTAGGGCCTCACTAGATGCAGGGTGTATGGACCAAGATGGAAAGCACCCTGCATATAAATGTTCTAGAAATACGAGCTGTTCTGTATGGCCTATAGGCCTTCCAGGCTCACCTGTCCCTGGGTCCTCTGTTATTACAGATGGACAATGTCAGTGTAATGCATTGCATCATCAAACAAGGGGGAACTCATTTTGACTCCCTGTGCAGGAAAGCAATGAGAGGATGGTACTAAGCTCTAGAACACGGTCTAGAACTGTCAGCAATACATGTTCCAGGCACCCAAAATGTCTTGGCAGAATGGCTAAGCCAGTCTCAGTCCAAAATGCATGAATGGGAACTGCTGACCTTAATGGTGCAAAACCTGTTCGACAGATGGAATCATCTGGGGGCTGGGGGGACACTGGGATGCATGAGAGGCATCACCAATAGAAAACAGGAAGTTGTTATCCCTCTGTACAGACAGCTGGTGAGACCCATCTGGAGTACTGTGTGCAGTTCTGGAGACCCAATCTCCACAAGGACATAGACAAGATGGAAGCTGTCCAGAGGAAGGCAACTAAAATGGTTTGGGTCTGCACCAGAAGACATATGAAGAGAGACTAAAGGAGCTTAATATGTATAGCCTCGAGGAAAGGAGGGACATGATAGAAACATTCAAGTACCTCAAGGGAATCAACAAAGTCCAAGAGGGTAGCATCTTTCAAAAAGAGGTGTGCAAGAACAAGGAGGCACAATTTGAAGATGGGGGCGGCTCAGAGGTAATGTAAGAAATATTTTTCACAGAGAGGTGTGTGGATGCATGGAGCGGCCTTCCGAAGGAGGTTGTGGAGTCAAAAACAGTGGTTGAATTCAAGCATGCATGGGACAGCCATAATGCAATTCCGGGGGTAAAGAAGTAGACTGCTGGTTAGCTAGGATCTGCAGCTTATCCATTAGGTAGGGAAATGGGCAGACTGGGTAGGCCACGTGGTCCTTATCTGCCGTCAGATTCTATGTTTCTATCCAGAGTTGGACCTCTTTGTGTTCCTGCACACTGCAAAACTGCTGCTTTTCTGCTTTCGGTTGTTACAGGGCGTGGAGTTTTCTGGCAAGATGCATTGATCCTCTCTTGGAAGGGGGTCCTGTATGCCTTCCTCCTTCCCTCTAATTCAGAGGGTGTTACTCAAACTCCAAATGGAGGGGATAACTAATCCTAATTGCTCCCCATGGCCTCAATATGGCTCCCTTTACTATAGCAACTGCAGTGGAACCACCAGTGCTCCTGCCCTTATGCCAGGGCCTCTGTCACAGGAGCAAGGAACCCTGGTCCATCTGGACCTCAGATCACTTCACCTTCATGCTTGGCTCCTGAAAACATAGCAATTGTGGGATTTGGGGTTTCCCAAAAGGTGGCTGATCTCTTGGTGGCTGCTTCTACCTAAAACAGTTCTGCTTTTATCTTTCTACCAGGGCCATTTATTCCATGGAGCAGAAGCAGTTTGCTTTGTGTGCCACTTCTCATCACTTAGACTCCTTTAGTTGTCCAATACATCTTGTTGTAGAATATCTGCAGTCCATGTCAAATGCAGACCTACAGTATTCTTCTATTAAAGTGCACTTGGCTGCTATTTCAGCTTTCCATGTGCCTATTGAAGGTCATATGATTGCCTAGCTGGAGGTGGGCTGTATGTTTTTGAGAGATATTCTGCGCTTGAAGCCTCCTATCCATAATCCAGTCCCAGCTCGGGACCTGCATTTTGTGTTGGAAAAGCTTACTTTGGCTCCTTTTGAGCCGGCTGTGACTTATGGCCTCCAATTTCTTTCTTGGAAAGCATTGTTTTTGGTTGCCACTACTCTGCTTGAAGGATTTCAGAGCTGCAGGCTCTAATATGCGAGCCTCCTTATTTGATTTTCCACAAAGACAGGGTATATTTGTGTACTAATCCTAAATTTTTACCAAAGGTGGTACCTGAGTTTACTTTAAATCAAACCATCCACCTGCCAGTTTATTATCCTGAGCATGCCAATCCAGGGAAGCAGTGCTCCATACTCTAGATGTACACAGGATACTCAGGTACTATATATACCGCACAATGGACTGCAGGAAGTCCTCATAGAAATGTAGAAACATACATAAAACATAGAACTTGATGGCAGATAAAGTTGCTTGGACCCTAGTCTGCCTATTTTCCTACCTGCTGTAGCACATGAACCCTACTTGATCTCCGGCTCTGCCCCCACGTGCCTTACCACTAAGGTTCCATTATGCTTATCACATGCCTTCTTGAACCCTGCTACAGTTTTTGCCCCCACCACCTCTGCTGGGAGGCTGTTCCAGGCATCCACCACTCTTCACGTGAAGAAGTACTTCCTCACATCCCCCTGAGCCTACTGCCTCCAGCTTTATAGCATGCCCTCTTGTGCCTATGCACCTTTCTCTTGAAAAATCCCTCTTGTACCTTATTTCTGCCCGTGAGGTATTTTAAAGTATCTAACATATTCCCCTCTCCCTCCTTTGCTCCAGGGTGTCAGACCCTCCAACATCTGACAGATGGAAATAGGTACAGAGATGGGGGTCGTTTCAGACCCCCGACTTTAAAACCACTCTACTCTGTCAAATGTTGCCTGAATCCCTGTAAGTAAAGCAAGTTAAAGTAAAGTGCTACATACAGTATTCTGACTGGATTTAAATTGTGAATGCGACTGTGGGCCTTACTAAACAAGGATCCCTTCCACAGGCTACAGTGCACATATGGCCACAATCTCAACCAGACAGGCATTCCAATTAAAGCTCTCCCTCTTCTTGGTGGCAGCAGAACCACCACATCGCCTGTGCCTGCCGCTGTCCTCATTCCTCAACCACTGCTCTACCTCGGAGATCTCGATCGCCGCAATTTTAATTATGGCACCAAAAAAACTAAAAAACAGAGGCTCCGCTCCCAGAATGATCCCCTTGCACATTGCTCTGTCTGTGCTGCCACCTACTCAAACGTCCGCACACAGGCTCGCACACAGGACAACCACATCTGCAGCTGTGCAGTGCGCACTAGAGGGCCAGGCGGCCTGGAATGAGCACCACAAATGGGATTGCACGCTCACAGACAAAGTAAATCTTATGGGCGGCCGTAATTCAGTACATGATGACAACTAGTCAGGACCTGGTACCACTGTAAGATAGCCGGTATTGTAGTGGCCAAAGCGGTACAGTTGGAGGGCCCAGGGTGTACATATTGAGGTCCTTCAGTCTCTCCTCATAGGGCTTTTTATGCAGACCTTGCACCATTTTAGCTACCCTCCTCTGGACCACCTCCACTCTGTCTATGTTTTTCTGGAGATGAGGTCTCCAGAACTGGACACAGCACTCTAAGTCTTACCAGTGATCTATACAGATGTAACACCACCTCCCTCTTTCTTCTGGTGATGCCTCTCCCTATGCAGACCAGCATCCCACTAGCCCTCCTAACTGCTTTGTCACACTGCTTGGCCACTTTAAGGC
Source organism: Neoceratodus forsteri (assembly GCA_016271365.2). Lineage (NCBI taxonomy): Eukaryota > Metazoa > Chordata > Ceratodontiformes > Ceratodontidae > Neoceratodus > Neoceratodus forsteri. The sequence continues at coordinate 310,122,727 of CM057450.1, forward strand.
CATCAGATATGATTTACCCCACGTGTCTTTCCTGTTTGGTGGTAGTCAATATCACTCCCCCCATTTTATACTCTGCCCCTGGGTTTCTGTGCCCTAAGTGCATGATTTTGCACAATTTTCAAGGCTCCTGGAATTCTGCGGTTCTGCAGTTGTGGAATTTGCCGCAGAATTTGCATCATCATGCCGCAGAATATATATAGTGCCGCAGAATTCATTGTTTTTGGTGAATTTTCATATAAATATACTGTTTTTCCATAGTGTCAGGCTTTCTTTCCCACCTCATTTATCCTGAAGCCCCTCCTCTATGCTCATCATATGATGTCATTGATGACATCACATCATATTTAGCCAATGACAGGACTGCATTCTGCCAGAGAAAAGAATAAATCATGCCACAGAAATCAGAAAATGCTGCCGCAGAAGTCAAGGAGCCCTGCTGCAGAAATCAGAAAATTCTGCCGCAGAACACCAGGGGCCCTGACTATTTTGCATTAAAACTCAGCTGCCATACCCTTGACCACTCCTTTAACTTGCTCAGATCACTGCTCATTTTTTCCACCCCTCCTGAAGTGTCTACCCTAGTGCAGATTTTAGTGTAATTCACAAAAAGGCAGGCCTTTCAATCCAGCCCCTCTGCAAAGTATTTGTTCAGGATGTCTGCTGTCAGTGTCAGTGGCTCAGCAGGTAGCACACTTGCCTCTGAGTCTGGGCGATCAGAAGGCTGTGGGTTCTATCCCACACCAGGCACTTGGGTTAATATCCCAATGCAGTGCAGCATGAGGGTGCTGCACTCCTGAGGTGCCATCTTCGGATGAGACATTAAACCGAGGTCCCATCTACCTGTTCTGGTGGTAATTCAGGTGAGTGTTAAAGATTCCATGGCACTTCTTGAAAAGAACTGGGAATTTCCATGGTGCCCTAGACAAATTTCCCCATTCACTAAAAATACCATTAACAGCTTAATCAGGTTCAAGGTCAGTTGGCATTCATCTGTATCCCCTCCCCAGGTCATGCCTGAAGATAAGCAGAATTTGTCTAGTGCACTTACCCGGTCAACAAAAACTAAATAAATCCCTCCGCTGGTTGTCCTTTTTCCTTACATACCTGAAAAATGTCTCCCCTTTCTTTACTGCCTGGGTTATTCTCTCCTCCGTTTGCATACTTGCACTCCTTACCGCTTTCTCGGCTTCTCTTTGTTTCTCCAATACTCCTCCCTATCCTCCTCCTCCTGTGTCTTCTTGTAGCTCGTGCTAACTTTTTTGTCCTTACCTTCCCAGCTACCTCTTTTGAGAACCATAGTGGTTTCTTTTTCTTCTTGCTTTTGCTCACTTGCCTGACGCAGAGATTTGTTGCCTTCACTATGGCCCCTTTTAGCTTTGCCCACTGTTCCTCCAATCCACCCAGTCCTCCCTCCCCAGCCTGAGGGGACCCTGAGGCACTCACCCATCTTTTTCCAAATTGGTCCTCCTGAAGTCCAGGACCTTTGCCTTGTGTGGTTTGATTTTGCCACAGTTCTTATATTGAACTACACTGTACGGTGATCACTGGTCCTCAGGTTGTTTCCCACCATGACGTCTGCAACCCTGTTCCCGTTAGTGAGTACAAGGTCCAGTATTGCCCCATCATGAGTGGGTTCAGTTACTAGTTGCCTGAGGAATGCTCCCTGCAGGGAGTTCAGGATGTTCCTACTCCAAGCTGAAGCTGCAGCTGGGATGCTCCAGTCTACAGCCGGCAGATTGAAGTCCTCCACCAGCAACACCTCCCCTTTATATGTCATCTTTTGGATGGCTTTCACCAGAACCTTATCCAACTCCACCCTCTGTGCTGGAGGTCTGTAGACCAGTGTGAATAACAGCTCCATTATCCATCTCTAGGGTGACCCACAGTACCTACGCCCCTCCTTGTATTCCCTGTATCTCCATCACTTTAATGCTGTCCCTCACATAAAACACCACACCTCCTCCTTTCTTTCCCACCCTGCCCCTTCTGAACAGATTATAGCCTGATATGGCTATATACCCTACCCTACCCTATCCTCAGCTGTACCATCTACCTACGAGGGGTTCTATGTCATACGCGGTGATTGTGGAATAGCGATAACCATTACAGCAAGTACACATTGCTGAAAATGAATTTTGGTGATGCACACTTGCGGCGAGGAGCAAGAGGGTGCCCAAGACCTAGGGGATTTTCTTTTAATGCGGGGGGGCTGTGCCCCTCACCCCCCCAATGGATTCTCAATTCCAGGGGATTGCATGTCGGGGTGTGTGAAAAACTTAGAAAATGTAAAGCCACCTGCAGGCAAAAAAAAAAAAAATACTGCACGGACCGGAACCCTGCACCTCCCAACCGACCACCCTCCCCACCACGCTGGTGAACCAGTTTAGCAGCTGCCTGCACACCCCCTCCACACCTTCCCTCCTGCCTCTCCCCCAGCATGTGTGTGCGTGCTCCCATCACTGTATATGCCCACTCCAGTATCTGGTCACCCCTGCCAGGTAGCCATGAACACAGTGCCCGTGGTGGAGATTGCGTTTTGTGGCACTCAATTGAGGTATGTATTCTGAGTTACCCTACGAGGCACTAGTCCTAATGTTCTCAATGCCCTTCTCTGTCCCTGTTTATGTAAGTGGGATCTACTGTCACCCCAGACTGAATGCCACAACCACTGTTGAGCTCGTTACCTCGATTACAAAATTTACCACAAATGGAGAAATTATTTCTGTTGGGTGATGTAAATCACAACTGGTTGTCCCCATCCCTTGGTAAATACCTGAAATGACATAGCTTCCCTCAGCCTCACCCAACTAATAAATGAGCCAACTAGCATGAAGCATAAAACCTAAAATCACACTCTCATAGATTGGGCCCTTACCACCCACCTTCATCGTATAGTACTATCAGGAACACTGCCCGATGCCTAAGCAATCACCATGCAATCTATCTTGTGCTAGCGATGCATCGACCTAAAACCCCCACAAAATACTGATGACATGGTCTTTCAGATCCCTTGATCTAGCCCCGCCCACCGTGAACTTGCCCAAGTCGCTCTGGTCGCCAATATCCTCAGCTAATTCTATTGACCAAGCTCTGTTGTACTTTAAGGACAATTTCTTGTGGTCTGAGATAAGCATGCTCCTTTAAAAGAACTTGATTTCATGGTAACCACTTACCATGGGTCACCCTGAACTCCTGGCATGCCAGCAAGCATGAGACTGCAATTGGAAAATACATAAAACTTCCAAACTGCCTCAAGACCTTGTCAAATACCAGGCCCTATGAAATTCCTGCACCAGAGCTATTAGACTGGACAAAGCAGAGTATTTCAGCTCTTCATTCCAGTCAAACATAACTAACCCCCTCTAGATTCTGGAAGGTAGTTCACTCCCTTTTCTCCCCACCATCTAAACCTCCAACCCCACTCCTAAAGATAAAATCTCCTAATTTCTGACCACCCCTCTGTCGCTGCTGAATTCAATAAATACTTCAACTCTTGTGCTTCCTCCTCCCTTCCAGTCCCCCAACTCTGCCCTCTCCCTTCCAAACTGCTCACCCAACTGCGGGAGTTTCTCCTTCCTCCCAGTATGTCCTGCAGAAGTTCAGAAAGCCCTCCGTGCCTCAGCCCAGCCAAAGGAGGGTCCCCTGACCACCTGGACCCAAAATTACTCCACCTCTCTGCACCTGCAATCCCTTCCCCATAGCTGCCCTTCTTAACCTCTCTCTCTCCCTTGCAGCAGTTCCCTCAGAATGGTAACACGTGACTGTTATCCCCCTACCTAAGGGTGGTGACTCCTCCTCGCCAAACAGTCATAAACATCTTGCTACTACCAGTCCTGGCCGAGCACCTTGTCCTTGCCCAACTCTTTACCTTCCTCTCCGAATCCTCATTCTTCACTCCTTTCCAGTCTGGCTTCAGGAAAAACATTCCACTACTACGTCCCTTCTTAGACTCTGATTCTATCCTCACAGGTATAGAGTGGGCAAATCCACCTCGCCATTTTGTCCAACCTTGCCAAGGCTTTCACGGTCTCTCATCCACTACTCCTGAATCTGACTTCATCTGGCTTGTCTGTCTCCACCACTGACTGGTTCAGAGCCTACCTCACAGGTAGAACACAACTGATCAGGATAGCTGAAGCTCTGTCTCCCCTCTCCAAATCCACACTGGTGTGCTATAAGGCTCTCTTCTAGGTCCATTACTTTTCTCAATGACCTTCCCGTAGTCTGCTCATCTGTGTCCATTTATATGTATGCGGATGACACAGTCCTGTATACCTCTGGCTACTGCTCCACTGGCGTAGAAGCCAGGCTCTACAGAGACTTTGATGACAAAGTTCAGCTCTGACCGCTCACACCAATTCTTCCTTAACATCAAGAAGACCATCTCTATGACCTTTGGCACAAGGCAGAGACTCTCTAGGCTTACCTCTTCTCCTTCCTATCACACCATCGACAGGACTCTTCTAGAGGACACATCCTCCTTTAGGTATCTTGGGGTCTGGCTTGACCAGCACCTCAATTTTTCTGGTCACATTTGCGCCATCCTGTCAAAACTGCAACCCAAGCTAGGCACATTATACAGGAATTGTAATTGTCTTCCCACCTATGGCTGGCGTGAACTGATCAGGAAGATAATCCTACCTATTTTGACTACTGTGATGTAGTCTACAGTGCTGCCCCAAGTCCTCCCTAGCCAAACTGGATACCCTCTTCAACTCTTTCTGTTGCTTTGCTCAGGATGCCCACCCTCTCACTCATCACTCGACCTCATCGCGCTACCCTCCCTTCTCTGGGCAACCAACGCTCTTTCACTGCGCTAAATTCATCTCTAAATTCTGGTTCCACTCTCTCCCTTCTTACCTTTTTTTCCTCCTTAACACTACCACCAACCTCCCACCACTCACTCAGATCCACTGATGCTCACACCCTATCGATCCCTCGCTGATCAGCAACCATAGGTTAATCAGGGTTCTCACACCACCTCTCTAAAATCTGAAACACGCTTCCCCTCCAAATTCACCATTCCTCATCCCCTGCATCCATTTCATCCACTCTACTTAACTTCTACTCCACTAACTGCACCTGTATGTAACCCCTTCATCCCTACTCTCTGTCCCGCCACCACCCAGTCAACAACTTCAAAGCATTTTACAGCTCCTTATGTATTAGCTCTTATGACAGATTGATTGTATAGTCCCTTGCTCTCTGACTGTATCTCGACAAATCTGTTGTATCGACAATATGTACCATAATTTTAACTGTATTATGTAAGTGTGATTAACTGTTGTATTGGCTCTGTAACCTAGTTTATCAATATTATGTATCCAGTATTTGTATATGTATTTTGTACCTGTTATGGCAATTGTGTATGTATCTTTCCCCACATGTACCCACATCCCAGGACACACTGTAGAGACAAGCAATTTCGATTGCTCAGTGTACTTTTCTGGTGAAACCTTTTCAACAAATAAATAAATAATATACCAGTCATAGTTCTCAGTGCACCATGATTCGGCAATGGCGACAATGTCCAGGTCAGCCTTTGCCATTATGACCACTAAGTCCAGAATTTTATTTCCCAAACTTCGAATATTTGTTCACATAGCCTTCCAGATTTTGCTACTACCCTGCTCATTAACTTCCTTTTCTCCATTTTACCCTCTTTCCTTACTCTCTCTGTTCTCATTCCCATCTCCTTCATAACTACCAATTTGTTTTCTTATTAATGGGTACCCTTGAGATTTCTCTCCTTTGAGTTCTCCCTACTGATTATTTCAGCCTGTGGGGGGCGAGTTAATGCCTCCTCTTCTTCTGCCACCCCTAGGCTAGTTTAAATGTTTGCCAAAGTAACATTTAAACCATTCACTGATGACGAGATTCCCTCCTGGATGGATGCAGGCCATCATCTCTGTACAGGCCCTTATCCCCTCTGGAGGGTCCCCAGTCCCAATATAGCCAAACTTCTCTCTGCTGAGTACCCTGTCCTCCCCGTTGTAGAAAGGCAGCACCTCAGAAAATGCCGCTAGCGTGCTGCCTGCCTAAGACCCTTCCCCAACTCCCTGAACTCCTCCTGCACTATCCTAGCATCATCCCTAGCCAGGTCTTTTGTCCCCAGGTGGACAATGACATCCAGCTCTCCCTCCTTCCTGCTTCCTTGAGATCCTCAGGATCCACTTTCCATCCCTCCAAGCCATGGCACTGGGTGGCTACTAACCTCCCTCTCCCCCTTGTCCTGTTCCCAGTTCTATCCCTCTTACAGTGGTGTCCCATTCCAGAAGTTACTTCCTCTGGGGTCCTCTGCCACCCTCCTTGGGGTCTCCACTACAGAGGACCCCCACATCCTCCCTGGTCACTACCATGGGTGCCTCCATGGGACAATCCCGCAGCACCAGAGTGGTGTAGGAATTGTGTAGTTGGACCAGATGGGGAATGTGCCTCTGACCTACCACCCTCACCCTTCCAGAGCCCACCATAGTCCAACTGCTTCTCCTCCTTGGCATCCTCTGAGGTAATGGTGGCAGACTTGGTGGTCTCTGGCTGGGGGAGGAGGCCCTCTGAATCCTGGCCAACTCGACCTGGAGTCAGCAACCTCCTCCCTCAGCCCAGAGAGGTGCATGCAAATGGGGCAGCAGCACATTCTCCAGAAGATCTCCTGAAGACTGCACCCCACAGCCACTGCACATGCCTTTCCCTCCCAGCATAATTTCCTGCTGTTTCCCATGAAATACTTGGTCCCTTTCCCCTGCAAGGTTTACCCTAATACCCTGTTTAACTAGTAGTACCCTGCAGTGTTAGTGTTCCTTCCTTTATCAGCTTCAGCTTTACCTTCTGAGGCACCAGCACTTATGCCTCCCCTAGCCCTGCTTCCTGACCTGGATAGGTTTCTAGCCATCGTCTCCCTCACCCTTCATATATATATATATATATATATATATATATATATATTCTATGCAAAAAAATGTGTTAATGCATCATTTGGGTTAAAGCAAAAAAGTCAGGAAATTAAAAATCTTTATGGTTGTCCTCCACCCCCAAACCCGCAATCATCCTAAGATTGACAAATGACAGGGTGTCACTGGGGTCATAAGCCCTAAATATCACCCCATTCCATGTATAATCATATTGACAAAGGATAGCAAAAGAATGGGGTGACATTTAGGCCTCCGACCCCTATGACACCTTGTCATGTCAATCTAAGTTAAGCGAAGTCAAAGTGGGAGAGAGCAAAACCAAAGATTTTCATATTGCTCATGTTTCAGTTTAACCCTAAATTATGTTTAACGCATGATTTGCATAAAATCTCTCACTTTGAGAGAGAATAGAAAGTAATACTTGCGTAAGTTGGTGGGAGTCTTGGGCCTTTGATTTCTCAACCAACCTACAGAACATTGGTGGGAGCGTGGGTCCTTCATGTCCTGTGCACCACCAACTTTTAAATGTGTGTGTACCATTAACACCCTCCAAATTTTAATGCAAAAGACCAAACCGAGTCCAAGATATGACATGTAAAAGTTTGAGATTTTCATTCATCAGAGATGCTGAATTCCACACCTGTTAACATTTTACAGAGCACACTGACTGAAACTACATCCATGACACTAAGGCTAAGTACCCTATCAATTTCAAGCCACCAGCACAATGCAAAACACTGTCCACAACACATAAATTGCATCATGCAATATGCCCGCAAAAAATGTTTTCTCTGACATGTAAATACCATAAATCACATCTACAGGACATGCTGAGAACACCCTCCAAGTTTCAAGTAAAAAGACCAAACCATTTCCAAGATATTTAGACTTAAAAATTGGTGAAATTGCCCTATCTAATGCATTATAAAATCTGGCCATCTTGTCCCTATCTCGTGATCAAAGATGGCAATCAAAAAATCTTGTGATCAAAGAATTTGCAGACTCGCAATCAAAGAATTTGCAGGCTCATGATCAAAGAATAAAGAAATGCTGTAACTCAAGTTTTAGGCAGAATTACATGGAACCACCACCATGCCTTGATAGAACGAAGCCCCCTGAGCAAAACCCACCCTCATTGGTGTTCCTAGGCCAGCCCTGAGCTGAGAAAATTGAATTTTTAAAAGGGCCATCTCATCCCTCACTTGTGATGCACGATTGCGATCAAAGAATCTCATGATCAAAGAATTTGCAGGCTCACGATGAAAAAAATTGCACACTCATGATCAAAGAATAAAAAATGCTGAAACTGTACTTTTAGGCAAAATTGAATAAAACCACCACCATGCCTTAATAGAACAAAGCCCCCTGAACAAAACCCACCCTCGTTTGTGTCCTTAGGCCACCCCTGAGCTGAGAAAAATGTATTTTTACCTCGCAATGCAAGATCACGGTCAAAGAAGCTTGCGATCAAAGAATTTGCAGGCTCGCGAACAAAGATCGTTAGATAGCCATGATCAAATAATTTAAAACCTGATAACTCTATTTTTGGACCATGTTACATCAAACTAAAGGCATGGCTTGATAGAATGAAGCCCTCTGAGTAAAACCCATCCAGTTTTACTTCAGGGTGACCCTGAGGCGAGATATTTTAATTTTAGGTTCAGAAAAGCAAAAACAAGATGGCGGACCTGCTATCAAAAACTCTCAGGGACAAAGATTCTTGAACCGTGAGGCTGCAAATTCTTTGACATAGGTGGACCAGATGGCCAGAACCCCTTTCTTTGTTCATAAAACAACCATATAAATTTTCCTATTGACTTATAATGGGAACTTAAAAGTGGTATAACTTTTGAATGCCTTAATATTTTTCATCAAATGAAAGCGTCATGTTCAGGCAGCCAAGCTCTTTCAGATGAGCCATCTTGCAGAGCAACACGACACATGATGGCCATGCAGGGCCATGGACAAACTCCCCAAAACTGCCTCCAAAACTGGATAATTTTGCATTTTCACATCTTTGGAGCTATCTATGGGATCCTTAAACTCTACTAGGGCCAGGAAAGTGTGGGTGAGCAGATTAGCATGCCGACCCACCACCACAGGGTTTTGTAAACCTTCCACCTTGGAAAGTACTCCTGCACAGTGTCCGTATTGATACCCAGGGGATGTCCAGGATAAGCATAGCATTTTGGGGTCGATCTCCTCCCAGTACACCACTCCACCAGCCGGGCACAGCCACTTCTGTCGGGTACCCATTTTTTCTTAACAGTGGTTCAGAATATGGCCACTAGAGGACACACAATCCCAGCGGTGAGCCTCCAAGATGTAACCCCTAGATGGCGCTATCCCAGGGGCTACTACCCCTGCCTGATTTGCCACTAACAGGTTGAGGGGCCTGGATCCAATGGCGGGTGCCTCCACCCAGAGGTCAGGGTTTGCAATAGTTAAACTAACTTGGTCACAGCCCTCTGGGACACTGCAACCCCCCTTTCTTCCCACTAGTGGCCCACACAATATATCAGAATTACCTTCACAGTATACACTTACCCCCAGGTCTGGTTCCGGCACTGGGACCTCCTAGAAATGAGATACAGTGCAACAATCACAGTACAGTACTTTAACATAGACAAATACCTCAGGCAGTATAACTTTGCTGAAACAAGCAGCTCTGATTTATTTAGGGGATATAACAAGGACAGGGGAAATCAGGTTAATTAGCTTATCACCTAATAATTCATTTATGGCTCTGTGCACAGGCCTATCCCTATCAGTTACTGTCCCTGGGTACCCAAGCCCTAGTGGCTAGTCCAAACCGTGGCAGCTGGTAGGGGCCCTTCACAGAGAAAAGGAGAATTAAACAGTCAGCAGTACAGTAATTCCATTTGGATTTAATGTGGCACCAACAGGAGCAACCCTGAATTAGTACTTACGACCTCCAAATAAGATAGGGTCCTTCAATGTCAGCAGGGCTCACTTGAGGTACACAAACCTCTTCACACATCCATATAAAAGAAAGCACTATACCAGGCAGGCTGCATCTGTATCCCGATCGCAATTACTGCACAATACCCGGAGAACACACAGCAGATTCAGTTCCTGACAGACCGAGTGCAATTTTCAGCAATTCTTCCAGTCTTCCAGGGTGAGCCTGGTTCTCTTTCAGAGATCCTTTGATTCTTTTCACAGGACGGATTCAGTCCCAACAAGCTGACTCAGACCGGAACTCTGGGCCTTACACACGTTTTTTGACTAAAACTGCACACTGAAAAAGCACAGGGCTCCTTCCTTCTTCACTGCCAAAGCTCAACTGAACTCCAACCGACAAAACCGGCACTTCCTTTGAGTTCCTCCCAGTTCTTGACTGGATTGGCTGTCACTCACAATAGACTGCTGCTGTTGGTCCAAAAAGGCACTGAAGTCTAAACTACATCTCCCAGAGTCACTGCCCATACAATCCTCTTGTGGCTGGCTCAGATTATGAGTCCAAGTTCTGATTCGTCCAAGGCACCATTTTAGAGCTAGCTTACCCCACACTGATTGGTCCAGTTCAGCAGTTCAAAACTAGAATGGGGAACTAGCAGACACAGTTCTGACTGCAAAGAAAGCAGGTTAGACAAACTGTAATTTCATTATTACTGTAAATAATTTCTGGCAAACAGTTACATCTTTCAGATAGGTTCCCTTTGCACCCTAGTGACTGCAAAATGAAGTGAATTGGCAGCAGCTTGAGTGGTACTCAATCAAAGAAACACACAGTCCCCCATACAACTAATTATGTCTGCAAGCAGACAGCTCTTAAAGAGACAGTACCAGAGGTTCTAAAACACTCACTGATAAATGGCTTAAATGCCAAACACCATTCAGGCTTGGAGCATTCAAGCAAGCTCCTGAAGTCTTTGGGAACCCCCATTTGCAGGGGGTTACACCTTCCTGGTTTGGGAAAGCTTGACGTCCGGCCAAGCAAGTACCCCATAAGTTTCAACTGCAACCATATACATTTGCATTAGTTAGACATGTAATCATCAGTCAATATATCATTTTACCAAGAACACATTTTGAAACATTGCAGTACGTCACTTTACACAGTATTACATACACATTGTACCATAACTCAAGTTATTACCTCTTGTACATGAAACCTGAAGAGAGGGGCCCTTCCTATCAGTTACCTTGGGGCTGGACGGGGCAAGGGCACCATACTTAGAGGGCAACACAAGTAACTTGAGTTAGCACTGGCTCAGTTTGGGCAATGAGCCTGGGACACATACACCTTTATGGACAACATTGAGAGGCAAGTCCACAGGCCTCCCAAGTGAATCATAACTGAGGTGCACCACAGGCTTTACAGCTCGACCAGTCTTTCTAGGGGAACTGTTACAGTCTCTGCACCTGAGCCTCATTTTCAGCATTGTCCTCACTTGTCAGGGAGTCTCCATGGGTAGAGAGGCTAGAACTTGGGCACTTTCAGCTCCAGGAGTTACAGTTTCTGAGTCCACAACATTTGGCTCGCATGGAGAGCTTGACACTGGCAGTGGACTGTCAGGGCACTCAAAATACTCTTCTTGTTCTGGTGTATCACCAGTCTGCCCCAATCTATCATTTTCTTCCCTGAAAGCTCAAACAGTTCAACCATGCACAATGATTCCATTTCATCTGATCTGATGCTTTGCACTTCACTTTCTGGGAGCATTGGCTCCAGGATGAAGCTGGGGGCTTAGACAGTCCAGAAGGCCCAGCTTTGTCTCCAGTATTGACTAGGGATTGCCTCAAACAATTGACTCAGTTCTGTAGAAGGATAGTATTCAAAGTCACTCTCACTTTCTTCCGATATGGACTGACAGTCATGCTCAACTGGGACTTGTGGAGGGGAACACTTTAACTTTGCTTCTGTAGGTGCAGACTTTCTTGATCTTTTCTTAGCAGCAGCCTAGTCACTGGTCCAGAGGGGCATCTTCTAGGGCTCAGACTCAATTAAGATTTGTCCAATGGGCAGTAAATGATTTCTATGCATTGTTTTTACATCTTTGAATTATTCTCAGGCCTTACTTTGTACACTGGCAGATCATCTAGTTTGCCCACTACAATGTGAGGGAGATGGTGCCATCTGTCAGCAATCTTGTGCTTGCCATGCAGTCCCAGATTTCTTAGCAACACCCGATCTCCCTCCTGGAGTTCCTGTGCTTTCACCTTTTATCATACCTTTCTTGTTGGCCAGATTTCTTTGGCAGCCATGGTTTGAGCCAGTTGGTACGCATGAGTTAGCTGGGCCTTTAACTTTGCACATACTGTAAATAGTTGTCAGCTTGAACCCCATCAGAGAGACCCCAAACACACATCTACTGGTAGTCGAGCTTCTTCCAAACATCAGGCGGTAGGGGGAGAACTCCAGTGGCATCACTTTGGTGCAGTTATAAGCATGTACCAGGGTGCTAATTTGTTGGCTCCATCTAGGCTTGTCCTTTGGGCAGGGTGCCTAGCATATCTAGCAAAGTGCGGTTGAAACGCTCAGGCTGTGGTCCCCTGGGGTGGTAAGGAGTGGTTCTGGACTTTCGTGACCCCACAGAGAAAGCATCTCTTTGATCAGACGACTCTCAAAGTCTCTCCCTTGATCAGAATGGATTCTTTGTGGAGCCCCATAGTGAACAAAAAGTTTTCACAAGTACTTTGGCCAGTGGATGCTTTCTGGTCTTTGGTGGGAAAGCTTGGCATATCTCGTGAAATGGTCAGTGACCACCAGCACATTACTGATATTTCTTTGATCTGACTCCAAACTCAGAAAATCAATAGACCAGCTCCATGGGTGCACTGGTGGTGATGTTAACAAGGGGCAGCCCTCTGGGGCAAAGCTTTCTCTGTAAGCAGCGACTACAAGTTCGAATGTGTTGCTCCACATCAGCCCCCATCTTAGGCCAATAGAATCTGGATCTCACCAAGTCAAGTGTTCTGTCTATACCAAGGTGCCCCATGTGGTTGTGCAAGGACCTCAGTACTGAGTCTCAAAGGCAGTGGGCAGCACTAGTTGTTGTTTGTCTACTTGTCCCCTCTGTCTACTGTTTCTCTGTATAACAGTTTATTGATCAGTTTCAACTTAGGACCTTCTTTGTATAACAGTGCAGTTCTCAAATCAGTGGAGCGATTTGACACATCTTTTCCTGCATAGAGGGCTTCTAAAGCTGCTTTGATCATGGGATCGCGGATTGAGCCCGCCTAATACTGTCATTGTCCAGCTGAGGCAGTGCACCAATGTCTATTGCAGAAAAGTGGCAACAAGCAGCAGGTATGCATTCCTCAGAGGCTCCCAAGCAATCCACCATGCAGTCCACTGCGTCCTGGACATTTGTTCCTCCCTGTCAAACTTCCAGCAGAGTGCCCGAATGTCAGGTTCTGCCAATCGGACCCAATCATTCTGGGGAACAGGCCTCCGGGAGAGAGCATCAGCATCTATGTGGTTCAGACCTGCTCGGTATTCGAGAGCATAGTCATATGTAGATAATGCAGAAAGCCACCTATGGCCAGTGGCATCCAACTTAGCTGAGGTCTGCACATAGGTCAAAGGATTATTGTCAGTTTTTACTAGTATTTTAGCCCCATACAAGTACTCATGGAATTGGTACAATAGCCCACTTCAAAGCTAGGAACTCTAACTTATGTACAGGATAGTTCTTTTCGGATGGGGTCAGGCTTCTACTGGCAAAGGCCACTGGTCTCAGGCCATTCTCGTGCTCTTGGTACAACACAGCCCCCAACCCTTGCAAGCTAGCATCAGTGTGCAGGACGAAGGTTTTCTTGATCGGCATAGGCCAGCACTGGAGCATGGGTAAGTTGATATATGATCTCATGAAAAGCAGTCTCACAATCAGGAGTCCAGCGGGCCCCAAATACTTCACCGGATGAAAATACACTCTTTCAGTCTTGAGGACGCTGACTTTGGTATTTTTGTGGGTTGGGGGATACCTTGAGAAGGTTAAGTAAAGGGCGGATCACCTTGAATAGTCCTTGATGAAGCGCATAATAACCACAGAATCCCAGGAATCTTTGCAGTTCTTTTAGATTTTGGCCAGGCCAGGTGGTCAAGGCCTCAACTTTACTTGGGTCGGTCTCTATTCCTCGGTGGATACTATGTGTCCCACATACTTTACTGATGTTTGAAAGAATTGACACTTATCAATGGACAGTTTAAGGCCAAAGTCCTCCAGTCGGTCCAATACCTTAAATAATCTGCTCTCATGTTCCTCCAGTGAGCTGCCAAACACAATAACATCATCTAGGTATACCAGGCACTCTAGTAAGTTCATGTCCCCACTGCACGCCTCCATCAATCGTTGAAAAGTGGCTGGGGCACCTGAAACCTTTGAGGCATCCTCATGAATTCATAGAAGCCAAGCGGACAGATAAAGGCTGTCTTTTCACGGTCCTCTGAGCATCGGATCTGGTAGTACCCACCATGAGATCCAGCACAGAGAACCACTTGTCTCGCTTAGGCAGTCCAAAGCATCCTGAATGCGGGCATTGTGTACTGATCAGGATAGTCCAGCGTTTAAGGTGCGATAATCCACACACATCCTTACTGTTCCATTCTTTTTCCTCACTACCACAATGGGGAAGCATAAGGGCTTCTGGATTCTTGTATTACACCAGCAGCTAACATCTCTTGCAGATGCCGCCTCACATCATCTATGTCAGCAGGTGCCAGGCGTCGAGACCTCTCACGAAATGGTCTTTCGTCATGCAGCCGGATATTGTGCTCAGCTCCTTGCACGCATCCTACATCCCATTCCTTTAAAGAAAACACCTGGTCTCTCTGGGCAAGCTTCTCACTGATCCTCACTTTCCATTCAGCTGGCAGCGGAGTCGCCAAATCAAACAAGTCAGGCTACTCTGTCATTCTTCCTTGAACTCTTGCTGCTGGTAGTACTGCAGTGTCTGCACAATGCACATTAGCCAGGATGCAACCTCTGTTTACCGAATGTCTCTTTCAGACACATTATGAACTTGGACCATTACCCTTCTGGCATAAGCATGGGCTCTAGCGGCAAAATACTAGGCTTGACCAGCAGTCCTCTGGCAATTTTCCATCGCCTGTGCATCCAACATTAATATTTTATTCTTAACATCCTTTCTGATACGGACCTCTCCCTGTAAGGTACACTGGGCATTTGGCGCCAGGATCAGAGACTCAGGATCCTTCTTCCATACAATCTCGACCGTTCCTCTGGTTCTGTTTTTCAGCATCTCTGTGCCTCATAGGCCTTCTTAATTAAAGCCGAACTCTTAAAGCTCTACTAGTCTTTGACCCTGTTTTCATAACACAACTGTGCCAGCCTTCCTAACATATGAGCATTTGTTCCAATCAACAAAGGACACCATCATACAGTCCAGTGGGGGACACACTAAGGCTAGGTCTCTACTTGTTCGGCCACTCCAGCCACGGAGGTGGGGAAAGACAGCCAAATTCGGATATACCCGGAATAGGGGTAGGCCTTCTCACTTAACCCCCATACATGCAGTCCTTCTAATGGTTGTAAGGGTACGTCTGACAAATGCTTCTGATACCAATCCTGGAACATAATTGTCACTTGGGAGCCACTGTCTAATACAGCTCTTGTAGACACTCCATTCACCTTTACAGTGGTCTCCATGGAGGGACCCACTATTCTGGACCAGTCTGGAGAGGCGGTAGTGGGGGCCTGGGCAACTGACCTTGCCACAAAAGGACGTGAATTAGCATTTTGGTGCCCTCACTGGGATCATGTTCGCACCTCTTAACCACTGATTTCTTCTCCAAGCTCTCCTTGTAGCCTATATGCAACTTTGTCAGTGTCTTTTGGGGACTGGCATTCCTTCATGTGCCCATCTTTCCCACAATTATAGCAAAACATACTTTCTGGAGTTTGAGCTGGCCGAGGCGCCACACTGGGAGCCAGGGCGGGGTATTACTAACTGGAAACCTTGGTGCCATCTCTGTCTGCGGCGTGATAAGCATTTGGAGACATCTCGTCAGTTTCTCCACTTCCATGGTCAAGGAATTGAGTTTGGAGCTGTTATCAGCAGGAGATACATGGTGGGTACCCCACCCCATAGCAGATGCAGTCGGATATAGGTCAGGGCCCGTACTTGCAGGCGTGGCCTTCATAAAGGGACTGTTTTTGAATTCCCGGATCTCTCTCAACAGTTCGCCCCATTGTGGCATATCTTTTTCCTTGTCAGAGCACTCATTGACTGTCAACCTCTGCCCCTGAACTTCACTTGATGGGTCACCCTCAGTCACTCGGGTCGTAGCCACAGCTATTGGTGCAGGTACCTCCCGAGGTCGCCTTTTCTCAACTCCTCAATTTCTCTCATTAACTCATCATAGGAGGGTGGGGATTCCATCGATTTGCCAGGCGAACTTGAAGCAACAGCAGTTCTGAGAAGGGGCAGACTTAAGGATTCTGTCCAGTCTGGTTCGGTCCAGTTCAATCGCAAACTACCTTTCTGAGGCATTCTTGCAACAATTTTTCCAGCCGAGAGACATACACAGACAACAACTCCTTGGTACTGTTGTGCATTTCTTACTCTCCACCATAGGTCCTCATCAGAATCTGGGCTCCCATACACATTCTCCAAGGCCTCAAGATAGGCCTGTGCAGTCGCTTCAGGGTTACTGGCCCGTTTAGCACGGATGGTAGCCAGGGCAGGACCTCGGAGGCTCTCACTAACCCTCTTTCGCTTTTCGCCTTCCGAGCATTGCCATTCTAGCACTTGGGGGGCAACATAGTCTATCCAGGTCTCCCAGTCATCCTCCCCTTGGGGGTTGGGGAGGGTGCCAGAGAAGATCCTCAACCTTCGGTAAGAGTCGTGACTAATGGCAGGTGCAGAAATAGGAGTCTGCATTGGTTCAGCCACCATTACGGGCACTGGAGCAGGAGAGGGTGTTGGGGGAGGAACACCCCCAGGTGGCAAGAATAGTTTCTTCAAGTCCTCCACAGTTTTCCCCTCTCCCAGCAACCATTCAGCAAATTTCTCCTCAAAAGTTTCAGATAGTGGTGGGGGCTGATTCCCCCCCGGGTCTTTACTGTCCTTAGTTATCACTCTCCAAGCAGTGAGGGCTCCCTCTGGGGTAATGGTCTGTGGCACTTTGGAGCTATCTATGGGATCCTTAAACTCTACTAGGGCCAGGAAAGTGTGGGTGAGCAGATTAGCATGCCGACCCACCACCACAGGGTTTTGTAAACCTTCCACCTTGGAAAGTACTTCCTGCACAGTGTCCGTATTGATACCCAGGGGGATGTCCAGGATAAGCATAGCATTTTGGGGGTCGATCTCCTCCCCAGTACACCACTCCACCAGCCGGTGCACAGCCACTTCTGTCGGGTACCCATTTTTTTCTTAACAGTGGTTCATAAATATGGCCACTAGAGGACACACAATCCCAGCGGTGAGCCTCCAAGATGTAACCCCTATATGGCGCTATCCCAGGGGCTACTACCCCTGCCTGATTTGCCACTAACAGGTTGAGGGGCCTGGATCCAATGGCGGGTGCCTCCACCCAGAGGTCAGGGTTTGCAATAGTTAAACTAACTTGGTCACAGCCCTCTGGGACACTGCAACCCCCCTTTCTTCCCACTAGTGGCCCACACAATATATCAGAATTACCTTCACAGTATACACTTACCCCCAGGTCTGGTTCCGCACTGGGACCTCCTGTGAAATGAGATACAGTGCAACAATCACAGTACAGTACTTTAACATAGACAAATACCTCAGGCAGTATAACTTTGCTGAAACAAGCAGCTCTGATTTATTTAGGGGATATAACAAGGACAGGGGAAATCAGGTTAATTAGCTTATCACTCTAATAATCTACCTATGGCTCTGTGCACAGGCCTATCCTATCAGTTACTGTCCCTGGGTACCCAAGCCCTAGTGGCTAGTCAAACCGTGGCAGCTGGTAGGGGCCTTTCACACAGAGAAAAGGAGAATTAAACAGTCAGCAGTACAGTAATTCCATTTGGATTTAATGTGGCAATTCAACAGGGGCGACCCTGAATTAGTACTCACGACCTCCAAATAAGATAGGGTCCTTCAATGTCAGCAGGGCTCACTTGAGGTACACAAACCTCTTCACACATCCATATAAAAGAAAGCACTATACCAGGCAGGCTGCATCTGTATCCCGATCGCAATTACTGCACAATACCCGGAGAACACACAGCAGATTCAGTTCCTGACAGACCGAGTGCAATTTTCAGCAATTCTTCCAGTCTTCTACAGGGTGAGCCTGGTTTCTACTCTTCAGAGATCCTTTGATTCTTTTCACAGGACAGATTCAGTCCTAACAAGCTGCAGACCGAACTCTGGGCCTTACACACGCTTTTTGACTAAAACTGCACACTGAAAAAGCACAGGGCTCCTTCCTTCTTCACTGCCAAAGCTCAACTGAAACTCCAACCTGACAAAACCGGCACTTCTTTGAGTTCCTCCCAGTTCTTGACTGGATTGGCTGTCACTCACAATAGACTGCTGCTGTTGGTCCAAAAAGGCACTGAAGTCTAAACTACATCTCCCAGAGTCACTGCCCATACAATCCTCTTGTGGCTGGCTCAGATTATGAGTCCAAGTTCTGATTCTGCCCAAGGCACCATTTTAGAGCTAGCTTACCCCACACTGATTGGTCCAGTTCAGCAGTTCAAAACTAGAATGGGGAACTAGCAGACACAGTTCTGACTGCAAAGAAAGCAGGTTAGACAAACTGTAATTTCATTATTACTCTAAATAATTTCTGGCAAACAGTTACATCTTTCAGATAGGTTCCCTTTGCACTCTAGTGACTGCAAAATGGAGTGAATTGGCAGCAGCTTGAGTGGTACTCAATCAAAGAAACACACAGTCCCCCATACAACTAATTATGTCTGCAAGCAGACAGCTCTTAAAGAGACAGTACCAGAGGTTCTAAAAACACTCACTGATAAATGGCTTAAATGCCAAACACCATTCAGGCTTGGAGCATTCAAGCAAGCTCCTGGAAGTCTTTTGGGAACCCCCATTTGCAGGGGGGTTACACCCTTCCTGGCCTGGGAAAGCTTGACGTCCGCGTCAAGCAAGTACCCCCATAAGTTTCAACTGCAACCATATACATTTGCATTAGGCTCGACATGTAATCATCAGTCAATATATCATTTTACCAAGAACACATTTCTGAAACATTGCAGTCGTCACTCTTTACACAGTATTACATACACATTGTACCATAACTCAAGTTATTACCTCTTGTACATGAAACCTGAAGAGAGGGGCCCTTCCCTATCAGTTACCTTGGGCTGGATGGGGCAAGGGCACCATACTTAGAGGGCAACACAAGTAACTTGAGTTAGCACTGATGCTCAGTTTGGGCAATGAGCTCGGGACACATACACTTTTATGGACAACATTGAGAGGCAAGTCCACAGGCCTCCCAAGTGAATCATAACTGAGGTGCACCACAGGCTTTACAGCTCGACCAGTCTTTCTAGGGGAACTGTTACAGTCTCTGCACTCTGAGCCTCATTTTCAGCATTGTCCTCACTTGTCAGGGAGTCTCCATGGGGGTAGAGAGGCTAGAACTTGGGGCACTTTCAGCTCCAGGAGTTACAGTTTCTGAGTCCACAACATTTGGCTCGCATGGAGAGCTTTGACACTGGCAGTGGACTGTCAGGGCACTCAAAATACTCTTCTTGTTCGGTGTATCACCAGTCTGCCCCAATCTATCATTTTCTCCCTGAAAGCTCAAACAGTTCAACCATGCACAATGATTCCATTTCATCTGATCTGATGCTTTGCACTTCACTTCTGGGAGCATTGGCTCCAGGATGAAGCTGGGGCTTAGACAGTCCAGAAGGCCCAGCTTTGTCTCCAGTATTGACTAGGGATTGCCCGAAACAATTGACTCAGTTAAAGAAGGATAGTATTCAAAGTCACTCTCACTTTCTTCCGATATGGACTGACAGTCATGCTCAACTGGGACTTGTGGAGGGGAACACTTTAACTTTGCTTCTGTAGGTGCAGACTTTCTTGATCTTTTATTAGCAGCAGCTCTAGTCACTGGTCCAGAGGGGGCATCTTCTAGGGGCTCAGACTCAATTAAGATTTGTCCAATGGGCAGTAAATGATTTCTATGCATTGTTTTTACATCTTTTGAATTATTCTCAGGCCTTACTTTGTACACTGGCAGATCATCTAGTTTGCCCACTACAATGTGAGGGAGATGGTGCCATCTGTCAGCAATCTTGTGCTTGCCATGCAGTCCCAGATTTCTTAGCAACACCGATCTCCCTCCTGGAGTTCCTGTGCTTTCACCTTTTATCATACCTTCTTTGTTGGCCAGATTTCTTTGGCAGCCATGGTTTGAGCCAGTTGGTACGCATGAGTTAGCTGGGCCTTTAACTTTGCACATACTGTAAATAGTTGTCAGCTTGAACCCCATCAGGAGAGACCCCAAACACACATCTACTGGTAGTCGAGCTTCTTCCAAACATCAGGCGGTAGGGGAGAATCCAGTGGCATCACTTTGGTGCAGTTATAAGCATGTACCAGGGTGCTAATTTGTTGGCTCCATCTAGGCTTGTCCTTTGGGTGCAGGGTGCCTAGCATATCTAGCAAAGTGCGGTTGAAACGTTCAGGCTGTGGGTCCCCCTGGGGGTGGTAAGGAGTGGTTCTGGACTTTCGCACTCCCCACAGAGAAAGCATCTCTTTGATCAGACGACTCTCAAAGTCTCTCCCTTGATCAGAATGGATTCTTTGTGGAGCCCCATAGTGAACAAAAAAGTTTTCTACAAGTACTTTGGCCACAGTGGATGCTTTCTGGTCTTTGGTGGGGAAAGCTTGGGCATATCTCGTGAAATGGTCAGTGACCACCAGCACATTACTGATATTTCTTTGATCTGACTCCAAACTCAGAAAATCAATACAGACCAGCTCCATGGGTGCACTGGTGGTGATGTTAACAAGGGGCAGCCCTCTGGGGCAAAAGCTTTCCTCTGTAAGCAGCGACTACAAGTTCGAATGTGTTGCTCCACATCAGCCCCCATCTTAGGCCAATAGAATCTGGATCTCACCAAGTCAAGTGTTCTGTCTATACCAAGGTGCCCCATGTGGTTGTGCAAGGACCTCAGTACTGAGTCTCGAAAGGCAGTGGGCAGCACTAGTTGTTGTTTGTCTACTTGTCCCCTCTGTCTACTGTTTCTCTGTATAACAGTTTATTGATCAGTTTCAACTTAGGACCTTCTTTGTATAACAGTGCAGTTCTCAAATCAGTGGAGTAATTTGGACACATCTTTTCCTGCATAGAGGGCTTCTAAAGCTGCTTTGATCATGGGATCGCGGATTGAGCTCATCAATACTGTCATTGTCCAGCTGAGGCAGTGCACCAATGTCTATTGCAGAAAAGTGGCAATAAGCAGCAGGTATGCAATTCTCAGAGGCTCCCAAGCAATCCACCATGCAGTCCACTGCGTCCGTGGACATTTGTTCCTCCCTGTCAAACTTCCGCAGAGTGCCCGAATGTCAGGTTCTGCCAATCGGACCCAATCATTCTGGGAACAGGCCTCCGGGAGAGAGCATCAGCATCTATGTGGTTCAGACCTGCTCGGTATTCGAGAATAGTCATATGTAGATAATGCAGAAAGCCACCTATGGCCAGTGGCATCCAACTTAGCTGAGGTCTGCACATAGGTCAAAGGATTATTGTCAGTTTTACTAGTATTTTAGCCCCATACAAGTACTCATGGAATTGGTCAACAATAGCCCACTTCAAAGCTAGGAACTCTAACTTATGTACAGGATAGTTCTTTCGGATGGGGTCAGGCTTCTACTGGCAAAGGCCACTGGTCTCAGGCCATTCTCGTGCTCTTGGTACAACACAGCCCCCAACCCTTGCAAGCTAGCATCAGTGTGCAGGACGTAAGGTTTTCTTGGATCGGCATAGGCCAGCACTGGAGCATGGGTAAGTTGATATATGATCTCATGAAAAGCAGTCTCACAATCAGGAGTCCAGCGGCCCCAAATACTTCACCGGATGAAAATACACTCTTTCAGTCTTGAGGACGCTGACTTTTGGTATTTTTGTGGGTTGGGGATACCCTTGAGTAAGGTTAAGTAAAGGCGGATCACTCTTGAATAGTCCTTGATGAAGTCCGATAATAACCACAGAATCCCAGGAATCTTTGCAGTTCTTTTAGATTTTTGGGCTGTGGCCAGGTGGTCAAGGCCTCAACTTTACTTGGGTCGGTCTCCTATTCCCTCGGTGGATACTATGTGTCCCACATACTTTACTGATGTTTGAAAGAATTGACACTTATCAATGGACAGTTTAAGGCCAAAGTCCTCCAGTCGGTCCAATACCTTAAATAATCTGCTCTCATGTTCCTCCAGTGAGCTGCCAAACACAATAACATCATCTAGGTATACCAGGCACTCTAGTAAGTTCATGTCCCCACTGCACGCTCCATCAATCGCTGAAAAGTGGCTGGGGCACCTGAAACTCTTGAGGCATCCTCATGAATTCATAGAAGCCAAGCGGACAGATAAAGGCTGCTCTCTCACGGTCCTCTGGGGCCATCGGGATCTGTAGTACCCACTGCGGAGATCCAGCACAGAGAACCACTTGCTCCCGCTTAGGCAGTCCAAAGCATCCTGAATGCGGGCATTGTGTACTGATCAGGATAGTCCGCCGTTTATAAAAGCGATAATCCACACACATCCTTACTGTTCCATTCTTTTTCCTCACTACCACAATGGGGAAGCATAAGGGCTTCTGGATTCTTGTATTACACCAGCAGCTAACATCTTGCAGATGCCGTCTCACATCATCTATGTCAGCAGGTGCCAGGCGTCGAGACCTCTCACGAAATGGTCTTTCGTCATGCAGGCGGATATTGTGCTCAGCTCCTTGCACGCATCCTACATCCCATTCCTTTAAAGAAAACACCTGGTCTCTCTGGGCAAGCTTCTCACTGATCCTCACTTTCCATTCAGCTGGCAGCGGGGAGTCGCCGAAATCAAACAAGTCAGGCGTTACTCTGTCATTCTTCCTTGAACTCTTGCTGCTGGGTAGCACTGCAGTGTCTGCACAATGCACATTAGCCAGGATGCAACCTCTGTTTACTCGAATGTCTCTTTCAGACACATTATGAACTTGACCATTACCCTTCTGGCATAAGCATGGGCTCTAGCGGCAAAATACTAGGCTTGACCAGCAGTCCCTCTGGCAATTTTCCATCGCCTGTGCATCCAACATTAATATTTTATTCTTAACATCCTTTCTGATACGGACCTCTCCTGTAAGGTACACTGGGCATTTGGCGCCAGGATCAGAGACTCAGGATCCTTCTTCCATACAATTCCGACCGGTTCCTCTGGTTCTGTTTTTTCAGCATCTCTCTGTGCCTCATAGGCCTTCTTAATTAAAGCCGGAACTCTTAAAGCTCTACTAGTCTTTGACCCTGTTTTTCATAACACAACTGTGCCAGCCTTCCAACATATGAGCATTTGTTCCAATCAACAAAGGGACACCACATCATACAGTCCAGTGGGGGACACACTAAGGCTAGGGTCTCTACTTGTTCGGCCACTCCAGCCACGGAGGTGGGGAAAGACAGCCAAATTCGGATATACCCGGAATAGGGGTAGGCCTTCTCACTTAACCCCCATACATGCAGTCCTTCTAATGGTTGTAAGGGTACGTCTGACAAATGCTTCTGATACCAATCCTGGAACATAATTGTCACTTGGGAGCCACTGTCTAATACAGCTCTTGTAGACACTCCATTCACCTTTACAGTGGTCTCCATGGAGGGACCCACTATTCTGGACCAGTCTGGAGAGGCGGTAGTGGGGGCCTGGGCAACTGACCTTGCCACAAAGGGCGTGAATTAGCATTTTGGTGCCCTCACTGGGATCATGTCGTGCACCTCTTAACCACTGATTTCTTCTCCAAGCTCTCCTTGTAGCCTATATGCAACTTTGTCAGTGTCTTTTGGGACTGGCATTCCCTTTCATGTGCCCATCTTTCCCACAATTATAGCAAAACATACTTTCTGGAGTTTGAGCTGGCCGAGGCGCCACACTGGGAGCCAGGGCGGGGTATTACTAACTGGAAACCTGGGTGCCATCTCTGTCTGCGGCGTGATAAGCATTTGGAGACATCTCGTCAGTTTCTCCACTTCCATGGTCAAGGAATTGAGTTTGAGCTGTTATCAGCAGGAGATACATGGGTGGGTACCCCACCCCATAGCAGATGCAGTCGGATATAGGTCAGGGCCGTACTTGCAGGCGTGGCCTTCATAAAGGGACTGTTTTGAATTCCGGATCTCTCAACAGTTCGCCCATTGTGGCATATCTTTTTCCTTGTCAGAGCACTCATTGACTGTCAACCTCTGCCCCTGAACTTCACTTGATGGGTCACCCTCAGTCACTCGGGTCGTAGCCACAGCTGTTGGTGCAGGTACCTCCCGAGGTCGCCTTTTCTCAACTCCTCGAATTTCTCTCATTAACTCATCATAGGAGGGTGGGATTCCAGTCGATTTGCCAGGCGAACTGAAGCAACAGCAGTTCTGAGAAGGGGCAGACTTAAGGATTCTGTCCAGTCTGGTTCGGTCCAGTTCAATCGCTGGCAAACTACCCTTTCTGAGGCATTCTTGCAACAATTTTTCCAGCCGAGAGACATACACAGACAACAACTCCCTTGGTACTGTTGTGCATTTCTTACTCTCCACCATAGGTCCTCATCAGAATCTGGGCTCCATACACATTCTCCAAGGCCTCAAGATAGGCCTGTGCAGTCGCTTCAGGGTTACTGGCCGCTTAGCACGGATGGTAGCCAGGGCAGGACCTCGGAGGCTCTCACTAACCCTCTTTCGCCTTCCGAGCATTGCCATTCTAGCACTTGGGGCAACATAGTCTATCCAGGTCTCCCAGTCATCCTCCCCTTGGGGTGGGAGGGTGCCAGAGAAGATCCTCAACCTTCGGTAAGAGTCGTGACTAATGGCAGGTGCAGAAATAGGAGTCTGCATTGGTTCAGCCACCATTACGGGCACTGGAGCAGGAGAGGGTGTTGGGGAGGAACACCCCAGGTGGCAAGAATAGTTTCTTCAAGTCCTCCACAGTTTTCCCTCTCCCAGCAACCATTCAGCAAATTTCTCCTCAAAAGTTTCAGATAGTGGTGGGGCTGATTCCCCTGGGTCTTTACTGTCCTTAGTTATCACTCTCCAAGCAGTGAGGGCTCCTCTGGGGTAATGGTCTGTGGCACTTTGGAGCTATCTATGGGATCCTTAAACTCTACTAGGGCCAGAAGTGTGGGTGAGCAGATTAGCATGCCGACCCACCACCACAGGGTTTTGTAAACCTTCCACCTTGGAAAGTACTCCTGCACAGTGTCCGTATTGATACCAGGGATGTCCAGGATAAGCATAGCATTTTGGGGGTCGATCCTCCCAGTACACCACTCCACCAGCCGGTGCACAGCCACTTCTGTCGGGTACCCATTTTTTCTTAACAGTGGTTCATAATATGGCCACTAGAGGACACACAATCCCAGCGGTGAGCCTCCAAGATGTAACCCCTAGATGGCGCTATCCCAGGGCTACTACCCTGCCTGATTTGCCACTAACAGGTTGAGGGGCCTGGATCCAATGGCGGTGCCTCCACCCAGAGGTCAGGGTTTGCAATAGTTAAACTAACTTGGTCACAGCCCTCTGGGACACTGCAACCCCCTTCTTCCCACTAGTGGCCCACACAATATATCAGAATTACCTTCACAGTATACACTTACCCCAGGTCTGGTTCCGCACTGGGACCTCCTGTGAAATGAGATACAGTGCAACAATCACAGTACAGTACTTTAACATAGACAAATACCTCAGGCAGTATAACTTTGCTGAAACAAGCAGCTCTGATTTATTTAGGGGGATATAACAAGGACAGGGGGAAATCAGGTTAATTAGCTTATCACTCTAATAATCTACCTATGACTCTGTGCACAGGCCTACCCCTATCAGTTACTGTCCCTGGGTACCCAAGCCCTAGTGGCTAGTCCAAACCGTGGCAGCTGGTAGGGGCCCTTTCACCACAGAGAAAAGGAGAATTAAACAGTCAGCAGTACAGTAATTCCATTTGGATTTAATGTGGCAATTCAACAGGAGCGACTCTGAATTAGTACTCACGACCTCCAAATAAGATAGGGTCCTTCAATGTCAGCAGGGCTCACTTGAGGTACACAAACCTCTTCACACATTTATATAAAGAAAGCACTATACCAGGCAGGCTGCATCTGTATCCCGATCGCAATTACTGCACAATACCGGAGAACACAGCAGATTCAGTTCCTGACAGACCGAGTGCAATTTTCAGCAATTCTTCCAGTCTTCTACAGGGTGAGCCTGGTTTCTACTCTTCAGATATCCTTTGATTCTCTTCACAGGACAGATTCAGTCTAACAAGCTGCAGACCGGAAACTCTGGGCCTTACACATGTTTTGACTAAAACTGCACACTGAAAAGCACAGGGCTCCTTCCTTCTTCACTGCCAAAGCTCAACTGAAACTCCAACCGACAAAACGGCACTTCCTTTGAGTTCCTCCCAGTTCTTGACTGATTGGCTGTCACCACAATAGACTGCTGCTGTTGGTCCAAAAAGGCACTGAAGTCTAAACTACATCTCCCAGAGTCACTGCCTCATACAATCCTCTTGTGGCTGGCTCAGATTATGAGTCCAAGTTCTGATTCGTCCAAGGCACCATTTTAGAGCTAGCTTACCCCACACTGATTGGTCCAGTTCAGCAGTTCAAAACTAGAATGGGGAACTAGCAGACACAGTTCTGACTGCAAAAGCAGGTTAGACAAACTGTAATTTCATTATTACTGTAAATGATTTCTGCAAACAGTTACATCTTTCAGATAGGTTCCCTTTGCACTCCTAGTGACTGCAAAATGGAGGAATTGGCAGCAGCTTGAATGGTACTCAATCAAAGAAACACACAGTCCCCCATACAAACTAATTATGTCTGCAAGCAGACAGCTCTTAAAGAGACAGTACCAGAGGTTCTAAAAACACTCACTGATAAATGGCTTAAACGCCAAACACCATTCAGGCTTGGAGCATTCAAGCAAGCTCCTGGAAGTCTTTTGGGAACCCCCATTTGCAGGGGGGTTACATATATAAAAATAAATAAAATAACAGCTGGCTGGGTGGGCATTTGCTGGTCCTCCTTGTATTATGGACAGTTGGGTGATTATCTCCTGGTTATCACTGAAAACAGTACTGCAAGCTTGATGTCTATCTCCAGGTCCCCTTCGGGGGAGAACACTAAAAACTATGCCTGGAGGCTGAAAACAGTTGTGCCGGCTTGGCAGCCATCTCTGGGTCCTCTAAGAAACAAAGGCCATAGAAAATGTTACTGATGTTTCAGTGGCCATTTCTGAGCCCCCATCAGGACAGGTGACCATTGAGAACAACACCACCAGTTCCGGAAAAAACTCCTAGTCCCCCAAAAGGACACTGAGAACAATTCCACAAGCCTGGTAGGCATTGCAGGCCCATTTTAGGCAAGGGGGGGGCAATGAAATCAAATCCACCTGCTCAGCAGCCATCTCTCACCAAGATCAAATCCCCCAGTACTGGATTTTGGGGAGGAGGTTGCTGGGGGGGAGGGTGCTGCCCACCCTACGACCACACAATTAGGAGGAAAGAGTAAGGGAAAGAAACAGGCTTACTACAGGAGCAGGAAGAAGAATCAGTAGCGTTGAATTGCAATAGGTGTGTACTATGGACCAGCTAGATATATATAACCAGAGCAGTGTTATACATTTGGAAACTTTAACTAACATGTTTTGATGTGTTCCGCATTTGGCGGAGGTGGAGAGCAAAGGACCCTCACGATCGGGATGCATAGTATTACTCAATGCATAACACTCTTCGTTGCACTATATAGAACCACACTTACGTAGCAGTTCATGAGCAGATTGAGATATGGTGGATCAGGCACCGGAGAAACTATAACACGTCTAACGCTGGCACCCGAGTGCAGTATTAAGGGGGGTGCTGTACTGCTGGGGTGTGCTGTCCTTCGGATGAGATGTTAAACCGAGATCCCTTCTACCCCATCCTGGTGCTGTCCAGGTGGGTGTCCAGGTGGAAGTAAAAGAACCCAAGGCACTCTTTGAAAAGAGTAGGGAACATTCCCAGTGTCCTGGCCAATACCCCCCTTCCTGTAGAACTGCTTCATGCAATTGTCCAGGCTGTATGTGGGTGTTGACGTGCGATATGGCCGCCATTACACATTCAGCCATTTCACTACCAGTCTAGCATTGCTTGTAAAGCACTTTGGGATACATATGCTGATTCTTCTTCTTCTTCTTTTCAAATACTAATTTTTAACTTATTTTTACACAGTCTAGGTTTGGAGGCTTTACCCCCATACTTCTGTAACCCCCCCTACAAATGGGGGTTCCCGAAAAGTCTTCCTTGAGCTTGCCTAAATGCTCACTGCCAGGCTGGTGTCCTGCGTTTTAGCAGTTTAAATGTGATTTCCAGAGAGTGCCTGTATAGCCTCTGTGTACCGTCTCTTTAAGAGCTGCCTGGATTGCAGTCATAAGTAATCTGAGCGGCAGCTCTGTTGATAGATGTAACTATTTGCTGAAAATCATTTACAGTGATAATGTAGTTTGTCTAACCTGCCTTTTTTGCAGCAAGGACTGTTTCGTTTATCTCCACTATCTTGGTCCTGGACTGCCGAATTGGACCAATCACTACTTGTGGGACCTAAAATGGAGCCGGACTACAGGAGCTGTCTGGAGTCAAAATCTGTAGGAATTGTAGTTTTGGGCTTTTGGCACCTTTTTGCACCTGAAGGGGGGCCTTTGTTGTGACTGACAGACAGATCAGCCAACCAAACCTTTTGGATTCTAGGAAAAGTCCCAGGCTTGCTGGCAGTTGAGTCAGACCTCAGCTGGGAGCTAAAGAAGCAACAGCCTGAGACAGCCAAGCTGAGTAGTTTCACGCGGGAAAGGCCTGAGTTGTGGCCTGCATGTCTGCCTGCTGCCCCTGAGAGGGAGAGAAGAGAAGAGAATTATTTCGGACTAAATTCAAGTTTGTGAGAACGAAGTAAGCCACTGATTTTTTTTACCAGGCTCATACCTGAAGAAGACCAAAGATTTTGCTGAATGCGATCAGCCTGTCAGGATTTCCAGCTGCTTTTGAATCCCCAGTCTGTGCAGAGACTTTGAGATCATGACCAGAGAGCGGTTTGCCTGGTAGAGTAGAAGTTCCTTACTTGTAAATGTGCTGTGTATTGAAAGTGGGTCGCGATTTGGTTCCTCACTGTGTGAACTGTGTTCTGCTGCTGGAAGCTTTATCTAGCCAAATTGGACTGAATCCGCGTTCATCTCCATTCGGCCTGAGCCATGCCACACTGGCCCTGCCAGACTACCCCACTGCACAGAGAAAGCCACCAATGAGAGACCTGCCTGGGGATCAGCCCCCTGCTCCACGCTTGAACAGGAATGACGCCTCGGTGAATCGTGTAGGCCCTGCTTCTCCTGGCACTCCAGATTAACCACCTGCTGTCTCGATTTTCGCCCAGCCTGTGTCCAGTCTTGGATATCGTGAGTAATCATCACGGTAGTTCCCTGCAACAACAGTCTAATCTAAAAGTGTATCATCTAATTGTCTTGTCGTTTTCTTTTCATGAACTGAGCCCTCCGGCTCCAGATTACAAATAGTGTGTGCTGTGCATGTTGTTTTCTTCCATCACAGAGCCCCAACCAGCTGCAACGTTCCTGGCTAGCCCACCATTCTCCATCTGGGTACCCAGAGTGTGTGACTGTTTATGGAACCTGAAGTGCATGCATAACTGATTGATAAAGCCTTTAAGCTAATTCACCTGATTACGCCTTTAAGCTAATTCACCTGATTACGCCCCTCCCTTGTTCAAGTCCCTTAAATAAATCAGATCTATTTTTTTGCATTTACCCTGACAGTGGTTCCAGTTTGTGCAAGAGTACTGTACTGCTGTTATTTGCTGTGTATAACCTTGTTTTACAGGGGGTCCCCAGGGCCAAGCCAGAGGAAAGCCCTGGTGGTAAGTGCAAACAGTGTGGGTACTTGTGTGGTGTGTCAGGGGTATTGTGAAAGTGATTTATTGTGTATTGTTCCAGCCACTAGTAAGGAAAGAGAGGGGGTTACAGTGCCCCAGAGGGCTGTGCCCAGGTTAGCTTGACCACTACCTACCCTGACCTCCAGGTGGAGACACCCGTTTCAGAACTCAGGCCCCTTAACCTGCTACTAACCAAGCAGACAGGGGTAGTAGCCCTTGGGATAGAGCCACCTAGGGGTTACACTTCAATTAAAAAAAAAAAATCTGGAGTGTGGGAGGTGAGCCCCCCGACTTAAAAAAATGATTGTGTCGCTCATAAAAATTGGAAGTCTAAGCCAGCTGGCTAGCACAGTAGTAGAGATACCACTTGGCTTCCAAATGACCTGGGGTTTGGACCCCAAGCCCGGGACTACTGGTGTCGACCAGTGAGATGGGGTTCAGATGCCTGTCTTGGATGCCTCCTGCCTCAGGGAGGAAGGGCGCCTTCTTCTGCTGCACGACTGCCACATGGTGCCCCAGGGGGAGGGTGTGCCACGCAGGAAGGAATAAGTGGTCCGGTATCTCACGGCCACAGTAGATCTGACAGGGGAGCTCTGAAGGTAGGGTGAGGCTTACCCACCCTTCCAACGACCCTGAGAGCCCATAGATACATTCATCCAAGCAGTAATCAAAACAAGCTAACAAACGGGGATCACAGCAAACAAAGAGCACGCGCATTGTTGTGCAACATGATCAGAGTCAGGGCGAGGGGGATTCTGCACCAAAACAAATACAGGGAGTTCTGAGGTGGCTGGAAAGACCAGACTTGAAAACATGCAAGCCAGAGGCAGTCCTCAGCTGGAAAGGAGGTTTGTTCCAGGTGGCTGGTGCTACAAATGCAAAGACTTTGCTACCAAATTCCTACTTCTTTCTGGGGATTGAGAAGGTAGATGCTGTGTGACTAGGAAATGTGCTGCGAGATAATCAGGGGCTTTCCCTTGTGCACAGCTGTACAGCATAGAAAGTCACTGGCAGTAACGCCTGAGGGACTTGGCCAGTTAAGCAGGTCATATAGCAGACAATGATGGATAAACTATCCCCAGGAAAGGATCAACCTGCATAACTTACTGTACAAATGATTCAGGGGCAGCAGAGTGTTTTTTCACAGCAGTATATGATGTTTCCATAGTCACTGGAAGTGAGCAGGAAGTGGGAGACCACCTGGCTCCTCACATCAGTACAGAGTTAGTGTTCAGACCTGTAGAGATAGTTGAACTTGGCCCCTATGGTTGTTAAGCTCTGATCAACGTGTCTACTGTATGTGCTACATCATGACAGATTGCTAGCTATTTGAATATACGTGTTTGCTCAATAGTATAGTCATCTGGGGCCAGATATTCAAAAGTCTGCCCATGTGCAAAGTTTGCACTGTGCTGCCAGTAGCGCCTACGTTAGTCCCACAGACTGCTATATTCAGAGGCAGAGTGCCGACGCAAAGGCCTCTGAATATAGGGTTGATTGTGCTCTGTGTAAACGACAGGTGAGAGCACAGTGCAGTGCACCAATACAGTGCTGAATATAGCACGAATGATAGCACAGCCCATGAAGGGGGCACACAGAGACAGCCCTGTCCAGGGAAGCATTTTTGGAGCTTCACAGTGGGGGTGGCTTTGGGTAGGCATAAAGAGCATCGAGGACAGACTCACAATGCAGCTGCTTCAGTACTAAAAAATAAAGTTTACTGTTAACAAAAGGCAACTTTCCACAACAAAACACAAGGTAAAAAGAGGAAGGTGAACAGGGAGTGGGGTGCAAAAACAGGGTAAAAGCAGTCCTTTAAGAACTCTTTAATGCCTACAACGCAGGCCTGGTCATAGTGCCACTGGTGGAGGTGATGGCATGGAGGCAATGGTTGATTCTGGCGATGAGCCGTCACCTTCTTCTGTATGGCCTTAGCAATTTCTTTAAGGCACCTTAGGATGAGGCACTGCTAGCACACCAGCCATCACAGAAGGTCGTCCCAGCCCTCAAAACTCTCTGGCTGCCGGCAATAGGTTGGACGCCTCTGGGCAGAATAAAACTGTACTTGGTCAGCTGTGCAAATAGTATAGAGCATGCAGGTTTTGCCTATCGTATGCAGCCATGGTAAACCCAGCCAGCACATGCACCACCATACCACATAGGGATGACAGGTGGCTGACAGTCACAGTGGAGCAGAGTCAGACTGGCCCAACTGGATACCTGGAAATGTCCAGGTGAGACCCCCTATGCTGGATACCTGGCCACCTTCTGAACAATGAAAATCACTGCATTTGTCAATAGTTTTGTAATTAAATGGTGTAGTGTGGCCACTACAAGATAAGATGCAGCTAGTACATAGATACTGTTGGCAGATAAGGGCCTATGGCCCACCCAGTCTGCCCATTTGAGCTCGTATGATCACTTTGTTTGTCTAGAAGTCTGTTGCTTACCCCTGACCTCCAGGATTCCCTTATGTCTATCCCATGCATTCTTAAATTATGTGATTATTTCAGCCCCCACCACTTCCTCAGGTAGGGTGATCCTCTTGTCCACCACCCTTTCTTTGAAGAAATTTGTCTTCACATTTCCTCTGAATTGCCTCCCTCCAACTTCATCCCATGCCCTCTAGTCCTGGAACATCTTTTTTGCCAGAAGATAGTGTATCCCTGCACCTTGCTCCTCCCCGTAAGGTATGTATATGTCTCTATCCTATCCTCTCTCTCCCTCCTCTCCTCCAGGAAGTACATATTCAGGTCCTTCAGTCTGTCCTCATAGGACTCATGATGTAATCTCTGTACCATCTTTGTTGCCCTCCTCTGAACCTTCCCCACCCTATGTCCATACGTAGGTAAGACCTTCAGAACTGGACACCGTACTCCAGGTGAGGCCCAACTAGTGTCTTGTATAGTGGAATTATGAGCTCCCCTTTTCCTGCTGGTGATGCCCCTGCCTATACATCCCAGCATCCTATTTCTTTACCTGCTGCCTTGTCACACTGTTTCCCCACCTTGAGGTCATCAGAGATGATAACCCCAAGGTCCCTTTCCCGCTTGGAGCATGCTATATCCTCACCCCTCAACTGATATGTTGTTCCAGGGTTTTTGTACCCCATATGCATTATTTTGCACTTTTTTGCATTAAATTTCAACTGCAAAACCCTTGTCCATTCTTCAAGCTTCTGCAGGTCCCTCCTCATTCTGTCTACACCCTCTGGCATGTCCACTCTGTTACAGAGCTTCGTGTCATCAGTGAACAGGGGAAGTTCTGCCTTCTAGGTCCTGCACAATGTCACCGATGAAAATGTTGAATAGAACTGGTCCCAGCACTGATCTCTGCAGCACCCTACTGGTCGATCTTCCCTCTGTAGAGTGATAGCCATTTACCACCACCCTCTGTGTCCTGCCACCCAGCCAATTACCAACCTACCTCACTACTGTCCTGCCCACTCCCATATTCCACAGTTTGTTTAACAGCCTTCTATGCAACACAGTGTCAAAGGCCTTGCTGTAG
Organism: Neoceratodus forsteri; assembly: GCA_016271365.2. Lineage (NCBI taxonomy): Eukaryota > Metazoa > Chordata > Ceratodontiformes > Ceratodontidae > Neoceratodus > Neoceratodus forsteri. The sequence continues at coordinate 310,156,252 of CM057450.1, forward strand.
TCCAGATAGGCCATGTCTACTGCCCTCCCCGATCCACTTCCCTTGTCACCCAGTTGAAAAAAGCAGTGAGGCTGGTCTGGCATGACCTCCCCCTGGTGAAACCATGCTGCCTTGGGTCCTGTAGTCCATTGACAACCAGATGTTCTGCCAATCTCTCCTTCAGTAGTGCTTCCACGATCTTCCCCACTACTGAGGTCAGGCTGACTGGTCTGTAGTTCCCTGCTTCCTCTTTGTTCCCACTTTTGTATAAGGGGACTACATCTGCTGTCCTCCAGTCTTTGGATACCTTCCCTGTTTCCTGTGACTGGCTAAGCAGGATTGCCAGAGGTTCAGCCACCACCTCACTTAGTTCCTTTAGGATCCTGGGGTGCTCCCCATCTGGCTACATTGCTTTATTGACTCTTATTCCTTCCAGTTCCTTTAGGACCCTTTCCCGTGTAATGTACTTGTGTCCATTTCTGTGCCTTTCCCACCCCTTGTAATCGCTTCAAACCCATTACCCTCCCCTTCTTCAGTAAAGACTGAGCAGAAATATCTGTCCAGTATGTCAGCTTTACTGTTGACATCCTCCACGCGGCCCCCATCCTCCCCCTTCAGTCTCACTATCCCTCCCTTTGCCCTTCTTTTTTCACTTATGTACCTGTAAAAGGTTTTGTCCCCTCTAACCACTGATTTTGCGAGGCGCTTTTCTGTCTGAGCTTTGGCTTCCCTTACTGACCTCCCTGCCTCCCTTTGCTTCTCCCGGTACTTCTCCCTGTCCCCATCTGCCTGTGTCTTTTAGTATTGCCTGATTGCAATCTTTTTGGCAATCACTTTCTCCGCTACCTCCTTGGAAAACCATAATGGCTTCTTTTTCTTTTTCCCCTTGCTAACCTGCTTAATGCATATTTGTGTTGCTCTTGTAATCCCTGTTATAAATATTGCCCACTGTTCCTCCACTCTCGATTCCCTCCCCATTCCCATTAATGCCTCTTTCAAGCATGTCCCCATTTTCCAAAAATCTGCCCTCCTAAAATCCAGGATACGTGTTTTTGTGCGGTTTGGTTCTGTTCCTTCTGTGATTTCAAACCACAGTGACTGGTGGTCGCTGTTCCTCAGGTGCTCCCCCATGTTTACCCCTATCACACTGTCCCCGTTTGTGAGCATGAGGTCCAGTATTGTTTTCTGCCGAGTTAGTTCCATGATCAGTTGCTTGAGGAAGGCACCCTGAAGGGAGTCCAGGATAAATCTGCTCCTAGTTGATGCTGCTGCTGGGATGCTCCAGTCTGGAATGTTGAAGTCTCCAACCAGCACCACCTCACCCTTGTCCGCTATGCTTTAGATGGCTAGCATTAACTCCCTATCTGTCTCTTCCTCCTGGGCTGGTGGTCTGTAGACCACTCCTGTGCAGATGGCTGACCCCATCTTCCTTTCCAGCTTAACCCACAGTATTCCCCCCCACCCCATTTTGTTACTTCTGGATCTCTGTGGCCTTTATGCCATCTTTTTTTTTTCCTCAATAAAAGTTTTTATTTACTCATAGAATATCACATTACAAACATATTACTGTAACCCCCCTACAAATGGGGATTCCTAAATGTCTTCCTGGGCTTGCCTAAATGCCCACTGCCAGGCTGGTGTTCTGTGTCCTGACAGATTCAAATGTGATTGCACGCAAGTGCCCTGTTAGCCTCCGTGCCTGTCTCTTTAAGAACTGCCTGTCTCGTAGTATATAATTAATCTGGGTGGGGGCCAGGTGTTCCTAAGCTCGAGTCCTGCCTGGGCTGCCATATAATCACTCCATTCTGCCATCACTAATTGCGCAGAGGGAGTTCTAATAAGAACTGTGACTGTTTGCTGATTATCTGCATTAATAATAATGTTATCACAGTTTGTCTAACCTGCCTTCCCTTGCAGCATGGACTTTTCTGTTAATCACCATTTTTTATTTATGCATTTATTTATGACTTCGATAACCGGGTAAATGCACTTATCCCAGGGACCGTTTTCAGGCACGACCCAGGCCATGTCACATGGCACAGGATGGCAGAGAATACAAGGTGAACAACTATACACATGTAAGAGATTAAATACAGATACAGCAATTGAAGCACAATGCATTGGTATGGTACAAGTCCAGTGAGTGACAGCGAATGCTTTTTACAATATGACGCATGGTACACAAACAGCAGTTGTTGCCCAAGCAAAAAGTAGATACATAAGTCAAGTGGCATGTTGTATCATAGCATATACAGTGGGTAATAAATATACAGTGTGTCATACATAGCAAATGAATATACAGTATGTACAAGGCTGTGCGGTCACACATCAGTAACATATAGAATAAAAACAAGCAGGAGGGCACAGTTGTAGTCTGGGGACTAGTGTGGCTAGGGGTAACCCCTGGGAGTTTGTTGACTAGTGTGGCTAGTTGGGTAACCCCTGGGAGTTGGTTGACTAGTGTGGCTAGGTGGGTAACCCCTAGGAGTTAGTTGACTAATGTGGCTAGCTGGGTAACCCCTGGGAGTTAGTTGACTAGTGTGGCCAGGTGGGTAACCCCTGGGAGCAGTGGCATGAGGAGTTTGCCAGGCGCCATGTTTTGAGGCGTGATTTGAAGCTGGAGTGAGTGTTGATGGCACGGAGTTCTGCCGGCAGGCTGTTCCACTGCAAGGGGGTGGCTGCAGACCAGCCCTGCTGCCCACGTTGGTGGATACCCTGGGAACAGCTAGAGGGTGGATACCAGTTGAGCGGAGGCTACAGTGTAGAGTACGGGTTTTCAGGAGGGAGGGAGGTAAGGGGGATTTGGAACCTGTGCGGATGATGATGTCCACCATGCCGCAAAGGGCAAAGTCGAAGCGTCCCTGCAGCAATAGCCATCCTAGGGTATTGTAGAGTGTGCAGTGGTGGGTGGAGAATGGGGCCAGTAAAGCAAAGTGAGAGGCGCTGTTGCAGGCAGTGGAGAGTTTGGCCATGGCGGCAGTGGAGGTCCTGTAGTATATGGGAGAGCAGTAGTCTGGAATAGGGAGAAGATTTCCCTGGACAATGGCTAGTCTGGCTTCAGGGGTTAGGTATTTCTTGAATCGATATGCGGCATCCAATTTCTGATGGAACCTTCTGATAATGGAGTGTACATGCTCGGTGAAGGTGAGAGCGGAGTCAAGCAATACTCCTAAGTATTTATAAATGTAACCCCTACCCGGTATGCCATTTATATCTCACAGCAATACCAGGTGGGCTGGGTTCGGGGAGGAATAGTCCACTCGGCACAAAGGCTAGGTTTGGCTACTGTGCACAGGGGCACCCAAGTAACTCCAAACACAGGAAGCAATAACTGTAATGTCCAATACCAGAAGTGGGATTCTAAAGTGTGGCTTTTATTCACATCCAAACAGAATAAACAAAGCATAGATGGACTCCCACGGGTCTACACTCCTGGTAATGCAGATTAAAAGAGAATAGAACACATCCTAACCACTTTAGCCCTCAGGCTCTACCACACACTGGGCACACAGCCCGGACTTGTATGCTGCTTTGGGTTACACAGCCTGAACTTGTACACTGCTCTGGGTTTTCCCTGGCTCGGCTCCCTTGCCAGCCACTTGGTCACCTTCTCTACTTCTTGGAAACATTTTCTGGTGGCTCCGTAAACCACCTAAGAGCACCTCGGCTCCATCAGGAAATCTGCCTATCAATCCCACATCTGGGTACTTTCCTCAGGCACTGGCAAGTACTTGAGAGAAAGCAACAGGTGTCTCAGAGCAAATCCGTAGAGGTGAATTTGGTTACTACTGATGGGGGGGGGGTCTCCCACCTCTTGCTCCCACAATTCATACCCGGACATTTCTCTGGACTGTAAACACCTCATCCTTTAACACTGTGCTGTGTAGGTTCCTTTTAAATGTCTTTCACATTCAGTCTACTTGTCTTGCTTCCCATTTGTGCTGGATTTGAACATACTTAAAATAAGTGGCATTGTCCATTACTCTAGATCCGCCCACAGGTTAAGCAGTCCAATCCCCACCTTCTTTCTTTCCATTTGTGCTGGACTTGGACATACTTTTAAGTGGCTTTGTCCATACTCTAGACCCCCCACAAAGTTAAGCAGTCCAATCCCCACATCTTCCAACTGTACTTGGCTGTCTTTTCCTGACCCCACAGTAACAGTCCCTTTAGTTTCCTTCTGTTCAGGTGAAAACACTTGGCCCTTTTGCAGAGCGAACTCACCCTTTAGTTGCAGGTGCCCCACAGGTGTTTCCTCCTCAAGGAATCTCTTACAGAGCTTCTGGTGCCTCAGCACAACTCAGACAGGCAGCTTCTTTCCCTTAGCCAGACCCAGTGGAGGTTAAACATGTCGAAAGCCTTCAAGAGGTCAACGAAGACAGCCCCAGTGGCTTTACCGTTATCCATGTTGGAGAGGATGTGGTCTGTCAGGGCAAGAGCAGTAGCATGGTTCTCACGAAAACCATGCTGTTGGTTGCATAGGAGGCTGCACCTGCCTATGTATTTGGCAAATTGGTTGTGTACTGCTCTCTCGAGTAATTTACTAAGATGAGGGAGGATGGCTATAGGGCGATAGTTATCGGTGGATTTGGGTTCCCCAGATTTAAGAATGGGGATTACCTTGGCTATTTTCCAAGGGTCAGGCATGGAGGAGGTGGAAAGGGCAAGGTTTAAGATGTGTGTTAGTGGTTTGGCTATGGCCGGAGAGACCAGTTTGAGGAATGCTGGGGATAGGCCGTCCGCACCTGGGGAGTTGTGGTTAGGCAGACTTTTGAGTAGCCTAACCATGTCATGTGTGGAGGGGGCTTTGAAGTAGAAAAGGGGCATTTGCTGGTGACTGTCGGAGTTGGAGGTGCATTGAGGTGGATCAGGTAAGGTGGGTGGGCATTGTTGTTGGACAGTAGAGAGTTTGTTCACGTACACAGATAGGTTGGTGAATTTATTATTGAAGACACTGGCCACTTCGAGAGGGTGAGTGAGCAGCCCATCCTGAGAACTGAGTTGTGGTGCAGCATAGCTGGAATGGGGGTTTAGAAGGGAGCTCACTGAATCCCAGAATTTTCTGGGGTCCTGAAGGTTGGCCCTTTGTAGGCTGTGGAAGACCACCATCTTGGTTCTGTACTGCCAGTTGGGACCAGTCAGTACCTTTGGGGACTCTAAAATGGAGCCTGTCCCCAGGGGGTCTTGTGGGAGTGAATTTCTGTAGGAATTGTAGTTTTCACCCTTTGGCGCCTAAATGGACCTGGAGGGAGAGCCCTTGCTATGACAGACATGGCTCAACGAATCTAACCCTTTGGATCACTGGGAAAGTCCCAAGCTGCCTGCAGCAGTAGTCAGTGTGAGTTTGGAGTTGAGAGAAGAACAACTTGAGTAATTTGAGCAGCTGCTCCTGTGTGGTGTGCAAGGGAAAATCGGCGGGAAGGCTGTGTCTGACCTGCCTGCTACCATCTTCTCAAGTGAAGAGACCTTGAGCCTTGGAATCAGACTTTATCCGAAATTGCAGTTTTGTGCGATCGGAACCTGAATGTGACAAAGTGAATTTCACCTGAAGTGGACTGAAGATTTGCCTCGGTGCAATCGGCCTGTCAGGACTTGACTGCTGCAGAGCATATGGTTTGCACAGAGACACTGTGAATAGCAACTGGACTGTCATCTGAACTGGTAGTTACTTGCTTTTACTATAAGTGTGCTGAATGTGGAGTATGGGTCGCAATTTGGTTCCCCACCTTAATGTGTCACTCTTGCTGGAAGTTGCATCCAGTACTTTACCGGACTGTATCTGAACTGTTCACCTGTATCTGGGCCTCACCATATCGGCCCAGACTGCCATTCACACTACAGAGAATCATCCGGCAAGAGACCTCCCTGGGGATTCAGCTCCCTGCTCAACACCAATGAACAGGAATGACACCATGGTGCATCGTGCGGGCCCTGCTTCTCCTAGCAAACGAGCACTTCATCCTGAGGTCTCTATTTCATCCATCCTGCATCCTGAACTGGGTAGCGTGAGTAAACACCAGGGTAGCTCTCTGCAACAAAGCTCAAATCAAATTGTGTCAACTGATTTAGTTGTTGTTGCTAATCATTTCGGACTGAGTCATCCGGCTCTGGATTAAAAATTAAGGGTTAAAGTGCATGTTGTGTTTTCTTCCTTCCAAAGGGCCCCAACAACAGCTGCAACGCCTGCCTACCTTGGGCAACACTTTAGGCTAGCCTGTAGCTCCAACTGGGTACCCAGAGTGTGTGTGATTGTATTACAGGGACCTTTGAGTGCATACCTTATAACCTGAATGAATCAGATCTAGAATCAACTACTAGATTACGCCCCTCCCTTGTTCACGTCCCTCTAATAAATCAGATCTAAATCTTTTTGCATTTAAACTGGCTGTGGTGTACCTCTGTACAGAAAATACTGTGAGATTGCTGTCTACTGTTACAGGTCTTGTTTTACAGGGGGTCTCCAGGGTCGTTCCAGATAATCCAACCCTGGTGGTGTGTTACAAGAGGGGTTAACAGTGCATTACAGTGCGTATTGGGATTGTGACATTTCAGTCTTGCTTTGGCCACTAGAGGGGAAGGGGGGGTATCAGTGTCCTGGAGGGCTGTACCCAGAGCAGTCATGCTGCCATTAACCCTGTCCTCCGGGTGGAGGCATCCTTTTCATGAGCTCAGGCGGCCCCTCAACCTGCAGTTAGTCATGCAGGCAGGGGTAGTATTCCTTGGGATAGCATCACCTAGGGGTTACATTACAATTGAGTATATACTCATCTTTCACATAAAGTGCCCCTCCTCCTCCCTTCTTGCCTGCCCTGCCTCTTCTGAATATGTTGTAGCTAGGTATGACCATCTCCCAGTCATGGTTATCATTACAACAGGTCTCTGTGATGGCTACAATGTCCAGGTCCGACTGCGCCATGGCAGCCTCCAGATCCTCCATCTTGTTGCTAAGGCTCCTGGCATTATCACACATGGCTTTCCATGATGTGACCTCCCCTGGTCTGTTTTGCTGTTCTACTCCAGTACCCTCCTTGGTTGTCCTTTATCCCTGGTTCTCCCTGCTGTCTGCCCTTCTGTTGTAGTTTGTCCTTTTTCTGCCTATCTCCCCCTTGGGTGCCTATCTCCATCTTTTGCACACTGCTTTGTAGTGATATCTCCTCCTCGTGTTCTCTGGTTTGACTGCTAGCTATGGGGGGGTGGGCAATTAGGTACCCTCCTTGCTGATCTGCCCCCCCTCCCCCCAGCTAGCTTAAATGCTTGTCCATGTAGCATTTAAACTTATCATTGAGTGCTTGGATTCCCGTCCAGGATGGATGCAAGCCGTTAGACTTGAACAAGCCCCCATCCCTCCAGGTGGGTCCCCAGTCACCAGTGAATCTGAACCCTTCCTCGCAGCACCAGTTCTTCAACCATGTGTTAAAGTTCCTGGTGTGTGTGCCCCCCTATGCTTTCCCATGCCTCTCACAGGTAGTACTTCCAAGATGGTGACGGATGCAGCTACTTGCTTGAGACCCCCTCCCTAATTTTCTAAACTCTTCCTGAACTTACTTAGGCTCCCTGTTTGCCAGGTCATTAGTTCCTAGGTGGATAATGACATCCAGCTCTCCCTCCCATCTTGTCTTCCCGGTGATCCCCAGGATGAAGTGTAGCAAATGTATATGGAATGCTGATAAGAATATGTTACCCTACGTCCACCCTTATTGATGTTCCAGGAGGGCCCCTGTAGCAACCTTCCACGTGGGCCCCCTGTACTCCAGTCCAGCCCTGCAATGTATCAGGCATGGCATACCAGGGACAGCACTGTGCACTCGCACACTGGAGGGGTGCACATGCGACAGCCACAACATGCAGTGGCAGGGCAGGTCCAGCCATGGCATGGACAAACACCATCTGTGGGCATGGCAGTGGTCTGTCTGTGACACATGCATCAGCAGCACCATCCATGTCATGTCACGAGTGGCAGGGAGGGGGCTGCACACAACTTGTGACCACTGAACAGGCAACCAGCACACAGGCCAACACTGGCATGCAAGACACAGACATCTAGGTTCCTCCCCAGGTCACTACCAGGGCAGGGCAGAGGCACACAGATGTTGCACACAACATAGCAGAATGTGGCTGGGACCAGCAGGTAGCACTATGTTCAGCAGCCATGGTTCACACTATTGCAGTGATGGTATTCGTAGCAGGGCACTGGACAAACTGTGCACCGATCAGCACAGCACCGGTGAAGGTTATGCTGTAGCTGGGGCATGTCCAACATCTCTGTGGTCGCTGATGCACACTACACAGAGTGTGGCCTGGGCCGAATGGGGCCGTTAGCATACCTGGACATGTACAGGTGCCCCCCCCGAGGCTACCCGGTCATGCTATATACCCCGAAACACACTGCACGTTGCAGCTGTACCCTACCTGACTGAAGTTGATGGGCCGCTATAGGTACCGTTACAGTGCCACCATAGCACAACAGTTGCACAATGATGCTGCCAATCCATATGACTGTAGCACCCCAGGCTCGCCCCATTGCTTGCCTCTGTAGCCACTATCCAGGTGTGCCCCTGTCCCCTGATCAGACCAATGTTATGTCCCCCTTGACAAGGCCTGTGCAGAGCACTGGCTGCACGACCCCATGGCATCTGTCTGTATGGATGCCTGCCCCTATACAGAGTAGTCCCCCTTCTCTTAGTTTGCACAGTGTCTGGTAGCCACCACCGTAGCTGTGGCCCCATGCACTCATACATTGTCCCCCAAACACACCACCCACCAATGCCCTCACTGTCTGTTACACTGTGCCAGTACTGCAGGTCAGTGGTGAGCTGCTGAGGTACATCACATACTGCATGTGGCACTAGATGTGCTAGCAGAGCAAGTGGGTTACCCACAGTGGCCATCCGAGGTGCACAGCTGGTCACAGTGGCATATTGACACCACACTGACAGATGCCTGCCACCTACTCATAACCAGCATACACAGTCACATCCACATGGAGGGATGGACCCAACCAACTGTGAGGTGAATACACCTAGGGCTGTCTGCACTATTACCATCCCCCATCACAGACATCCTGTGGCACATGTTACCCACATCCACATGGTGTTGACCATGTCATGGTAGACAGGCACAGGGCAACCTGCCGACGGCATGTACATGCACTGTGGTGGATTGCACACAATGTAACATAGTCCCATGGCACTGTTGGCCCACTGCCCCATGCGCAGGGTGAACTGTGTCCACCAGCAGAATCTCTGAGGCGATGCCCATGGGGGGGCATTCAGCATGGTGGCCCACACAAACACACCCATCGCTGGACACCAACACAAGCAACATAGCGAAGACATGTGGTGGACAGGTCAGCATACTGTTGGGTCAGGGCTGTGAGGGGTGCACCCCCCACCAGGGATGACCAACATCCATAAGGCCAGCCCAAGTAGATGACCAGGGATGTGCCTTGTACCCCCCCATGGTCTGGCATGCTGTTGACACCCTGAACTGCTGCCCACTGTGACATGTACCAACAGGATAGGACCCACAGCCACTTCCTGCTGTACCCCTGGGGGCATCGCCATCTCCTATGCCACTGCCACCTGTCAGGCCACACAGATGATGTAGTGCCCATATCCCCCTGGACAGCATGTGCAACTTTGGCAAGGCACACCCTGCCAGTGTCAGATACAGACATGTGTACAACAAAGAGGGCCAGACCCATACCTATGATGGCGGCAGGGCAATGACCACCATTTTGCCACCTGTACTTGCACCTATATGTGTACATATACACCCTGGATGTCACACACAATGCAGGGTACTCACCTGTCTGCTGCTCCCCTGTGGTATTGTCATGGGCCCCATCACAGCCGGTGATCCCTCCTGGGATGCCCTGTGTCACTACCAGTCCTGTGTCGGCCGAGTCCTGTGCTGGGAGGGTTGGGCATCAGGATCTATAGATCAGGAAATGAGAGGTGTGATCAATCCCCCACAGTGGTACACAGTGTCCCATGCAGTACACACAACCCAACACTATCACGCAGCTGCCCATAACAAGGATTGTTGCAATCTATGGCAATTGTGGATGGCCAGGCCAGGTGGCCCTGCAAGGCACCCATGGCACCAATACTGTCACTACACATGGTGGGCAGTGACATGCGCACATCAGGTATAGCCCACCCCCCACATGGGGTGGGGACAATCAGAGTGCATGCTGTCCCATGTACAGGCCTCACCCCACCGACCCCTGTGTCACCACCCATGTGTGCTAGCTGCAGCCCCTGTTCGGGCATTGTAGGTATGGGCATGAACGATGCCCCAGGTACCACATGACAGTGGTGGCATTGCATACCAGCATAATGTCCCATGGTGCAGCATACTGTAGGTGTGTGTCAGCACAGTGTCCTGTAGATGACTGGACCCTGCACAGACAGCATGCACTCCATGCAGAACCAGGCACATACAGTCACACGGTCATGTGGTGCAGTTGGTCCCTGCATGCGACACAACTACAGGATAGTAGTGCATCTCACAGTGTAGCTCCCGAGGACAGCACACACTTGGCATGTGGTGGTCATCTTGCACCTCTGTGGGGCACAATGTGTACTTGTCAGGTGTGCCACACCTTGCCACACCAGTTCTGTTGGCCATGCCATGCTGCCACATATGGGTCTGTTATGCTCATAACAGTGTTTCCATATCCCCAGGGGTGGCTCCCACCATGCGGGGGGCAGCTGTTGCAACCCCAGACATCCTAGGTGGGTCAGGGCATGTATGGGCACATGGGCTGCCCTGCAGCCTAGGATGCTCTGTGTCATCCAAGCAATAGGCCTGCCTTGTGGGGGGGGGGGGCTGGTCCCATTGCACACAGGCCTGTACTGAAAGCATTCAGATAGAGTGTCATGACACCAAGGGTGAGGGCTATCTTGTACATTACCTGTCATGTTGCATGTCTGCACATATGCCTGTTTGCACACTCACTACACATCGAACAGCACTCACCTGGTCTGGGGACAGTGCCCCCGACCTTCATGACCTGGTCATGCAGGCAGCACGGCTCCCATTGTTGCAGGTCACTGAACCTGTGGCAACATTGGTCAATTGTGAACACCACCCCCATGTGATGTGTAAGTGGCAGCCCACAAAGGCCCATCATTCACAGAGGGGCCTGTCTGCCAGCCACCTACCCAAGAGTTGGTCCTCCCTGGCAACTACTAGGTCCACCAAGTTGGCCACCTCAACCTGGGACCAGCGCTGATGTCGATGAACAGGTGCCCTGTGTCACCTGGCAGACATGTAATTTGCCTCAGAAATCTATTATAGGCTGCAGGCACGATGCTTCCAGTCATGGGCCCATGCTGCAGTTGCACAACATGTTTTGGTGGTTGCTCTGTGCTACACAGTGCTGTGCAACATGAATGTCCGGGGGTGGGCCCATGGCACGTGGCCAGCGTGGGTGCCATGTGCGTGGGTTGCACATGCATGCCAGGCACATGCACTGTGCTGCGCGGCACACATATGTATCACTGACACACACGAGGCCGCGTGGCTTAGTGGCATCATAGGTGGGATATGTCATCATGCCTGCACACGAACTACATGGCGTGCAATCATGTGCATGGTGCAACAACCTGTGCAGGTGCTAGTCCAGTCAGCGTTGCATGCAAATCTGCACTATTCAGCCAGGGTATGCTAATGAAGTCATTGGGCAATCTGTGGGCTAAAGACCACATTAGTAAGTGATTACAGGCAGGTCTACATACATTCGTATGCCTAATTGTATGGGCTATTTAAGAGAGCCTGCAGTACCACCTAGACAGCAGAATGGAACCGCAGACTAACAGAGGTAAATATAAAGGGAAGTGCATGGGGATGTGTGGTGTGTGCCGTCACTTGTGTTTTTGTGGTACACAGGGCATACCCCCCCAGATGCACAGCCAGAGCTAAACCACCCTAATGATTCTCACACACAGCAGGGACAAGGCCCATGATCAGAGGGTTATGGACCCACACACAGGATCATAGCAGACATCGGGACATAGTCCCATGCATACCTCTCAACCACCTACAGTACGGATCGGGGACCAGGTGACAATAAATCAGGGACAAATGAACAAAATCAGAGACGCATCTTAACCAACGAACATAGCAACTCAGAAAGCCCACTAAACAGTGAAGCTTAAAGGGAATCCGTACATTTCCTTATGAAATTATTGTAAAGGGTACTATGAGGATCCAGTATGTAAACTGCTGGGTTATATTTAGAAAATATTTTCAGTAAGACAGAAAAATGCTTTTTAAATAGGGATGTGGAAGCATCCTTTTTATGGACAGGAAGGGTGTTGTGATAATGTCACTACCTCACCAGTGTAAACAGTATGCAATGCAGCAGGTGAGAACAGTTTGACTGTGCTGCCAGGGATTCTATTATATTCTGAGGAACACCCAGGATTTTATGTTTGGCAGAGTGCAAGAAAAGAATCCAGTGCTTCTCTTCATGATAGAAAAGGATCCCTGTCATGGAATCATAGAAGCTTGATGACAGAAAAGTTCATACCAGCCCATCTAGTCTGCCCTTTTTTCCCCCTACACCTCCCCCTCCCTGCCAGCCCCCGCCCTTCCCCCGATACTCAGCCCCATATGCTTCTCCCATGCCTTCTTGAATTCTTCCACCGATTTAGCCCCCACTACTCTGTCTGGTAGTCTGTTCCAGGGCTCCACCACCCTCTCCGTGAAGAAACGCCCTCTCACATTGCCCCTGCATCTTTTTCCTTGCAGTCTGAGGCTGTGCCTTCTAGTTTTGACCACCTCTTTCCTCTTAAGTAAACCCTCTTCTCCCACTTTATTGAGCCCCTTTACATATTTAAAAGTTTCAATCATGTCTCCCCCTTCCCTCCTTGTCTCTAGCGTGTACAGATCCAGCTCCTTACACCTCTGCTCATATGACTTTCCCTGCATACCTGCATCATCTTGGTTGCCCTTCTCTGAACCCACTCCAATGCATCTATATCCTTGCAGAGATGTGGCCTCCAAAACTGAACCCCATACACCAGCTGCGGCCTCACCATGGCTTTGTAAAGGGGCATTATTACCTCCCTCTTTCTGCTAGTAATGCCCTTGCATATGCATACCAACATTCCACTGGCCTTTCCCACCACCCTGCTACATTGGATTCCTACCTTAAGGTTCGAGGAGACTATGATCCCCAGATCCCTCTCCTGTTCTGTTTTTTTAATTTCCTCCCCACCTAGGGTGTACCCTGCTCTTCTGCTCCTACTCCGCAAGTGCATCACAGTGCACTTATTGGCATTAAATTTCAGCTGCCATGTCCCAGACCATTTTTCAAGCATCTTTAAGTCCTCCGTCATGTCCTCCACCCCCCCCGGGTGTCCACCCTATTGCATATTTTCGTATCATCAGCAAATAGGCACACCCTCCCCCTCGAACCCTCAGCAATATCACTGATGCAGATATTAAAGAGAAGCGGACACAAAACTGACCCCTGTGGCACTCCACTCTTCACCCTCGCTGTTCCAGAGTGCACCTTGTTTAGCACCACCCTCTGAGTTCTTCCTGACAGCCAGGCCTCCACCCAGCTTATTATTTTCCCACCCAACCCCAGGCTTTCCATCTTGCTCACCAGCCTCCTATGGGGGATGGTGTCAAAGGCCTTACTGAGGTCCAAATAGGCCACATCCACCACCACCCCCAGTCAATCACCTGAGTCACCCAATCAAAGAACTGAATTAGGTTTGTTTGGCAAGACTTCCCCTTCATGAAGCCATGCTGTCTTCTGTCCTGTATGCCACTCTCCTCCAGGTAATCCACCACCCTCTCCTTGATTAATGCCTCCATTACCTTCCCCACCACTGACGTGAGGCTGACAGGTTGGTAGTTCCCCTTCATCTCCTTACTACCTCTCTTGTGTAAAGGCACTACACCCGCCCTCTTCCAGTCCTCCGGCACTCTCCCCATATCCAGGGACAAGTTGAAGAGCCTTGTCAAGGGTACGGTCAACTCCTCCTCCTTCAATTCCCTGATCACCCTGGGGTGTAACCCATGAGGCCCCATTGCCTTGTCCACCCTTAGTCTATCTAACTGTGACCTAGCCCTATACACAATGAATGGGCTCAGATCCACCCATTTGCCCTCGTCCCCATTCGACTTTAGCTCAGGTCCCCTACCATCCTCATACTCCATGAATACCAAGCTAAAATACTTATTTAATAACTCAATTTTTTCACAGTCCCTTTCCAATTTTATTTTTCCTTCCCCCTCAGCCTAGTAATTCCCTGCCTTGCTCTTCTCTTCTCCCTCACATATCTGAAAAAGGTTTTATCCCCCCTTTTGGTCTTTTTTTGCTATAATTTCCTCAGTATCTGCTTTTGCCCTTCTGATCTTCTTCCCTGCCATACTCCTCTTTTCCCTATACTCTTCCTTATCTTCCTCACTGAGTGTCCTCTTAAATTTTCTGAAAGCCCTCCTCCTTTCCCTGACTGCTCCCACAACCACCTTTGTAAACCAAAGCGGTTTCCTCCCCCTTTTGCTCTTCCTAACCTTTTTATACACATTTCCACACCTTTTAGCACCCCTCTCTTGATAGCTTGCCATATCTCCTCCACTGCTCCTATATTCTCTGTACCCTCCATTGTCTCCCTTACTAGGGGGGGGTCGATCCCAGCCCTTTCACAGAAGAAAGGGTTCTGCAAGAACTCCTAAAACTGAAGGTGGACAAAGCAATGGGGCCTGATGGAATTCACCCCAGAATTCTAAAAGAATTAAGGAGGAACTAGTGAAACCACTGACTACTCTTTTTAATAAATCATGGGAGGATGGTGTGGTACCCGAGGACTGGAGGAAGGCGGATGTGATTCCCCTTCACAAAAGTGGGACCAAGACAGAGGCAGGAAACTACAGACCTGTCAGTTTGACCTCTGTGGTAAGGAAAGTGATGGAGTCACTTCTGAAGGAAAGAATTGTTGATTACCTAGAGGCCAGTGGGGCACAGGACCCAAGGCAGCATGGGTTCTCAGCGGGAAGGTCATGTCAGACGAATCTAATAGATTTCTTTGACTGAGTGACCAAAGTAGTAGACCAGGGAGGGGCTGTGGACATGGCCTATCTAGATTTTAGCAAGGCATTTGACACAGTCCCACACAATAGATTAATAGTCAAATTAACCAGCCTGGGAGTGGGTCCCAGGGTGGTAGCCTGGGTAAAACATTGGCTGGACAACAGGACACAGAAGGTAATTGTAAATGGAGGCCACTCTGAAGAAAGAAGGGTAACTAGTGGAGTACCGCAGGGTTCAGTACTGGTCCAGTCCTTTTTAATGTCTTTATAAGTGACATTGCAGAGGGACTGGAAGGAAAAGTATGCCTCTTTGCAGATGACACAAAGATCTGCAACACGGTTGATGCACAAGGAGGCGTGGAAAGGATGAGAAGGGACTTGGCAAGGTTGGAGGAATGGTCAGAAGTATGGCAGCTAGGATTCAATGCAAAGAAGTGTAAAATAATTCACCTGGGAAACAAGAACCCAGGGGAAGATTACACAATGGGAGGGGAGGTAGAAACAACAACAAAAAAGGAAAGGGACCTGGGGGTAATCATATCAGATGACCTTAAGGTTAGCAAGCAATTTGAGAAGGCAGTAGGGAGGTCTGGGGTATACTGGGATGCATAGGGAGAGGCATCACCAGCAGAAAACAGGAAGTTGTTATCCCTCTGTACAGACAGTTGGTGAGACCCCATCTGGAGTACAGCGTCCAGTTCTGGAGACCCCATCTCCGCAAGGACATAGACAGGATAGAGGCAGTCCAGAGGAGGGCAACTAAAATGGTGCAGGGTCTGCAAGAGAAGCCGTACGAGGAGAGACTAAAGGAGCTTAATATGTATACCCTTGAGGAAAGAAGGAGAGGGGACATGATAGAAACTTTTAGGTACCTCAGTGGAATCAACAAAGTCCAAGAGGGTAGCATCTTTCAGAAAAAGAGACATGCAAGAACAAGGGGACACAATTTAAAGTTAGAGGGGTGGTGGTTCTGGGGCAATGTGAGGAAGTATTTTTTCACAGAGAGGGTAGTGGTTGCATGGAACAGCCTTCCTGAGGAGATTGTGGGGTCTAAAACTGTGGGAGAATTCAAGAATATATGGGACAGACATAAGGCAATTCTTGTGGGGGGTAGGAAGAAATAGGCTGTTGGTTAACTAGGATCTGCGGCCTATCCTGTAGGTAGGGAAATGGGCAGACTAGGTGGGCCAAGCGGTCCTTATCTGCCATCAAAGTCTATGTTTCTACTATCCTTCTCATCTTGTCAAAGTCTGTGCATCTGAAGTCCATGACTGTAGTATTGGTTTTACTTGTCTCCCTCCCTACCCTGACCCTGAACATTACCGTGCTGTAGTTGCTGTTGCCCAAGGCTTCTCCCACCTGCACCTCCTCCACACTCTCCCCATTTGTCAGGACCACATCCAGCAGGTTGTTGCCCCTTTTCGACTCCCTGACTAGCTGTTGAAGGAATACTCCCTGAAGCACAGCTAGTATCTCCTTGCTCCTTGCTGATGCTGCATCCGGGATTTCCCATTCTACATCAGGGAGGTTTAGGTCCCCTACCAGCAGTAGCTCTCCCTTTATGGCCAGCCTTGTGACTGCCTGAATTAACTGTTAATTAACTGTCTATAGGAGCAGTTTGTTTTACTGTTCAATTGCTTACTGTTAGAGCTGGTGAGGCAGTGACATCATCACAGCACCCTTCCTGTCCACAAAATGGATGCCTCCACATCACAATTTTAAATGCATTTTTCTGTCTTACTGAACACATTTTCTAAATATAGCCTAGCAATTTACATACTGGATCCTCATAGTAACCTTCACAAGAATTTTATAAGGAAACATACAGATTCCTTTTAATATTCAAAGCACTGTCCGATGGAAATCCATATTATAATACTAATGTTTGCTGTCAGTTTATGCTGCACAGCTCACCTGTTAGTGACAGACACTACAGGTTTACATAGGACAGAAGACAGATCTGAGGCCGAATTATGGACATCCCTGACAATCTGGGATATTTGAGAGTTCTGGTCCAATGGCAGGCTACAGGCTGTGTGAGGCCAGCAGCACACCACACAAACAGTCCACCCCAAACTAGGGCACATTTTATGTCATTCTGTGGACCATATGAACACACAGTGGGACACTGCGGCACAGCTGTGCTTTGAATGCTGGGTTCACAGTGACCTCTGTGCCACTATGGTCCCACAGCTGTGTGCTATGAATGTGTGATGGTGTCACATGCTGCCCTATGCATGGGTATCCAAATGTGGGACCACTGTGGGGGGACATATCCCAGCACTGTGGTCCAGGGACATGGGCTGCCTTCACACGTGGCCCCGTCCTGTGACATGCTTGTGAGGTACAGCATTCTGTACCTGTTTGTGCCATGGGGGATAGTTAGATCTGCGTAAATACCTCACATTGTCATCCGCCACACACTGTTGGTCCATGGCCCATGGGGCGAGGAAAGGCAACAGCAGGGATGTACCCACACAGAGGGACAGCAGGGAAGTATAGGCAGAACTGGACCCAACAGAAAGTTCTGGAAAGAACAGTTACATACTCACCATAACAATAGATCTTCAAGAGAATTTCATTCATCAGGCCACACCTATGGAACAATAAACAGCCAGGCACTAGGACCATACAGAAACTTTTGCAAGCAGTCCACTAAGAGCCACCCATGATGACGTCAGACATCGGCTCTCCCATATAAAGGTGGTAGGACCCTTCCCTCCTCAGTTCCTTGCCAGAGATCATGCTCAGAGGACCTCCCTGTAGGGAACCAGGAGAGAACCTAGGGCTATGCTGACCAGGTGAGGCAGAAAGCAGCAGATAGACCCTCATAGAGAAGGAGACAGCGTTCATCAGAGTCTCAGGATCCAATAGGGGAAGGATGGTAGGACAGCATGGCCTGACGAAAGAGGCTCTTTTGGAGAGCTACTGTTACAGTAAGTACGTAACTGTTCTATCTTCTTTGAGTATATCTCTTTCACCAGGAGGCCACATCTATGGAATGAGTACCAAGCAGTACTAACCATAAAACAGTCTGGGTGGCAGGAGCCTACAGGCCTAAGAAAGCAGGCCTTGGAGGACAGCTAGGCCAAAGCCAGTCCTTTTTCATGTAGCACTACCAGATTGTAATGTTCAATAAAGGTCTGGACAGTACTCCAGGTGACAGCTGCACAGATTTCTGCCACAGACACGTTTTTGAAACATGCAACAGGTGTGGCCATGCCTCTAGTGGAATGACCACAAACAGCCTCAGGAAGTTCCTTACCATACATTCTATAACAAAAAGTAATACAGTTTGCTAACCATTTGGACAGGCACTGTTTGGAAACTGGAGCATCCTTTTTCCCAGGTGCAAAGGAAACAAAAATCTGCGATCACCATGGGAATGGACTCTCACACCCTCTGCCCAGTGGGTTTACGTCAATTCGCTCCCGTGGATTCGCACCTGGTCAACTCGCTCCCAACGACCCACTCCTTTGTCAGTTGACTCCCGCAAAATTCACTCCTTGTCAACTCTCTCCCACTCCCACACCAAACTTTACTATTGACTGATACTGTCAATCACTTAATCAATTAATGCAGAAGACCTGTTACTATGTAAAGTTATAAAGCTGCCCTGTGGAAATCGATTCTGTTCCTACAGTGCTTGTTTACAGTGCTTGTTCACAGTTGGCAGTCTGCATAACGGAAGCTAAGTTTATCCTGTCCAAGCGAAAGAAAAAGAAACTAGTGGACCATAACAACTTTATATATACACACTATAAACAGTGGTATAATGGGAAGTCTTTTTGGCAGTGTGAAAGAGCTGTTAAAAAAGACAAAACATGCAATGCCCAGGTTCACACTGCCAGTTACGAGGATCCAACTATAATCGCAACATTTAGTGAGCACTCACACGCTCCTGATTTTGACTGCAGTTGAGCGATGTGAAGCCATAAACCGAGCTAAAAATCATGCTGCAAATAGTCAGGATATGACTGCTCAGGTTCTGCTCCATTGTAAGGACACCATGTCTTTAGCAGCTCAGGGAACAATGGTAGACAGAAATGTAAAGCGCACTATACAGCGTGTCCGTGTACATGGTGCCCCACCAAATCCCCGAGAACTGTCACATATCATAATACCTGAGTATTATCGGACTCTGCAAGGTAGTTCTGGCAATGAAGTTAACTTTTTACTTTATGACAGCGGTCCTGACAGCGACCGAATTCTTGTCTTCGGCACAGAAAGCAACTTAACATTCCTTGAGCGGTGTAAGCATTGGTACGCCGATGGCACATTTAGTGTGGCACCACCATTATTCACACAAATATATGTTATTATCAGTGAACGACTTGGGTGTATGCAGCCTGCAATTTTCGCCCTACTCCCTGGTAAACGAAAAGAAATTTATGAATGATTGCTGTCCAGTCTTAAAGATTTAAACCCACGATTGGACCCCTCTGTCATTATGACAGACTTTGAAAAAGCAACATTACAGGCCTTTAAATCCGTGTTCCCAAATGCAAGACAAGTCAGATGCTTTTTTCATTGCCCAATGCATCTACAGAAAGATTCAGGCTGAAGAACTAGGGCAAAGGTATGCAGTTGATAGCTAATTCAGTCGAAGTGTCGCATTCGCCAGCCCTGTATCTCTCTACTCCCTCCCATCAGGTTGTGGCTCGATTCGAGGAAATTAGAGATGAAACCCTCAGTGTTTTCTCTCCTGAGATGGAGCCACTTATAGATTATTTCAAAGACACCTGGGTGGGCAGGAGGAATAGAAGAGGCAATGGGCGCAGACAACCACAGTTCCCAGTCACACTCTGGAACCATTGTGATACTATAAAAGAAAAGAGAGCTAAAACAAACAACACGCTAGAAGCATTTCGTAGAGGAATGCAATCAATCCTCTGTATGTCTCATCCAACGTTGTGGAAATTTATGGAAGGCATTAAGGGCATACAACGGAAACGGGAGGCAGACGTTAAACAAATAATTGCTGGCAATGCACCTAATTGTTCAAAACGGGTGTTCAAGGACAATGTGTCAAGGCTCGAGCAGATTATTGACAAGTCCTCAGAACGCACAACTGAGGAATTTCTATGAGAAGTGGCACACTGTTTCAAGTACTGATTTTTAAAAACAAAGAAAAGCAACATGATTTTAATTATTTACCTTCAATAAAGATGTGCTTTTTAGCTGGATATTAACCGGATATGAATGTATGAACTTCTGCACTAATGTCACTGCATCACCTGACTTCGCGTATGTCACATGACAAATGGAGTGTACGGCGCTGTAATTCCAAAGAGAAGAATGCAGACTTTAAGGTAAGAAAAATTCTTCATGTGCTTGGTGATGGGTTCCTGTTTTTTTTTAATTGTTTTTTTGCTTGGTGAGCACAGGGAGTGAAACAACGCGGAGCGAAAATGGATGGGAGCAAATTAGTTGGGAGTGAACGGTCAGGAGCGGGTTATCCAGGAGCGAACAAGCGGGAGCGAATTAACGTGCTCCCGCAGTAACTGACTGCCATCCAAAGGACACCAGGGACACTTGCAAAACATAGCTAGAAGTCCCAAGGAGGAATCAGTGATGGACCAGTCAGGAAAAAACCTGGGAAGAAGCCACGCCTCCTTAGGGCACTCCATCAAGTCCCAGGAAAGCAGGAAGCAAGCAGAGGCTATTTAACAGCTCAGCCACTGCAAAACCTCATAAAAAAGAGCTGTGATCATTGCTGGAATGGGATCTTGCACCCTCTGCCCACTGCAGTAACCAATCGTCATCCCAAGGACACAAAAGGGACACTTGCAAAGTGGAGCTAGAAGCTCTGAGGAGGATTCAGTGAGGGGCCAATCAGGAGAGAAGCCAGGAAGAAGCCACACCTCCTTAGGGTGCTCCATTCAATCCCGGGAAAGCAGGAAACAGGCAGGGACTATTTAACAGCCCAGCCACTGCAAAGCCTCACAAAAAGAGCTGTGATCACCATGGGAATTGGTCTTGCGCCCTCTGTCCACTGCAGTAATGGACTGCTGGCCCAAGGGCACCAGGGGACACTTGCAAAATGGAGCTAGAAGCTCCGAGGAAGATTCAGTGAGGGACTAATCAGGAGAGAAGCCAGGAAGAAGTCACACCTCCTTAGGGTGCTCCATCCAATCCCGGGAAAGTAGGAGGCAGGGAGGGGCTTACTTAAGGGCAGGTCCACCAAGCGACCTTCCCCGTGAAGGACCCGTAAGATAAGAACAGTGGAGTCTGCCCACTGGAGTCAGCCCAATGAGGCAGCCAGCAGTCAGCAGTCAAACACTCTGCACCTCAGCACAGAGTAAATAGACCAGGGAAGAAATGGAATAGGTGTCCGGTGACAGCAGGCATCCGAGAAGGAAGCAGGATGTCTATCTGACAATGGAGGTAAGAGTTCTGTTGTAGCACACACACACTAACTACAAGGGAGCATGGAAAGTCACTGGTAGTCTGAAACTGGTAATGGGTAAAACACTGTGTCTAGGGTAGGAATGTATAAGGGTTTAAAGGAAGAGTTTTAAAAATACACACACACATATATATATATATATATATATATATAAAATATTAACTGGTGACCTCCGTTATCAACCCATTTTGATTACTTGTAAAAAGTCGTATCAACCCCACAGGTTGATACGAAGCTTCGTATCAACCCAGGTTGATAAAACTTCTGATCTCGCACCGAGAAGCCTGAAGCAGTCCAGACCAATAAAACTAACTGAGGCAGCATGAGACGGTTCTCCAACCATAAACTCACACTCACAGCACTAACCCCATTTTAAAAGAAATTAACAAACGGATCTCAACACCTAATCCTAAATTAAAAGTGAACATTGAAAAGTCACACAATGGAAAACTGTTACTTACTCGCTCGAAAAATGCTCTACTAAAAATGCACTTTCCCCACTACCCCTTACTGGTTCCCTAGGCTGCATGAACTTTCACTTCAGACTGGAATGACCCCGACCCACCGAGATGATGCAACAAGAGACACTGAAGCTGGAGGATTTGTTCTAACACATTTATTTAAATAAATTAAAAAGACGTTTTTTTCCATTGCTACGAAAGTGATCTGCTTTACCTGACATGAACACATGACCATAAGGTACCATATTTATTGTTTTTGCACCAGTTATTATGAAAAATAAAACATTTGTGGGGGGGTTGATAGGCAGTTTTATTACACACTCTCAGTGTGTGATACTAATGAAACCTCTTGAGCTTCGCTCTCGAGGTTTTTCTAATATCACACACCTTGGGTGTGTAAAAAACTGCATATCAATCCCCTACATATGCATTATTCTCTCTATATTTTTTTTTTTATACAATAGCGGTGCAGTGATATCTCCTCTAATAAAAATGTGCATTCTCACCCCAGTGGAATAAATCCTGCTGACATAGGCACTGTGATAATATCAGACATTTATACACACAGTGCCTACATCAGCAACTGATATTGTCATTCTTGTTACATCACCAGCACAACTCCACACTTCTACTACTTCTCAGAACTACTTTCAGGGACCTTTAATCAATAATTTTTCTCACCTATAATGTTCCAAAAGTACACAAAAATCCCATGCAGTACAACAAACCACTCGCATAGCTCTGCAGACACACCACTTCTCAAACCTCTAAAAAGAAAGAAAAAAATATTTTTTAATACCGAACATATCACAGACTATACAGTAAAATGACTTCTGCAGAACCACCACCTAAAAGAAAAATCAATTGGCTGACACACCGAATACATAAGGAACCTATAAATATTAAACAAGAAGTATTCCTCAGTTGTAGCCAGGAGGACAGTATGAGACGTCATCTCAAAAAAGAGATGTCGTGCTGCACTCTGACAATGATTTGGACTAACAGAAGTATCCATGTATCGTAGAAACATCATAGTGTACAGAAACAAACCTAACAGACATACCAGAGAAGAGAAGCACAGAGAAAATGAAGAAGTCGCATTTCACATTTTTCTGTTCATTTTCTATTGCTTTGTTGTTACAAACCTAAGTTGAAACCGAAAATAATGTCCTGATGAAACCTGTTGAAGTGAACCAGACAATGTCACCAAAACTGCAAAAGCACCCATTTTAAAGAAAATTCCCATATGAATTTCAATACACTGAAGTTATTTCACCCACAAACATACCAAAAGTTAGAAAAAAATACTTTTAAAGCCACGGAACGCTAACTCGAACTGTCAAAAAAAACCCACCCACAAACAGAAAACCACCAATAAAATGCCATGCTACTCAAACGCTGCAGAGTATTGACCAACAAAATCACCATATCACCACCCATTCAGACCAACAACCAGCCACATATGACAACCATCAATCATTTACAGAAACAGAAAAAAAAATTCATTCATAAAAACAGAGAACACCCACAGAGAAGCACCAATGCCTAAAATAACACCACCAACACAGACATTCTCTCTCACAGAACTATAACACGAAACCTAAATACAGTGGAACCCCATTGTATAACTTACACACACGATGGGTGACAGTGTGATATAGGAAACATTTATATTCATACAGTGTAACCTCAGATAATACCACTTGTGGCTCCATGGTGCTCTGCCACTCATGATATTACTTGAGGTCACTATGAACTCATGCAAATATTTCCTGTATCACACTGTTGCCCATCAATATATATACAGTACATACATACATACATATATATAATGTGTGTGTGTATGCATTGCAAAAAACTGCATTAATGCATCAGTTAGGGTTCAGGATAAAGAGCAAAAAGTGGGGAAATATGACATTAGGGTTTTCAACCTTAACACCCCATCCCCACCCTGGAGGCAGCACATCAGGCAAAGTGCACCCCATTTCCATTCAATGTACACATCTATGCTTATTTAGCACTGGAATGGGGTGAGCATTAGGTTTGATAACCCCACAGCACACCTGATTTGCTGCCTCCAGGGTGGGGATGGGGTGTTATGGTTGAAAACCCTAATGTCGTATTTCCCTACTTTTTGCACTTTATCCTGAATCCTAACCGATGCATTAGTGCAGCTTTTGCAATGAATTTCCTTACTTTTTGAGATAGTCTAATCATATCCTTAAACAGAGTACTCGTAGGGGGACTGCTACATATTGGTGGGGGAATTAGATGTTGAAAAAGTGTATGGGGGTTGCAATATGTATTTAAAAGTGGGACAGTGTGGGGACTGAAAAATCAGCAGCCATGATGTTCCCTTCAACCCCGGTTTTCATCCAATCAACAGACAGTATTATCCAGAGGACTCTTGGGACTGTCAAAAAGACTTGTGGGAGTAAAACGAGGGCTATTTTTAGGTTCTCTTTCTTAGGACCAATAGGGCATCAAAGGATGTTAATGAATATTAATTTTTCAGAATGGCAAGTGTTTCAACCCATCAGGAGCTGCAAAGAGCTCCCAAAACTGCGAGACATTTGGTTTCTAGTTTAGTTCATTGGGACCCCGTCCTGAGGGAGGGGGCTCCCTGTCCTTGCAGAAAGATGTGGTTTCAAGTCTTGAAGAGGGCTTTCCTGGAGGTTGCCAGTTACGTGTCCCCCAGGGACCTGGCAATTTTTATGAAACCTTCAGCTGTGAGAGAGCTGCACAGCCCACTAACATCCAGCTGTGAGAGAGCTGCAGAGCCCACTAACATCCAGCTGTGAGAGAGCTGCAGAGCCCACTAACATCCAGCTGTGAGAAAGCTGCAGAGCCCACTAACATCCAGCTGTGAGAGAGCTGCAGAGCCCACTGACATCTAGCTGTGAGAGAGCTGCAAGTGACTGCATCCACAGTGGTGTGCAGTGGGGGACTACGACTTCTAAGAGTTTAAGGTTTCTAAAGTGAAAGAGTTCAGTGAATTTCAAGGAACCGAGGTTCTAATGACTACCCAAAAGAGACTGTTGTCTGGCAGAAGAAGTCTTTGGTAGGTGAGAGAGACTGGTCATGATTCAGAAGAGAGAGTGTTTTGGGGCTCGCTAGCACTCAAGGTCTGTGGGTTTGCTCCTAGGTCTCACTGGCCACAGCATAGGACAAGATATGTAGAGCCTTTATGAAGTTGATGCAAAGCCATTGGGAGCTGCTGCTCGAAATGGGACCTTTGGCTGTGAGAGAAGAAAGTTTTGCTCTAGAGAGAGAGCCAGTGTCTGTGAAGAGAATTTTGCTCCAAAGAGAGAGAGAGAGAGAGAGAGAGACAGTGTCATGAAGAGAAGTTTTGCTCTAGAGAGAGAGCCAGTGTTGTGAAGAGAATTTTTCTCCAGAGAGTGAGCTCATGAGATTTGAACCTGTAACTGAGGAAGAAAGACCCTGCATTTTGAGGTGTGAGATTACTGAGGTTTGTCCAAAAGCAATGGACTGTTCTGCTGTGCAGAAAGTGCACTGAAAAAGTTGGATTTCAGAGACTGTAACGGTTGCTACCTAAAATTCACAGTGCTCTGCCAGCTGAGAAAGTGTGAGTACCAGTGTGTTGCCCCTAGTTGGGGAGAGAAGTTGTACCCGGACAGAGAAATAATTTGTACCCGGACAGAGAGAGAAGTTGTACCCAGACAGAGAGAGGCTCTGTACCCAGACAAGGAGAAAATCCTTCGAGAGAAAGAGTTATGAGGCCTGCCAGGTGAACACCGCATACAAATACCCCCCAAGGGCAAAGATGAGAAAGGCTTGGCAGGTGAAGATTGAATTTCGTCATTGTTTTAGCTCATGGCTCTGTGTTTCAACACCAACAGCTCCTAATACCTGCTCGGTATTGTAACTTCAAATATCTTCCAAACCCCTAGAGAATCATCTGCAGAACTGTAACTACCCCAGGCTGCAGTTTTGGGGAAGTCCTCATCAATTATTCAGTTAGTCAGCTTACAAAGGGGTTATTTTCTGGGCAGGACTTTACAAGATCAAAAGGTGCCCAGTCCAAAGTTTAAAAGTTTTACATTTGTTTACAGTTATTTGGGCCCCGACAAAACATCCACTGCGTCTTCTGCATCTTCAGTGTGGTACCCACCCTTTGGACTTACAGACACTCTGGGAAGCTGCCAGTTAGAAACCAGTTGCACCTGTAGATGGCAGACGGGAGTTAGTGAGGCAAAAGTGTTGCACAATATTAAAGTGTTATGCTAATTTTCTCCTTATTTTCCCGCCGCCCCCATAATAAAACTGTTATTTGTTAATGTTGCATTCCGATAGAGTGACCTATTGCAAAAGGTGGGAATTGTTGTTGTGTGGGTGAGGTACTAGGGGACAGCTATTATATTTTCCAGGGGGTGTTAACCTGCAATTTATTTTCAGATATTCCCAATCACTACCCCAGGTGGAAGCACAGAGTGCACTTATTGTTCCTGTACCACGGGTACTCCAACAACCTAGGCCAGCCCCCTCGTGTGTCCAGGCAGGACCCAAGGGCCTTGGAAACAGCCAAGGTGTGTTCCAAAAAAATCCAGTTGTTATACTTACATTAGCAAATGACGGGCGAAATGATTCTCCCCACAAAAACAAACATTTGTCCTGTACATTTCAACATACTCAGACAAAAAAATGGACAAAGTATGTAAGGGAGACCTAAATGCAGGTCTTGTTCATTAATTGCCAAGCAGTACTTATGTGGAAAAGCAGTTTTAAAACTGAGAAAAAAAAAACAAGATGACTGACAGCATGAAGAGTATTTCTCTGAGCAAATCTTTCAGTGATGACAGTTCAAATGGTTTTCAATTACCTGCCTGTCTAGCCATTATCACAAAAACCGTTAACATTTAAAAATAGTGAGATATCTTTTCACCAAACTATCCAAAAGCACAACTTTGGCACATACCCTATCATCCCTAAAAATTTCAGGAAAAAAATTAATTTCGTCTGGGCTGTAGATGAGAGCAAAATATCCCATGTTACGTATAGGGAAAAAAAGTGGCAACTTTCCACTTTTTTGCCACTCCTGATCTCAAAAACCATAAAAGTTGCTGCTACAGAATTTTCCACATTTTGAGACACTGGCAGAATGACGGCACATGCCAAATTTTGAGCTATTTCATCAAAGAATGCCAAAGTTATTAAAGAGCAGGTTTTTATTTACGTAATCTCTCTCTCCCTACCTTAGCCGATTCGATAACTTACCCTCCAGTACAACGATCCTTATGTAAGGTGCAATTTTTTGATCAATTTCTTGTAAAATGGTTGTTCCTGTAAAAGCTTTCAGCTTAGTGTGCTATACCTGGTTAAAACAACTAAATAAATAAAAAAATAAATAAAATCACACGGAAAAATGACCCTTGATTCATAGCTAAAACGCCACTACTTATCTTGAGGCACGCTTCACACTGGCATCGCTTTGATGTCAGTACTGGAATAGTGGGTGGGTCGTGTCTGTAGACTATAATGGGTTGACATATTTTTAAACATTTTTAAGTGCCCATTTTGAGAAAAGAAGGCCACCGCTCAACTAACAAGGTTCTTGTTAGTTGTGCAGTGGCCTTCTTTTCACAAAACTGGCACTTAAAAGTATTTAAAAAGGCACGTCAAAACTGCCCCATTATAGTCTATGGAGTGTGCCCCTGTGCTATTCCAGTACTGATATCACTAAACATGCCAGCATGGGAGCATGCCTCTAACATAGGAAGTAGGGGCGTCCTGGAGGCTGGTCAGGGAATAATTTTTTACGAGTGATTTTACAAGAAATTGACTGATCAAAAAATTACACATCACATAAGGATCATTGTACCGGAAGGTAAACTATCAAACTGGTTGGGGGGGGAGGTAATGTAAAAAAAAGAGCCTGCTGTATAATCTTAATTATAGCAGTGCCACTGTGCTATTTTATATACCTATATAAATATATAATAGTGGCGCGGTCGCCTCACTATATTTAGGGTTAAGAAGGCACTTCTATGTTAAAGTCAAAATTTTGGGCTTTAATAACTTTGGACCCGTTCAATGGATTTGCCTGAAATTTGGTAGGCGTGGTGGGGTATGGTAGATCTCTTGTTTTGCCGAATTTCTTTTTGGTCAGGCTTACTGTCTTTGCACATGAAAATGCTGAAAAATGCAAAATTATCCAGTTTTGGAGGCAGTTTTGGGGAGTTTGTCCATGGCCCTGCATGGCCATCATGTGTCGTGCTGCTCTGCAAGATGGCTCATCTGAAAGAGCTTGGCTGCCTGAACATGACGCTTTTCATTTGATGAAAAAATATTAAGGCATTCAAAAGTTATACCACTTTTAAGTTCCCATTATAAGTCAATAGGAAAATTTATATGGTTGTTTTGCGAACAAAGAAAGGGGTTCTGGCCATCTGGTCCCACCTGGCGGTCAAAGAATTTGCAGCCTCACGGTTCAAGAATCTTTGTCCCTGAGAGTTTTTTGATAGCGAGGTCCGCCATCTTGTTTTTGCTTTTCTGAACCTAAAAATTAAAATATCTCGCCTCAGGGGTCACTCCTGAAGTAAAACTTGGATGGGTTTTACTCAGAGGGCTTCATTCTATCAAGCCATGCCTTTAGTTTGATGTAACATGGTCCAAAAATAGAGTTATCAGGTTTTAAATTATTTGATCATGGCTATCTAACGATCTTTGTTCGCAAGCCTGCAAATTCTTTGATCGCAAGCTTCTTTGACCGTGATCTTGCATTGCGAGGTAAAAATACATTTTTCTCAGCTCAGGGGTGGCCTAAGGACACAAACGAGGGTGGGTTTTGTTCAGGGGGCTTTGTTCTATTAAGGCATGGTGGTGGTTTTATTCAATTTTGCCTAAAAGTACAGTTTCAGCATTTTTTATTCTTTGATCATGAGTGTGCAATTTTTTTCATCGCGAGCCTGCAAATTCTTTGATCATGAGATTCTTTGATCGCAATCGTGCATCACAAGTGAGGGATGAGATGGCCCTTTTAAAAATTCAATTTTCTCAGCTCAGGGCTGGCCTAGGAACACCAATGAGGGTGGGTTTTGCTCAGGGGGCTTCGTTCTATCAAGGCATGGTGGTGGTTCCATGTAATTCTGCCTAAAACTTGAGTTACAGCATTTCTTTATTCTTTGATCATGAGCCTGCAAATTCTTTGATTGCGAGTCTGCAAATTCTTTGATCACAAGATTTTTTGATTGCCATCTTTGATCACGAGATAGGGACAAGATGGCCAGATTTTATAATGCATTAGATAGGGCAATTTCACCAATTTTTAAGTCTAAATATCTTGGAAATGGTTTGGTCTTTTTACTTGAAACTTGGAGGGTGTTCTCAGCATGTCCTGTAGATGTGATTTATGGTATTTACATGTCAGAGAAAACATTTTTTGCGGGCATATTGCATGATGCAATTTATGTGTTGTGGACAGTGTTTTGCATTGTGCTGGTGGCTTGAAATTGATAGGGTACTTAGCCTTAGTGTCATGGATGTAGTTTTCAGTCGTCGTGCCTGTAAAATGTTAACAGGTGTGGAATTCAGCATCTCTGATGAATGAAAATCTCAAACTTTTACATGTCATATCTTGGACTCGGTTTGGTCTTTTGCATTAAAATTTGGAGGGTGTTAATGGTACACACACATTTAAAAGTTGGTGGGTGCACAGGACCTGAAGGACCCACTCCCACCAAGTTCTGTGGGTTGGATTTGGTGCAGGGCCCAAGGCCCGCACTCCACCAACTTTACATAAGATTACTTTCTATTCTCTCTCAAAAAGTGAGGAAATTCTATGCAAAAAACTGCGTTAATACATAATTTAGGGTTAAAGCATGAAACATCAGGAAATGAAAAATCTTTAGGGTTGCCCCTCCCACCCCCTGGACCCGTCAATCATCCCAAGATTGACAAATGACAAGGTGTGTCATAGGGGTCGTGAGGCCTAAATGTCACCCCATTCTTTTTTGCTATCCTTTGTCAATATGATTATACATGGAATGGGGTGATATTTAGGGCTTATGACCCCAGTGACACACCCTGTCATTGTCAATCTTAGGATGTGCTGAAAGTGGGAAGGACAACCTCAAGATATTTAACTTCCTGACTTTTGTGCTTTAACCTAAATGATGCATTAACACATTTTTTCATAGAATATATATATATATATATATATATATATATATGAAGGGTGAGGGGAGACGATGGCTAGAAACCTATCCAGGTCAGGAAGCAGGGCTAGGGGAGGCATAAGTGCTGGTGCCTCAGAAGGTAAAGCTGAAGCTGATAAAGGAAGGAACACTAACACTGCAGGGTACTACTAGTTAAACAGGGTAATAGGGTAAACCCTTGCAGGGGGGAAAGGGACCAAGTATTTCCATGGGAAACAGCAGGAAATTATGCTGGGAGTGGTGCGGTGCGGTGCAGTGGCTGTGGGGTGGCAGTCTTCAGGGAGATCTTCTGGAGAATGTGCTGCTGCCCCATTTGCATGCACCTCTCTGGGCTGAGGGAGGAGGTTGCTAGACTCCAGGTCGAGTTGGCCAGGATTCAGAGGGCCTCCTCCCCCAGCCAGAGACCACCAAGTCTGCCACCATTACCTCAGAGGATGCCAAGGAGGAGAAGCAGTTGGACTATGGTGGGCTCTGGAAGGGTGAGGGTGGTAGGTCAGAGGCACATTCCCCATCTGGTCCAACTACACACTTCCTACACCACTCTGGTGCTGCGGGATTGTCCCATGGAGGCACCCATGGTAGTGACCAGGGAGGATGTGGGGGTCCTCTGTAGTGGAGACCCCAAGGAGGGTGGCAGAGGACCCCAGAGGAAGTAACTTCTGGAATGGGACACCACTGTAAGAGGGATAGAACTGGGAACAGGACAAGGGGGGGGAGAGGGAGGTTAGTAGCCTACCCAGTGCCATGGCTTGGAGGGATGGAAAGTGGATCCTGAGGATCTCAAGGGAAGCAGGAAGGGAGGGAGAGCTGGATGTCATTGTCCACCTGGGGACAAAAGACCTGGCTAGGGATGATGCTAGGATAGTGCAGGAGGAGTTCAGGGAGTTGGGGAAGGGTCTTAGGCAGGCAGCACGCTCAGCGGCATTTTCTGAGGTGCTGCCTTTCTACAACGGGGGAGGACAGGGTACTCAGCAGAGAGAAGTTTGGCTATATTGGGGACTGGGGACCCTCCAGAGGGGGATAAGGGCCTGTACAGAGATGATGGCCTGCATCCATCCAGGAGGGGAATCTCGGTCATCAGTGAATGGTTTAAATGTTACTTTGGCAAACATTTAAACTAGCCTAGGGGGGTGGCAGAAGAAGCAGGGAGGCATTAACTGCCCCCCCCCCCACAGGCTGAAATAATCAGTAGGGAGAACTCAAAGGGAGAGAAATCCCCAAGGGTACCCATTAATAAGAAAAACAAATTGGTAGTTATGAAGGGAGATGGGAATGAGAACAGAGAGAGTAAGGAAAGAGGGTAAAATGGAGAAAAGGAAGTTAATGAGCAGGGTAGTAGCAAAATCTGGAAGGCTATGTGAACAAATATTCGAAGTTTGGGAAATAAAATTCTGGACTTAGTGGTCATAATGGCAAAGGCTGACCTGGACATTGTCGCCATTGCCGAATCATGGTGCACTGAGAACTATGACTGGTATATTATTTATTTATTTGTTGAAAAGGTTTCACCAGAAAAGTACACTGAGCAATCGAAATTGCTTGTCTCACAGTGTGTCCTGGGGGAGGTGGGTACATGTGGGGAAAGGATACATACACAATTGCCATAACAGGTACAAAATACATATACAAATACTGGATACATAATATTGATAAACTAGGTTACAGAGCCAATACAACAGTTAATCACACTTACATAATACAGTTAAAATTATGGTACATTAAGTCGATACAACAGATTTGTCGCAGATACAGTCAGAGAGCAAGGGACTATACAATCAATCTGTCATAAGAGCTAATACATAAGGAGCTGTAAAATGCTTTGAAGTTGTTGACTGGGTGGTGGCGGGACAGAGAGTAGGGATGAAGGGGTTACATACAGGTGCAGTTAGTGGAGTAGAAGTTAAGTAGAGTGGATGAAATGGATGCAGGGGATGAGGAATGGTGAATTTGGAGGCGTGTTTCAGATTTTAGAGAGGTGGTGTGAGAACCCTGATTAACCTATGGTTGCTGATCAGCGAGGGATCGATAGGGTGTGAGCATCAGTGGATCTGAGTGAGTGGTGGGAGGTTGGTGGTAGTGTTAAGGAGGAAAAAAAGGTAAGAAGGGAGAGAGTGGAACCAGAATTTAGAGATGAATTTAGCGCAGTGAAAGAGACGTTGGTTGCCCAGAGAAGGGAGGGTAAGCGAGCGATAGAGGTCGCAGTGATGAGTGAGAGGGTGGGCATCCTGAGCAAAGCAACAGAAAGAGTTGAAGAGGGTATCCAGTTTGGCTAGGGAGGACTTGGGGGCAGCACTGTAGACTACATCACAGTAGTCAAAAATAGGTAGGATTATCTTCTGGATCAGTTCACGCCTAGCCATAGGTGGAAGACAATTACAATTCCTGTATAATGTGCCTAGCTTGGGGTTGCAGTTTTGACAGGATGGCGTCAAATGTGACCAGAAAAATTGAGGTGCTGGTCAAGCCAGACCCCAAGATACCTAAAGGAGGATGTGTCCTCTAGAAGAGTCCCGTCGATGGTGTGATAGGAAGGAGAAGAGGTAAGCCTAGAGAGTCTCTGCCTTGTGCCAAAGGTCATAGAGATGGTCTTCTTGATGTTAAGGAAGAATTGGTGTGAGCGAAGTCAGAGCTGAACTTTGTCAAAGTCCTGCTAGAGCCTGGCTTCTACGTCAGTGGAGCAGTAGCCAGAGGTATACAGGACTGTGTCATCCGCATACATATAAATGGACACAGATGAGCAGACTACGGGAAGGTCATTGAGAAAAGTAATGGACCTAGAAGAGAGCCTTATAGCACACCAGTGTGGATTTGGAGAGGGGAGACAGAGCTTCAGCTATCCTGATCAGTTGTGTTCTACCTGTGAGGTAGGCTCTGAACCAGTCAGTGGTGGAGACAGACAAGCCAGATGAAGTCAGATTCAGGAGTAGTGGATGAGAGACCGTGTCGAAAGCCTTGGCAAGGTTGACAAAAATGGCCGAGGTGATTTGCCCACTCTCTATACCTGTGAGGATAGAATCAGTGAGTCTAAGAAGGGACGTAGTAGTGGAATGTTTTTCCTGAAGCCAGACTGGAAAGGAGTGAAGAATGAGGATTCGGAGAGGAAGGTAAAGAGTTGGGCAAGGACAAGGTGCTCGGCCAGGACTGGTAGTAGCAAGATAAGCCTATGACTGTTTGGCGAGGAGGAGTCACCACCCTTAGGTAGGGGGATAACAGTCACGTGTTACCATTCTGAGGGAACTGCTGCAAGGGAGAGAGAGAGGTTAAGAAGGGCAGCTATGGGGGAAGGGATTGCAGGTGCAGAGAGGTGGAGTAATTTTGGGTCCAGGTGGTCAGGGGACCCTCCTTTGGCTGGGCTGAGGGCACGGAGGGCTTTCTGAACTTCTGCAGGACATACTGGGAGGAAGGAGAAACTCCCTGCAGTTGGGTGAGCAGTTTGAGAAGGGGAGGTAGGGGCAGAGTTGGGGGGACTGGAAGGGAGGGAGGAAGCACAAGAGTTGAAGTATTTATTGAATTCAGCAGCGACAGAGGGGTGGTCAGAAATTAGGGAGATTTTTATCTTTAGGAGTGGGGTTGGAGGTTTAGATGGTGGGGAGAAAAGGGAGTGAACTACCTTCCAGAATCTAGAGGGGGTTAGTTATGTTTGACTGGAATGAAGAGCTGAAATACTCTGCTTTGTCCAGTCTAATAGCTCTGGTGCAGGAATTTCATAGGGCCTGGTATTTGACAAGGTCTTGAGGCAGTTTGGAAGTTTTATGTATTTTCCAATTGCAGTCTCATGCTTGCTGGCATGCCAGGAGTTCAGGGGTGACCCATGGTAAGTGGTTACCATGAAATCAAGTTCTTTTTAAAGGAGCATGCTTATCTCAGACCACAAAGAAATTGTCCTTAAAGTACAACAGAGCTTGGTCAATAGAATTAGCAGAGGATATTGGCGACCAGACGACTTGGGCAAGTTCACGGTGGAGCGGGGCTAGATCAAGGGATCTGAAAGACCATGTCATCAGTATTTTGTGGGGGGTTTTAGGTCGATGCACGTTGTGCACAAGATAGATTGCATGGTGATTGCTTAGGGCATCGGGCAGTGTTCCTGATAGTACTATACGATGAAGGTGGGTGGTAAGGGCCCAATCTATGAGAGTGTGATTTTAGGTTTTATGCTTCATGCTAGTTGGCTCATTTATTAGTTGGGTGAGGCTGAGGGAAGCTATGTCATTTCAGGTATTTACCAAGGGATGGGGACAACCAGTTGTGATTTACATCACCCAACAGAAATAATTTCTCCATTTGTGGTAAATTTTGTAATCGAGGTAACGAGCTCAACAGTGGTTGTGGCATTCAGTCTGGGGTGACAGTAGATCCCACTTACATAAACAGGGACAGAGAAGGGCATTGAGAACATTAGGACTAGTGCCTCGTAGGGGTAACCTGTGAACAAGGCGACCTCAATTGAGTGCCTACAAAAACGGCAACTCAATTACGGCGCCTGTGTTCATGGCTACCTGGCAGGGGGGTGACCAGATACTGGAGTGGGCGACATACAGTGATGGGAAGTACGCACACACACATGCTGGGGGGAGAGGCAGGGGAGGGAAGGTGTGTGGGAGGGGGTGTGGCAGGCAGCTGCCAAACTGGTTCACTAGCGTGGTGGGGAGGGTGGTCGGTTGGGAGGTGCAGGGTTCCGGTCCGTGCAGTATTTTTTTTTTTTTTGCCTGCAGGTGGCTTTACATTTTCTAAGTTTTCACACACCCGACATGCAATCCCTGGAATTGAGAATCCATTGGGGTGAGGCACAGCCCCGCATTAAAAGAAAATCCCTAGGTCTTGGGCACCCTCTTGCTCCTCGCCGCAAGTGTGCATCACCAAAATTCATTTTCAGCAATGTGTACTTGCTGTAATGGTTATCGCTATTCCACAATCACCGTTATGACATAGAACCCCTCGTAGGTAGATGGTACAGCTGAGGATAGGGTAGGGTAGGGTATATAGCCATATCAGGCTATAATCTGTTCAGAAGGGGCAGGGTGGGAAAGAAAGGAGGAGGTGTGGTGTTTTATGTGAGGGACAGCATTAAAGTGATGGAGATACAGGATACAAGGAGGGCGAGAGGTACTGTGGGTCACCCTAGAGATGGATAATGGAGCTGTTATTCACACTGGTCTACAGACCTCCAGCACAGAGGGTGGAGTTGATAAGGTTCTGGTGAAAGCCATCCAAAAGATGACATATAAAGGGAGGTGTTGCTGGTGGAGGACTTCAATCTGCCGGCTGTAGACTGGAGCATCCCAGCTGCAGCTTCAGCTTGGAGTAAAAATCCTGAACTCCTGCAGGGAGCATTCCTCAGGCAACTAGTAACTGAACCCACTCATGATGGGGCAATACTGGACCTTGTACTCACTAACGGGAACAGGGTTGCAGACGTCATGGTGGGAAACAACCTGAGGACCAGTGATCACCGTACAGTGTAGTTCAATATAAGAACTGTGGCAAAATCAAACCACACAAGGGCAAAGGTCCTGGACTTCAGGAGGACCAATTTGGAAAAAGATGGGTGAGTGCCTCAGGGGTGCCCTCACGCGGGGGAGGGAGGACTTGGGTGGATTGGAGGAACAGTGGGCAAAGCTAAAAGGGGCCATAGTGAAGGCAACAAATCTCTGCGTCAGGCAAGTGAGCAAAAGCAAGAAGAAAAAGAAACCACTATGGTTCTCAAAAGAGGTAGCTGGGAAGGTAAGGACAAAAAAGTTAGCACGAGCTACAAGAAGACACAGGAGGAGGAGGATAGGGAGGAGTATTGGAGAAACAAAGAGAAGCCGAGAAAGCGGTAAGGAGTGCAAGTATGCAAACGGAGGAGAGAATAACCCAGGCAGTAAAGAAAGGGGAGACATTTTTCAGGTATGTAAGTGAAAAAAGGACAACCAGCGGAGGGATTTATTTAGTTTTTGTTGACCGGGTAAGTGCACTAGACAAATTCTGCTTATCTTCAGGCATGACCTGGGGGAGGGGGATACAGATGAATGCCAACTGACCTTGAACCTGATTAAGCTGTTAATGGTATTTTTAGTGAATGGGGGAAATTTGTCTAGGGCACCATGGAAATTCCCCAGTTCTTTTCAAGAAGTGCCATGGAATCTTTAACACTCACCTGAATTACCACCAGAACAGGTAGATGGGACCTCGGTTTAATGTCTCATCCGAAAGATGGCACCTCAGGAGTGCAGCACCCCCTCATGCTGCACTGCATTGGGATATTAACCCAAGTGCCTGGTGTGGGGATAGAACCCACAGCCTTCTGATCGCCCAGACTCAGAGGCAAGTGTGCTACCTGCTGAGCCACTGACACTGACAGCAGACATCCTGAACAAATACTTTGCAGAGGGGCTGGATTGAAAGGCCTGCCTTTTTGTGAATTACACTAAAATCTGCACTAGGGTAGACACTTCAGGAGGGGTGGAAAAAATGAGCAGTGATCTGAGCAAGTTAAAGGAGTGGTCAAGGGTATGGCAGCTGAGTTTTAATGCAAAATAGTCAGGGCCCCTGGTGTTCTGCGGCAGAATTTTCTGATTTCTGCAGCAGGGCTCCTTGACTTCTGCGGCAGCATTTTCTGATTTCTGTGGCATGATTTATTCTTTTCTCTGGCAGAATGCAGTCCTGTCATTGGCTAAATATGATGTGATGTCATCAATGACATCATATGATGAGCATAGAGGAGGGGCTTCAGGATAAATGAGGTGGGAAAGAAAGCCTGACACTATGGAAAAACAGTATATTTATATGAAAATTCACCAAAAACAATGAATTCTCAGGCACTATATATATTCTGCGGCATGATGATGCAAATTTCTATGCTAAATTCCACAACTGCAGAACCGCAGAATTCCAGGAGCCTTGAAAATTGTGCAAAATCATGCACTAGGGCACAGAAACCCAGGGGCAGAGTATAAAATGGGGAGTGATATTGACTACCACCAAACAGGAAAAGACACGTGGGGTAAATCATATCTGATGGCCTTAAAGTGGCCAAGCAGTGTGACAAAGCAGTTAGGAGGGCTAGTGGGATGCTGGTCTGCATAGGAGAGGCATCACCAGAAGAAAGAGGAGGTGGTGTTACATCCTGTATAGATCACTGGTAAGACTTAGAGTGCTGTGTCCAGTTCTGGAGACCTCATCTCCAGAAAAACATAGACAAGTGGAGGTGGTCAGGAGGAGTAGCTAAAATGGTGCAAGGTCTGCATAAAAAGCCCTATGAGGAGAGACTGAAGGACCTCAATATGTACACCTGGGCCCTCCAACTGTACCGCTTTGGCCACTACAATACTGCTATCTTACAGTGGTACCAGGTCCTGACTAGTTGTCATCATGTACTGAATTACGGCCGCCCATAAGATTTACTTTGTCTGTGAGCGTGCAATCCCATTTGTGGTGCTCATTCCAGGCCGCCTGGCCCTC
The DNA here is from genome assembly GCA_016271365.2 of Neoceratodus forsteri. Lineage (NCBI taxonomy): Eukaryota > Metazoa > Chordata > Ceratodontiformes > Ceratodontidae > Neoceratodus > Neoceratodus forsteri. The sequence goes on from CM057450.1 coordinate 310,193,772, forward strand.
TAGTGCGCACTGCACAGCTGCAGATGTGGTTGTCCTGTGTGCGAGCCTGTGTGCGGACGTTTGAGTAGGTGGCAGCACAGACAGAGCAATGTGCAAGGGGATCATTCTGGGAGCGGAGCCTCTGTTTTTTAGTTTTTTTGGTGCCATAATTAAAATTGCGGCGATCGAGATCTCCGAGGTAGAGCAGTGGTTGAGGAATGAGGACAGCGGCAGGCACAGGCGATGTGGTGGTTCTGCTGCCACCAAGAAGAGGAGAGCTTTAATTGGAATGCCTGTCTGGTTGAGATTGTGGCCATATGTGCACTGTAGCCTGTGGAAGGGATCCTTGTTTAGTAAGGCCCACAGTCGCATTCACAATTTAAATCCAGTCAGAATACTGTATGTAGCACTTTACTTTAACTTGCTTTACTTACAGGGATTCAGGCAACATTTGACAGAGTAGAGTGGTTTAAAGTCGGGGGTCTGAAGACCTCTCCATGTACCTATTTCCATCTGTCAGATGTTGGAGGTCTGACACCCTGGAGCAAAGGAGGGAGAGGGAATATGTTAGATACTTAAAATACCCCACGGGCAGAAATAAGGTACAAGAGGGATTTTTCAAGAGAAAGGTGCATAGGCACAAGAGGGCATGCTATAAAGCTGGAGGCAGTAGGCTCAGGGGGATGTGAGGAAGTACTTCTTCACGTGAAGAGTGGTGGATGCCTGGAACAGCCTCCCAGCAGAGGTGGTGGGGGCAAAAACTGTAGCAGGGTTCAAGAAGGCATGTGATAAGCATAATGGAACCTTAGTGGTAAGGCACGTGGGGGCAGAGCCGGAGATCAAGTAGGGTCTGCGGTGCTACAGTAGGTAGGGAAAATAGGGCAGACTAGGTCCAAGCAATCCTTATCTGCCATCAAGTTCTATGTTTTATGTATGTTTCTACATTTCTATGAGGACTTCCTGCAGTCCATTGTGCGGTATATATAGTACCTGAGTATCCTGTGTACATCTAGAGTATGGAGCACTGCTTCCCCTGGATTGGCATGCTCAGGATAATAAACTGGCAGGTGGATGGTTTGATTTAAAGTAAACTCAGGTACCACCTTTGGTAAAAATTTAGGATTAGTACACAAATATACCCTGTCTTTGTGGAAAATCAAATAAGGAGGCTCGCATATTAGAGCCTGCAGCTCTGAAATCCTTCAAGCAGAGTAGTGGCAACCAAAAACAATGCTTTCCAAGAAAGAAATTGGAGGCCATAAGTCACAGCCGGCTCAAAAGGAGCCAAAGTAAGCTTTTCCAACACAAAATGCAGGTCCCGAGCTGGGACTGGATTATGGATAGGAGGCTTCAAGCGCAGAATATCTCTCAAAAACATACAGCCCACCTCCAGCTAGGCAATCATATGACCTTCAATAGGCACATGGAAAGCTGAAATAGCAGCCAAGTGCACTTTAATAGAAGAATACTGTAGGTCTGCATTTGACATGGACTGCAGATATTCTACAACAAGATGTATTGGACAACTAAAGGAGTCTAAGTGATGAGAAGTGGCACACAAAGCAAACTGCTTCTGCTCCATGGAATAAATGGCCCTAGTAGAAAGATAAAAGCAGAACTGTTTTAGGTAGAAGCAGCCACCAAGAGATCAGCCACCTTTGGGAAACCCCAAATCCCACAATTGCTATGTTTTCAGGAGCCAAGCATGAAAGGTGAAGTGATCTGAGGTCCAGATGGACCAGGGTTCCTTGCTCCTGTGACAGAGGCCCTGGCATAAGGGCAGGAGCACTGGTGGTTCCACTGCAGTTGCTATAGTAAAGGGAGCCATATTGAGGCCATGGGGAGCAATTAGGATTAGTTATCCCCTCCATTTGGAGTTTGAGTAACACCCTCTGAATTAGAGGGAAGGAAGGGAAGGCATACAGGACCCCCCCTTCCAAGAGAGGATCAATGCATCTTGCCAGAAAACTCCACGCCCTGTAACAACCGAGCAGAAAAGCAGCAGTTTTGCAGTGTGCAGGAACACAAAGAGGTCCAACTCGGGATAGAAACATAGAATCTGACGGCAGATAAGGACCACGTGGCCTACCCAGTCTGCCCATTTCCCTACCTAATGGATAAGCTGCAGATCCTAGCTAACCAGCAGTCTACTTCTTTCTACCCCCCCCCCCCCGGAATTGCATTATGGCTGTCCCATGCATGCTTGAATTCAACCACTGTTTTTGACTCCACAACCTCCTTCGGAAGGCCGCTCCATGCATCCACAACCCTCTGTGAAAAATATTTCCTTACATTACCTCTGAGCGCCCCCCATCTTCAAATTGTGCCTCCTTGTTCTTGCACACCTCTTTTTGAAAGATGCTACCTCTTGGACTTTGTTGATTCCCTTGAGGTACTTGAATGTTTCTATCATGTCCCTCCTTTCCTCGAGGCTATACATATTAAGCTCCTTTAGTCTCTCTTCATATGTCTTCTGGTGCAGACCCCGCACCATTTTAGTTGCCTTCCTCTGGACAGCTTCCATCTTGTCTATGTCCTTGTGGAGATTGGGTCTCCAGAACTGCACACAGTACTCCAGATGGGTCTCACCAGCTGTCTGTACAGAGGGATAACAACTTCCTGTTTTCTATTGGTGATGCCTCTCCCTATGCATCCCAGTGTCCCCCCAGCCCCCAGATGATTCCATCTGTCGAACAGGTTTTGCACCATTAAGGTCAGCAGTTCCCATTCATGCATTTTGGACTGAGACTGGCTTAGCCATTCTGCCAAGACATTTTGGGTGCCTGGAACATGTACTGCTGACAGTTCTAGACCGTGTTCTAGAGCTTAGTACCATCCTCTCATTGCTTTCCTGCACAGGGAGTCAAAATGAGTTCCCCCTTGTTTGATGATGCAATGCATTACACTGACATTGTCCATCTGTAATAACAGAGGACCCAGGGACAGGTGAGCCTGGAAGGCCTATAGGCCATACAGAACAGCTCGCATTTCTAGAACATTTATATGCAGGGTGCTTTCCATCTTGGTCCATACACCCTGCATCTAGTGAGGCCCTAGGTGTGCTCCTCATCCCATCGTCATCTGTGGTTAAAATCTGGGAAGAGATCAGGAAAGGAACCCCCTTTAGCAGGTTGCTGGGTTCCATCCACCACTTGAGCACCTTGCGTACAGGACAGGCTACTAGAACCCTCTGTTCTAGACCATCTGTGAGCTGGTTCCACTGGATTCTCAGGGTCCATTGAGGGATCCTCATGTGTAGTTTGGCCAGAGGTACTGTGACTATGGCCGCTGCCATTAGAACAGAATCAGAAGGAATGTTCTGGCTGTGACATATTGGCTGTCATGGACCATCTGAGCCTGTGCAATCAGACATTTTGCCCTGTCCAGAGGTAGGAAGGCTGAGCCTAGGGCTGTGTCCAGAACTGCCCTATGTACTTTAGACACTGGCAAGGTATTAGGATGGACTTTAGTACATTGACAGTGACCCCAGGGCATTGAACAGTTGTCTTGTTTGAGCTAGGGTGTGCAGGAGTTGCTCCCTGGAGTGAGCTTTCAGTAGCCAGTTGTCCCAGTAGGGAAATACATAAAGGTCTTCCTCTAGAAGGCTACTGCAACTACTGCCAAGCATTTGGTAAAGATCCATGGCACACATGACAAGCCAACAGCAATACTGGTAGTTTTCCTCTTGAAATAGAAGCCTCACAGATATCTCCTGTGAGGTTGTCGAATTTTGATATGAAGGTAGGCATCTTTCTTGTCTAGGGAACAGATCCAGTCCCGTACTGCAGTAGTGGAAGTAGGCCTGCAGGGTAACCATTCTGAGCTTTTGCACTCAGTGTTCAGATCCCTGATATCCAAAATAGGCCTTAGATCTCCTGGCTATTTTGGAACTAGGAAATACTGAGAATAGAATCCTGTTTCTCTGTTCCACAGGTATAGGTTCTATTGCTCTTTTCTGAAGCAAGGTGTGGACTTCCTCCAGGAGCAATGGAATGTGATCTGGAGGATAATGTGTAGGCACTGGTGGATGGTCTGGAGGTAGTTCTAGAAGTTCCAGAGCATGTTGTTGTGCTACTATTTCTAGGACCCAGGCATCTGAGGTTACTTCCTTCCACTGTTCCAGGTGTAGGGACAGACTGCCCCTACAACCACCCAAGGAAGTAATGGTGGCTGGGAGTGCAAAGGAGTCAGGCAGAGCCAGTTGCAGTCATTCCTGCCACTGCCACTTCTAGGGCTTTTAAGTAGGCACATAGAGTGGTTCCCAGGAAGGTAGAGCTTCTGTTCCTTTACCCTTACCTGGTTGTCTGGTAGTGGTATGGTGTCTAACACCAACTGGATGAAAAGGCACTCACTGTCTACTCATTGGCTGGGTATGATAGAAAGAGTGTACTGATTTCAAGGTTCTGCCTGAGGCCTGCAAATTAGAGAGGATGTCTTGAACATCTACACCAAACAACTTATATCCTTTAAAAGGGGCATTGAGAATGGACTGCTGGACGTCATTCACAAAATAAGCCACACTTAGCCAGGAATACTTTCTGAGGCACATTCCTGATGTAGCTGCCTTACCTGAAGCATATGATATGTCATAGGCTGTACGTAGTGTAAGTTTCCTACATCAGCCCCAGCCATTAGCAAGGAGGCAGTATGTCGGTGAGCTGCAAACCTGTAGACATGGGTTTGAACCACAGCCCCACTTGCATACTGTATGGCCCTGAGCAAGGAATTTAACTTCCTCATGCTACCAGGTTGCACCTGTAAACAAGCTTCTGCTTAGTGTGCCTTTCCTGGTTAAACAATTTCCCCTTTCCCTTTCCATTAGAGCTTTAAGAAGCTCTTGTTTTGGTGCACCTTCTGAAAGAACTTGAGCAGCTGCTCCATCTTTCCTCCAGAGTGTATTCTGGTATCTGACCATATGGGCCTGGTAATTTGCAATTCTAAGGCCCAGAGAGGCTGAAGCATAGGTTCTTTTACCCAGCACATATAACCTCCTTGATTCCTTATCAGGAGGAAGAGACCTAAGGAGTTTTGGTGCCCTGGATCTATAGTGGGCAGCATTTATGATTACAGAATCCACCTCAGGTTGGCCTACAAAGCCAGGCTTACTTGAAGGGGCCATGTACATCTTGTCTACCTTTCTGGGTATGGCAGGGATTATATTAGGCCTATACCAGGCAGAAAAGGTGGCATCCTTCAGGGAAGAAGGAGGGCTGGAATTCTCATGGGAGGGGAATCGGGCAAGTCCAGTATTGAATCAAATTCTTGGTTGTATCCTGTTTCTCCAAATCGAACCCCTTTGCAGCTTGTAGTTGCTGCATCATGGCTATGAAGCATGCATCCTCGCTGGGGGGGAGGGATCCAGGGGTGTAAATCACCAAGTACCCACTGCATGATGATACTGTGGAACTAGTCCTCTCATATGGACTTTCCACATAACTTTGAGCCTCTTCCTCATCATCTTGCACTGTAAGGCCAGGATTGTACTCTAGGTCATTGTCAATCTGAGCGATGGGACAAGGGCATACTGGCGAGGTTGTCAGTGCTTGAGAGGCAGGCTGAGGCACAGCCTAGCATGCATCAGTCACGAGTTTAGTTGAGAGACCCTGTCGCGAAGCTCCTGGTATGGGAGGGGGGGGAGGAAGAAGGTGCTTGAGAATGTCCATAAAGGACGAAGGTACTGCCTATATGTTGGCACCCATGTACTTGACAGGAATGCTGCTAGAGGTCAACGGAGGAGGCAAGGCCACTGGCATCGATGGTGATGCACCAGCCATGCCAGGTCTGGTGGTGCCTGTAGCCTGTCCTGACCTGGAAGTGAGGTCGACAGTTTGGGCAGCGAGCATCATCACTGCTGGAGTGATCAACGGCACTGAAGTGGTCAGACCTGTATGGAGGGGTGACCTAGAATGGACCAGGGAGGCTCTGTCCTTTTCTTGCTCCCTCTCCTGGTGTTTACGTTTGTGTGGCCTGGACATCTTCTCCCAGGAGTTAGACAATTTGGATTCCGAGGAATGCGCTGGCAACACAGTGGAGCTCTTTTGCTGGAGCTCCTTCTCCATTTGGGCTACCTGCTACAAGGTGATTTTCTAAAATGACTTTTTGGCGTCGCTGGGTGGCTATACTGAACCCTCTGCAGATCAGGCACACCTGAACATTATGCTCCGGGCGAGGCCACACACATAGATGTTGTGGACTCTCAGAGTATATTTCTTTACTGCATTCAATAATGTAACAGTTTCAATGGCTCCTTTATTTATTTATTTGCTTTTGGTTACCAGGTAAGAGCAGTAGGCAAGGACCTGCCTATTTTTAGGCATGACCTGGGAGAGTACAGATAAGCACAACAAACATTAATCACATTTGACAATACAATTAGGAAGAATAAGGTATCCACGCAGGTATAAGTAGTAGTAGTAATAGCAGATCAGAAAAATTATGGCATCTGGCAGGGATGCATAAATTGTAAAGTGATAAGTCATGGTAATTTAGTCATTAAAACATAGGTCAAAAAGAGAAACAGGCCAAATGCTAAGAGACATGTAACCCCCTTACAAATTGGGGTTTACTAAAATGTTTTCCTGGGCTGACTATGCCCACTGTGAGGATGGTGTCCTGTGTCTGCAGTAGCTGTATGTGTCTGCATGAGAGTGCTATGAAAAGCCTCCATGCCTGTCTCTTTAAGAGAGTCATTATGCTGCGTTAGAAATTAGTCTTGGCTGGGTCCAAGTAGTTTCGAGCTCATGACCGGCCAGCGAGTGGTATTTCTGCACTATTCTGCAATTGATAAATGCACAGCGGGAGCTCTTTTAGGAACTGTGTTCATTTACTGTTTATCTGTCTTAATAATAATAGCATAGAAGTTTGTTTAACCTGCCTTGTCTTGCAGCTTGGACTTTTTGCATAAGAGCCACCTTTTTGGTTCTGGACTGTCAGAGTTGGACCAATCACATTTCAGGGGACGTAAAATGGAGACTGTCCCCAGAGGTCTTGTGGGATTGAATTTCTGTAGGAATTGTAGTTTTTAAGGTTTGGTGCCTAAATGGACCTGGGGAGGGAGCCCTTGTTGTGACAGACAGTTCCCTCAGCCAACCAAACCTTTTGGATCTCAGAGGAAATCTCCAGAACTGCCTGCAGCAGAGTCAGTTGTGAGCTGGAGTTTGGAGAGTGAACAGCATATCTCTCAACTGCTATGAATTCGCATAGCGCTATGAATTTTACACTCAGATTTACCCTTTCTACGCAAAGATTTATTGATGTTCTTAATAATGTTAGAACTATTTCTGGACATACCAACCATTAAATCAAAGCACTAACTTGATACAAACGTTCATTAACACTAAGTATATTGGGCCCACTATTTGTAGATATACTATTCATTAAAGTAAGAAAGTGCTACACATTCTGGCCATTTGCTATGAATTTTGAAGATCAGTGCTATGATTTTTAATTCTGAGGGGTTGAGGGGTATGGTGAACAGCCTGAGCCATCGAGCACTGGAAAATCAGTGGGAAGGCTGCACTGGCCTGCCTATCACATCTTCCAGTGAGAAATCTGGTGAATGGGAAAGCTGGACTTAAATTTAATTCTTTTGTCTGAGATCTGAAGCCTGGAGAGAAAGAGAGTTGTCATTGCCTGAATTTGGGACCGAAGACTTGCTCCAGAAGCGATCGGGCTGCCAGGTACCAAAGTGAGTCACGGATTGAGAGGTTTTCGCAGAACATCTGCTAAACTGCAACTGGACTTTACCCAAACTGTGACTAAGAGTTGTGTTGCTTATAAGTAGCTGAATGTGCTGTGTGAGTCATGATTTGATTCCCCACCTTCAAGGTTGTTATGCTAGCTGGAAGCTGCTCCAGCACTCGTACTGACTAAATCTGAACTGCCTACTCCGGTCTGGGCCCTGCCATCTCGGCCTAGACTGCCGCTCCCATCGCATAGACATTTTCCGATGAAAGACCCACTCGAGGATTTGGCACCCTGCTCAACACCATCAAACAGGTAGTGACCACCTCGGTAAGTTGTATGGGCCCTGCTTCCCCTGGCAAACCAGAACACCATCCAGAGGTCTTCATCTTATCAGTCCTACCTCCTGGTCTGGGTAGCCTGAGTACCAAACAGGGTAGCTCCCTGCAACAAAGCTGCAATCATTATGTGTCATCTGATTTATTTGTTTGGGTTTATTACAATGAACTGAGCCATCCATATCCCAATTACAAATTCTGGGTTGATGTGCATGCTAATTGTTTTCTTTTCTAAGGGCCCCAACAACAGCTGCAACGCCAGCCTACCCTGAGCATCTCTTCAGGCTAGCTTGCTTACAACTGGCTACCCAGGGTTGTGTGACTGTATACAAGGGACTCTTTGTGCATGCATTTTCAGCCTGAAATAATCAGATCTATAAGTCATCTGCTAGATTCATGCCCCACTCCTGTTCACATTCCCCTGAATAAATCAGATTGTGTTGTTTTTGCATTTAATCTGGCTAGTGTGTACCTTTTGGTGGGGGTATTGTACTGCCATTGAACTGTTGCATTACAGGTCTTATTTTACAGGGGTCTTCAGGGCAGCTGCAGATGATCCAGCCCTGTGTGGTAAGTGCAAGGGTGTGAGCAAGTCATTACTGCCATATGGTATATGTGAAAGTTTTGCTGCTATACTGTTTGAGACCACTAGAGGGTTGGTGAGGGACATAGCATCCTGGAGGGCTATATCAACAGCAGTTCGCTTACCTCAGAACCATTCCTCCGGGTGGAGGCAGCCGCTCAACGAGCTCAGGCCCCTCAACCTGTGCATAGTCATGCGGGCAGGGGTTACAGACAATACAACATAACATATCAAGAGCATTTGCAAACACAATGTGCATATAAGTGAGAGAACAGGGCTTTCTTGGAAATAAGGTGAGATTTGGAGCTCCTGATATGGTGAGATAGGGATTTCCAGAATTTGGGGGCAAAGTGGGAGAATGCTTGCTCACCCATCTTAGTCAAGTAGAACGGGATTAAGAGCAGGACAGAGGTCGCTGACCTCAGAGGTCGAGAGTGAACCACAGGGTTGGGCTTAGCACCTAGGGAGGCAGGGCATGGGGGGTCAGGTAATTGAGTCAATGAAGCACCCTATGGTATAGGATCACATGTCAGAGGGGGATAGCCATTGCAGGGCAGAGTAAAGCAAGCAGTGGTGGGTGAGGGGTGGGGCAGAGAGGGCAAACCTGCAAATATTATTATAGGTGAAGTCCCACTTATGGAGTGAAGCTGTTTTTGCTTGGGCGAGGATAGGGATAGAGTAGCTGAGGCCAGGAAGCAGGACACCCTGGGCAACAGATCATGGCAGCAGGAGTGAGGGAGTGACAAACCCAATAGGCCACCCCAATCTTAGAATTGACAGATTTACAAATTTTGCTTATGTGGGAAGAGAAATTAAGGGAAGGGTCAAGTGTGACCCCAAGGTATTTAATGGAATTTGTTACAGTGATGGCAGATCCATCAAGGCATAGGACATTAAGATTAGGGTACTCAGCACAGGATTTTCTAAAGAACCCAAAGGTCATGGCCTGAGTTTTGAAGACATTCGGAATTTGATAATTTGAGGAAAGCCAGAATTGGATTTGCTGGAGAGAAAGGGAGAGGTGATAATTGATGTCTTCAGTGGACCTAGAGGCAGTGAAGAGGACCATGTCATCAGTATACATAAGGATCTGGCAGTGGGAAGGAAGGCAGGCAGGTCATTAAGAATAGAAAAAGAGCAGGGGCGAGTATAGAGCCTTGGAGGACACCACAAGAAATAGAGGCAGGAAGAGAGGACCTACAGAAAGAGACAGATTGAGATCGACTTGCAAGATTGACATGCTCACTGTCGAAAAATCACTTCAAGAGCTAGTGTATCGGGAATAACATTTGCCAGTTAGATCTGTATTAAAAGATCAAATGAAGATCAGTTGTTCTAACAAAACATTGCTGGTTGTTAAAAAAAAAAAAAAATATATAAATAATGTATTTGATATTTATTCTTGTAGGGAGCACTCGACCAATCTGCTGGTTGCCATGTGGCACCACGGTGACCGAAACACGTGAGCGAGAGGAAAGAAGCAGGGTGACCAACTGAGGGTTGTGTGAAGTGAATGGTCAACTTCACGTTTTTTTGAGTCACAGTTAAATCACTTGTACTGTAGTGCTGTTACAGATGTTGTTTTTTGTGGGTCTGACATTCAGTGTGGGTCTATCTATTTGAATGGGTCTTTTTTTCTTTTTGAAGCGCTGTGTAGAATGTGTTTGTGGGTCTCCGTTCTGGCAAGTACTCTTTGAGTATGTGGGAAAGCCCAAGTTGTCTTCTGTCAGTAATAAATGTCAAACCTCTGTCACTGTTGTTTTGTCTGGTTTTTATTTATTTTTATTTTATTTCCATTGTGACCCTCTCGTTATTTATGTTGTACTGTCTGGGGTCATTGTAAACATGCCTAAGCGGTGCGTAGTGTTTGGCTGTAGTTATACAACATCAGAGAAGCTCTCGCTACATTTTTTCCCCATTGATGAGAAGTGCAAAGCTAAATGGGTTTCCTTTGCAAACAGAACTCGGTGTAATTTTTCTGCTACAGAACACTCTGTGATTTGTAACGCACATTTTTCTGAGGACAACTGTGACAAAAGTTACGAATTGAAAGCTTCTTTTGGTCTGCTATCCAGACTGGGGTAAGTGTCAGCAGTGTGGTGTGAATGGCATGCAAGTTAATCAGCACCCCCTCACAAAAGTTATTGTTGCATCCATACAAAGTTGTACATCCATATCTTTGGGGATCCTTATTAGGGTGGAGTATAACTGAATGGTTTAGGAAATTGTCAGTATTTTGAACGTAGGAACACTTTATAAATGTAATCATAAACATTTGTTGTTGATCGTGAGTACTGGGAAGGGTCTGCAAGCTGCTGTCTTGCCAAGTTTGCACATGCAATATAACAAACCTGTATTTCTTTTTGCAAAGAAGCTGTGCACCTTTTTATATTTCTTACCTAAGTGTAATAATAAGAGAACAAGGCACATAATACTTGTAAAGGTATGTGTCTGCAGAGTAGTGGAGAAAAATGTGTTTTTCATTCTCAATGAGTAGATGCACTTGTCATTTGAAATGTTATTGTGTTCATGCTAATCTGCATAGATATGTAAAAGAAATTGTCAAAAGCGATCTTTTTTTTTTTTTTTAGTGATTGATGACATGCATCTAAGGTATGTGATGCTCTGTAACATGTAGTGAAGTTACAGGGTCACTCTTTATGAGTGATTTATGAATGGATCCTAGGACTTTCTCCTGTTCCTCTCAACCCCCCCCCAAACACGCACACATGGAACCTGTCAAATTGTCTGATATGTATGTGGTCTGATGGAAATATGATGTGCTCACTTTTTTTTTAATTGTTTGAAACACTGTGGCATTGAATTTCCGACTTTGCAAGCAAGTGTCCTTCCTTATAAGTTGCCATATGAATTGCAGAGTTTGCTGCCCTGAAGGTGTAATACATTTGGTGACATTTTCTATGCAGCTCATCATATGTAAAGTATAGTTATGTGGAGTGTGTTGTGAAAAGTGATGTTAGTGGCATAGTAGTTTGAATGCATAAGGTAGTTATTCACAACTGCATTCAGCAGTTTCACAGACATAGCTAAGTGTGTGTGTGTTGGTAATGCGAAATTTGAATTTTGTTTGTAAACTCGTTTTGTTTGATTTCTAGCAGTACCGAGTGGGAGTCCAACCTGCGTCCTGAATTTGATTGTTGCACAAATGCAGTCTGGGTCTAAAATGGCATCTGTCATCATGAGCTGTCCCTTGTAGTGAATATCTGATAAAGACACAGAATGTCATTTATGTGTGTGGCAGCTGCAGTACATCACATTTTGTACTCGCTATTTTGAAAGGCTTGTCTGTAAGAAATGTTGTTGGCAAGCTTTGTGGTTCAGAGTAGTATTCGAAACGTAGGAAACCACTGAAAAATGTTGCTAGAAACACGTTTGTCACCTGATTACCTTGAAATGTCTGCAAGTGGCCGCACTGTCATTTTTGTTTTTTCAAAGAAGCAGTGCACCTTTTTTCACTTATGCATAAATTATTATTGAATTCTGTTGACCTGGTAGGCTCACTGAGACTGGAAGTTCCTTTTATGGGGGGGAGGATACAGATGTTAGCCAACTGAAATTGAACCAGATGAAGCTGTTGGTGGTATTTTTAGTGAATAAGAAATAGATAGCTGCAATGCTCCGCCACTGTTGTCAGGCAAGGAAGGGTCCATGTAGCACACAAGGTGCAGTATTTCAGCAATGGTGGCAACCCTGTCTTGGACGTTCAATCTTCTTCCCACTCCCCTTTGGCTTCAGTGAAACATGCTTGTACCAGAACCGTGCAGGGAGCGTGATGCATTTTGTCGTGGCTACCCTGTCCAATGATATTACTCCCCTCACAATCTCTTTAACATAATGTGCATCAGCATACATACCATGCAACAGTAACTTCTCAGTCATGATGTGTGTTGTACCAGGTGACGCTGACTGCTTGTATGTCTAGATCAGCCTCCTGCTGCAATGCTTATGCGTCGATGTTTGTACTCATTAGGCTGAGAGCAGGTCTACCCATGGCTTTCCATGTCTAGCTATGCAACTGCTCTGTTATTAGAATGTTGCTATGCTTCTTTCTTGGTTTACCAATACTTTTTTCTGTTCCTGCTGTTTTTGTATCTCTCTATTGTCTTCATTTGTTCGAATATGATGTCATGGCCTGCCTTTTGCTTTCCTTCCTCATACATTTTTTTTGTCTAGGTGTGGCCCATTGTAGTCGTCCAGTTTCTCTTGGCACTCAGCCTACCAGCACATCAAACCCTTATGCTTGTTTTAATAACTGAAAATGAAGCAAATAAAGTGCTCATGTGAATTTGTTTAGCTCTGCCTGGATTGATGCAGGCTGACATGCAAGTATTGGGGTCCAACTTCCTTTGTACCATATGTTGACAGTGAAACATTGTTTATTGAAATCTAGGATTACAAATACCTTTGAGCCAGAGCTCTTTTACAAAGGTTCCACGTCAAGAGAGTGCAAACATTTTAGGCTAAGCTAACATCGGTCTATACATAGGCAAAAGAAAACAACATAAAAGACAGAGATTAAATAACATTATTCATTGTTCAGAATGTTGCATTGCTGAGATAAAGTAAGGAAACGCATAGGTTTGGATAAGTTCAAGAGATCTATAAGGAGTTGGGAAAGAGGGGTTGAGAGAGTGGGGGGCAGCAGCCGATGAGCAGCTAGAGCAGATTCACAGCATTGTCAGGGAGCAAGGAAAGGGGAGGTGGGCAGAAGGGGAAGAAGGAAGTTAGGAGAGGCAGTCGCAGGAGCTGGAGGAAGTGAGATGAAGATGTAGTCTTGATTTGAAAATGCCCAGTGAAGAGGTGGAAGTAATACCAGTGCTGAGGGCATTCATCCAGGTGGGAGCACGGTGCGCAAAGGATCTTTGACCCAGTGATGTGCGGCATCGAGGAACTTGTAGGAGCTGTTGTTCCAACCTTCTGGTTTCACGTAGATTGGAGACTGGGCTCAGAAGGACTTGGACACTAGGAGGGTAATGCCCAAGATAGTTTTTTAGCCATCAGACAGGTTAGGTACTTAATTCAATTTCGAAGTTGAAGCCATCCTGATTGGGCGTAGAGTTCACATGTATGTGTGAGTCAGTGGGCTCCAATGAGTAGGCAGCAGGCCTTGTTTAGGGAGGTCGTTATGCGCCTAAGGGTGGTAGTAGTGACAGAGCCATAGACTATGAGGCCATAGTCTACAACGGAGACAACAGAGCTCTGGATGGCCATCTTTAATGCTGCCTGGGTGAGGTGTTCCTTGTTGCGGTAGAGGATTCCAATGTGTGTGTTTACAGCTCTGGCGACATTATCAATGTGGGTTGCATATGACAGACCATGGTCGAGAGTGATTCCTAGATATTTAAAGGATGATACTTGTTCAAGGGTATGACCAGCACTTGTTTTGATATCAAAGGGGTAATGCCTGTGTTTGTTTTGTGAGCTGCAGAAGAGCAATGATTTAGTTTTTTTGTGGTTTAGAACCAGTTTATGTGCAGAGAACCAGTTTTCAATGGAGGAGAATGCTAGTTGAAGGTTGTGAGTTAATGGTTCTGGGTCTTTATGTGGGGTGAACAGCACAGCATCGTCGGCATATAGGACAATTTGTTCAGGGCAGGATTGAGGGAGAGAGTTTAGGAAAAGACTGAAAAGTAAGGGGCCCAGTATTGAGCCCGTGGGATGCCAGAACGGACTGGCTTGGAGTCAGAGAGTTCACCTGAGATTTTTACTCTATGTGAGCGCTGGTGTAGGTAACTATTGAACCATGCAGTAGTGTCCAGGGAGAGACCGGAATTCAGCAGCTGTCTGGAAAGTAGGCCATGGTGGACAGTGTCGAATGCCTTGGTCAAGTCAATGAATACAGCTCCAGTCAGATGGCCTCTGTCCATAGAGTTGTGAAGGGTTCCAGTGAACTCCAGGAGGGCTGTTGAGGTGCTGTGCCCTTGCCTGAAACCGTGTTGCTGAGGACATAGGATGTTGTATTTGTCCAGGCAGACTGAAAGCTGGTCCGCTACAATGCGCTTGAGGGCCTGGGGGGGCAGTATAGAGATCGGCCGGTAGTTTCCCAGGATTGACTTGTCGCCACTTTTGAAGACTGGAGTGACAATAGCAGGTTTCCATTTGCTAGGGAATTGACTGAAGTTAAGTGAGAGGTTGAAGATTCTGGTAAGCAGACGCAGCACTTCCTCTATGGTAAGGGATAGCAGTTTCAGGTCCAGTGAGTCTCCACTAGCTCTGGACTTGGAGATAGCCCTTTTTACGTATTTACGGACTTCAAGTGCTTTGACTTTTTTAAAGTGGAAAGGTGGATGGCTTGAGAGGGTAGGGAGGGAAGTTGATTCAGGTGAGTAAGTTTCCGAGAAAAAATCTGGGGGGGGGGAACACTACTGAGGTCCGTGAAAGCTGCACTGAAGGTGTTTGCTATGATCAGTGGGTCAAGGGTGGTAGTACCATCAATAGTCAGTAAGATAGGGGAGGATTTGGACGGTTTCCCTGTAATCTCCTTTAAATTGTCCCAAAAAGCTCCCCTCTTTGTAGTAGGTGCTCTTTGCCATTTGTATTTGCTTCGTGCAGTTGTTGCAAGATTATTTGTAAGCTTGAATGTCTGGTTGGGCACCTGTGGTTCTGGCGATTGCCTAGAGGTGGTCCCTTGCTTTTAGCTTGGTCAGTAGCCCAGTAGTAAGCCAGGGACTGGATAGTGCCTTGACTTTTCACTTTTTTACTGGGGTGAGCGAGTCACAGGCGGCATTGAACGTGATGATGAAATGGTCAAGGGCTGAGTTTACATCCTGCGCATTGTATATAGGAGACCAATCTTGTCGCCTAAGACAGGATTTTAGGTGGGTCAGTTTGCTGCGGGGTAGGACTCTGCTGGAAACAGTTAAAGGGGGAGGCTTGCGAAACTTATTAGACCAGTTGCAGATGACAGGAGAGTGGTCACTGAGGGAGTCAGAGAGGACAGTGATGTTGTTGATGTGGGTTGGGTGACTGGTAAGGACCCTGTCCAGGAGAGTGCTGGTACCTGACTTGTAGTTCTTCCTCATTGGGGAGTCGACCAACTTTGTGAGGTTAGCTGAGGAGATAGCATCCCTGTAGGTTCCAGTGTCTGGTGCAAGCCACATAAGGATACTGTGGTAGTCTCTGTGTGGAGGGATGGTAGCATTGCACTACCACTGCAACATATGTTATCAATATGTAATAGTGGGAGCGTAGGGTCATTTGGAATGGCTGTTTGGATTCCAAAAGCCTTAAGTTACTGACTGTAACATTGTCAAACTACAACAGAATCATCATGACTCATTAATTTGTGCTGGTTGAATTCTATGTAGTGGCATTGCTTTAAGACTGTTTCTGGACATTCTGATTCTGAACCATTTCTGCGTTTGTTGAAAAATTTCAATATGAAAGAGACCATGCTATGGAGTCCTAACTAACAGAACGCACATATGGGGCATGGAGCAGAAATGAAGCTAGGTGTACAGGGAACAGAGGGGAAATCGGGGGGTGGGGTTTCAAATGGAGCAAGGCACAAAGGCAAGTAGCACCACAGATGAGCCAAGAAACCAGGCTTTGATGCAGGGACATGAGCAGGAGGAGGCAGGGTGGGGAGAGGAAGTCTCAAGAAGATTGGGGGTGGAAGAGCAGCACTGAGAAGCTAAGGAACCAGACATTGGGTCAGGGAATTGGACAGGAGGAGGAGGAGAATGGGGGTAGGGGAGGTCTCAAGAAGTTTCAGGGATGGGATATCAAGGGTAAGGGTAAGAATAGGGAAAACTTGAGAAAGGGTGGAAGAAATGCAGCTGCAAGAGGTGCCCAGGAGGATGAAGCGGACAGGGTTTTACTAGTCGGGGACCCTATTGTAAAAGGTGTTACATAGGGGAAAATGGGAGACAGAGGGGGTGGAATGTCTGCCAGCCAAAGTTATGCACTGGATCCCTGAAAGGGGTAGGTCAGTGGATGAAAAATACACATCTGATCTTCCACCTAGGCACAAATGACCTTGCAAGTGATTGGTGTTGGGCCTCTACTGTTCAATCTATTTGTAGGGACACTGTGAATGACCTTGGATGGGGGTTGAGTGTGTTGGTAGATAATATTAAAATCTGCAGTAAGGAGAGCAGTGGCTAGGGCAGCAGAAAGCTGTGGTACATCGAAGGGAGTTGACCAGTAGAAAATGACAGGTCATAGTACCCTTGTATACTCATCTGGTTATAGACCGCATTTGGAATATGGAGTCCGTTCTGGGGTCCATACCTCAAAAAAGATGTGGGGAGGCTGGAGCGAGTTCAGAGGAGAGCAATGAAGATGGTAAATTGGCTCACCCACCCGTCCTTTGAAGAAAGGTTGAGAGATTTGAGCATGAACTCTCTGGAACAGAGGAGGGTGAGGGGGGACATGATTGAGACCTTTAAGTACTGTAAGGGTATAAACTGGGTGCCAGTGGAAAGGATTTTCCAGGTGAAGTGAAATCAGAGGACGAGGTGGCATGGCTTGCAGGTGAAAGAGGGGGTAGTTCAAGGGTAACATTAGGAAGTATTATTGCACAGAGAGGGTGGTAGATAAGTGGAATAGACTCCCAGAGGGGGTGGTTGGAGAAGCAACAGTGGAAGGCAGCAAAGGGCATGGGTCAGCCACAGGGGAGTGTTGAGGGTGTGGAGCACATGTAATAGCAGACAGATAAACGAAGGGGCAGACTAGGTGGGCCTGTAGGTTCTTTTCTGCCATCATATTTCCATGAATTCATGAATGAATGAGTTATGGTAAGACATTTTGACCACAGCATAGGAAAAGTGGTTGGTTCAATTTTGAATATTGGAGTACTGTGAGTTTAACAATCTTATGTATGTATTGTGTTCAAATATTGGTTTCACATGTCTGTTTGAGTAATTCTGTTCTTGTCTATGTCTTGTACTGCAGGAAGTGTTTGAAGACTGGAGCAGTTCCAAGCATTCATCTTGATAACAGCTGACCACCTCCCAAGAGGATACAGACAGAGGCAACAAAATTGGAGAGAAAAAGGTGCCTGATGTTTGAGTTACATAGAGTACCTTCTTTGCCCATTTGCTATTGAGTTGTTACATAAAGTATTTATTGTTGTTGTGTGTAGCACTGTACTACATCTTAATAAAATACCATCTACGCACTGGTGGTGGTGGTGGTGGTGGGTGGGTGAGGGTTATTTCCTAGAACCAAGCAGTAGAACGAAATAGGACTGAAAATCACTGTGGGGATCTGGTGAAACAAGGCAGTTGTCAGAGCTAGCAGGATGCTGGCATGTACAGGGAGAGGGAGACTCAGCAGAAGGAAGGAGGTGCTGGTTCAGCTCCACAGTTACATGGTGAGGATACACCTGGAGTATGGGGTACATGGCTGGATGCTCCAACAGCAAGAAAGACATATGGCATGGACATGGTGTAGAGAGTGGTAACTAAAATGGTGCATGGCAAAAGCAGGGACGCGTAGTGGGACATGTTGAAGGAGATTGATTTGAATATTGTGGCAACAAGGAGGGAGAGATGCAACATGTAAGCAATAAGACATGAATGACTATTGGTACTGCTGAGATACCTGTATACCCAAATGCCGAATGCAGTCTACCCGCGGTCTTGTATATAAGTACACCTCTAGGTGTGCATTTAACTTAGTACTAACCACAACCATTCATGTCTTATAGCTTACATAGTGCTCACACAGATGTCTTACACATGTTAGTTATCTGTCTTTCTTGTCAGTCAGTACAGTCTGTGATTGGTTACCATGGAATATGAGTATTCCAAGCTCTGTAGTATTCCAGTTCTTGATTGCTCCACCTCTCTCAACATCTACACATGGAATGATAACATGGAATTCATGAATTCCACAGACTCTCTATGGAGACAAAGGTTGCAAGTGGGGTTACACAGTGGTCTAAGTTGGAGCCTAATGGGTTTAACATCTATGTCAGTGACATAGCAGATGGGTTTCAGGGGAAGGTCTGCATTTTTGGGGGATGATGCAGAAATCAGCAGCAGTGCGGAAACCCAGGTGTGTGTGGGGTGGCTGAAATGAAAAAAGATATGATATTGCTGGAAGAGTAATCCGAAAAGTGGCAGGTAAAGTTTAATGCCAGGAAATGCACAGTGATGCAATTGGGGATGAGGAGACCTGGGACATACACAAGGAATTGTCAGGGGGAAGAAGGTGGGAATCTTGCATGGGGATGAACAATTTGGGGGGTTAATGGACAGACTTGATGGGCCAGGAGCATCCTTTGCTGACAACATATGTCTATGAATTTTATAGCAATGCCTTGGGGAAACACATGGAGTCGGCAAAGGGAGGAGTGTGAACTGTTGTTTGGGGGAGGCAAGAAGATGTGTAAATGGTCAGACTGGATGGTCCCGTAATGACTTTTTTCCCATCACTTGTCTATGAAGCAATTATGTTAACTGTCTTCCATGCTGGGCCTTGACACAGTGCCTCATGTGAGACTGTGGGGAAGCTGACTGTCACTGGGGTGGGAAAAGCTGACAAACTGGATTAAAACTAGTTACAGGGGAGGGTGCAGTGGGTGGTAGTGGAGGGTGGGGATCATTCGACACCCAAAGTAGTGACAAATGGGCTACAGCAGGGTTTGGTGCTGGGCCTGGTGCTATTTGTACTCTTTATCTCAGATACAGCACACTGTGTTGGGAGTCGGGTAGTCTGCAGATGAAACCAAAATGGGGTGGTGGTGGATGAAGAGGATGGATGGAAACACTGCAGGGGGACCTAACGAAACTAGAGTCATGGGCTGAGAAGTGGCTTGAGAGCTAACACCTCTTAGTAGGCGGTTAACAGTCCAAAATACATGTCGATGTGGATTTGGTTTTAAATTGACTGAAATATTGCATGTTGTTTCATTTTCCTAGATGGTACATGAACTATTAATGGAAAAGAGAAACAGACATCTTGAGGAACAGCGGTTAAAGGCATTGTCAACTGCAGAAGTTCTGTTGGAAGATTCATTTTTGTCAGTGAGCTGAAGTACTGGATGAAGTAACCTGTAGTTCTGCAAGTGTACAAAGATGTTCTTCTGCAGGAATTCCTCAAGCCATGAGCACACAAACAGATACAGATGACTTAGAAGACACTGCGATGTAGGTGGTCAGCCAGTTGATTATAATATGACTTTTCATTTGAATGTAAGACCTGAAGTAGCAATGCACGACCACAGTTATGTGAAATCATTAGAGACTGGTAATATGAAGAGTAAGAGCACACAGACAGTCAAGACAAGCATAAACAAAGGTTGGTGTAAATGGAAAATATTTGCAATGGTTCTGGATATTTCTTGTTTGAGTAGTAGTTGTTAGCATAGCTGAGAGTTTGTGTGATGATGTGACAGTATTAATACTAGATGAGGCTTCTTGTACCTGTATAAAAAATGTTCAGATAAAAGGGTGATGTTCAGTGCCGTAGGTTTATAGAACTACATAATAGGAGTGATGGTTCAGAATCAGAATGTATCAGGTTATCGTAAATTATGCATGTTTGATAATAGGTGAGTAACAGGAAACATTAATCATCTATGGTGATTGGACTGTGTGACAATGTAACAGGGTTTCTGTAAGGCTGTCAAATTCTTACAGTAAAATTGTCTTCTGCTTTTATAACAGTCTGTTTCTAATGCAAGATGTGTACACTGCATTGTACTTGTTATAGATTTTGCAATGAAGCTTTATATTATGTATTCATAACTCTGCTTAGGGAGTCAGATTGTAAGAAGTATGCGGTCTGTCAGCACTCAGGTGAAACCTAATATGCTCCCAAAGCGTTATGAGACCAGTGAAAGATACGAAGACAGTTTGGATGAGAAAAGTGATAGCAGTGAATGGCACGATGACCCAGATGACATGGACTATGACCCTGCTGTGGATCTGCAGACATCATCACAGTCTAGGTACTGTTTGAGGAAAGCAGATTGGGCAGTATGTATTTCATGCTGATTATTTTGCCCTATGAAGTATTGTGAGGCTAACCACCTTTCTTTTAAAAGTTCAACTTCACAGATGGTCGGAATGTGTTGTTGCAGTAGCTGAGTCCTGTCTCTTGCAACTCTTCACCTTATGCATGTATTGCAGCATGCCAAATACAGCTGCAGTCATAACCCAATTAGTAGGGACAATGGTAATCGTAAAGCATACATGTAATACGTGTGGGTACGTTTATGTGTTCAAGCCGCATTGTATTCTTGTAGCGTATATGGAAATATTTTTTGTACAAACTATTGGGGTTCCAGGTGCAGACATATTAGTTGGAAACTAGTTCATTTAAGCAATAAGCCAAGAGGGGGTGTGGGTTATCGTGGGATTTACCATGGCTGGAGTGGTTTACCCAAGAGGCTCAGCTGAGTAGGTAAATCCTCGACCAGCCGTGGTAAATCCCCCGATAACCCACATCCTCTGATTGGCTTGTTGCGATTATACCAAGGTTCATTTTTTAAGTCCCTCACCAACACTGTGAATCCTTTTTCAAACTCTCATAAATTGTTCCA
The DNA here is from genome assembly GCA_016271365.2 of Neoceratodus forsteri. Lineage (NCBI taxonomy): Eukaryota > Metazoa > Chordata > Ceratodontiformes > Ceratodontidae > Neoceratodus > Neoceratodus forsteri. The sequence goes on from CM057450.1 coordinate 310,214,869, forward strand.
GCAACTCCCTATCCTGCTCCTCCCCACTGAGTTGGTGGCCTATACCACCCTCATCAGTGCTGCAGATGTGTGCATAAAAGTTTCATTATGTTTTCTTTGTAAGTATTGTAACGACATCATGGTAGCATCACATGTAACAGTATGTAGTATTTTTTTATGTTTTGGTACACAGCAACATAGTACATGTAATTGTCTTAATTGCAAACATAATCAGCAGAAATCCCTGTCAGAAGTTCAGAATTAAAAATACATTGAGCAATTTGCCCATACTTGAAGTTAATTTACTATTCACTGTCCTTTACAGGAAGATTTATAGCTAAGCGTAGTCAGAAAGAAAATTACTCACCTAAGTAATGTTGTTTCTTCTAATGGAGTCTTGCTATATTCTGACATATGCAGTGAGTCCCAACCTGAACTGCCCGGAGATGAAAGAGTTAACTTTCCATGCCAGGCATGGAACGCTGAGCTCAAACTCGGTTGAGACTCTGTCTGTTGTTCTTCAAACTCAAACCGTCAGATCATTACGAGCTAAACTCACTAAGGTCCTGTGTGGAAGCTGTAAACCTACACTAGCCAACTGGCTACTAAACATAAAACAAATTTTTGGTCCCAAAGCAAGACTCAAGTCAGGAGACCCAAAAAATGAAAAACTAACACCAACTCACCCCAAGAAAAGAAGAATTGAAAACAACAAGGTAGGCAACTACTAAGTGCCAACACTGCACTGCCCACCCACATCCCAAAACAGAGGTTCTGAGAGGGGGCAGGCGGGGGTCAGAATATAGCAAGACTCCATTAGAAGAAACAACATTACTAAGGTGAGTAATTTTTCTTCAAACAACATGAAGTCTTACTATATTCTGACATATCAGACTTACAAAGCAGTACCTCCATGGAGGGAGGGACAGAACCTACTTAGGAAATAGGCTCTGAAGCACAGCTGTGCTAAGACCGAGCATCACTCCTAGCCTGGATGTCCAGGGGTAATGCTTGGTAAAGAGTGAACTGTTTCCAGGTAGCTGCTGACATATCTCTAGAATAGGATGTCCTGGCAGCAGCCAGGGAAGCAGCTGTACCTCTGGTAGAGTGAGCCTCAGGCCTGAGGGAGGAACCTCCCAGTTACTCATAACAAAATTGGATACAAGAGACAATCCACCTGGCAATGGATATTTTAGTGGCAGGTTTCCCTTACCAACCTCACCATAAGTGAGGAACAGTTGGAGGGAGTCAAACCTGTGACCCTTGGCACGCTCTGTGTAGTAGCTAAGGGCTCTTTTCACATCTAAACCATGCAGCCTCCTTTCGCCAGAGGAGGAATGGTCAGTGAAGTACACTGGGAGAGACACAGATTGATTAAGGTGGAAATCTGATACCACCTTAGGCAAGAACTTCCTGTTAGTCCTGAGGACCACCTTATCTCTATGAAAGGAGATAAAATCAGGCTCCACTGACAAAGCTTGTAATTCACTTATGCGTCTGGCAGAAGTGATGGCTACCAGAAACACAGTCTTCCAAGTCAAGTACTTAAGCTCTGCTGAAGACAAAGGCTCAAAGGGGTTGCATAAGCTGAGCAATGCAAACATTGAGGTCCCAGGCAGGGCAAGGTCCTGAATGGAGGTTGGTGCAAGAAGCAATCCCTTGAAAAACTTGGAGAATACAGGGTGAGCTGAAAGAGAAGAGGGCTTACCTGCTGAAATAAAAGCAGACACAGCTGCCAGATGCACTTTCAGTGTAGCTGGTCTCAGCCCCAAGCTATTTAAATGGACCATATGATCAAGGACTGTGGGAAGATCAGCAGATTCTGGAAATATGCTTCCCAGAGCACCATATGGAAAATCTTTCCGTTTGGAATTATAAGTAGCCTGGTGGAAGGTTTTCAGAAGCCTTCAGGATATCCATTACACCTTGGGAGAGGTGTAAATCAGCAAACTCTAACTCTTCAAGAGCCAGGCCTTGACATTGAGAGATCTGAGGTTCAGGTGCAAACCCTCCCTGACCACAGGTTAACAGTTGTAATTCCTGGGAAGACACAGGGAAGATGGACTGCTAAGGACAGTAGGAGTGGATACCAGGGCTGTCTGGCCCAGTCTGGAGCAATCAGGATCATCTTGCAGGGTTGAGATCTGATTTTGACTAGCACTTTGAACAGGAGAGGAAGGGGAAAAGCATAGAGAAACTTCCTTCCCAATTGAAAACTAAGGCATCCAGGGGACTGAGCCCAACACTGGGGCCTGCAACAAAAAGGAAGTTGGTGATTGTCTGGGGCTGCAAAGATCTATCTCGGGGTGCCCCATCTGGAAATATCACCTCAAAGACCAGGAGGTCCAGTGACCATTTGTGATGGCCCTGGGAAATCCTGCCTGAGAGCATCTGCCAGGACATTGTCCTTGCCTGGGAGGTGAACTGCCGTGAGGAGGTGTTCAGGAGTAAGCCAGAGACCACAACTCATTGCTTGATTGCACAAGGCCGTAGACTGAGTGCCTCCTTGCTTGTTGATGTACCACATTGTGGTGGTGTTGTCTGTTCTGACCTGTATAACTTTGTTCTGAACAGATTTGGAAAAAGCTTGAAGTGCTTGAAATACTGCTCTGCGTTCCAACAGATTGATATGAAGCAGAGTTTCCTAAGGGGACCACAACCCCTGGGTGGTCAGGTCACCCATGTGAGCCCCCCCACCCCAAGAGGGAGGCATCTGTAGTAAGGATTAAAGAGTGAGACTGGGTGACAAAGGGAACCTCTTGTCTCAGGTTGTTCTGATCCTGCCGCCACTGTAGGGCCTGGATCAGGGTTCGAGTTACTGGGATCAATTTGGTCAGGGGGTCCTTCCTTTGAGACCAGAAGGTTCTCAAATGGAACTGAATGTCCCTTATCTGAAATCTTGCTCCCTGCACTACTACTGTAGAAGCAGCCATGTGCCCCAGGAGCTGTAGAAAATGCCTTGCTGGTCGAGACACCTGCAGGGTGAATGAGGAGGCCAGAGAGATCAGGGTCCTTGCCCTGTCCAAGGGAAGGAAGGCTCTGGCCTTCTTTGTGTCTAGCTCTGCGCCTATGAAGGTGAGGAGCTGGACAGGTTCTAGAACTGACTTTGGAAGATTTAGAAGGAAACCCAAAGAAGTGAGCAGTTGCTGAGTTATCTCTAAGTGTAACTTGACTTGGTCTGGGGACTGGCCCACTATGAGCCAGTCGTCCAGGTAAGGGAAGATGGCAATCTTTTGCCTTCTTAGAGAAGCAACTACCACTGCCAGGCATTTTGTGAACACCCTTGGAGCAGAGATGAGGCCAAAGGGCATTGCTCTGAACTGGTAATGGCCTGAGGGCAGCTCGAACCTGAGGCACTTTCGATGGGAGCTTCTAATGAGAATATGGAAGTAGGCATCCTTGAGGTCCAGGGACACTAGCCAGTCCCCTGGCCTTGAGAGAGGTAGAATAATTCCCAGAGTCACCATTTTGAATTTTGGTTTTAAAGGTGCTTGTTTAAGTATCTGAGATCCAGGATGGGCTGCCATTCTCCTGTCTTTTTGGGGTAAGGAAGTACCTGGAGTACAACCCTTTGCCTTGGTGTAGGGGTGGAACCCTTTCCACAGCTCTGAGAGCTAGGAGGGAAGATACCTCTGCCTCTAAGGTGAGTGTCTCTGAAGGATTTGCAGGTGGAAAGGATCTGGTTCTCATCTTTGGAAACTTTTTGAAGCTGAGAGCCAGTCCCTGGCATACTACTTCCAGGACCCATTTGTCTGATGTCAGAGACTCCCAGTCCTGGACAAAGTAAGCCAACCTGCCCCCTACAGGTAGCTGAGAATCGGCCCTGGCAACCCCATCAGGGTACCTGTTTGGCAGGGGCTTTGGGCTGAGGGGTGGAAGCAGGCCTGCTTGTACCCCGTCTGCCTCTCCCTCTAAAGAACCCCTCTGGGCATAGGCAGAGAGGAGGCCTGGGCTTGGTAAAAGGCCTATGAAAAGGCCTGCCCCTCTCCTGGGAAGCTGCCTTTGAGAGTGGCCTGCCTTTACAGCAGCCTGTGCACTCCCTATAGGTGGTCCCTATACTCATCCATTTTCTTCATGTAATTCTCTGTTTGCTCCCCAAACAGAGGGTACTAAACTCAAGGAGAAAGTCCATGGCCTTAGTCTGGTATCCTGTGACAGGCTAGTACATCTGAGCCAAGCCATTCTTGAAGTGCCACAGGCGTAGCCATGACTCTTGATGACACATCATTCGAGTCCACTGCAGCATGGAATTGCACCTTGGATGCCTCAATACCATCAGCAGCCACCTACTCCAGCTCCTTGGCAAGCTGGCCAGGGACCTGTTTGCTAAAAGCCATGACAGTGTCCCATCTAGATTTCTGATATCTAGCAACATAAGCCATATAATTAGCCTGCCTGAGTCTCAAAGATGCTGCCATGTACTGTTTCTTTGCCGTGGCATCAATACTCCTGAGTCCTTGTCTTGGGGTGTGAAGCCAAGGAATATTTGCTTGTCACAGGCTGCAGCCTGCACTACCCCAACATGGCTGCATTGTTGTGATGAACTCCGTATCAGAGCCTGACAATGTATACCTCTTGTCCATTCTCTTATCCACAGGAGGTGTAGTGTTAGGAGTTTTTAAATTTTAAATGTCTGCTTCCCAAAAGATTTATGCAAGGAATAGACAGCCTCCTAGACTCTGGGATATCCATCATTTCCACAGAGTCAGGCTCCTCTGATCATCACAGCTTCCTCCATAGGGAGCTGGAGGGTTCAGACACTTTTATAAAACATAAAATGAGAAGGGGACTCAGAAAGCCTAGGAGAGACACTCCTGAAGGTCTGTCTGGGGAGATGTCCAGGTCAATGGGCACATCCAGACTTTCAAATCCACATTCACTCTCCTCATACTCCTCTTCCACCTCCTCCGGTTCATAATACTCCTCTAAATCATACTCTTGAACCGGTGGAACCGGCGCTGAACAGCGCCTCCCTGATGGTGCGGTTGGTCGAGGCCGAGAAGCGACTGGACAATTTTGATCGCTTTGGCTATTTCTTCAGCAGTTGGAGAGGAAGTTTTGGCTCCACACAGCTGATTTTCTAGTCCTTTTGCTGGAACCGACTCCTCAGGTAGGATCTCCTTGCCGAAGAAGTCTGCCCTGGTCAGAGGGCACTCCTTCTAGTTCGGTTTGAACCGAACCGGGCTGACTCATCGGTTCAGCGGACTTTTGGCCTCCTTTCCTGAGCCTACCAACTTTCTTTCCAGGGTAGCTGCAGGAAAATTTTTACAAATCTGGCAGTCTGCATTGAGGTGGTCAAACCCCAGACAATACACAGGTGGTGTGGGGATCAGCCTGGCAAAGACTTCCCCACACACTACAGTGTTGAAACCCAGTGGGCCGGTTTTTCTTTTGGGTTTCTCAGACATAGTGCCAGTCCTATCCAAACTTACCTTTTATGGCAATCCGCCAGGCAAGACTCTCTTATCGGTTCCTAACCATGCCAGGTCGTGGGAAAAAAGCGTAATAAAAATCCATTTTTAGAACTGATAAGAACGGTAACCACACTCTAAAAGTACAATTCAAGATTTTAACAACTTGATCGGTTCAAACCAAACCGATGAACCGTTTATAAGTTCCACACAGAATAGAGTAAAATATAACCTATCTAGTACTCACAAATACCACAGACAGAGACTGAACCGACAGGTTCACGGTTTAAATTGATGAAAACCAAAAGCGGTACTTTAACCGACAAATTGAACCGAGCAGAAGGAGAAATCTCCAGGCGACTGTTCAGTGAAGCGGAGTAAAGAATCTGACAGTTTGAGTTTGAAGAACAACAGACAGAGTCTCAACGAGCTTCGGGCCAGTGTTCCATGCCTGGCATGGAAAGTTAACTCTTTCATCTCCGGGGCAGTTCGAGGTTGGGACTCACTGCATATGTCAGAATATAGCAAGACTTCATGTTGTTTGAAATGGTTGCGGGGATACCCATCTTGAATCTCAGCCTTTCAGCTTCCATATTGTTTTCTGGAGCTGTTCCTTCAAAATTGTAAGAGTTTTCCAGTTCTGTAACATAGCATCCATAAAATGCACAACCTTTTCAAACATCAAAAGATGTACTTGCATGCTGCTGTCAGGAATGTATGGCAATCTGAGCAAGATGTACTCAAGAGCTCCAGAGAAAGGCAAAATCAAGCAATACTACTGGGAGGGGATGCACGCTGTGACAGCCCCGGATTTAGCACAAAGTATGGATGCTACTCACTGATGGACATTAGAAATACCAGGCTCTTGCATACTGAGCTACTGCAAGTAATGTCTACAATTATATATGTTGTATAGGACAGTGTGTTGTGGGGAGGGTGATCAAAGGAAGGGATGGCAGGGCAACTGCAATTTGAGGGGATGTCATTTCTATATGTTTGTATTGCTTGTTTTGTTTTTAAACCCCATTCCAGGTCTAAAGCACTCTCTCTGATAGGTGGTAATGCATAACAGTACATTGCTTTGACAAGTAGGCAGTAACTATCAGTGACAGTGTATGTGTTTTTTTGGTAACTAGCATTACTTGCATGAGGCCTGAACTGTTTAGGGAATGTAGCTAGCATCTGCTACCACTGAGAATAGCATTATTTTGCAGTACTACATTAATTTACATACAATAGTAGTTTTCATTTGATTTTGGAGGATGGCCTTGAATTCATCGGTAATATACAGCAGGGTATGGTTTATCATGAGATATCAGCAAGCTTTGAGTATATTGTGAGACACAAAGCCACAGGCCGAGTGTCTCGTGCACTCAGTGACTATATCCTATTATATACCAGACCCTGGTGTGTTATTACGCTTATAAAATGGACTTAAGGTGTTTCTACATGGCAGATAGTGGTAATCAGTTTTGGACCGTGATGATACTGTGAGATACCGTGAAGCAACCCAGATGTAAAATGTTATGTCTCACAACACGGGACTGTATATCAGTACAGAAAGCAATTCATAGGAAGTAAACATTAGTAGGGATGGTCACTGATATACAAACTTCTATGTGTTTTGAAATGAAATAGGGAGCCTGTAGGTACCATTCACTATGGCAATGCTATATCATTATGTTCCTAACCAACTGTAGGACTGTTCTTCGGCATAATGTACCAATTGTCTTATGGTACATTTTATCATTTGTGAAATGTGAGACTGGCGGAAGTTATCACATGGAACTAGCTGGATTAAAGAAGTGTTTGGAATACATAACAACATGGGGCTCTATTGAGGCCATAGTTACAGACAGGCACCGGCAGATACAAAGTATCTGAAGGATAACATGGTCTTCAAGTTCCCTCATTACTTTGATGTGTGGCACATGGACAAAGGTAACGTCAATGTATTGCCACATGTAGAATGGGAAACAATGTTGAAATTATCTGTGATGCATGCCCCATAGACAGTGCAAGTACTGAGAGAAAGTCAAGATTTATAAATGTATGTATGAAGGCTAGTAATGAAATGTACTGTTCTTCTGTGTGTTTTTTTGTACACAGCAGGACTGCACAGTACCACTGCATACCATGGCAACTTTGGGTGATATGGGATATAGGCAGAACTGCAGCTTTTTTTACTCAATCTGTGAAGTCATTAGCTAACTATGAGTTTACTAACTATGCCCTCTATGCTCAAGGTGTGGAGTGCCAGGTATGTGAGGCACAGAGACACTCTGCACCCATACCCCTGGCACCACCCGTACCTCCTGTCCAGTCCAGACTTCCACAGGCAGGATACATGTCTTGGCCCTGTAAATCCTGCCCATGGAAGCATAGACCCAGTTATTGCACTTTTATGAGATACTGTATAATTTGTTGGGTTTCCAACTAGTTGTTGGATTGTAACAGGACTGTTTATAGATGTAATACTTATACGCATTGCATTGATTTTACATCACTAGGAGCAACAAAGACAATTAAAAATATATCTTCTGTGTCTGGATGTGAGATTGTGGGAAGATGGAAGCAATCTATTAATAACCACATCTACTAGTTAGCAGGAACCTCCAATGGAAATGGGGATCTTGCTGAGGCAAAATGGATCAGTTTGGCAAACCACGTCCGTAACATTCATACAGGGCATGGAGATTGTTCGATTCCTGCAATCATGGGCCACTGGAAGGGGCAGATGCTAAGAAAAAGTGGATAACTGCAGGTAGACTTTTTAGGAAACAAAACTTATGAAACAATAAATATATGACTAGAATGGCTGTCAGAATAGCTGTAGTATTTCTCTTAGCATTTCATTTACAATTGCCTGATGTTCTGCTTCTATGAATGGGACTAATACATAGAAACAACAAATCACAACCTTTCTTCATGTGGCATCTTGTGCAGTCTCTGAACCATTCTAGTAACTTTTCTCATGGCCATTTACACCTGTGTTTATCCCACTGAAAGTGTGACCTCCAAAACTGCACCCCATAGTCCAGATGTGGCCTGACCATAGTTATGTACAGTAGCAGCATTTCCTCCCTCTTCATACTTGTGATGCCACTCACTATGCATGTCAACACTTTGTAAGAAATATCTGCACATGTTAGAGTTCCTAGCTTGAAGTGGGCTATTGCTGACCAATTCCATGAGTACTTGTATGGGCTAAAATTAGTAAAACTGACAATCCTTGACCTATGTGCAGACCTCAGCTAAGTTGGATGCCACTGGCCATAGGTGGCTTTCACCAGTATCTACATATGACTATGCTCTCGAATACCGAGCAGGTCGAACCACATAGATGCTGATGTCTCTCCGGGCCTGTTCCCCAGAATGATTGGGTCCGATGGCAGAACCGACATTCGGCACTTCGCCGAAGTTTGATGGAGGAACAATGTCCACGGACGCAGTGGACTGCATGGTGATTGCTTGGGAGTTTCTGAGAATTGCATACCTGTTGCTTATTGCCAGCCTTTTCTGCAATAGACATTGGTGCACTGCCTCGTGCTGGACAATGATGGGGCGGCTCAATCCGATCCATGATCAAAACAGCTTTAGGCCTCCCACAGGAAAGATGTGGCAGAGTGCATCCTGATTTGAGAACTGCACTGGTATACAAGAGGTCCCAAGTTGAACTGATCAATAAACCATTATACAGAGAAACAGTAGACAGAGGGGACAAGTAGACAACAACAACTAGTGCTACCCACTGCCTTCGAGACTCAGTACTGGTCCTTGCACAACCACAAGGGCACCTTGGTATAGACAAACACTTGACTTGGTGAGATCCAGATTCTAATGGCCTAAGATGGGGCTGATGTGAGCAACATTGAACTTAGTCGCTGCTTACAGAGAAGCTTTGCTCTGAAGGCTGCCCCCTAACATCACCACCAGTGCACCCATGGAGTGGTCTGTAGTGTTCTGAGTTTGGAGCAGATCAAGAAATATCAGTAATATGCTGGTGGTCACCCCAACATTCACGAGATAAGCCCTTTCCCACAAAAGACCAGAAAGCATCCTGTGGCCAAAGTACTTATAAACTTTTTGTTCCTATGGGGCTCCAAAGAATCCATTCTGATCAAGGAGAGCTCAGAGATCTGATCAAAGAGATGCTTTCTCTGTGGGAGTACGAAGTCCAGAACCACCTCACCACCCCCAGGGGACCCCAGCCTGAACGTTTCAACCGCACTCCTAGATATGCTAGGCACCTGCCCAAAGGACAAGCCTAGATGGAGCCAACAAATTAGCACCCTGGTACATGCTTATAACTGCACCAGTGATGCCACTGATTCTCCTGCCGCTTGATGTTTGGAAGAGAAGTTGACTACCAGTAGATGTGTGTTTTGGGGTCTCTCCTGATGGGTTCAGCTGACAACTATTTACAGTATGCAAGTTAAAGGCCCAGCAACTCATGCGCACCAACTGGCTCAAACCATGGCTGCAAAAGAAATCTGGCCAACAAAGAAAGGTATGATAAAAGGTGAAAGAACAGGAACTCCAGGAGGAGATCGGTGCTAAGAAATCTGGGACACATGGCAAGCACAAGATGCTGACAGATGGACCATCTCCTCACAGTGTGGGCAAACTAGATGATCTGCCAGTGTACAAGTAAGGCCTGAGAATAATTCAAAAGACAAAAACAATACAGAAAATCATTTACTGCCCATTGACAAATCTTAATTGAGTCTGAGCCCAAAGTGCCTCCGGACCAGTGACTAGAGCTGCTGCTAAGAAAAGATCAAAGTCTACCTACAGAAGCAGTTAAAGTTCCCTCCACGTCCCAGTTGAGCATGACTGTCAGTCCATATCGGAAGAAAGTGAGAGGACTTTAGAAGATATCCTTCATTGAACTGAGTCAATGTTTGGGCAACCCCTAGTCAATACTGGAGACAAAGCTGGGCCTCTGGACTGTCTAAGCCCCAGCTTCATCCTGGAACCATTGTCCCAGAAAGGATGCAAAGCATCAGATCAGATGAAGGAATCATTGTGCATGGTTGAACTGTTTGAGTTTTCAGGGAGGAAAATGATAGATTGGGGCAGACTGGTGATACAATCGAACAAGAAGAGTATTTCTGAGTGTCCTGACAGCCACTGCCAGTGTCCGAAAGCCTCCATGCGAGCCAAATGTTGTGGACTCAGAAACTGTAACTCCTGAGCTGAAAGTGCCCAAGTTCTAGCCTCTCTCTACCCCAGGGAGCTCTGACAAGTGAGGACAATGCTGGAAATGAGGCTCAGAGGCAAGACTGCAACAGTTCCCCTAGAAAGATCATCGAGCTGTAAAGCCTGTGGGAACCTCAGTTATGATTTTCTTTGGAGGCCTGTGGACTTACCAATGTTGTCCATAAAGGAGTGTATGTGTCCCCGAGCTCATTGCCCAAACTGAGCGTCAGTGCTAACTTTCAAGTTACTTGTGTTGCCCTCTAAGTATGGTGCCCTTGCCCCCATCCAGCCCCAAAATGACGATAGGGAAGGGCCCCCTCTTTTCTGGTTCGTGAACAAGAGGTAATAACTTGAGTTATGGTACAATGTGTGTAATATCTGTAAAGAGGACGTACTGCAATGTTTCAGAAATGTGACCTTAGATAAAATGATATATTGATGATTACATACTGCGAGCCTAATGCAAATGTATAGGGTTGCAGTTGAAACTAGGGATACTTGCTTGCACGCGGACGTCAAGCTTTCCCAGGCCAGGAAGGGTGTAACCCCTGCAAATGGGGTTCCCAAAGACTTCAGGAGCTTGCTTGAATGCCCAAGCCTGAATGGTGTTGCGCATAAGCCATTTGCTGAGTGTTTTAGAACCTCTGGTACTGTCTCTTAAGAGCTGTCTGCTTGCAGACATAATTAGTTTGTATGGGGGACTGTGTGTTTTTGATTGAGTACCATTCAAGCTGCTGCCAATTACTCCATTTTGCAGTCACTAGAGTGCAAAGGGAACCTATCTAGAAAGATGTAACTGTTTGACAGAAATCATTTACAGTAATAATGAAATGATTGTCTAACCTACTTTCTTTGCAGTCCAGAACTGTCTGCTAGTTCCCATTCTGAATTTTGAACTGCTGAACTGGACCAATCAGTGTGGAGTAAGCTAAAAACTTAAATGGTACCTTGACCAAATCGAGAACTTGGCCTCATAATCTGAGCCAGCCACAAGAGGATTGTGGGCAGTGACTCTGGGAGAGATGAAGTTTAGACTTCAGTGCCTTTTGGAACAACAGCAGCAGCCTAGCCAGAGTGACAGCCAATCCAGTCAAGAACTGGGAGGAACTCAAAGGAAGTGCCGGTTTTGTCGGTTGAGTTTAGCTGAGCTTTGGCAGTGAAGAAGCAAGGAGCCCTGTGCTTTTTCCAGTGTGCAGTTTAGTCAAAAAAACGTAAGGCCCAGAGTTCGTCTGCAGCTTGTTAGGACTGAATCCACCGTCCTGTAGAAGAGAATCAAAGGATATCTGAAGTGAAACCAGGCTCACCTGAAGACTGGAAGAATTGCTGAAATTACTTTTCAGTCTGTGGGAACTGAATCTGCTGTTGTTCTCCCCGGCATTGTGCAGTAATTGCGATCGATACAGATGCAGCCTGCCTGGTATAGTGCTTTCTTTATATAAATGTGAAGAGTTGTGTACTCAAGTGAGCCCTCATGACGTTGGACCCTATCTTGTTGGAGGTGTTGAGTACTAATTCAGGGTCGCTCCCTGTTGGAGTGCCACATTAAATCCAAATGGAATTACTGTACTGCTGACTGTTTAATTCTCCTTTTCTCTGTAGGAAAGAGGCCCCTACCAGCTGCCACGGTTTGGACTAGCCACTAGGGCTTGGAGTACCCAGGGACAGTAACTGATAGGGGTAGGCTCTGCACAGAGTCATAGGTGAGATTATTAGAGTGATAAGCTAATTAACCTGATTTCCCGTCCTTGTTATATCCCCTAAATAAATCAGAGCTGCTTGTTTCAGCAAAGTTATACTGCCTGGTGTATTGGTCTATGTTAAAGTACTGTACTGTGATTGTTGCACTGTATCTCATTTCAAGGAGGTCCCAGTGCCGGAACCAGACCTGGGGTAGTGTATACTGAAGGTAATTTGATATATTGTGTGGGCCACTAGTGGAAGAAAGAGGGTTGCAGTGTCCCAGAGGGCTGTGACCAAGTTAGTTTAACTATTGCAAACCCTGACCTCTGGGTGAGGCACCGCCATTGGATCCAGGCCCCTCAACCTGTTAGTGGCAAATCAGGCGGTAGTAGCCCTGGGATAGCGCCATCTGGGGTTACATCTTGGGCTCACCACTGGGATTGTGTGTCCTCCAGTGGCCATATTTATAGAACCACTGTTAAGAAAAAAATGGGTACCCGACAGGAAGGGCTGCACCGGGTTGGTGGAGTGGTGTACTGGGAGGAGATTCACCAAAAATGCGTTATGCTTATCCTGGAACTCCCCTATTTATCAAATACGGACACTGCAGGAGTACTTTCCAAGGTGGAAGGTTTACAAAACCCTGTGGTGGTGGGTCGACATGCTAATCTGCTCACCATACCTCCTGGCCCAGTAGGAGTTTAAGGATCCCATAGATAGCTCCAAAGTGCCACAGACCATTACCCCAGAGGAGCCCTCACTGCTTGGAGTGATAACTAAGGATTGGTAGGAGCCAGGGGAATCAGCCCCCCACCACTATCTGAAACTTTTGAGGAGAAATTTGCTGAATGGTTGCTGGGAGGGAAAACTGTGAGGACTTGAAGAAACTATTCTTCACACCTGGGAAATTCTCTCCAACACCCTCTCCTGCTCCAGTGCCCGTAATGGTGGCTGAACCAATGCAGACTCCTATTTCTGCACCTGCCATTAGTCACGCCACTCACCAAGGTTGAGGGATCTTCTTCTGGCACCTCCCACCTCTGGGGAGGATGACTGGGAGACCTGGATAAATTATGTTGCTCTCATGCTAGAATGGCAACGCTCGGAAGGCGGCAAAGACGGTTAGAGGAGCCTCCGAGGTTGCCCTGGCTACCATCCGTGCTAAACCGGCCAGTAAACCCTGAAGCGACTGTACAGGCCATCTTGAGGCCTTGAGAATGTGTATGAGCCCGATTCTGATGAGGACCTATGGTGGAGAGTAAGAAATGCACAAATAGCAAATTAAGGAGTTGTTGTCCGTGTATGTCTCGCTGGAAAATTGTTGCAAGAATGCCTCAGAAAGGGTAGTTTACAGCGCATTGAACCGGACCGAACCAGACTGGACAGAATCCTTGTGCTGCCCCCTTACCAGAACTGCTGTTGCTCAGTTACGCCTGGCAAATCGACTGAACTCCACCCCTATGATGAGTTAATGAGAGAAATTCGAGGAGTTGAGAAAAGGCGCACTCGGGAGGCACCTGCACCAACAGCTATGGCTCGAACCGAGTGACTGAGGTGACCCATCAAGTGAAGTTCAGGAGCAGAGGTTGACAGTCAATGAGTGCTCTGACAAGGAAAAAGATATGCCACAATAGAGGCGAACTGTTGAGAGAGATCCGAATTCAAAAAACAGTCCCTTTATGAAGGCCACGCCTGCAAGTACGGGCCCTGACCTATATCCGACTGCATCTAAGTATGGGGGGGGGTACCACCCATGTATCTCCTGCTGATAACAGCTCCAAACTCAATTCCTTGACCATGGAAGGGAGAAACTGACGAGATGTCTCAAATGCTTATCACGCATGACAGAGATGGCACCCCAGGTTTTCCAGTTAATGTACCGCCCTGGCTCCCAGTATGGGCGCCTGGCCAGCTCAAACTCCAGAAAGTATGTTTTGCTATAATTGTGGGAAAGATGGAGGCACATGAAAGGAATGCAGTCCCCAAAACTGTAACAAAGTTATATAGGCTAGGAGAGCTTGAGGAGAAAGAAATCCAGTGGTTAAGAGGTGCATCGACATGATCCCAGTGAGAGCACCAAAAATGCTAATTCACATCCTTGTGGCAAGGTCAGTTGCCCAGGCCCCCCCTAACGCCTCTCCAGACTGGTCCAGAATAGTGGGTCCTCCATGGAGACCACTAAAGGTGAATGGAGTGTCTACAAGAGCTGTATTAGACAGTGGCTCCCAAGTGACAATTATGTTCCAGGATTGGTATCAGAAGCATTTGTCAGACGTACCGCTCACAACCATTAGAAGGACTGCATGTATGGGGGTTAAGTGAGAAGGCCTACCCTATTCCGGGTATATCCGAATTTGGCTGTCTTCACCTCCGTGGCTGGAGTACGAACAAGAAGAGACCCTAGCCTTAGTGTGTCCCCCACTGGACTGTAAGGATGGTGGTGTCCTTATGCATCACTAGGAACAAATGCCCTTATAGGTTCGGAAGGCTGGAGCACAGTTGTGTTATGAAAACAGGGTCAAAGACTAGTAGAGCTTTAAGAGTTCAGCTTTAATTAAGAAGGCCTATGAGGCAGAGAGATGCTGAAAAACAGAACAGAGGAACCGGTCAGAATTGTATGGAAGAAGGATCCTGAGTCTCTGATCCTCGGCGCCAAATGCCCAGTGTACCTTACAGGGAGGTCCGCATCAGAAAGGATGTTAAGAATAAAATATTAATGTTGATGCACCAGGCGATGGAAAATTGCCAGAGGGACTGCTGGTCAAGCTTGAGTATTTTGCCCGGAGCCCAAAGTGCTTATGCCAGAAGGGCAATGGTCCAAGTTCATAATGTGTCTGAAAAGAGACATTCGGTAAACAGAGGCTGTATCCTGGCTAATGTGCATTGTGCAGACACTGCAGTGCCATCAGCAGCAAGAGTTCAAGAAGAATGACAGAGTAACGCCTGACGAGTTGTTTGAATTGACTCCCGCTGCCAGCTGAATGGAGAAGTGAGGGGATCAGTGAAGCTTGCCCAGAGACCAGGTGTTTTTCTTTAAAGGAATGGGATGTAGGATCGGCAATGAGCTGAGCACAATATCGAGCTGCATGTGACGAAAAGACCATTTCATGAGAGGTCCCGCGCCTGGCACCTGCTGACATAGATGATGTGAGCCGGCATCTGCAAAGATATTAGCTGCTGGTGTAATAGAATCCAGAAGCCTTATACTTCCCCATTGTAGTAGTGAGGAAAAAGAATGGAACAGCTAAGGATGTGTGTGGCATTAGCACCTTAAACCGAGGACTATCCTCGATCAGTACACAATGCCCCGCATTCAGGATGCTTTGGACTGCCCAACCGGGAGCAAGTGGTTCTCTGTGCTGGATCTCCGCAGGGTGCTACCAGATCCCGATGGCCTCAGAGGACTGTGAAAAAGACGGCCATTATCTGTCCGCTAGCTTCTATGAATTAATGAGGATGCCTCAAGGGATTTCAGGTCCCTCAGCCACTTTTCAACGATTGACGGAGCGTGCAGTGGGGAACATGAACTACTAGAGTGCCTGGTATACCTAGATGATGTTATTGTGTTTGGCAGCTCACTGGAGGAACATGAGAGCAGATTATTTAAGGATTGGACCGACTGGAGGACTCTTGACGCTAAACTGTCCATTGATACGCACAATTCTTTCAAACATCAGTAAAGTATAAGGGACACATAGTATCCACCGAGGAATAGAGACAGACCCAAGTAAAGTTGAGGCCTTGACCACCTGGCCAGGCCAAAAATCCTAAAGAACTGCAAAAGATTCCTGGGATTCTGTAGTTTATTATCAGTGCTTCCATCAAGGACTATTCAAGAGTAATCCATACTTAACCTTACCTTACTCAAGGGTATCCCCAACCCAAAAAATACCAAAGACAAAGCGCCCTCAAGACTGAAAGAGTGTATTTTCATCCGAGTGAAGTATTGGGGCCGCCGGACTCCCTGATTGTGAGACTGCTTTTGAGATCATATATCAACTTACCCATGCTCCAGTGCTGGCCTATGTCGATCCAAGCAAAACCTTACGTCCTGCACACTGATGCTAGCTTGCAAGGGTTGGGGGCTGTGTTAGTACCAAGAGCATGAGAATGGCCTGAGACCAGTAGCCTTTGCCAGTAGATAGCCTGACCCCATCCGAAGAAGACTATCCTGTGCAAGTTAGAGTTCCTAGCTTTGAAGTGAGCTATTGTTAATGATCCGCATGAGTACTTATATGGGGCTAAAATACTAGTAAAAACTGACAATAATCCTTTGACCTATGTGCAGACCTCAGCTAAGTTGGATGCCACTGGCCATCAAATTGGCTTTCTGCATTATCTACATGTGACTATATCAAGATATGAACAGGTCTCTACCACATAGATGCTTTGATGCTCTCTCCCGGAGGCCTGTTCCCCAGAATGATTGGGTCCGATTGGCAGAACCCGACATTCGGGCACTCTGCGAGAGAGTTTGACAGGAGGAACAAATGTCTCCGCAGACGCAGTGGACTGCATGGTGGATTGCTTGGGAGCCTCTGAGGAACTGCACACCTGCTGCTTGTGCCACTTTTCTGCAACAGACATTGGTGCACTGCCTCAGCTGGACAATGACAGTATTAAGCCTCAATCCCTTGATCCCATGATCAAAGCAGCTTTAAAGCCTCTATGCAGGAAAGATGTGTCCAAATTACGCTCACTGATTTGAGAACTGCACTGGTATAGCAAAGGTCCTAAGTTGAAACAGATCAATAAACTGTTATACAGAGAAACAGTAGACAGAGGACAAGTAGACAAACAACAACTAGTGCTGCCCACTGCCTTTCGAGACTCAGTACTGAGGTCCTTGCACAACCCATGGGGGCACCTTGGTATAGACAGAACACTTGACTTGGTGAGATCCAGACTTATTGGCCTAAGATGGGGCTGATGTGGAGCAACACATTCGAACTTGTAGTAGCTGCCTAGAGGAAAGCTTTTCCCAGAGGGCTGCCCCTTGTTAACATCACCACCAGTGCACCCATGGAGCTGGTCTGTATTGATTTTCTGAGTTTGGAGTCAGATCAAAGAAATATCAGTAATGTGCTGGTGGTCACTGACCATTTCACGAGATATGCCTCCAAGCTTTCCCCACCAAAGACCAGAAAGCATCCACTGTGGCTGTAAAGTACTTATAGAAAACTTTTGTTCACTATGGGGCTCTAACAAAGAATCCATTCGATCAAGGGAGAGACTTTGAGAGTCGCCTGATCAAAGAGATGCTTTCTCTGTGGGAGTGCGAAGTCCAGAACCACCTTACCACTCCCCAGGGGACCCACAGCCTGGAACGTTTAAACCGTGACTTTGCTAGATATACTAGGCACCTGCACCCAAAGGACAAGCCTAGATGGAGCCAACAAATTAGCACCCTGGTATATGCTTATAACTGCACCAAAAGTGATGCCACTGGATTCTCCCCCGCACGCCTGATGTTTGAAGAGAAGCTGACTAACCAGTAGATGTGTGTTTGGGTCTCTCTGATGGGGTTCAAGCTGACAACTATTTACAGTATGTGCAAAAGTTAAAGGCCCAGCTAACTCATGCGTACTAACTGGTTCAAACCATGGCTGCCAAAAATCAGCCCAACAAAGAAAGGTATGATAAAAGGTGAAAGCACAGGAACTCAGGAGGAGAGTCGGGCATAGCTAAGAAATCTGGGACTGCATGGCAAGCACAAGATTGTTGACAGATGGCACCATCTCCTCACATTGTAGTGGGCAAACTAGATGATCTGCCAGTGTACAAAGTAAGGCCTGAGAATAATTCAAAGATGTAAAACAATGCATAGAAATCATTTACTGCCCATTGACAAATCTTAATTGAGTCTGAGCCCCAGAAGATGCCCTCTGACCAGTGACTAGAGCTGCTGCTAAGAAAAGATAGAAGAGTCTGCACCTACAGAAGCAAAGTTAAAGTGTTCCCCTCCACAAGTCCCAGTTGAGCATGACTGTCAGTCCATATCGGAAGAAAGTGAGAGTGACTTTGAATACTATCCTTCTACGAACTGAGTCAATTGTTTGGGGCAATCCCTAGTCAATACTGGAGACAAAGCTGGGCCTTCTGGACTGTCTAAGCCCCCAGCTTCATCCCTGGAGCCATTACTCCCAGAAAGTGAAGTGCAAAGCATCAGATCAGATGAAATGGAATCATTGTGCATGGTTGAACTGTTTGAGTTTTCAGGGGAGGAAATGATAGATTGGGGCAGACTGGTGATACACCTGAACAAGAAGAGTATTTTGAGGCCCTGACGTCCACTGCCAGTGTCCGAAAGCTCCATACGAGCCAAATGTTGTGGACTCAGAAACTGTAACTCCTGAGCTGAAATGGCCCAAGTTCTAGCCTCTCTGCCCCAGGAGACTCCTGACAAGATGAGGACACACGTTGAAATGAGGCTCAGAGTGCAGAGACTGTAACAGTGTCTCTCTAGAAAGACTGGTCGAGCTGTAAAGCCTGTGGTGCACCTCAGTTATGATTTTCTTTGGAGGCCTGTGGACTTGCCTCTCAATGTTGTCCATATAAAGTGTATGTGTCCCAGAGCTCATTGCCCAAACTGACGTCAGTGCTAACTCAAGTTACTTGTTGCCCTCTCTATATGGTGCCCTTGCCCCATCCAGCCCCAAGGTAACTGATAGGAAGGCCCCTCTTTTCAGGTTTCATGTACAAGAGGTAATAACGAGGTTATGTGATATGTCTGTGTAAAGTGATACTGCAATGTTTCAAATGTGTTCTTGGTAAAATGATATATTGACTGATGATTACATGTGCGAACCTAAATACAAATGTATGGTTGCAGTTGAAACTTATAGGATACTTGCTTGACGCACGTCAAGCTTTCCCAAACCAGGAAGGTGTAACCCCCTGCAAATGGGGGTTCCAAAAGACTTCAGGAGCTTGCTTGAATGCTCCAAGCCTGAATGGTGTTTGGCAGGTTTAAGCCATTTATCAGTGAGTGTTTTAGAACCCTGGTACTGTCTCTTTAAGAGCTGTCTGCTTGCAGACATAATTAGTTTGTATGGGGGACTGTGTGTTTCTTTGATTGAGTACCATTCAAACTGCTAGCAATTCACTCCATTTTGCAGTCACTAAGTGCAAAGGGAACCTATCTGAAAGATGTAACTGTTTGCCAGAAATCATTTACAGTAATAATGAAATTACAGTTTGTCTAACCTGCTTTCTTTGCAGTCAGAACTGTGTCTGCTAGTTCCCCATTCTAGTTTTGAACTGCTGAACTGGACCAATCAGTGTGGGGTAAGCTAGCTCTAAAATGGTGCCTTGGACGAATCAGAACTTGGCCTCATAATCTGAGCCAGCCACAAGAGGATTGTATGGGCAGTGACTTGGGAGATGTAGTTTAGACTTCAGTGCCTTTTGGACCAACAGCAGCAGTCTATTGTGAGTGACAGCCAATCCAGTCAAGAACTGGGAGGAACTCAAAGAAGTGCCCAGTTTGTATGGGTTGGAGTTTCAGTTGAGCTTTGGCAGTGAAGAAGGAAGGGCCCTGTGCTTTTTCAGTGTGCAGTTTAGTCAAAAACGTGTGTAAGGCCCAGAGTTCGGTCTGCAGCTTGTTAGGACTGAGTCTGTCCTGGAAGAGAATCAAAGGATATCTGAAGAGTAGAAACCAGGCTCACCCTGTAGAAGACTGGAAGAATTGCTGAAAATTGCACTCCGGTCTGTCAGGAACTGAATCTGCTGTGTGTTCTCCGGGTATTGTGCAGTAATTCGCGATCGGGATACAGATGCAGCCTGCCTGGTATAGTGCTCTTTTATATAAATGTGTGAAGAGGTTTGTGTACCTCAAGTGAGCCCTATCGACATTGAAGGACCCTATCTTATTTGGAGTCGTGAGTACTAATTCAAGGATAGCTCCCTGTTGAATTGCCACATTAAATCCAAATGGAATTACTGTACTGACTGACTGTTTAATTCTCCTGTTCTGTGAAAGGGCCCTCACCAGCTGCCACGGTTTGGACCAGCCACTAGGGCTTGAGTACCCAGGGACAGTAACTGATAGGGGTAGGCCTCATGCACAGAGTCATAAATGAATTATTAGAGTGATAAGCTAATTAACCTGATTTCCCCTAGTCCTTATATCCCTTAAATAAATCAGAGCTGCTTGTTTCAGCAAAAGTTATACTGCCTGAGGTATTTGCTCATGTTAAAGTACTGTACTGTGATTGTTGCACTGTATCTCATTTCACAGGAGGTCCCAGTGCGGAACCAGACCTGGGGGTAAGTGTATACTGTGAAGGTAATTCTGATATTGTGTGGGCCACTAGTGGGAAGAAAGGGTAGTGTCCCAGAGGGCTGTGACCAAGTTAGTTTTAACTATTGCAAACCCTGACCTCTGGGTGGAGCACCCGCCATTGGATCCAGGCCCTCAACCTGTTAGTAGGCAAATCAGGCAGGGGTAGTAGCCCCTGGGATAGCGCCATCTAGGGGTTACATCTTGGAGGCTCACCACTGGGATTGTAGTCCTCTAGTGGCCATATTTATGAACCACTGTTAAGAAAAAATGGGTACCCCGACAGAAGTGGCTGTGCACCGGCTGGTGGAGTGGTGTACTGAGGAGGAGATCGACCCCAAAATGCTATGCTGTCCTAGACATCCCCTGGGTATCAACACGGACACTGTGCAGGGAGTACTTTCCAAGGTGGAAGGTTTACAAAACCCTGTGGTGGTGGGTCGGCATGCTAATCTGCTCACCCACACTTTCCTGGCCCTAGTAGAGTTTAAGGATCATAGATAGCTCCAAAGTGCCACAGACCATTACCCCAGAGGGAGCCCTCACTGCTTGGAGAGTGATAACTAAGGACAGAAAGACCCAGGGGAATCAGCCCCACCACTATCTGAAACTTTTGAGGAGAAATTTGCTGAATGGTTGCTGGGAGGGAAAACTGTGAGGACTTGAAGAAACTATTCTTGCCACCTGGAGGTGTTCCTCCCCAACACCCTCTCCTGCTCCAGTGCACGTAATGGTGGCTGAACCAATGAACTCCTATTTCTGCACCTGCCATTATCCACGACTCTTACGAAGGTTGAGATCTTCTCTGGCACCTCCCACCCCCAAGGAGGATGACTGAGGAGACCTAAGAGAACTATGTTGCCCCCAAGTGCTAGAATGGCAATGCTCGGAAGGACGAAAGAGGGTTAGTGAGAGCCTCCGAGGTCCTGCCCTGGCTACCATCCGTGCTAAACGGACCAGTAACCCTGAAGCGACTGCATGGGCCTATCTTGAGGCCTTGGAGAATGTGTATGGGAGCCCAGATTCTGATGAGGACCTATGGTGAGAGTAAGAAATGCACAACAGTACCAAGGGAGTTGTTGTCTGTGTATGTCTCTCTCGGCTGGAAAAATTGTTGCAAGAATGCTCAGAAAGGGTAGTTTGCCAGCGATTGAACTGGACCAACCAGACTGGACAGAATCATAAGTCTGCCCCTTCTCAGAACTGCTGTTGCTTCAATTCGCCTGGCAACCGACTGGAATCCCCACCCTCCTATGATGAGTTAATGAGAGAAATTCAAGGAGTTGAAAAAGGCGACCTCCGGGAGGTACCTGCACCAACAAGCTATGGCTACGACCCGAGTGACTGAGGTGACCCATCAAGTGAAGTTCAGGGCGAGGTTGACAGTCAATGAGTGCTCTGACAAGGAAAAAAGATATGCCACAATGGGCAGACTGTTGAGAGAGATCCGGGAATTCAAAAATAGTCCTTTATGAAGGCCACGCCTGCAAGTACGGGTCCCTGACCTATATCCGACTGCATACCACTATGGGGGTGGGGGTACCCACCTACGTATCTCCTGCTGATAACAGCTCCAAACTCAATTCCTTGACCATGGAAGTGGAGAACTGACGAGATGTCTCCAAATGCTTATCACTTGCCAGACAGAGATGGCACCCAGGTTTCCAGTTAGTAATACCCCGCCCACAAATCCCAGTGTACTGGCGCTCGGCCAGCTCAAACTCCAGAAAGTATGTTTTGCTATAATTGTGGGAAAGATGGGCACATGAAAGAGATGCCAGTCCCCAAAAGACGCACTGACAAAGTTGCATATAGGCTACAAGGAGGAGAGCTTAGGAGAAGAAATCAGTGGTTAAGAGGTGCACGACATGATCCCAGTGAGGCACCAAAATGCTAATTCACGCCCTTGTGGCAAGGTCAGTTGCCCAGGCCCCCACTACCGCCTCCAGACTGGTCCAGAACAGTGGGTCCTCCATGGAGACCACTGTAAAGGTGAATGGAGTGTCTACAAGAGCTGTATTAGACAGTGGCTCCCAAGTGACAATTATGTTCCAGGTTGGTATCGAAGCATTGTCGAACGTGCCACTTACGCCGATAGAAAGGACTGCATGTGTGGGGGTTAAGTAGAGAGCCTACCCCTATTCCGGGTATATCCGATTATGCACATCTTTCCCACCTCCGTGGCTGGAGTGGCCAACAAGTAGAGACCCTAGCCTAGTGTGTCCCCTCACTGGACTGTATGATGGTGGTGTCCCTTTGTTGATTGGAACAAATGCTCATATGTTCGGAAGGCTGGCACAGTTGTGTTATGAAAAACAGGGGTCAAAGACTAGTAGAGCTTTAAGAGTTCCGGCTTTAATTAAGAAGGCCTATGAGGCACAGAGATGCTGAAAAACAGAACCAGAGGAACCGGTCGGAATTGTATGGAAGAAGGATCCTGAGTCTCTGATCCTGGCGCAAATGCCCAGTGTACCTTACAGGGAGAGGTCCGTATCAGAAGGATGTTAAGAATAAAATATTAATGTTGGATGCACCAGGCGATGGAAAATTGCCAGAGGGACTGCTGGTCAAGCCTAGTATTTTGCCCGCTAGAGCCACAGTGCTTATGCCAGAAGGGTAATGGTCCAAGTTCATAATGTGTCTGAAAGAGACATTCGAGTAAACAGAGGTTGCATCCTGGCTAATGGCATTGTGCAGACACTGCAGTGCTACCCAGCAGCAAGAGTTCAAGGAAGAATGACAGAGTAACGCTACTGACTTGTTTGATTTGACGACTCCAGCTGCCAGCTGAATGGAAAGTGAGGATCAGTGAGAAGCTTGCCACAGAGAGACCAGGTGTTTTCTTTAAAGGAATGGGATGTAGGATGCGTGCAAGGGCTGAGCACAATATCCGGCTGCATGACGAAAGACCATTTCGTGTGAGAGGTCTCGCGATGGCACCTGCTGACATAGATGATGTGAGACGCATCTGCAAGAGATGTTAGCTGCTGGTGTAATACAAGAATCCAGAAGCCCTTATGCTTCCCCCATTGTGAGTGAGAAAAAGAATGGAACAGTAAGGATGGTGTGGATTATGCACCTTAAACGACTATCCTGATCAGTACACAATGCCCGCATTCAGGATCTTTGGACTGCCTAAGCGAGACAGTGGTTCTCTGTGCTGGATCTCCGATGGGTACTACCAGATCCCGATGGCCTCAGAGGACCGTGAAAAGAGCGGCCTTTATCTGGTCCGCTTGGCTTTATGAATTCAGCGAGGATTTCAAGGATTTATAGGTGCCCCAGCCACTTTTCAACCATTGAGGAGTGCAGTGGGGACATGAACCTACTAGAGTGCCTGGTATACCTAGATGATGTTATTGTGTTTGGCAGCTCACTGGAGGAACATGAGAGCAGATTATTTAAGGTATTGGACCGACTGGAGGACTTTGGCCTTAAACTGTCCATTGATAAGTGTCAATTCTTTCAAACATCAGTAAAGTATGTGGACATAAGTATCCACCGAGGAATAGAGACCGACCTAAGTAAGTTGAGGCCTTGACCACCTGCTACAGCCCAAAAATCTAAAAGAACTGCAAAGATTCCTGGGATTCTGTGGGTTATTATCGTCGCTCCATCAAGGACTATTCAAGAGTGATCCACCCTTACTTAACCTTACTCTAGCGGTATCCCCAACCACAAAAATACCAAAGTCAGCGTCCTCAAGACTGAAAGAGTGTATTTCATCCGAGTGAAGTATTTGGGGGCCAGCTGGACTCTGATTGTGAGACTGCTTTTCATGAGATCATATATCAACTACCCATGCTCCAGTGCTGGCCTATGCCGATCCAAAGAAACCTTACGTTCCCGCACACTGATGCTAGCTTTGCAAGGGTTGGAGCTGTGTTGTACCAAGAGCATGAGAATGGCCTTGAGACCAGTGGCTTTTGCCAGTAGAAGCCTGACCCCATCCGAAAAGAACTATCCTGTACATAAGTTAGAGTTCCTAGCTTTGAAGTGGGCTATTGTTGACCAATTCCATGAGTACTTATGGGGACTGAAATACTAGTAAAACGGACAGTAATCCTTTGACCTATGTGCAGACCTCAGCTAAGTTGGATGCCACTGGCCATAAGTGGCTTTCTGATTATCTACATATGACTATGTCTCGAATACCGAGCAGGTCTGAACCACATAGATGCTGATGCTCTCTCCGGAGGCCTGTTCCCCAAGAATGATTGGGTCCGATTGGCAGAACCTGACATTGAGCACTCTACCGGAAGTTTGACAGGGAGGAACAAATGTCTACGGACGCAGTGGACTGCATGGTGGATTGCTTGGGAGCTCTGAGAATTGCATACCTGCTGCTTATTGCCACTTTTCTGCAATAACATTGGTGCACTGCCTCAGCTGGACAATGACAGTATTAGCGGGCTCAACTCACGATCCCATGATCAAAGCAGCTTTAGAAGCCCCTATGCAGGAAAAGATGTGTCCAAATTACGCTCCACTGATTTGAGAACCGCACTGGTATACAAAGAAGGTCCTAAGTTGAACTGATCAATAAACTGTTATACAGAAACAGTAGACAGAGGGGACAAGTAGACAAACAACAACTAGTGCTGCCCACTGCCTTCGAGACTCAGTACTGAGGTCCTTGCACAACCACAGGGGCACCTTGGTATAGACAGAACACTTGACTTGGTGAGATCCAGATTCTATTGGCCTAAGATGGGGCTGATGTGGGCAACACATTCGAACTTGTAGTCGCTACATAGAGGAAAGCTTTACCCAGAGGGCTGCCCCTTGTTAACATCACCACCAGTGCACCCATGGAGCTGGTCTGTATTGATTTTCTGAGTTTGGAGTCAGATCAAAGAAATATCAGTAATGTGCTGGTGGTCACTGACCATTTCACGAGATATGCCCAAGCTTTCCCACCAAAGACCAGAAAGCATCCACTGTAGAAAGTACTTATAGAAAACTTTTTGTTCACTATGGCTCCACAAAATCCATTCTGATCAAGGAGAGACTTTGAGAGTCGTCTGATCAAAGATGCTTTCTGTGGGGAGTGCGAAGTCCAGAACCACTCCTTACCACCCCAGGGGACCCACAGCCTGAACGTTTCAACAGCACTTTGCTAGATATGCTAGGCACCCTACACAAAGGACAAGCCTAGATGGAGCCAACAAATTAGCACCCTGGTACATGCTTATAACTGCACCAAAGTGATGCCACTGGATTCTCCCCTGCACCTGATGTTTGGAAGAGAAGCTCGGCTACCAGTAGATGTGTGTTTTGGGGTCTCTCTGATGGAGTTCAAGCTGACAACTATTTACAGTATGTGCAAAAGTTAAAGGCCCAGCTAACTCATGCGCACCAACTGGCTCAAACCATGGCTGCCAAAAGAAATCTGGCCAACAAAGAAAGGTATGATAAAAGGTGAAAGCACAGGAACTCCAGGAGGAGATCGGGTATGCTAAGAAATCTGGGACTGCATGGCAAGCACAAGATTGCTGACAGATGGCACCATCTCCCTCACATTGTAGTGGGCAAACTAGATGATCTGCCAGTGTACAAAGTAAGGCCTGAGAATAATTCAAAAGATGTAAAACAATGCATAGAAATCATTTACTGCTCATTGGACAAATCTTAATTGAGTCTGAGCCCCTAGAAGATGCCCCTCTGACCAGTGACTAGAGCTGCTGCTAGAAAAGATCAAGAAAGTCTGCACCTACAGAAGCAAAGTTAAAGTGTTCCTCCACAAGTCCCAGTTGAGCATGACTGTCAGTCCATATCGGAAGAAAGTGAGAGTGACTTTGAATACTATCCTTCTTACGAACTGAGTCAATTGTTTCGGGGCAATCCCTAGTCAATACTGGAGACAAAGCTGGGCCTTCTGGACTGTCTAAGCCCCCAGCTTCATCCCTGGAGCCATTGCTCCCAGAAAGTGAAGTGCAAAGCATCAGATCAGATGAAATGGAATCATTGTGCATGGTTGAACTGTTTGAGTTTTCAGGGGAGGAAAATGATAGATTGGGGCAGACTGGTGATACACCCGAACAAGAAGAGTATTTTGAGTGCCCTGACAGTCCACTGCCAGTGTCCGAAAGCTCTCCATGCGAGCCAAATGTTGTGGACTCAGAAACTGTAACTCCTGGAGCTGAAAGTGCCCCAAGTTCTAGCCTCTCTACCCCCAGGGAGACTCCTGACAAGTGAGGACAATGCTGAAAATGAGGCTCAGAGTGCAGAGACTGTAACAGTTCCCCTAGAAAGACTGGTCGAGCTGTAAAGCCTGTGGTGCACCTCAAGTTATGATTTTCTTTGAGGCCTGTGGACTTGCCTCTCAATGTTGTCCATAAAGGAGTGTATGTGTCCCCAGGCTCATTGCCCAAACTGAGCGTCAGTGCTAACTCCAAGTTACTTGTGTTGCCCTCTAAGTATGGTGCCCTTGCCCCATCCAGCCCCAAGGTAACGTATAGGAAGGGCCCCTCTTTTCAGGTTTCATGTACAAGAGGTAATAACTTGAGTTATGGTACAATGTGTGTGTAATACTGTGTAAAGAGGACGCACTGCAATGTTTCAGAAATGTGTTCTTGGTAAAATGATATATTGACTGATGATTACATGTAGCGAGCCTAATGCAAATGTATATGGTTGCAGTTGAAACTTATGAGGATACTTGCTTGACGCGACGCCAAGCTTTCCCAGGCCAGGAAGGGTGTAACCCCTGCAAATGGGGGTTCCCAAAAGACTTCCAGGAGCTTGCTTGAATGCTCCAAGCCTGAATGGTGTTTGGCGCTAGCCTATTTATCAGTGAGTGTTTTAGAACCTCTGTACTGTCTCTTTAAGAGCTGTCTGCTTGCAGACATAATTAGTTTGTATGGGGACTGTGTGTTTTTGATTGAGTACCATTCAAGCTGCTGCCAATTCACTCCATTTTTGCAGTCACTAGGAGTGCAAAGGGAACCTATCTGAAAGATGTAACTTTTGCCAGAAATCATTTACAGTAATAATGAAATTACAGTTTGTCTCAACCTGCTTTCTTTGCAGTCAGAACTGTGTCTGCTAGTTCCCCATTCTAGTTTTGAACTGCTGAACTGGACCAATCAGTGTGGGGTAAGCTAGCTCTAAAATGGTGCCTTGGACGAATCAGAACTTGGCCTCATAATCTGAGCCAGCCACAAGAGGATTGTATGGGCAGTGACTCTGGGAGATGTAGTTTAGACTTCAGTGCCTTTTTGGACCAACAGCAGCAGTCTATTGTGAGTGACAGCCAATCCAGTCAAGAACTGGGAGGAACTCAAAGGAAGTGCCCGGTTTTGTCGGTTGGAGTTTCAGTTGAGCTTTGGCAGTGAAGAAGGAAGGAGCCCTGTGCTTTTTCAGTGTGCAGTTTTAGTCAAAAAACGTGTGTAAGGCCCAGAGTTCCGGTCTGCAGCTTGTTAGGACTGAATCTGTCCTGTGAAGAGAATCAAAGGATATCTGAAGAGTAGAAACCAGGCTCACCCTGTAGAAGACTGGAAGAATTATGAAAATTGCACTGGTCTGTCAGGAACTGAATCGCTGTGTGTTCTCCCGGTATTGTGCAGTAATTGCGATCGGGATACAGATGCAGCCTGCCTGGTATAGTGCTTTCTTTTATATAAATGTGTGAAGAGGTTTGTGTACCTCAAGTGAGCCCTGCTGACATTGAAGGACCCTATCTTATTTGGAGGTCGTGAGTACTAATTCAGGGTCGCTCCTGTTGAATTGCCACATTAAATCCAAATGGAATTACTGTACTGCTGACTGTTTAATTCCTTTCTCTGTGTGAAAGGGCCCCACCAGCTGCCACGGTTTGGACTAGCCACTAGGGCTTGGGTACCCAGGACAGTAACTGATAGGGGTAGGCCTGTGCACAGAGTCATAGGTAGATTATTAGAGTGATAAGCTAATTAACCTGATTTCCCTGTCCTTGTTATATCCCCCAAATAAATCAGAGCTGCTTGTTCCAGCAGATTATACTGCCTGAGGTATTTGTCTATGTTAAAGTACTGTACTGTGATTGTTGCACTGTATCTCATTTCACAGGAGGTCCCAGTGCGGAACCAGACCTGGGGGTAAGTGTATACTGTGAAGGTAATTCTGATATATTGTGTGGGCCACTAGTGGGAAGAAGGGGGTTGCAGTGTCCCAGAGGGCTGTGACAGAATTAGTTTAACTATTGCAAACCCTGACCTCTGGGTGGAGGCACCCGCCATTGGATCCAGGCCCCTCAACCTGTTAGTGGCAAATCAGGCAGGGTAGTAGCCCTGGGATAGCGCCATCTAGGGGTTACATCTTGAGGCTCACCGCTGGATTGTGTGTCCTCTAGTGGCCATGTTTATGAACCACTGTTAAGAAAAAATGGAGTACCCGACAGAAGTGGCTGTGCACCGGCTGGTGGAGAGGTGTACTGGGAGGAGATCGACCCCCAAAATGCTATGCTTATCCTGGACATCCCCCTGCATCAATCGGACACTGTGCAGGAGTACTTTCCAAGGTGGAAGGTTTACAAAACCCTGTGGTGGTGGGTCGGCATGCTAATCTGCTCACCCACACTTTCCTGGCCCTAGTAGTGTTTAAGGATCATAGATAGCTCCAAAGTGCCACAGACCATTACCCCAGAGGGAGCCTCACTGCTTGAGAGTGATAACTAGGACAGTAAAGACCCAGGGGAATCAGCCCCACCACTATCTGAAACTTTTGAGGAGAAATTTGCTGAATGGTTGCTGGGAGAGGAAAACTGTGGAGGACTTGAAGAAACTATTCTTGCCACCTGGGTGTTCCTCCCCAACACCCTCTCCTGCTCCAGTGCCCGTAATGGTGGCTGAACCAATGCAGACTCCTATTTCTGCACCTGCCATTAGTCACGACTCTTACCGAAGGTTGAGGATCTCTCTGGCACCCTCCCACCCCCAAGGGAGGATGACTGGGAGACCTGGATAGACTATGTTGCCCCTCAAGTGCTAGAATGGCAATGCTCGGAAGGCGAAAGCTTAAAGAGGGTTAGTGAGAGCCCGAGGTCCTGCCCTGGCTACCATCCGTGCTAAACGGGCCAGTAACCCTGAAGCGACTGCACAGGCCTATCTTGAGGCCTTGGAGGAATGTGTGGAGCCCAGATTCTGATGAGGACCTATGGTGGAGAGTAAGAAATGCACAACAGTACCAAGGGAGTTGTTGTCTGTGTATGTCTCTCGGCTGGAAAAATTGTTGCAAGAATGCCTCAGAAAGGGTAGTTTGCCAGCGATTGAACTGGACCGAACCAGACTGGACAGAATCCTTAAGTCTGCCCCTTCTCAGAACTGCTGTTGCTTCAGTTACGCCTGGCAAATCGACTGAATCCCCACCCTCCTATGATGAGTTAATGAGAGAAATTCGAGGAGTTGAGAAAAGGCGACCGGAGGTACTCTGCACCAACAGCTATGGCTACGACCCGAAAGGGACTGAGGGTGACCCATCAAGTGAAGTTCAGGGCAGAGGTTGACAGTCAATGAGTGCTCTGACAAGGAAAAGATATGCCACAATGGGGCGAACTGTTGAGAGAGATCCGAATTCAAAACAGTCCCTTTATGAAGGCCACGCCTGCAAGTACGTGGTCCTGACCTATATCCGACTGTATTCGTTATGGGGGTGGGGGTACCCACCCATGTATCTCCTGCTGATAACAGCTCCAAACTCAATTCCTTGACCATGGAAGTGGAGAAACTGACGAGATGTCTCCAAATGCTTATCACGCGCGAGACACAGAGATGGCACCAGGTTTCCAGTTAGTAATACCCCGCCCCTGGCTCCCAGTGTGGCGCCTCGGCCAGCTCAAACTCCAGAAAGTATGTTTTGCTATAATTGTGGGAAAGATGGGCACATGAAAAGGGAATGCCAGTCCCCAAAAGACACTGACAAAGTTGCATATAGGCTACAAGGAGAGCTTCGGAGAAGAAATCAGTGGTTAAGAGGTGCACGACATGATCCCAGTGAGGGCACCAAAAATGCTAATTCACGTCCTTTTGTGGCAAGGTCAGTTGCCCAGGCCCCCACTACCGCCTCTCCAGACTGGTCCAGAATAGTGGGTCCCTCCATGGAGACCACTGTAAAGGTGAATGGAGTGTCTACAAGAGCTGTATTAGACAGTGGCTCCCAAGTGACAATTATGTTCCAGGATTGGTATCAGAAGCATTTGTCAGACGTACCCTTACAACCATTAGAAGGACTGCATGTATGGGGGTTAAGTGAGAAGGCCTACCCCTATTCCGGGTATATCCGAATTTGGCTGTCTTTCCCCACCTCCGTGGCTGGAGTGGCCGAACAAGTAGAGACCCTAGCCTTAGTGTGTCCCCCCACTGGACTGTATGATGGTGGTGTCCCTTTGTTGATTGGAACAAATGCTCATATGTTCGGAAGGCTGGCACAGTTGTGTTATGAAAAACAGGGGTCAAAGACTAGTAGAGCTTTAAGAGTTCCGGCTTTAATTAAGAAGGCCTATGAGGCACAGAGAGATGCTGAAAACAGAACCAGAGGAACCGGTCGGAATTGTATGGAAGAAGGATCCTGAGTCTCTGATCCTGGCGCCAAATGCCCAGTGTACCTTACAGGAGAGGTCCGTATCAGAAAGGATGTTAAGAATAAAATATTAATGTTGGATGCACCAGTACGATGGAAAATTGCCAGAGTGGACTGCTGGTCAAGCCTAGTATTTTGCCCGCTAGAGCCCATGCTTATGCCAGAAGGGTAATGGTCCAAGTTCATAATGTGTCTGAAAGAGACATTCGAGTAAACAGAGGTTGCATCCTGGCTAATGTGCATTGTGCAGACACTGCAGTGCTACCCAGCAGCAAGAGTTCAAGGAAGAATGACAGAGTAACGCCTGACTTGTTTGATTTCGCGACTCCCGCTGCCAGCTGAATGGAAAGTGAGGATCAGTGAGAAGCTTGCCCAGAGAGACCAGGTGTTTTCTTTAAAGGAATGGGATGTAGGATGCGTGCAAGGAGCTGAGCACAATATCCGGCTGCATGACGAAAGACCATTTCGGTGGAGGTCTCGACGCCTGGCACCTACTGACATAGATGATGTGAGACGGCATCTGCAAGAGATGTTAGCTGCTGGTGTAATACAAGAATCCAGAAGCCCTTATGCTTCCCCATTGTGGTAGTGAGGAAAAGAATGGAACAGTAAGGATGTGTGTGGATTATCGCACCTTAAACCGCGGACTATCCCTGATCAGTACACAATGCCCGCATTCAGGATGCTTTGGACTGCCTAAACGGGAGCAAGTGGTTCTCTGTGCTGGATCTCCGCAGTGGGTACTACCAGATCCCGATGGCCCCAGAGGACCGTGAAAAGACGGCCTTTATCTGTCCGCTGGCTTTATGAATTCAGGAGGATGCCTCAAGGATTTCAGGTGCCCCAGCCACTTTTCAACGATTGATGGAGCGTGCAGTGGGGACATGAACTTACTAGAGTGCCTGGTATACCTAGATGATGTTATTGTGTTTGGCAGCTCACTGGAGGAACATGAGAGCAGATTATTTAAGGTATTGGACCGACTGGAGGACTTTGGCCTTAAACTGTCCATTGATAAGTGTCAATTCTTTCAAACATCAGTAAAGTATGTGGGACATAAGTATCCACCGAGGAATAGAGACCGACCCAAGTAAAGTTGAGGCCTTGACCACCTGGCCACAGCCCAAAATCTAAAAGAACTGCAAAGATTCCTGGGATTCTGTGGTTATTATCGGCGCTCATCAAGGACTATTCAAGAGTGATCAGCCTTTACTTAACCTTACTCATGGGGTATCCCCAACCCACAAAAAATACCAAAAGTCAGCGTCCCTCAAGACTGAAAGAGTGTATTTTCATCCGAGTGAAGTATTTGGAGTCCGCTGGACTCCTGATTGTGAGACTGCTTTTCATGAGATCATATATCAACTTACCCATGCTCCAGTGCTGGCCTATGCCGATCCAAGAAAACCACGCCCTGCACACTGATGCTAGCTTGCAAGGGTTGGGGCCAGTTGTACCAAGAGCATGAGAATGGCCTGAGACCAGTGGCCTTTGCCAGTAGAAGCCTGACCCCATCCGAAAAGAACTATCCTGTACATAAGTTAGAGTTCCTAGCTTTGAAGTGGGCTATTGTTGACCAATTCCATGAGTACTTGTATGGGGCTAAAATACTAGTAAAACTGACAATAATCCTTTGACCTATGTGCAGACCTCAGCTAGTTGGATGCCACTGGCCATAGGTGGCTTTCTGCATTATCTACATATGACTATGCTCTCGAATACCGAGCAGGTCTGTACCACATAGATGCTGATGCTCTCCCGGAGGCCTGTTCCCAGAATGATTGGGTCCGATTGGCAGAACCTGACATTCGGCACTCTGCCGGAAGTTTGACAGGGAGGAACAAATGTCCACGGACGCAGTGGACTGCATGGTGGATTGCTTGGGAGCCTCTGAGAATTGCATACCTGCTGCTTATTGCCACTTTTTCTGCAATAGACATTGGTGCACTGCCTCAGCTGGACAATGACAGTATTCGCGGCCTCAATCCCGCGATCCCATGATCAAAGCAGCTTTAGAAGCCTCTATGCAGGAAAGATGTGTCCAAATTACGCCCACTGATTTGAGAACTGCACTGGTATACAAAGAAGGTCCTAAGTTGAAACTGATCAATAAACTGTTATACAGAGAAACAGTAGACAGAGGGGACAAGTAGACAAACAACAACTAGTGCTGCCCACTGCCTTCGAGACTCAGTACTGAGGTCCTTGCACAACCACATGGGGCACCTTGGTATAGACAGAACACTTGACTTGGTGAGATCCAGATTCTATTGGCCTAAGATGGGGCTGATGTGAGCAACACATTCGAACTTGTAGTCGCTGCTTACAGAGGAAAGCTTTGCCCCAGAGGGCTGCCCCTTGTTAACATCACCACCAGTGCACCCATGGAGCTGGTCTGTATTGATTTTCTGAGTTTGGAGTCAGATCAAAGAAATATCAGTAATGTGCTGGTGGTCACTGACCATTTCACGAGATATGCCCAAGCTTTCCCCACCAAAGACCAGAAAGCATCCACTGTGGCCAAAGTACTTATAGAAAACTTTTGTTCACTATGGGGCTCCACAAAGAATCCATTCTGATCAAGGGAGAGACTTTGAGAGTCGTCTGATCAAAGAGATGCTTTCTCTGTGGGAGTGCGAAAGTCCAGAACCACTCCTTACCACCCCAGGGGACCCACAGCCTGGTTTCAACCGCACTTTGCTAGATATGCTAGGCACCCTGCACCCAAAGGACAAGCCTAGATGGAGCCAACAAATTAGCACCCTGGTACATGCTTATAACTGCACCAAAAGTGATGCCACTGGATTCTCCCCCTGCCGCCTGATGTTTGGAAGAGAAGCTCGACTACCAGTAGATGTGTGTTTTGGGGTCTCTCCTGATGGGGTTCAAGCTGACAACTATTTACAGTATGTGCAAAAGTTAAAGGCCCAGCTAACTCATGCGTACCAACTGGCTCAAACCATGGCTGCCAAAAGAAATCTGGCCAACAAAGAAAGGTATGATAAAAGGTGAAAGCACAGGAACTCCAGGAGGAGATCGGTATTGCTAAGAAATCTGGGACTGCATGGCAAGCACAAGATTGCTGACAGATGGCACCATCTCCCTCACATTGTAGTGGGCAAACTAGATGATCTGCCAGTGTACAAAGTAAGGCCTGAGAATAATTCAAAAGATGTAAAACAATGCATAGAAATCATTTACTGCCCATTGGACAAATCTTAATTGAGTCTGAGCCCTAGAAGATGCCCCTCTGGACCAGTGACTAGAGCTGCTGCTAAGAAAAGATCAAGAAAGTCTGCACCTACAGAAGCAAAGTTAAAGTGTTCCCTCCACAAGTCCCAGTTGAGCATGACTGTCAGTCCATATCGGAAGAAAGTGAGAGTGACTTTGAATACTATCCTTCTTACGAACTGAGTCAATTGTTTCGGGGCAATCCCTAGTCAATACTGGAGACAAAGCTGGGCCTTCTGGACTGTCTAAGCCCCAGCTTCATCCCTGGAGCCATTGCTCCCAGAAAGTGAAGTGCAAAGCATCAGATCAGATGAAATGGAATCATTGTGCATGGTTGAACTGTTTGAGTTTTCAGGGAGGAAAATGATAGATTGGGGCAGACTGGTGATACACCGAACAAGAAGAGTATTTTGAGTGCCCTGACAGTCCACTGCCAGTGTCCAAAGCTCTCCATGCAGCCAAATGTTGTGGACTCAGAAACTGTAACTCCTGGAGCTGAAAGTGCCCCAGTCTCTAGCCTCTCTACCCCCAGGGAGACTCCCCTGACAAGTGAGGACAATGCTGAAAATGAGGCTCAGAGTGCAGAGACTGTAACAGTTCCCCCTAGAAAGACTGGTCGAGCTGTAAAGCCTGTGGTGCACCTCAGTTATGATTTTCTTTGGAGGCCTGTGGACTTGCCTCTCAATGTTGTCCATAAAGGAGTGTATGTGTCCCCGAGCTCATTGCCCAAACTGAGCGTCAGTGCTAACTCCAAGTTACTTGTGTTGCCCTCTAAGTATGGTGCCCTTGCCCCATCCAGCCCCAAGGTAACTGATAGGGAAGGGCCCCCTCTTTTCAGGTTTCATGTACAAGAGGTAATAACTTGAGTTATGGTACAATGTGTGTGTAATACTGTGTAAAGAGGACGTGCAATGTTTCAGAAATGTGTTCTTGGTAAAATGATATATTGACTGATGATTACTATGCGAGCTCAATGCAAATGTATATGGTTGCAGTTGAAACTATGGGATACTTGCTTGACGCTGGACGCCAAGCTTCCCAGGCCAGGAAGGGTGTAACCCCTGCAAATGGGGGTTCCCAAAAGACTTCCAGGAGCTTGCTTGAATGCTCCAAGCCTGAATGGTGTTTGGTGTTAAGCCATTTATCAGTGAGTGTTTTAGAACCTCTGGTACTGTCTCTTTAAGAGCTGTCTGCTTGCAGACATAATTAGTTGTATGGGGGACTGTGTGTTTCTTTGATTGAGTACCATTCAAGCTGCTGCCAATTCACTCCATTTTGCAGTCACTAGGAGTGCAAAGGAACCTATCTGAAAGATGTAACTGTTTGCCAGAAATCATTTACAGTAATAATGAAATTACAGTTTGTCTAACCTGCTTTCTTTGCAGTCAGAACTGTGTCTGCTAGTTCCCCATTCTAGTTTTGAACTGCTGAACTGGACCAATCAGTGTGGAGTAAGCTAGCTCTAAAATGGTGCCTTGGACGAATCAGAACTTGGACTCATAATCTGAGCCAGCCACAAGAGGATTGTATGGCAGTGACTCTGGGAGATGTAGTTTAGACTTCAGTGCCTTTTGGACCAACAGCAGCAGTCTATTGTGAGTGACAGCCAATCCAGTCAAGAACTGGGAGGAACTCAAAGGAAGTGCCCGGTTTTGTCGGTTGGAGTTTCAGTTGAGCTTTGGCAGTGAAGAAGGAAGGAGCCCTGTGCTTTTTCAGTGTGCAGTTTTAGTCAAAAAACGTGTGTAAGGCCCAGAGTTCCGGTCTGCAGCTTGTTAGGACTGAATCCGTCCTGTGAAGAGAATCAAAGGATATCTGAAGAGTAGAAACCAGGCTCACCCTGTAGAAGACTGGAAGAATTGCTGAAAATTGCACTCGGTCTGTCAGGAACTGAATCTGCTGTGTGTTCTCCCGGGTATTGTGCAGTAATTGCGATCGGGATACAGATGCAGCCTGCCTGGTATAGTGCTTTCTTTTATATAAATGTGTGAAGAGGTTTGTGTACCTCAAGTGAGCCCTGCTGACATTGAAGGACCCTATCTTATTTGGAGGTCGTGAGTACTAATTCAGGGTCGCTCCCTGTTGAATTGCCACATTAAATCCAAATGGAATTACTGTACTGCTGACTGTTTAATTCTCCTTTCTCTGTGTGAAAGGGGCCCCTACCAGCTGCCACGGTTTGACTAGCCTACTAGGCTTGGGTACCCAGGGACAGTAACTGATAGGGTAGGCCTGTGCACAGAGCCATAGAGATTATTAGAGTGATAAGCTAATTAACCTGATTTCCCCTGTCCTTGTTATATCCCCTAAATAAATCAGAGCTGCTTGTTTCAGCAAAGTTATACTGCCTGAGGTATTTGTCTATGTTAAAGTACTGTACTGTGATTGTTGCACTGTATCTCATTTCACAGGAGGTCCCAGTGCGGAACCAGACCTGGGGGTAAGTGTATACTGTGAAGGTAATTCTGATATATTGTGTGGGCCACTAGTGGGAAGAAAGGGGGGTTGCAGTGTCCCAGAGGGCTGTGACCAAGTTAGTTTAACTATTGCAAACCCTGACCTCTGGGTGGAGGCACCCGCCATTGGATCCAGGCCCCTCAACCTGTTAGTGGCAAATCAGGCAGGGGTAGTAGCCCCTGGGATAGCGCCATCTAGGGGTTACATATATTTATCATTTTTGACCAGGAAAAGCACACTCAGCTACATAGCTTGTTTCCAGGTACATCCTAGGGGCTGGGTTGCATGAACCTGTTTTATTGATGGGGAATGTTTGCTATGACACTGGAGAAACTCCCCTGCTCTTCTTTGATAAGTGCCATGTGATCTGTTACTTACACATGGACAGTAACCAGAGATGGGCAGAAGGGACTTCGGTTTAACATCTCATCCGAAGGACAGATTTTCTGTCTCCTAAGGGGAATATGGAGATGGCTGTCAAGCCAGCAGAAGTATTTTCATTATCCCTTTCTTCTCAGGGGACCTGGGGATTGCCCATCAGCCAAGAGTGGTGGTTGTTGGCCAGCCTTCCTCACACTCTTTTGTTAGTATTAATTAAGAAGAATTACACCCTTGATGTTCAGCCTTATGATTTTTTTCCTGACTTTAAATCAGCAGACATCCACTCCACTTCACGCCACTTCACTTCCTTTGGACCCGCAGGACCAACTATTGGTGGCGCCAGCCAACTCTAGTTTTAATATGGGTTGCTGTGAATAGAGCATCAAACATTGACATGAAGTTATGTTTAAAATCACCTGACTGGACAGCACTGTCTCAGATTACTGCTGCACAGCTCCTTTGCATGACACAGGGCCTGAGAGTATCAATGATTGTCATTGAGATGGCTGAAGCTGGTTTTGTCCAGTAGGCTCCTCTTTCCACCCATGCTCCACTGGGCCTTGTCTGTGACAGACCTTGCTGGCTGAAGTTTCTCCTATTTGAGGTGGTGAACCTTCTTGGCCAACCACAGGGTCTACTGTGGCCATGGAAGGCGGCCCATCCCACTGTTCACATGCTGCCGCCAGTGGCACTCCTTCACTATAGCAAGTCAGAAACGAACAGCTGGAACCTGACAATCCATGGTTACATGACATTTAGGAAGGATAGAGAAAAAGGTAAAGGGGGTATTGCCCTATACATCAGGGAAGGCACAGAGGCTATGGAAGATGGATACATCAGGGGAAGTCATGGAGAAACAGAGTCACTGTGGGTGCGGCTCACAGTGGGCTCAGGCAAGAAACTACTGTTGGAGTTGATCTATAGACTGCCAGGACAAGAGGAAGAGAGGGATAGGGTTCTGGGGGAAGAACTAGGAAGGGGAGTGGCAAAAATGGGGCCGTACTGTGGGGGTGAACCTGCCGGAAATTGATTACCATATTCCAGCAACCAGAAGCACTAGAAGTCTGGCCATGCTGGATACATGCCATGAATTTCTGCTGGTGAAGCTGGTTAAGGAATCCGCCAAGCAGTCAGCCATTCTCAATATGGTGCTCACCAACTCAGAGGTGATTGGAGGTGTGCAGGTAAGGGAACCACTAGGGTCCAGCAACCATAATTTTCTAACCCCAGGAATCCCTCACTTAGATGTTTAAACTTTATGCAGTCATCTCTGTAGAGAGTGATGCCCTGAAGACAGAATTTATGCACATTTTTGAATTTGGAATGTAGGTTCAAACTCTGCAAGCATGCTCTACTCTGGCAATTGCTCAGATCTGTTTCTTAGCCTGAAGAGAGCAGTCACTTTGTAGTGAATTCTCGTAAATGGCTGGTTCTCCAGCCGAGTTTTTATTTTGTAGTTATATGAAAAAAATGTATTTAGTTAGTGTAACCCCCCCTCCCCCAGTCAGGCGCTTACCTGTGAGCCACCAAAAAAGCTGTTTTCCCTTGGGTTTGGTCCACACCCATCTTTTTTTTCCTTTGGGACCCGGTTTTCCAGGTTGTTGCTCCTGTGTCCTTATCCTGTCCTGCCGGCCCCCACATGGTTTTTCGAGAGAGCGGGAGCCAGAGGAACTGGTTCGCAGAGCTGCTGCCATTTTGAATGGCACTCCGATGATGGGCAGGCTCCATGCATGTGCAGTAGCGCATTTTCATTTGGTCATTTTGGTGGCAGTTCTGGCTCTCTCCCCAGTGGTCCCAGTTCCAGGGTTAAGAATAAGAGGGACCAGGACCATTAGCTGGACCGGGGAAACAGCAGGAGGAGAAAGAGATGAAGTTTTGTGAGTGCCAATCAGGCTCGGAGTTTTGGAGCCACCTCACATATATTAATGAGGCAGTTCACACATATTAGTGAGCGGGATCTGTCTGGTGCCATGGGGCATTGATAAACGATGCTCACGACAGGGGAATGAAGGGAATAAATAAATAAAGAGTGGTATGGTGTGCAAGGGAGCAGGAGAAGCTACAACTCTGTACAGAACTAAGTAAATAGATGTGTTTGGGTTTGCTGCAGTGACAGCTGCAAGTGGGAACCTGTATGTAAGGCAATGGGGACTCTGTACAAGCTGCCTAGGTGATATGGAGAATGGCAGTAGCGACAGCAAGAGGGTCTAATGAACAAACAAAAAGAGTACAGTTGCTTTACACGGCACAGGGGTGGCTTCAAATATGTGGGGAAATAAATAAATAAATAAAAGTACAGGGTTTGGTTGCAAGGACACTTTCATCCTGGGACACTATATAAACTGCAGGGACACTGTTTATCCAGCCACTATGTTTCTGCAGCCACATGACACCAATCCACCAACCACCAAATCAGGATTATCAAAGAGGATTCTGGGGCTTGTGAAAAGACTCCTGGGGGAAAATACCAGGGAAACTCTAGGTGCCTTTTTCTACACCAATGAGGCATCAATGGAGCCTCATACATATTCATTTTTCTTAAGGACAGTGGCTCCAGCCAACGAGGAGCTGCAAAAAGCTCCCACAGAGTTCAAGACTTTTGGATTCTGACTCAGTCTGGTGGGAGCTC
This sequence comes from Neoceratodus forsteri, assembly GCA_016271365.2. Lineage (NCBI taxonomy): Eukaryota > Metazoa > Chordata > Ceratodontiformes > Ceratodontidae > Neoceratodus > Neoceratodus forsteri. Next base: position 310,254,674 of record CM057450.1, read on the forward strand.
TTGCCCCTGGAGGAGAATGGGGCTGCAAGGCTGGAAATGGGCCTGCCTGGGGGCTGCCAGCAATCTGTCCGCCAGGGCAGGTGGTGCCTGCCCCATTAAGAGAAGCAAAAGGGAGAAACAAGGAAGAACTGTTTGTTAAAGAAGCAGCTTTGCAGAGAGAGAGAGAGAGAGAGAGAGAGAGAGAGAGAGAGAGAGAAGCTGCTTGATGGAATTGGTGTTGTTTTAAAGAAGCACCACAGTGGTGAGATAAAGGCAGCTTGAATGGAAAAGGGAAAAGCTGTAGGTTGCTGGAATCTTCGTTGATTTAAAGATGCACCATAGCAGTGATATGCAAGAAAGGTTTGTGTCCTGAACCTAGAAAAAGGACAAAGGTTCTGTCCTGAGCCTGGTAAAAGGACAAAGGTTGCGTCTAAGCCTGGGGAAAGACGGAATGTTGAGGAAATGAGAATAAATGTGCTGAGAGAAGAAAAGGAAGCATGAGCCTCTTCGACTTGGAGGATTGCTATGCACCTGCATCATGAGAAAAGAGATTCTGAAAATTGTTGAAACAGAGTGCAGGAAATCTGTGTGAGCCAGGGCGAGAATGTGGCTGTGTTGAAGTTGAGAGACTGTGAAAGCAGAAGGATGGACAGGTGCCTTTCAGGGTCGGGTATCTGTTGTCTGCTCCTGACATACAGTGAGGAAAAGAGACTGTTGTGGTAAATCCTGGATTCTCAGACTCTGAACAGCTCCCCAGAGCCTGATGTTCAGGAAAAGAAACAGATTGCTTTGGCTACACACCGTGGCAGGAGAGATAAAGAAAGAGAAGAGCCGAGAATGTGCTGAATGTTTAAGCTGACACTTAAGGCCAGGTGGAGAACTTGCTAACCCCCATCAAGTGGGGTCTGCCGCCACATGGGATCACGGGTCTTGTACCAGAGTGCTAGGGCGCTCTGATCAGAGGGAGCCGGGCCATGGGGCCACCCCCAGTCTGGATCCCTTGTAGTTGATGGCCTTGTGCGCATGCTCTGCAACGAGGCCTGTGATGGGCTGAAGGGGACAAGCTGCAAGGTCTGCAAGCAAGTAAAAGAAAAGGCAAGCTGCAGCCTCTGTGCCCCTTTCTGATTCAAGCATCGAGCCCAGTTCTGCTTGTGTTGCCACCCACCTCCAGGACTTCAGTGAACTGTACCATCCAAGGACTAATTCTGCAGAACCACGAGTAAACAGCAGGAATTGCCCTGCACCTGGGAGCTGTGCCTAATTTAAGCAAGCACACCAGGGCTGGAGATACAGCCAGGGTTTAAACGAGAAAAAGGATTGTAAAAGGTTTAGTGTTAAATTCTTTAAGCACGCCACGCTGGTTACCAGCTGCACATCAGGCCTGCAACTTAAAATCTGGGTACCCAGGTACAGGACTTTGGGGTTTCAACTGGGTACAGCTGCATCAGTTAGCTAGCTAGATAGATCTGGTGGCTGCATATATAATGAAATCTGGGGTGTGACTCAAAAAGAAAAATGTGATATAGGGAAATGTAAATCTTTAAAATGCAATTTCTGAATATTGCTTAAACTCTAGTCCTCCTTCCCTATCCTAACCCTCCCTCTGTAAATAAATTGTGATGTTACTGTTTTGCAGAGGAACTGACTCCAGAGCCTAATTTTAGTGAGCATGCAATCTGACATGTGAAATGTAAATGGTTTAACCGAATATGAGGAGGTTTGAATCCTGGTAAGTCCATGCCTGAGGTAACTGTTGGGGAGGTGTGCTGGTACAACATCCCAGGGGGGTTGTACTGCAAGCAATCAGGCCCACTAGTATGTACTCTGGGTGGAGACACCACCATTTTATTTCTAACTTTTGAGAAAGGCCCCCCATGTGATAGCTATTGGAACTCAGGCCCCTTAACCTTGGTCTGGCCAGCAAGGCAGGGGTGGTGGTCCTCTCCAGGATGGCGCTGGAGAGGGACTGCATTAGTTTTCTTGATTACCCTGAGTTTAGCTAGGTTTTTGTGTAAATTAAGGTTTCTCGGGTTTCCATTTTGATTCCCAGAAACCGGAGAATATCCTACTTGGCTACCATGACGGTTTTGGCTGGTAAACCATGTTCCTTTTTTGAAAAATGTATAGTGGTGTACTATTTTTAGCTCTCCAGTTTACAGAGAGTGGAGCATTTAACTTTTCATTTCTGTCTGTGCACTTTCACCTTAATGAATCAGTTCCTGTTACAGGAGTTGCAGTCTGACCTTTGGCACAGTTTCTTCAGTACAGAAGCCGTTTTTACTATTGGGCTGTTGTACTGTATCATTTTTTGGGGAATCATTTTGATTATTTCAAGGTTCTCACCGATTGGTATGTCAGGGAGACCTTGTGGACCTTCAAAAAACTGTACAAATTGTTTTCCGCTCCTGGCAAGAACAGACTGTCATGAGCTTTGTTTTAAGTGTTTAGGTCCACAACACGATTTTATAGATTTTAAGTCCTGTCATATTTTTGCCCCTATTTAAAAGGGTACACATTTTAAAAAGAAACGTGCCTTCTCAGTCTGCCTCAGTGTCACCTAAAAATAATAAACAAAAAAGCGCCGAGGGAGGTTCCAATGATGGTGGAGAGCATACGTAGAAATGGGTTCATTTCCTAAAGTACAGAAGCAAATAATGTAAAAGGTGACAAGAAAAAATAAAAAGATAAAGCAGCAGAGTAATCAGAAAGCCTTGATAAAGATGGTTCAGATATGAATGTGTCCAAAAAGGGGAACTCTGAGTACACAGATGGCAAAAACAAAAATAAAACAGCCTCAGAGCAGGCACTGGAGATGGCATCTGTCAAAAAGAAATTGAAAGAAAATAATGTCACTGCCACTCCTCCTGCAAGCACGGAGAAAGGAGCAGGCAGATGGCACAGAAAAAAATGCCCTCATCAGAGAACATATCAACAAGCATTTGTCAATGCCGAATGTTTGCTTGCTGGCATTGGCAGTGGTGGTGTAGGAGTTACAGAGCTGCATAATAGGAATGGCAGTGAAGTATTGAACTGAAGCCAGCCCCACCACCACCCTGCAGATACTGACAGGCATTGGGGTGTGCCTTTGGGTCGTCAGGCATAACGGCTATGGCATTTCACCACACCCTACCCTGCAGACACCGACAGGTGTCACGGTGTGCCTTGGGGTCTTTGGCCCTTATGTTGACCCCATTCTATTAGGAAATATGGTGAGATGGGTGCAGTATAGGAGAATGGGGTGAACTTTGAGGCCAAAGAGTCCAAGTCACAACTCGATGCCTCTCACTGGCTGCAGGGTGTGGGTGAGGGTGGAATGGTATGAGCATTACAGGCGACAATCCCAAGTCACACCCCTGAGGCCTGTCAGCCTCTACAGGGAACGCCTCAGACATTCATTGGTATTTTCGCTCCAAATTTTCAGCATTGTTTTTTTGTGACCCCCACCTTATGAACAGTGGCAATATCAGTTTGTTAGCTGAAAGCTGATTTTGCACAGTGACTATGCCATTTGGCGCCACAGTTGTGAAAACACATTTCGAACAGGATGTGAAAACTGACAGCTGTACTGTTCATGGGGAGGTGTAAAAAAATGGCAATATTGAAAATCTGGAGTGAAAATATCAGAAAAACTGGTGAAGTCATGAGTGAGCATAGAAACTGCACAACACACACACGTAATGTAATTAGTTTGGGGATTTTTTACAGCAGATTGTTAACACAGGCATTTTGGGCCTCCACTCATGAACAGTGTCATGGTGATTTTCTTAATCTGTCCCAAACAGTGATTTCCCACAGTGACCATGCATTTCTTCGCTGGAAGTGTGAAAACACATTTTGGCCATGGTGTGAAAAATGACAGCTGTACTGTTCATAAGGGAATGTGGAAAAATGCCAGTGGTGGAAATCTGGACTGAAAATATTACAAATTTATGAACTTATGAGGGTGCATGGAAACTGCGCAATGCTCGCTCGTAATACAGTCATTTTATGAACTTTTGTCACCAAATTTTTAACATAGTCATTTTAAGACCTCTGCTCATGAACGGTGTCACTGTGATTTTCTTAATCTGTCCCAAACATTGATTTCGCACACCAACTGTGCCATTGTGCGCTATATGCGCGGAAACACATTTTGGGTGAGATATGAAAAATGACAACTAAAATAGTCTCTGTTCATTTGTGTGCTGTGGAGGAGCTGCCAACCATTGAATTATGTAGAGCAGACACTTGGTAAAAAGGTATGAGGGAATTATTGTGAAACTATTTACAGGATATTTAAAAAAATCCCCTTTTAAAACAGCAATTAAAAGCAGGTGAATTCAGGTAGCTGCTGTACTGTTGCTGTCTTTTGACATGACAACAATGCCTTCACATGTGCACGCTGATTTCATTTATATATTCTGTATTATCCTAAGTTATTTAATTGCTGTTTTTTTCAAGTTCAGTGGCATAGTTGAAACCATTGTCACACAGGCTAGAACATCCCTTTTAAGTTTACTCATGTAAGCTTCAGAAGAAGACTTTGTTGGGCCAAACACTTAGACACTTTGTTCTTTTTATAACATCCATGTATGTTGGTTCAATAAAAGGCAACAAACCATTTGCTTCAGTATAATTTTTTTGAATGCACTGCATTAAAATGAGAACTATATTGTAAGACCCTGGCAGACTATATACAACAGGGCTCCCAGATCTATAGGGAGCCATTTACAGGGAAATTGTTCCCATTGACTTGCATTGGTTACAGGGGCATCAGACATAAGCCATTTTACTCAGGATTTCATGACAAGTTGAATTCCTTTGGGGAACAATTGCAGTGACTGAAGTGAATATAGGTTCAATAGGAGAGAGAGTGTGTGTGTGTGTGTGTGTGTGTCTGTGGGAGAGAGAGAGAGAGAGAAAGAGAAGGGAGAAAAGGGGGGTGAGAGAGAGAGAGAGACAACATCTCTATAAAGCTATGTATCTCCCCCACCCTCATTATGGTGATGTGGGGTGGGTTAGGGTGTATTGTTTGTATGAAGAGGAGGAGAGAAATTACATTTTTATCTCTTTTTCAGATTCCTTAGACACTTGTGGTACATCAAGTTGTTACATTCTCAGTGTATATTGACATCAGTACATATCAGGCTATGTGGTCTTAATTCCTTGAGGTTCCTTGACTAGAGTTTTTTGTTTCACACTAATATTATCAATTTATATTTAAATTATCATTTATATAGCCCTGAGGTTTTTGAAATTTCTTGGGCCTTATATCTAGCTGGAGAGTACAGCTGGGTGACAGGTCCAGCTAGGTTTTACACATCACACAGTGTGCACTTTTGTCTTTAAGACAACTTTACTGGTAAATTCTTGTCTATAATGCAGACATTGAAACTTCATGAGCCCTATAACAATCTTAGTTTGTCTTCAATCTGGGTGGGGGTTGCCTTTCAGTAATCACATCCTTGTACTAACTGTGACACTCACAGCCTGATTTAGGAGTTATCTGCTTCAGCAGTGTTATCTTATGTCAATTAAATTTATATGCAGTAGGATTCTTTGCATATGTGTTCCACCAAGCACGTTTAACCCAAGGTTGCTTCTGGCTGAAGGCAGTATAGTACTGTTAAACTTCTCTGACATCAACTTCTGTTTTTTTGTTTTTTTTTAAATGAGTATTTTAAACCAATGGGGATTTTTTTCTGTTTTTCTCTGCATTATCTAGCTGTTGTAAGTATTGTATTTTCTAAACAACTGCCATGAGCTTCTGAAGAAGGACTGGTTGGTCCGAAAGCTAGAGCACTTTGTTCTTGTTGTTACATCTATGTTGGTCCATTAAAAGGTAAATAATCATTTGCTTCAGGGGCATCAGAGCAATTCTGCTTCATGTGAAATAATGAAATGTACGGGGGAGGAAAATTTGTACTAGAGTTACAGGAAAATGCAAAATCAATGTGATAGCACTGCTACTGTGTCCTCTAAAGTCCATCATTTGTTTTTGGTTTTTACGTTCGCTTGCACGCATGCGCAAGGAACGTCTTGGGAGAATGGGACACTTTGGAGGTGTGCCTGCCCTGTGCAATCCCCTGCTCTGTTGAGCAAGTGTGGCGGTCCTGCACTAATCGCTGCGGTGCTGTGTATGACAGCGGTGGTCTTCTCTTCAAAGAAAACCACTGCTGTGTGCTTGCAGCGTGTCACGCCCACCCCACCAAATCTTTGCTGCCACGCTGGGAGCCCACCCCAGCGTGGCAAACATCTCAGTTGGCCTGCCGACGGGGTGCCCAATCCCCGCCTTCGCTCCACCTCCCCAAACAGCTTTCTCGCTGCTGGGAGCCCACTCCCACCCCAGCGTGGCAAACGCCCCATCGTCATTCGCCGACGGGGTGCCTAACCCGTCAGCTCCATGGCCCCAGCCATCCTTCTGCCACGCTGGGAGCCCACCCCAGCATGGCAAACATCCCACGTCGTCAATTATAGAAAAAAGAAAACCTGTAAATTAAAAACGGTCCCACGCAGTCTCCCCGCCCTCCTCCCACAACCTGCACCCACCTACTGCGCACCCTGCCTCCCCACACCCCCCTCACCCCATACTTACCTCCAGAGCTCGGCGCGACGATCATCGCTGGACCGGGAACACGTCTACACTCTTCAAAGCCGACTGCGAACTGAGGAAATGCCGGTAAGCTGTATAATGGGCTAGATGGTTTTTTTCAACTTTGTTGCATATCTTAGGCATTTTTTGGAATTTTTGCACCAAATTTTCAACATGGGGTTTTTGGGACACCTTCTCATGAATTCTGTCATTGTCATGGCGTTATTCAGGCCCGAAGGGTGATTCGCCAGTCACTGCGCCAAATCACCTTTGCTGGGCCCGATTAATGAAACAGCAGTGCCAGGTTCATAAGGTGTGCTCTAAAAAAGCCTATTTTGAAAATTTGTGGAAAATCTAAAAATGACTGCTTTATTTAGCGTGCATTGCACAGTTCCTACGCAGGCTCGTAAGTTCACGAATTTTCAATATTTTCGCTCCAGATTTTCAACATTGCCATTTTTTTACACCTCCTTATGAGTAGTACAGCTGTCATTTTTCACATCTCACCCAAAACGTGTTTCCACCCATGTAGCGCACAATGGCGCAGTCGGTGTGCGAAATCAATGTATGGGACACATTAAGAAAATCACAGTGACACTGTTCATGAGCAGAGGTCTTAAAATGGCTGTGTTGAAAATGTGGTGAAAAAATTCCTAAAAATGACTGTTTTACGAGTGTGCGTTGCACAGTTCCTATGCACGCTCATAAGTTTGCGAATTTTCAATATTTCCACTCCAGATTTTCAACATTGCCATTTTACCACACCTCCTTATGAGCAGTACAGCTGTCATTTTTCACATCCTGCCCAAAACGTGTTTCCGCCCATGTAGTGCACAATGGTGCAGTCAGTGTGTGAACTCAATGTATGGGACACATTAAGAAAATCACAGTGACTGTGTTCATGAGCAGAGGTCTTAAAATGGCTATGTTGAAAATTTGGTGAAAAAATTCCTAAAAATGACTGTTTTACGAGTGTGCATTACGCAGTTCCTACGCACGCTCGTAAGTTTGCGAATTTTCAATATTTGCACTCCAATGACTTCCAAATACCTAAGCAGCACATAGAAGCAAGCAACATTCGGCACTGACAAATGCTCGTACTTCTTTGTCACTGATTTTTTTAAGCCATGTCCAAGTGCCATATACCACTGCAAATACCTGCAAGCGAATGTTCGACATTGACAAATGCTTGTTTTCATAGTGTAATAGACCAACAACATGCCTTTCCCTGATTTGAAAGGAAGTGTGAATTATTAAGTATCTGAATGTGCTAGTGTGAACTAGCCTTCATTCTTTGCCCAAGAGAAGTGGGGGTGGAGGGTTGAAACAAAGAGTGGATGAGGCAATGTGCAGTGTATCTGGCACAACTTCTGAAATCCATGTAACTCTTCTCAATTCAGTAAGCACCAGTGGCTTTGTTTGAGAGGTGTGAGGGGGATGAGTGTGGGAATGCAGACACATGGCTGACATACAGCATCTTGTTTCTGCAGTCACATAAAAATGCCAGCTCATGGCAATTCAGAGAAAAATGTTGAAGCTGCATTACCAGACTAAGTGTGCAGTTTAGTGAATTATCACACAGGGGTGTGTATATGACAGCACTAAAAGGCGCATTAAAGTGCTTCAGTCATGAAAACCTCCCCCACTGGCTGCTGCTGAAATGCATAGCAGTATGTTCTCCTTTGTGCATTCTGGCTGTTCTTTGCTTCAGCTGCAGGTAGTACAGTACACTCAAGTTCGTTTGCATAGGTTTTAGCAGCGGGGAGTTCACATTGACAGAGTCTAGTAAGAGAAAACGCTTGGAATTACACATACAACGAAGTCTGAGTTTTCACATCAAATGCTGAGGTATTTTTTTTCTGGAGGATTAGAACCCATGGAGTCCATGAAGGTGTGCTTTGGAGAGCTGTGTGTGTAAGGACTGTTAGGCACCCACATATTTGGTGGTCCTGCTGTGGCAGGAACAGTTTATTAAAGTAATGATGTGTGGCTTGTCTCTCTAAGCTAGACAAGACTACAGCAATCTATCAGGTAACCAACACAGTTGATCTGTGTGTGTGTGTGGGGGAGGAGCTGCTCACTGAAGTGTAGCTCCCTCTTTCAACTGTATGCCACTGCATTTTCAACTGCTGTCATAGACAGCTCCAGCAGTGATTGGAGAACTGTGACCATGCCTGCAAACACACTGACTGAATTGGAAGATGCTGACACACCTCTGAAAAACTCAGATGATGGCACTATGTTTCTTGCACATGCGTGCAAGCAAACATAAAAATGTGGCAGTTTTTCCAGGCGGTCCAGGACATGGGAAATTTCAATAACATACCTGCCACCTCCCCTCCCCAGGCTTAGGCTCCAACCTATCTGCTTGCGGAGAAGGAGGAAGAATATTATGTGCATATGGAGGAAGGTGAACCCATAGAATTAGAGGGCACACCTGAGCAAGATTTCAAACCTCCTCCAAGACAAACTGAGGGTTACTCATCTTGTTCCTCATTTGTCAGACAAATGATTGATACCCTTAAAATCCCCCCCACTAGAAACAGATGAAAAGGATGCTGATTTTATGGACATGCTGGGTGTAGCTCCATCAAGAAGGATGCTATTTCCCATACATAAACCACTTAAAAATACCATAGCAAAAATCATGGCTGCACCCACTTCAGCTGCAGCCACTGGCAAAAATAACACTGAGAGAAAATATCAGGCAGACAAACAGGGAGTGGAATATCTGTACGCCTATCCTGATCATCATGGTGGGGTTCAGGCTGCTGCTTGTGAGAGAACAAAAGTCACTCTATCTGTGCAGCCCCCTGAAAAAGATGTTAAAAAGCATTTGTCAATGCCGAATGTTTGCTTGCTGGCATTGGCAATGGTAGTGTAGAAGTTACAGAGCTGCGTAATAGGAATGGCAATGAAGTATTGAACTGAAGCCAACCACACCACCACCCTGCAGAGAGTGACAGGCATTGGGGTGTGCCTTTGGGTTGTCAGGCATAACGGCCACGCCATTTCACCACGCCCTACCTTGCAGACACTGACAAGTGTCACTGTGTTCCTTGGGGTCTTTGGCCCTTATGCACACCCCATTTCATTAGGAAATATGGTGAGATGGGTGCGATATAGGAGAATGGGGTGAACTTTGGGGCCGAAGAGTCCAAGGCATACCTCGATGCCTCTCACTGGCTGCAGGGTGTGGAATGGAATGAGCATTACAGGCAAGAATCCCAAGTCACACCCCTGATGCCTGTCATTCTCTACGGGTGGGGCATTATGGTTGGAAACCCTAATACCTCAGGCATTCGATGATATTTTCACTCCAAATTTTCAACATGTTTTTTTTGTGACCCCACCTCATGAACAGGGGGAATATCAGTTTGTTAGTCGAAAGCTGCTTATGCACAGCGACTACGGCATTTAGCACCACAGGTGCAAAAACATTCCGAACAGGATGTAAAAAATGACAGCTGTACTGTTCATGGGGAGGTGTAAAAAATGGCAATGTTGCAAATCTGTAGTAAAAATATTTAAAAAATGGTAAGTCACGAGCGTACATAGAAACTGTGCAACGCACACCCGTAATATAATTAGGTTGGGGATTTTTTACAGCAGATTGTCAACTCAGGCATTTTGGTGCCTCCGATCATGAACAGTGTCACTGTGATTTTCTTTATCTGTGCCGAACAATGATTTCCCACAGCGACCACGCATCTCTGCGCTGAAAGTGTGAAAACACACTTCAGCCATGTTGTGAAAAATGACAGCTGTACTGTTCATAAGGAAGTGTGGAAAAATGCCACTGGTGAAAATCTGGACTGAAAATATTACAAAGTCATGAACTTACGAGGGTGCGTGGAAACTGCGCAATGCTCACTCGTAACACAGTAATTTTTTGGAATTTTTTCACCAAATTTTCAACATAGCCATTTTAAGACCTCAGCTCATGAACAGTGTCACTGTGATTTTCTTAATTTGTCCCGTACATTGATCTCGCACACCGACTGTGCCATTGTGTGCTACATGGGCGAAACATGTTTTGGGTGAGATGTGAAAAATGACAGTTATACTACTCATAAGAAGGTGTGGTAAAATGGCAATGTTGAAAATCTGGAGTGAAAATATTGAAAATTCACGAACTTACGAGCGTGCGTAGGAACTGCGCAATGCACGCTCGTAAAACAGTCATTTTTTGGAATTTGTGCATCAAATTTTCAACATGGGGGTTTTGGGACCTCTTCTCACGCGACGATGTCACTGTCATGGCATTATTCAGCCTGAAGGTGATTTCGCCGCAGTGACTGCGAAATCACCTTTGGGCCCAATAATGCCATGACAGTGACATCATTCATGAGAAGGGGTCCCAAAAACCCCATGTTGAAAATTTGGTGCAAAATTCCAAAAATGCCTGAGATATGCAATAAAGTTGAAAACCCCCTATTTAGCCCATTATACAGCATTTCTCAGTTCGCGGTCGGCTTTGAAGAGTGCAGACGTGTTCCGGTCCACTGAAGATCGCTGCGCGCTGAGCTCCGGAGGTAAGTATGGGATGGGGGTGTGGGGATGCAGGTGCGAGTGGGTGGCGGGTTGTGGGGGCTGGGAGAAGCGCTGCTGGGACCATTTTATTTTGCAGGTGGAAAAAAAAAAGACGACGTAGGACATTTGCCACGCTGGGGTGGGCTCCCAGCATGGCACAAGGATGGCTGGGGGGGCCGTGGAGCCGACAGGGAATTGGGCACCCCTGTCAGCCATATGATCAGTTGCCACGCTGGGGTGGGCTCCCAGCGTGGCACCCAGTACTCTGGGGAGAGTGAGGACAGTGGAGCCGATGGGGGATTGGGCACCCCCGTCGGCTATTCTGTCAGTTGCCACGCTGGGGTGGGCACCCAGCGTGGCATGTGAAAACTTGGGGAGCGCAGCACAGCCGATGGGGATTAGGCACCCCCATCAGCTATACGATGTGAAGGGGAGGGGGCACGCAGTATGCGCATTTCCGTGTGTGTGTGTGTATAGGGGGGAGCTGCGCATGAGTAGGCGATATCTTATCGCTGCTCACTGAAGCGTAGCTCCCCCTTTCAACTGTATGCCACTGCATTTTGGAGCTTGTCATAGACAGCTCCAGCATGCATTGGCTTACAGGGGCCGCGCCTGCCAACACACTGACTGAACTGGAGGAGGAGGTGACACACCTCCGAAATCTCGGATGATGTCACTATGTTTCTTGCACATGCATGCAAGCAAACATAAAAAATTAGACACTATGGCATAAAGAGATTATACAACAGTTTCCCTGCTTATCAGAGAGACAGCTTACTCAGCACATGTAGCACAGTACCAGAAAGCACTCTGGAACACAATTCTGGCACTGGCAGAAAGTGCGGATGATGATTTGGCACAGGACCTGATTGCTACAGCAAGATCTGCCCTAGATGCCATGAAATATCATTTCCACACTGCGATGGACACTGCTGCCAGAGTTTTAGCTCATGCAGAGTCCTTCAGAAGATTTTCCTGGCTGAGGACTACCATCCTTTCCCAGGATGCTCAAATCAAGGCCAAGGATTTCTTCTTTGAGGGAGATTAATTACTTGGTCACAAAACAAAGCCCTACATGAAAAAAATGGATGAATACAAAACCACTTTCAAAACTAACAATGAGAAGAAAAAGGCCTGTACCTCTTACAGGTCATACAGAAGGGGAGGCAGAGGCAGGGATTTCCCAAGAGCCAATGTCTCTTACACCCCCTATGAGTACCAGTCAAAAGAGGTTACTATAGAGGATGAGGGAGAGGGCTTCCAGGTGTAATGCTGCAGCTCCAGCTCCAGCACCTAAGCCCCAGCCAAAACAAACCCCCTGACAATTTTACCCAGGTCGCCCAATCATGCCAGTGGGAGAAAGACTGGCACACTACTTCCAGGAATGGGTAAATATTACCACAGACAAGTGAGTACTGGAAGTAGTGGACCAGGGGTTGAGTCTGCAGTTCAAACACTTTCCAAACCTGCAGAAACACACAAGTATTTCAGCTCACAATCCCACAGAATGAAGTCTGCTGGAACTGGAAGTCAAAAAGCTGTTAATATCAAAAGCAAGGGGCATACCATTACTAGACATGTGGAAAGCAGCTACATGGAAAGCAATACACACATTCATAGAGCACTCCTGTTTGGACATACAATCCAGAATGGATGCCAGCTTTGTAACTGCTGTCTTGCAGTACCTCTTTCCTAACTAGGTTCTAGAATCATCCACCCAAAATACTGCTACAGAGTCTGCATAAAGTGTAAACATCTAAGTGAGGGATTCTCGGGGTTAGAAGAAAAAAATTACTCACCATAGTAATGTTTCTTCTTAAAGGACCCCTCACTATGTTTACACTCCCTATTCTGCCTCCCCTTCCTGAACCTAAAATAGGTTCACACAAGACCAAGCGACCACCGCATGGTGGGATTTAAAGTAAACACTAGTGAAGACATTAGTCATTCCAAGATCAGGGTTTTAGATTTCAGAAAAGCAGACTTCTGGAAGATGAGAGATTGCCTGGCAGAGTATTGGATACAGGTAAGAGAAAGCAGTAGAGGAAATGTTGGAGTATCTCAAAGGAGCTATCACAGAGGTAACTGAACAGTGCATCAGAAGGGTGAGCAAGGTAAATAAGAAAAGGAAACCCCTCTGGTTCTCCAGGGAGGTGGCTGCAATAGTAAGGGAGAAAAATAAGGCATACGCAACGTTTAGGGTGTCAATGAAAGATGAGGATGGGGAAACCTATAAGGTAGCACAGAGGGAAGCTGGAAAGGCAATAAGGAAGGCTAAAGCCCTGACTGAACTGAGGATTGCTCTGGGGAGTAAAGAAGGGAGATCAAGCCTTCTTTAAGTACGTAAGGGAAAAGAGGAAAACCAAGGTGGGGCATAGTTAGACTAGCAGATACTGGAGGAAAACTGGTAGAAAAAGATTGCAAGAAAGCAGAAGTCTTAGACAAGTACTTCTGTTCTGTGTTCACCAAAGAAAACACAGGGAATGGGCCAAGCCTGCACAGCAGCAACACCCAGGGACTGGGGGTTGACACAAGTCCCTTCACAGAGGCTCACGTCTTGCAAGCTTTAAATAAACTAAAGGTGGACAAGGCCATGGAACTGGAGGGGATTCACCCTAGAGTTCTCAGGGATCTGGGGAGTGTCCTAGCAGCATCCCTAGCAGAACTATTCACCAAATCACTAGAGAGTACCATACCAGAGGACTGGAAAAGTGCAACAGTGGTCCCGCTCCACAAAGCAGAAAGCAGGGAGCAGGCTGGCAATTACCATCCAGTAAGCCTCATGTCAGTGCTAGGGAAGTTGCTGGAGACACTACTCAAACAGAGAATCATAATGTATCTGGAATCCAGTGGGCAACAAGACCCAAAACAGAATGGGTTCACAGCAGGTAGGTCTTGCCAAACTAACCTGGTTGACTTCTTTGACTGGGGTACAAGGATAGTAGATCCAGGAGCAGCACTAGATGTTGTCTATCTGAACTTAAAGCCTCCGACTCTGAATCTGGACCACATGGGGTGGGCAGGGAGGTGGTTGAATGGATGAGTAGCTGGCTGAGAGGAAGAACACAGAGGGTTCAGTTAAACGGGGCATTTTCATTTGAGAAGGAGGTGACCAGCAGGGTATCACAAGGTTCGGTACTGGTTCCCCTACTCTTCAGTGTGTTCATAGCAGACATTGGAAATGGGCTGGAAGGTAAAGTATGTCTGTCTGCTGATGACAGCAAGATTTGCAACAGAGTGGACTCACCTGAGGGTGTAAGGAGTATGACTTCAGACTTGAAGAAACTGGAGGAGTGGTCAGAAACATGGCAGCTGAAATTCAACACCAAAAAATGAAAAGTCATGAACTTAGACAGAAACAATCCCAAAGAGGTTATTAGCTAGGAGGAGAGAAGCTAGCCTCCACCAGCCAGGATAGGCACCTAGTGGTCATTATATCAGAAGATTTGAAAGTGGGTAAACAGTGCGAAAAGGCATCACTAAAGACAAGTGGCATGCTGGGCTGCATCGGGAGGGGAATCACGAGTCGCAGGTGCACCCCCATTTGGAGTACTGCGTACAGTACTGGAGACTGCACCTTAAAAGGGACATAGAATCGAGACAGTGCAGAGGAGGGCCACGGAAATTATTCAGGGACTGCACCATATGGTATATCAGGCAGACTGAGGGAACTCAATATGTACTCCCTGGAACACAGGAGGGAGAGGGGCGACATGATTGAGACTTTTAAATATATATGAGGGGTATTAAGGTTAATGTTCAGGAGCTTTTCAAATTGAAAGAGAGCGGGAGAATGAGAGGGCATGACATAAGGCTGAAGAGAGGGAGATTCAGGAGTAATACAAGGAAGTTCTTCTTTACAGACAGGGTGGTAGACCCATGGAATAGCCTACCCAAGGAGGTAGTGGGGACCAAAATGGTAAGTGAGTTCAAGAACGCAAGGGATAGACATAAAGGTAACATATGTGTAACCCCTAGGTGGCGCTATACCAAGGGCTACTACCCCTGCCTGCGTGGCTAGTTGCAGGTTAAGGGGCCTGGGTACTGAAACAGGGTGCCTCCACCCAGAGGTCAGGGTTGTTAGTGGTCAAGCTAACCTGGGCACAGCCCTCCGGGACACTGTAACCCCTCTCTTTCCCTTCTAGTGGCCTGACTAATATACACTAATCACTTTCACAATGACCCTTATTCACCAGGCAATTACTCGCACTGTTTGCACTTACCACCAGGGCTGATTCCTCTGGCTCGACCCTGGAGACCCCCTGTAAAACAAGGTTATGCATAGCAAATAGCAACAGTACAGTACTTTTGGCACAAACTGGAACCACAGTCAGGTTAAATGCAAAAAGAGTTAGATCTGATTTATTCAGGGGACTTGAACAAGGGAGAGGCGTAATCAGGTTGATTTGCTTAAAGGCTATATCAATCAGACAGTTATGCATGCACTTCAGAGTCCCTACACAGTCACACACTCTGGGTACCCAGGTAGGAAGATGGTGGGCTAGCCAGGAACATTACCCGGGGTAGGCCGGCGTTGCAGCTGGTTGGGGCCCTGTGATAGAAGAAAGCAACATGCACAACACACACTATTTGTAATCCGGAGCCAGAGGGCTCAGTTCGTGACAGAAAAGACAACAAAACAATCAGATGACAACACATTAGATTTAGCTGTTGTAGCAGGGAGCTACCCTGATGTTTACTCATGATACCCAATACAGGACACAGGCAGGACAAAATCGAGACAGCAAGTGGTTGAATTGGAGTGCCAGGAGAAGCAGGGCCCACACGAATCCCCAAGGCATCGTTCCTGTTCAAAGCGTGAGCAGGGGGCTGATCCCCAGGCAGGTCTCTCGTTGATGGCTTTCTCTGTGCAGCGGGTAGTCTGGCTGGGCCAGTGTGGCAAGGCCCAGGCCCAATGAAGATGAATACTGATTCAGTCTGTGGGAGCTGGGTGCAGCCTCCAGCAAGCAGAACACAGTTCAACACACAGTGGGGAACCAAGTTACGACCCACTAACAGCACACAACACATTTACATGTAAGAAATTCTACTGTACCAGGCAGATTGCTATCCGGTAGCAATAAGTCTGTGCACAAACCGGGAGTTCAGAGGTGGCTGGAAATCCTGAAAGGATGATCGCATTCAGCAAATCTTCGGTCTTCTACAGGTTAAAGCCTGGTCACAGTCCAGTGGCTTAAATCGTTCTCACAACTCTAATTCAGTCTGAATCAACTCTGTTTTCCCTCTCAGTGACAGCAGGCAGACAGACAGGCCAAAACTCAGCCCTTTCACAGTTCTCCCACACGAATCCATGCAGGATTGCTGCTCGACTATCTCGAGTTGTTACTCCTTCATTTCCCAACTCAGATCTGAACTGAAACTGCAAGCAGTTTGGGACTTTCCCCAGGATCCAAAAGGTTCGGTTGGCTGATTTTTCTGTCAGTCACAGCAAGGGCTCCACCTCCAGTTTCATTTAGGCGCCAAAAGCCCAAAACTACAGTTCCTACAGAATTTTGCTCCCACAAGTCCCTGGGGACAGGCTCCTTTTTAGAGTCCCCAAAGGTACTGACTGGCCCAATTCCGCAGTCCAGGACCAAGATGGTGGAGATAAACAGAAATGTCCATGCAGGCAGGTTAGACAAACTGCAATATTATTACTATTCTAATAAATGATCAGCAAACAAGTACATCTTTTAACAGCGCTCCCTCTGCACTAATAGCGATGGCAGAATGGAGTGATTATTTGGCAGCCCGGGTGGGACTTGAGCATAGAAACACTCAGCCCTCTCCCAGATTAATTATGACTGCAATCCAGGCAGCCCTTAAAGAGACAGTACACAGAGGCTATACAGGCACTCTCTGGCAATACATTTAAACTGCTAAAATGCAGGACACCAGTCTGGCAGTGAGCATTTAGGCAAGCTCAAGGAAGACTTTTTGGGAACCCCCATTTGTAGGGGGGTTACATACGAAAAGGCAAAGGAGGGGGGAATAGCACCAGGTAGGTTCTGGGCAGACTAGATGGACCTTACAGTCTCTTTCTGTCATCACTGTCTGTTTCTATGACCAGTCTGTCCCTAGGGGCATTGAAGGTCTGAAACGCATTTGTAATGAGGGGTGACTCTGGAGGGCTGCAGCGTTATGAGGTCTGAGGGAGTGGGATGGTAGTGGGCAGGAAAGGTACAAATATAAAAATTACAAGAAAGAAACAACATGACATACTGTCATGCTAAATGAAGTTTCAGAGAGGATCAACAATGTACTGTACATAAAGGACAACATTTTATTTCTATAGCATGTCTGAGGCGACATCCTGATAAAGAATATTGGTAATAAACAAAACCTGTTCTGCACGTTCTATGAACAGTGCCCTCCATTTTTAATGTAACTCTTTAATTTTAGTCCTGACTTTTTCTGTTCTTTGTGTAGCAAGGGAGTGGGGGCATGAGGACACTGGTAGAACAGCTGTAGTGGCAGACTTGAGTGAAGGCCTTCTATTTCTACAAATATTCTGGGCAGGAGGTTCAGAAGGGTCAGATGCCGAAGCATCCTGCTCTTGTGTCTGTGCCTGCCCCATTGTGTCGAGGCAGCCCTGCTCCTTTTTCTGTGTCTGTTTGTGACAAGAAGTCACAATTTGCAGTAATAATTTGATGCGCTTGCATTGTTTTTGGGACACGAATGTCAGACACTGGTGGACTATCACATAGATGGCCTAACAGTCTGGATGCATTTTTGTTTTGAATATAGCAGCAGATGCATCTTGGACAGATCCTTTACAAGATACTGCCCTCTTTCTCTCCCCTTGGCAAGAAATCCTGCAGTAAGTTTATTACTGTATGAAAACAAGACATTTCCACCCTGGAATGACATAAAGATCTTTTTATTCAGGGATAGATTCAGCCTTTTCTTAAGGGCTTGCCCTTTCACCACAAAGCAAAGTTCCCATTTAAAACTCAGGTTAGGTGGGGGGCGCAGAGCTTACTGTTACGAGGTAGATGTCTTTCCCTCAAACTCCTTTCCTTAGACTTTTAAAAACTTATTTCTTTATATATATATATATATATATATATATACACATATATAAACATCGTTAATGCATCGGTTAGGGTTAAAGCAACAAATAGAGAAATGTGGCATTAGGGTTTTCAACCCTAACACCCCGTTCTCCAGCCTGCACAGACCAGCAGGTGGGTGGGAGGGGGGCTGTCTTGGGGCGTGAACCCTAATGCTCACCCCATTCTCCTATGCTGTTGCCATGTCTCCTAATTTTGTAATGGATTGGAGTGAGGTTTAGAGTTCACTGCCCCAAGGCAGCCCCCTCCCTTCCTGCCTGTGGGTCTGTGCAGGGCGGGGAATGGGGTGTTAAGGTTGGTTACCCTAACACCACATTTCCCTACTTTTGTCACTTTAACCCTAACTGATGCATTAACAAAGTTTTTTGCAATTTATTTCCTTACTTTTTGAGATAGTATAATAGCACACTTATTCTACTGTGGAAGCCATCCCTCCATAGATGTGTATATGTATCTAGCTGTGGAAGCACATGGACCTCTAGCCCCTGCGCTTCCAGTTATAGCACAACAGTCATGAAATTATCATCATAGCCATGTTATCACCCCACCTTATGCACCTGATGTAGAAACTATTTCAATCCCCTCCTAAACATAACTCCGCACAAGCACAACACCAACCCACAGTGCAGGTGCAAAAACACATTTCAGACAGGATTTGAAAAATGACAGCTGTGACATAAAGTGCATGAGGGGGTGTAATAAGAAAGTTATGTTGAAAATTTGTGCTCAAAATATTTAAAATTCCCAAAGTTAGGAACAGGCATAGCAAAATTACGACAAATACTCATAACTGTGCCATTTTTAATCAATTTTTTATACAAGTATTTATCTCTCCCGGTGGGCTGGTGGCTTGTGTCAGCCATCTTTACCGGGCATCTGCAGTCTTTTGTGGCCACCCCCATTCACCTCGGTGGAACCAGCCGCAACCCCAGATTTTTCTGCTTGTTCTCCCCTAAATCCCCAGACAAGGTTGGGCACATGCATGGAGATGCACATGCACGCCTTGGCCTGGCTGACTCTGATTTACCCACCCCTGGCCTAGTGTCTGACTCCCTCTCAGTGCCTGCACCACCATCATGCCTTGACATGGTGGTGGTCATAGGCAGAGAGAGACAACCTCCCCAATCCAGGAGAGGAGAGCTGCCTGGTGGTTGCTCTATCCTCTCTCAGCCCTCCCCCCCGGCTGACCCCAGACAACCCATGCTCATCCCTGAACACATTCACCGGCTTGGCGAGAGGTAAGGCACCCAGTGCCTCAGCCTTCTGTGCCACCAGGCTGGCTCAATTTTTAATAATTTTGACCCCACATTTTCAACATAGCCTTCTTATGACCTCACCACATGTACCCAGTACAGAAAATGTTCAAATCCCCACCAAAACATAGTTCTGTGCAACTGCAATGCCATTCTGCGTCACAAGTGCGAAAACACATTTTGGCCAGGATTTGAAAAATGACAGCTGTAAATTTTAATGAATGCTCATAATGCAGCCATTTTTTGAATATTTGACCCCAAATTTTCAACATAGCCTTCTTATGACCCCACCTCATGAGCAATATGACTGTCGTTACACAAATCCCACTAAAAAGGTGATTTCACCAACTGACTTTGAAATCACCTTTCCAGCAGGAGTTGCCTAATGACAGTCATATTGTTCATGAGGTGGGGTCCCCACGAGGCCGTGTTACAGATTTGAGGTCAGAATGACAAAAAACGTGGAGTTATGCATAAATCTTGAAACCCCCACAATGAAATACATTGAAGCGCATTTACCTTAGTTTCTCATATTGCAGTCGCTGGTTCCAGCAGCAAGACGTGTCTAAAATTGCCAGAGTGGGCCTTGAACCTGGGACATCCATAGGTGAGTGGTGATCTGTGGGGATGTCACAGGGTCTGTGGGGAGGTGTGTGCACAGTGGGTGGTCAGGTGGGGGTTGCGGGCATGATCAGCAATTAACTTTTTAATTTTTTACAGGTTTAAACATATACATCCTAAGACATTGAGGGATTGTTTTCTTATTTTCAGGCAGCAAATAAGAAAATGGAGGGTGGGATGATACCACTAAACCACCAACATGAAAAAAACAGGAATTGGAGGGTGGATGGAACCACTGGACACCAGGCAGAAAGCCGCGAGCCAAGTAAGCACTCCCTAGAAAAAAAAAAAAAACAGGGTAGGGGCTTACATAACTTAATAAAATAATTAATAAATAAAAAAAAATAAAGTAAAACAAATGGGGGTTTCAACATTATACAGGGTGGGGGGGTGCCACTAGACATCTGGGCTTTTCGGATAGCTTCAAAGGAGAACCCATTAAAAAAACTAAAAAAAATCCCTTTTTCGTTGACGGCGATCGAAAAGATGGTGGTGAAAAAGGATCCGTTTCGACGACCAGATTTCTCCCTTTTTCCACAACCAGATGGCCGTGGAAGAATCCTTTTTCACCACTCGCATTCCTTTTTCACCATCCCTATTCATCATGGCAAAAAGGAAATCGGCTAGTGAAAAAGGATTTCCCAATTTGCTGACCAGATGTTCCTTTTGCCGTCCAGATAGCCCTGCCGATAATCCTTTTTCACCAGTAGAATTCCTTTTTTGCCATCCCTATTCATCATGGTGAAAAAATGAAATCAGTTGGCGAACAAGGATTGCTGGAAGGGCCATCTGGTCATGATAAGGGGGCATCTGGTCGGCAAAATGGTAAATCCTTTTTCACCAGCCAATTTCCTTTTCACCATGACGAACAAGGAATGGCGAAAAAGGAAGTTAGTGAGTGATGAAAAAGGATTTAAATAGCTAAAAAATTATACTAGGGACATAGAAATGCCGCAAACCACACAGAACAGCTCCTCAACTCCCAGTGAGCAAAAAACATACTTTGATATCTGTAACAGACATCCGTGGGAAAAGTCATGACAGTTTTTGGAGGCAAAATTAAAAAATAAAAAAAAACAAGATGGTGGTTCATGAAAAAGGAATTTTTTCTAGTGAAGAAGGATTGTCCCCTCAAGAACAAGGATCCTTGTTCACCAGTGTTCTGCCAACTCAAACCAAGCAGCTATTTGCCATTCACACTCACATACACACAATAACAGTACAATAAGTATAGCAAGCCAAAGCTTTATTATAGCAAAATATAATATAAAAGGTTACAATAAGTACAGCAAGCCAAAGCTTTATTATAGCAAAATATAATAAAAAGGTTACAATAAGTACAGCAAGCCAAAGCTTTATTATAGCAAAATATAATACAAAGGTTATACATCACCGATTCCAAAAGCTACATCCAAGCCTGTTCCAATGGCTGGGAAGCCCCCTTGTCAACCTGGCTAGGAGTCTCACGAACCGGGAATTGGCCCCACAGCAATGCGTCCACCCTGCAGGTGAGGCTTCTAACCAGGCATTGAGAAAGCTACATTTATATCTTATTCTATGCTAAAAATAACCCGTGCAGCCTTCATAGTGTTGTCTCGCCACATTCTAGAAGCTGGCCGGGCTCCCAGGATGCTGCGAATTCACACCATAAGGACTGCTCAGAATTCCCTACACCTGCTAGGTCACTGTGCTCCAAACACTGGCCCGGGTGCCTAGAACACTATGAGCTAAGCAGAAGTTTAAACAAAACTACAAAAACAGGTTGCCTGATAATATGCAACCTTCAAGTTAGCAAAATACACTGTCTGAAGCAAAACATAATAATGAAGCTATCTAAAGAGCAAAACACCAATTAAATGAAGCAGCATGTAAAATGGAGTCACACAATACAAAATGGAGTATAAAATGACATACATTACATGAAATAGCATACAAAATGGAGTGACAATAATCAACATATTATACTATCACTACATTCGGTCCTTTGATTATTGTGAATACGATTTGTATGATATTGGTACCATAGCAAAATTACTATGAATATAACATGATAAGTAACAAGTCCAAATAAGCAAGATAATTGTCACTACAGCAATGATTATGATAGGATGTAGCAGAATATTTAACACTTTTGTAGCTGATGGAGACCATCCTGTAAAAATATCCCACCAATAATGAGTAGTCTCTTGTTGAATCTTGGAACTTAAATCAATCATTTTATTTTTAACTATCGTAGTTTGCACCTGACTTTGCACTAATCATTTATTTCTTATTGCCAAATGAGCCTGCATTACATCTATTTCCTGAATTATCTGTTTAATTTTATTTAATGAGATACTCAATCTTGATTGATCTAAAATATTGGGCTGCCAATACAAAATAAGCTTCTGCTCATTATCAGGGACAAAGGTGTAAGTAGTATTTTCCCACCACAAATGAGTCACATTTCTTAAACAACCTGAAAAGGGACGAGTTAAGTTATACATCCTAACAGCATTCTCCTGATTAGTTACTATACAAACATACTGGGGTCCTATTTCTGTAAACATGGTAAAGGTTATGGGTAAAATTGTCCATTGACACAAATTTATCGAATGCTCCAGTAAACAAGGTTCATAAAGTCTGGAATGCTGTCCACATAGTATTCCATTAGCTGTTTTGAACACAGACTTAAGTCATGGGTGGTGTTCTGACTATCTATATAATCTCCGTTAAAATGTGGTAACCAAAACTCAGGATCAAATAATGGGGACCAAAATTACAGGTAATATTACATATTTATCTGTGCATTTTACTGTGGTGGATGACATTACAATCCAATGATTACTAGGAATCCATGATTTGAACACGGTCCTCCACACATATTCATTATTACTCATTAAATCACTCTGGGCCTTATTTCTTTGCATTATAGAATACATATGTCGCATTGTGCATTCTGTCCAATCAATAAATCGCGAAATATTTTCTGCTACTCCCATTCCCCATACCTGTGAAGCATTAAATAACTGCAAGAACTCAAAATCATAATTCAAAGTTAATCTTTGGGGTAAGAAAACAGTTGGCATCCATTGAGCTTGTAAGTTAATTAAGCTAAATACATCAATTCCTACTGCCTGAAGCCTGTTAGTCAGTGTTTCTATATCAACACTATTTAAAATTCCCATGCCTGCCCCTGCTCCACCTAATAGCGTATCATACCAAGCTCTTTTATATTTGCATTTTCTACTAAACATAAACGTTATGTTAAAATGGATTACAATTTTCTGATACCACTGCGCTACTGATGTACATGTGGATGGAACCTTAACTATACTATCATTGCTAATTACAGGATGATTTTTCAACACTGTAATGTGATCTGCCCAAGTAGTTCTATTAGTTATTGCAGTAGCATTCATGCAGAATAACGTGTCTATGTCAATCAAAGTAATACTTGCATTGAAAATGTCTGTTTGATTCATGCAGCAATCAAGTCTATGTTGTACAGTCACCATGCAACTATTCGGTAAGTTGCAGCATCTAATAGCAGTCTGGTTCTGTAATTTAATCCAATTTGTGTCCTGCATAGGTTGGACATATAATTGTCCTGCCATTGTCTCAACTGGTTTCCAAATGTTCACATCTGGTGAAAAGTAATGTTCACTATAGGACATCCTTGGTTTTCAGGGCAAGTAAAGTTGTCTTGCACCCGTAAGCTGGTGGAAGATTTCCAACCCATTGTACAAGTGGGTCGCCAAGCTTCAATATTCTTCCACCTGGGGTAATGGGCTTTTACCGAATGGACCGTGAGAGAGAGTGTTATTCCTTTAGAATCCATTGAAGAACCTAGAAAATACACAGACTGATTATTCTCGAAGATAACATGTGTTTCCTGGTACATATTCCCATCTCTCTTCCCCTGACCTGATAATTAGCACTGTGTTGTCTCGTCCGTGGCTATCACCTCAGCTGGTTCAGGAGGGCCATTTGGGTTTGTAAACCCATATTTTGGCACCATTGTTAAAACCTCCTGTAGATCTAAAACCTTTATCCTCCCTTGCTGTTAGGAGTGTGGGGCTTGTCCCTTTATAGGGGTCACTTTGTTAACTGGAATAATTAACAATTGAGCCACTCTGTCATACTGTTGAATTAACAGATTTTGTTCTCTACTATTCAACAAAATTACTTTCACTTCTCCTTGGTAATCACAATCAATCACCCTCCCAAAATTTGTATTCCCTTGAGGGCTAGTTCTGATTTAGGTGCTATCCAACCAAATGTCTCGGTGGAATTTGTATTCCAATACCAGTTTCTATCACTTGAATGTTTCTGCTGTTTATTCTGTATTCTTGAAGGGCATGTAAATCAAGTCCAGCAGCTTCTGGGTTGCCTGCAAGGAGACAGAGCTCCTGGTGTAATTTCCCAATATAACACTGTTTCTGTAGTTGAGTAAGCCTGCACTTGCAAATTAGGAGTTATCATTCGCATTAAGGGGTCTCAGATTCTCCAATTGGTCTATTATTTAAAATCTGTAATGCTTCATGCAAATTCTCTTTCCATTTTAGTAGGCTCTCCCCAATTTCCTAAACTGTTCTTTCAGCAATCCATTCATTCTCTCAATTAACCCTGCTGCCTCATGGTAATAAGGGATGTGAAATACCCACTGTATGTTATGGGTTTGAGCATAAGCTTGTACCATTTTCCCCTAAAATGGGAACCATTGTCACTTTGTATCTGCAAGGGTATTCCATAGTACAACACAATTAAGTTAATTGCCTTAATGGTGTTTTCTGTGTAGCTTGTTTACAAGGGTATGCCAATAAATACCCTGAATATGTATCTACAACTGTGCAAGCATATCGACATCCTCCACTAAGGGTAGGGTCCAATGTAATCAATCTGCCAAATTTGTCCCGTAATTTTCCCCTCCCCAATTGTCCTTTCACAATATGAGGGATTGGTCTTTGTTGCCCATGTTGGCATATAGGACACTGAGCAATAACAGTTTTAACCAAATCCAATGTTAGGGGTACACCCCTACTATATGCCCACCTGTAAGTGGCTTTTCTCCCAAATGTCCACATTTTGATGTGCCCATTTTGCCAGCCCTGATAACTGCTGACTTTGAGTTTCTTCAATATCCACTGGAAGAATCTTAGCTTTTTCATCTGCAATAGAATTATACCATCATTCTAGTGTATCTGAAGCACAATGAGCATCAACATGAAATACAGTGGTCTGAGTATTTTGCACCATAGTCCATATTTCCTGCCACAGTTCTTTCCCCATATTTCTTTCGAATAAATTTTCCACTCATCCTTAGCCCAAGTGGGCAGCCAGGTTGTTAAACCATTGGCTACAGACCATGAATCAGTATAAATATGACATGTACCTTGCAACCTTTGTGGGTATTACACTGGAAGGGAGGAAGGGTAGCTTACCCCCTCCCTCCAAGCTACTACTGGTGGAAGACACAGCTCGAGGTGCAAGAGACAGCTCGAATACTGTAGCAATAAAAAGGTTAGCTGTGAAACACAGACAAACAACAAAAACAAACACACATCAGTTTAAAAATAAAACGAGATTATTTCCATAGGATAAAAGAAGCCAGCGTCCCTGGGTTCCCTTATCCTAAGCATGACAAAATGTCCAGATTGATGGTAATACCGTACGTACGTATCTCTGTAGATGGTAAACTCTCAAAACAGCTGTAATAGTCCTTTTTCAAAATTGTAAAAGTTTGTTCCTCTTCACTTAGAATACTAGTTTTGCAATAAAAGTCAAATTACATGGTTCACTCTTGGTGTGCTTTCATGAAAACATACATTTTGTGTGAAAAGTTGTGCTTTAGGCATGGAATACACATCAAGTTTGAACTGGTAGTAACATAAAATGTTGAAACACAAGAAGGTCAAATAACGTGCAAAGGTCACAGTGTGCATGCAAGGGTCATTCAAACCCAGCCATTCCTGTAGTGTCCTTGAACACCACCAATATTAAAATATCTTTAAATAACAATAGAGCACACGATGAAACTGCTGGCCAAGACAGTACACACACATACACATACACAAAAAATACTTAACACAAAAATAAGACTGACATTGTTTCACACCAATTTGCTGAGGTAATGCCCATAGTTCCATTAGAAAACTGTACGTGGTTTAGATATATGTGCTGCCTCCTGCCTGTCTTGTAACACTGACAATTTTTAAACCAACACATTTATACATATTGCCATGCCAAATCTTTTAGAACAAAACACTGTTTAAACACATCATCTGTAAGTGAACACATCTCGTATAACATGATTACACCTTTTGGCACATAACTAAAATATGGCACTCTGCCATTTTGCAAAAAGTTTCTGGTTTTAACTAGAAGTATGATAAAGCCATTTATAGCTGTTAACACATTACATTTTCACCTAGCAGTGGCTTGGCACGTTGCTTGCAAACTACAACTCTTTCTGCACATTGCAATCAATATGACATCATAATTCTTCACCATCAACACTACCTGCTCCAAGCAACAACTACAAACAAAAGTTTTTCACTGACCCTATCTAGGCAGCACAAATGTTCCATTACAAATAAAGCCAATTAAAACAGTCAGCTATGTGGCAAAGAAGCTTCTTTCTTTTTTTTTCTGTAACATGTTGTGCACTGAAGGCAGTCAATCCTATCTCTAACCTTGACAATAGAACATAATTACAGAACACAGATATAAGCTAGAAAATATGCATGAGAAAGACAGAGCATTACCTTGTTTAGTATCATTATTACAGAAATAAAACAGACAGACATAAAACAACTTTGAATAAAAAAATTCAGACTTACCGGTGCCAAGGTATTTTTCTTCTTCTTTCCGATATACTAGTCTAAGTAAGAAAACTGACTGCAGGACCTTCGTGATAATTTCAAAGCGCTGCAGCTATTAACTCTTTCAAAGGTTTTAACCCTTTCAAAGGTTTCTTTTGGCCATTTTAGTAACCTGCCAAACCAAGTCTTTTCCAGAGCTCTGGTTTGCAGTTTAAAACAAAACAAACAAAATCTCTAACAGTACTAGGTTGAGATCCATCTGGTAGAGGTCCCCAGTACTTGGGTTTAGGATCAAATGTTTCAGCCTCTATAGGAGGCAAGGGAACTTGAAATTGATACAGAAAAACTTGAAACTACACAGATAGGCAACATGGGGGGATTTTCAAATCATCCCGTCTGTAGTCACCTACTGTGCGTACATCCACAGTAGTTTATTTTTCTTTTTCTAGATGTTGCTTATCTAACTTTACTTAACCAGCCGCTGCTTTTCTCCTAAAAGCAGCCTGAACTGTGAAAGCCATCATTGGCTCTAACAGTATATACTTGCAGCAAGCACAAATTACAAGTACAAAGAGCAGTTGCCCTTGCTTGTTTGAGCCTTAATACACCTTTAAAAAAAAGAACTCATCCTTTTTCCTAAAAATAGACATTTTATTTTCGAATCCTGCCGACTACGCCAAAAATGTTCTGCCAACTCAAACCAAGCAGCTATTTGCCATTCACACTCACATACACACAATAACAGTACAATAAGTATAGCAAGCCAAAGCTTTATTATAGCAAAATATAATATAAAAGGTTACAATAAGTACAGCAAGCCAAAGCTTTATTATAGCAAAATATAATACAAAAGGTTATACATCACCGATTCCAAAAGCTACATCCAAGCCTGTTCCAATGGCTGGGAAGCCCCCTTGTCAGCCTGGCTAGGAGTCTCATGAACCGGGAATTGGCCCCACAGTGATGCGTCCACCCTGCAGGTGAGGCTTCTAACCAGGCATTGAGAAAGCTACATTTATATCTTATTCTATGCTAAAAATAACCGTGCAGCCTTCATAGTGTTGTCTCGCCACATTCTAGAAGCTGGCCGGGCTCCCAGGATGCTGCGAATTCACACCATAAGGACTGCTCAGAATTCCCTACACCTGCTAGGTCACTGTGCTCCAAACACTGGCGGGTGCCTAGAACACTATGAGCTAAGCAGAAGTTTAAACAAAACTACAAAAACAGGTTGCCTGATAATATGCAACCTTCAAGTTAGCAAAATACACTGTCTGAAGCAAAACATAATAATGAGGCTATCTAAAGAGCAAAACACCAATTAAATGAAGCAGCATGTAAAATGGAGTCACACAATACAAAATGGAGTATAAAATGACATACATTACATGAAATAGCATACAAAATGGAGTGACAATAATCAACATATTATACTATCACTACAACCAGAACAAAATCTTTTTTCGTTCTGTGCAGCTATCCTGAAAAAGAAAAATCCTGTTGAAAATAATTGGACTTTAAAAATGCTATAACTTTAGAATGGATTAATATTTGTTCACCAAATAAATGCTGAGCTGTTTTGTGACCCAAGCCCTTTCTACCATAAACATTTCAGACCAAAATCCAACACCATCTCTGCGCAGCGCAATGAGAAAAAAACTGCAAAAGTGGCAAATTTTCAGGTGTTTTCACTATCTGGATCTCAGAATTCACAAATCTGACCAAAACAAAACTTGGAATATCAAGAGATCTACCCCAGGAGACTGCATGTGCAAAATTTCATGCAAATCCACTGAATGGTTGCAAAGTTATTAAAGTGCCAAATGTGAGGTTTAACATTAAATTGTCTGCTCAACCCTAACTATAATATATATCTTTAAGTCTGACTCTGTTTACTGAGTAACAACAAGTTGTGATTATTGGATTCCATAGGATCGCTGAAGAAATCAGCTCCTGAGGGCAGTAGCAAGAAGCAGCAGCAGGCCTCGGAGTCAGGAGACAAAGATAAGGCCAGGAGACTGGCGGACTGTAGTGGGTGTCAAACTATGCTCTCAGATGTTTTGAGAGCTATACAGTCCTTAGAGACTTGAGTAATTGCCCTTTGACAAGAAAGTTACAGAATGTAATTCTCAGTTGGTGCCTTGTGAGACCCAAATATCAGCAGCAGTTACGGAAGCTAAGGACACAGCTGGTGGGGCCCTTAAAGCCTCCACAGCAACTACTGGACTCATTGAGGACAAGATGGTTCATAACTGCTTGAAAATACTGGAAAACCAGATATGATCTGGCAATATTAGAATCCTGGGATTGCCTGAGTTAGTGGAAGGTGACCATCCAAAGACTTTCATCAGTATATGGCTGGGCACTGAACTGCTGTATTACTCCATGGAGAAAGGTGAATTGGCCTAATACTTCCCTCACACTGCTAGTGACCTGGGATGGGATCGGGTGCTGGAGGCAGCATGCTGCATGGGTCCTCTCAAGACATCAGAGAGGGAGAAGCTCTCTATATTTCCTGATCTGAGTTTTCAGACTCACACCTGGAGGAAACCTTTTGACAGGATGTGCGCCACTCTTAACTTGTTGGGCATCAACCACTGTATTCAGTATCCAGCAAGACTGTGCATCATGTATGCGGGAAAGCAGTATGCCTTTTATGTTCTTCACCAGCTTACCAGCTTTGGAGGTGATCAATGATGTTTGAGACTATTTGGGACTATACATGCTTGTGCTATGCAGGGAGTTGGTGGTGGGAGGGAGAGTGGGAGGGTGAGGTGGGCTCCCTGTTTGAGGCCTTGAGGGGCTGCATGCTATCCTAGTGAGTATCTCTCCTGTCTGTTGTATAATTGTGCTTTTTCATGTTTTCTGTATTCATCTGCTGTAAGGGTCTCTATGCCTCACAAGATGGCTGTGGCCGCGTGGTAGGTACAACCTTTTGTCTCTCCTCCTTTTCCCTCATCCTGATGCTCTCCTCCTCCAGACCATGGACTGTAATGTTGTTACAATCCAGGCTACACACTCTGTGCTGTTGTTGTGAGTATTGTAGTCTGTGGGTTATGGGGTTGGGGAGCAATTAGATGTTTACATGTGTACTCCATGGTTACCTCTTTTTGAAGCTGTTAATTTCATGACCACTTGCAGTAGTTTATTGAAGGAAAGTATCTTGTCCAAGTTTGAAGTGGTGCTCTCCTCATGCAGGGTAAGAAGTCAGGTCTCTTTTACAAATGTTGCGTGATGCTTTAGCTTTGTTTGCCTTATTACTGATGTTAGGATGACCTTGCTGACTTGTGTTGCTCTGTTTTATATACTGCTTATGCTATTTTTGAGCCTAGCTCGATATTCTTAGGTAGGGCCATGGGAAAGCATCAACATGTTATGTCTGAATACTGGAGTTAGATGATGCGTAAAGAACCACAAGGCTGGATGTAAAAATCTGTAAAATGGATGCTGTGAAGCCATTTCTGTTTGGTCCACCCCTTTGTGACAACTAGTGGGACTATGAGTTTTCACTGTATAAACATGCTGAGTAATGTTTTCAAAAAGCAGGACTCCATCAGTGGGACGCCTTACAAATGGCATTAGTCCGCAGGAGTGTGCTGCCCTGGAGATAGAACATTATGCTAATTATGGAATTTAGAATATAAGTTCAAACTCTGCACTGCGCACACGCTCCTCCTGCTATTCTTACATCAGATTTGTTTTGCCGCTGAAGAGAACAGTAGCCCCAAAGTCATCTCCAATCTTCCAGTCTTTTCTATTTTCTATTTTTATTTTATTTTATTGTTTGTTATTTTAGTGGGGGGTTAGATTTGATCACACCATGTTAGTTCAGGTGTTTATTTAAGAATTGAATAATTTTTTCAGTTTCTCTGGTTCCAGTGAACCAGAGAAGGCGGCTTTATAATGTGGTTCCTGCCTGAAGGGAACTGAGCATGTTTTTACTGAAAACTTTATTTGCTTATATTTCACTCACTTAAGCAGTTTTTACACATTTCCAGCTAAAAATATTTAACTTTTACCACGTTTGTGACTGGGAACCGAGTACTTTATTTTATAGGTCTTATCAGTTTGTTTGTTTTTTTGTTTTGTTTTAACGTATTCAGGTTTTAGGGTTCTATAGTAGGTTTATAGAATGAGGAGTTGTTAAGTATTTATTAGTTTGTGTTGGATCATTGAGATATTTCCTTTTATTGTAATGGCACCCTGGGCCTCTGGGAAATGGCGCCAAATCTAAATAAACACTGCTATTGCTGCTACTACTGCTACTACTATTGCCACTATTACTACTGCTACTACTACTGCTACTAATACTACTACTGCTACTGCTACTGCTACTACTACTACTGCTACTGCTGCAACTGCTACTACTACTACTACTACTGCTATTACTACTGCTGCTGCTACTAATACTAATACTACTACTACTGCTATGACTACTACTGCTCCTACTACTACTGCTACTAGTACTAGTACTACTACTACTACTACAGCTACTGCTGCTGCTACTACTGCTTCTATTACTGCTACTACTACTACTACAATTTCTACTACCCAAAAAGAGAACTGGACCCATATATTATAAAAACTGTATAAACTACTTTCAGCTCCTGGCAAAGGCAGACTGCTGTGAGCTTTGTCTAAAGCAACTGGGTCCAGATCACGATTTTATTAATTGTGAACTCTGTAAAAGGTTTTGCCCTAAAACCCAAAAGGAAAGGGCTTCATTTTATTTTATTTTTTTATTTTAGTCTTTGGTAACTGAGTAAGGCCCACTAGGCACAAGTGCCTGTTTTCAGGGGCGACCTGGGAGCACTGGGCAGTTAAGTGACTTGCTCAGAGCCACACAGTATGCAAGTGGAGGTTGTGAGAATCAAACTCAGGTCTGATCTGCTTGATGTATCAAGCTTGTTCACACCTCATTCCTCTAACCTTTAGGCTATACTGCCAGCCCTATGCATTTATGAGGAGAAGTATGTTGGGCTTCTCAGTCAGCCTCTGTGTTAATAAAGCACAATAAAAGGCTCAGAGGGAGTTCCTAATGATGGTGGAAAGCAAGCATCAGAGGGCCCTTCTCCTCCTAACCAGCAGTTCCTGTCAAAGGGGACAGACAAAAATGATAAAGCTGTTCAGCCACCAGATAAGCATGGTGAAGATACGAGGGTGCCCAAAAGGGGGACGCTGATTCCAGTGATGGCAAAAATACAAATAAAAGACCCTCAGAGCAGGTACTGGAAGCCATGCCTGCAAAGAAAAAAACAGAAAACAAGCCTATGTCACACCTCCTGCAAAGGAAAAGGAGCAGGCAGTGGCTCAAAAACAGATGCCCTCAACAGAAGATATGACTAAACTATGGAAATTTTTCCAAGCCTTCCAGACGATGGGAAACTTGCTTAATGTATCCGTTTTCTCTCCCCAGACTTCAGTCCCAGACTACTTGCCTGTAGAGGAGAGGGATGTATGTTATGAAGATGAGGAGAAAGTTGAAACCATATAACCTGATGGCTCATCTGAGCAAGAGTTTGGTTCCCCTCCTAGGCCACAGAAGATTATACCTGTTATTCCATGTTCGTCAAACAGATGGTGAGCACACTCAACATGCCCTCTCATGAAACAGAGGAGGATGAGGAGGAAATGGAGTTCACAAGTAGATTGTTAGTCCCCCTCCACATGTCACTCCAGAAGGTTACTTCGAAAATCGTGCTAGCACCAGTTTAGCTGCTGGCATTGATAAAAAAGTTGAAAAAGATATCAGGCGTAGAAATGGGTGGAATACCTGTATGTCCACCCTGATCATGATGAGGTAGTACAAGCACTTGCCTTTGAGAAGGCCAAGGTGCCCCTCTCCACACAGCCTCCTGAAAAGGACTCCAGGAAACTGGATACAATGGACAAAAAATTGTACACAACAGCTTTCCTGGGAGGCAGGCAGCTTGTTTGGCAGACACAACCCAGTACCAGAAAACATTGTGGAATGCAGTGCTGGTACCGAGTGGTAAGGTGGATAGTGACATAGCACAGAATCTGGCTGCCACAGCAAAGTCAGCCCTGGATGCCTCTGAATATTAGTTCCACATGGCTGTAGACTAATGACTCTGCTTCACAAGTCTCAGCTCATGTAGTGGTTTTGAGGAAGTTGCTTCATTAAGGGCTATTATCCTTACCCAGGACACTCATGTTGAAGCCACTGATTTCCTCTTTGTGGGAAATTTCCTATTTTGTGACAAAAACAGTGGTGTACATCAAAAATGTGGATGAATACAAGTCCATGTTTAAAAGAGACACTGAGAAAGAAAAGGCCTCCACTTTCTAAGGCCTATGGAAGTGGAGGCAGGGGCAGGGGTTACTTTCAAAGACCATACACTGCCTATGAGTACCAGCTTCAAAGAGGTTACTACAGAGGCAGGAGGGTCTCCAGACCTGCTGCAGCATCAGCCTCCAAGCCAAAGCCAAAACAAAACCCCTGACAGTTCTTCCCAGGTCACCAGTCAATCATTGCCAGTAGGGGAATGCTTGACCCACTACTTTCAGAAATGGTAAAAATTACCACAGACAAGTGTGGCCTGGAACTAGTGGACCAGGGGTTGTCACTGCAGTCCAAAATGTTTCCAAAACTGCAGAGACCAAAAGCTTTTCCAGTTCATTCACCAACAGAGAGAATTCTGCTGGAACTGGAAGTAAAGAAACTACTGCAAGCAAAAGCAGCAGAAAAGGTCATTTTACCACAGTGGCGCAAGAGCTTGCTTTCAAAGTATTTCCTAATCCTGCAAGAAAACAGAGGAGTGGTGACCAATTTTAAAGATTTAAGATATCTGAACAAGTATATCGAAAGAGAAAAGTTCAAGATGGTCACACTGGGTACAGGGATACCATCCCTACCGGAGACTGGTTGGGGTCATTGAATCTGAAAGGATGCATATTTCCACATCCAAATCAGACCAAGTGACAAAAAAAAATATCTCAGGTTGTTAACAGGTTTTGCAGTGTTATCTATTGGGGTAGGTGACTCATTAAGGTAACTTGTTTATACTTTTTTGCTGGTTACACTAGTGGCAAGTGAATTTGTTTCTTGGCATCTTAGATTGCAACGAGATTTTTTTTTTAACATTGTATATAGATAATCTCTGAATGTTGCTTTAGCCTGTAATCCAAAGAGCCTTGGTGTTAGACCCAGCCAGGCTGGGAGATTGTTATCATGATGTTTATATTTACAGGTTGTACTTCATGCTGTATATTTTAAAACACCTCAACAAACTATAAATTACAAAAAAAATCTCAGGTTCAGGTTGGGAAACTGCCAGTACCAGTTTTCAGCCCTACCCCAGCTCACCTACAAAAACAAGGTATGGTGATGATTCTCTACCTAGACAACTGGCTAGTCTCAGGAAAAATAGAACAAGAGGCAAGGTGCTGCATACAGCAGGTGAGGAGCCCCCTGGAGAGCCTGGGATTCTTAGTAAATCTGTAGAAATCTCAGACAGAATGAGTGCAGGTGCTGGACTTCATAAGTGCGGAGCTGGATATCCTGCAAGGTAAGCTTTTCCTTCCACAGGAAAGGGCTTCAGACCGGATTGCCAGGCAGAATCCTTCACATTGGATCACCCAAGGTCTGAAAAGGATTTACTCAGTTTACTAAGGTAAAAGAAGGCCAGAGACCCATTGAGTCTACCTCCCCACACCATGTAGGAAATGGGATTAGGTGCCCAGGAAACATATATCTATTTTCCCTTTAAAATGATTAGCTTCAGTGGCGTAACCATGCATACTTATTGTGTGCCATTGTGTACAGAAAAAAAAATGTCCCCATTTTAAAATTAAACTTTTTTAATAAGTTGCCTGTGTCCAAACTCTCGCACCCTGGTCAGCCACTGGGGGGTATACGAATCGATTAGATAGACGACACCGTAGCAAGTGAATTTAATGAGGCGGAGGCAGAGCAATTGTACAGTTTTTGTACATGTGCTTCTTTGCTCCGCAAGCCTGCCCACCTCCACCAATGGTTGTCCATATAATTTTCCCACGCTGCTGTCACTCACGACTCAGGAGGACACCACAGTGAGTCCAGACAGTCACCCAACACAATTCTGTTGTGTGTCTCATATGAGAGTGAAAGTAGTCAGCACTGCCACCTCCAGTCTTCCGTTCCTGGACTCAGACATCAAACAACAATGCGCTGCAGCTGAACCCGATTCCCTCCTGCTTGGTGAAGAAGTTGCCCGGCCCCTTCTTGTCATCATCCTGCTGCTGAGCCGCTGCTGTGGCCATAGTACCCTTCGCCAGTGCTTTAGTCTCCGCCAGCCTGCCATAGTACCCATCGCCAGTGCTTTAGTCTCCGCCAGCCTGCCATAGTACCCATCGCCAGTGCTTTAGTCTCCGCCAGCCTGCCATAGTACCCATCGCCAGTGCTTTAGTCTCTGCCAGCCTGCCATTTCATCGTGTGACCATCTTGTTCTCCTCCCTCCCACCACCTGACCTCTGGAAGTGCAGTTCGATCATGTTCATGACAAGGTAATGGAGTAAGGTTTTGTCAGATAGCCTCAAGTGTTATTTAGATACACGGTATCAATACTGCAGTGAGGAAGGAAACTCTGCACCAGTAACAAAACTCTATGTACAGTATCATGGTGGAAAGATTAAAAATAGTCTGGGTCTGGATATTGAGTTCCCTGTAGTCAGTAAGTGGCTGAGTACTGTTTGTTTTTTTCCCTCATAAACATTAGTTGAGAAATTAGTTTTGGTACTATTCCCATGTATATAGTCTGAAAATGGTCTTGGTGTAGGTGTGCAACATTTCCTTGGAGCCACTTGCTAGTGTATCCCCCTTTCAAGGGGTTATTGAACTTGATGGGATGTCAAGGGTTTCACCAGGGGCATATGTATTTTTCACTTATTTTAGTCTTTGGTAACCAAGTAAGGCCCATTAGGCACAAGTGCCTGTTTTCAGGGACAACCTGGGAGCACTGGACGGTTAAGTGATTTGCTCAGAGTCACATAGTATGCAGGTGGAGGTTGTGAGAATCAAACCCTGGTCTGGTCTGCTGGATGTACCAAGCTCATTCACAGCTTATTACTCTAACCTCTAGGCTATACTGCCAGGCCTTTCCGATGTAGGGCTGTTATTGACAACAAGTTTTCCCTTTGCTCTCAGGGTCTGGCCCTGACATGGTGCACACTAGGGAGACTTTGGTGGGAACTGCATGTGAGAGAAACATAGAAGACTGTTGGCAGATGAGGACCACTGGGCCCATCCAGTCTGCTCATTAGGAGTAGTTTGTTTCTGGAGCCTGAGAGAACCTTGAGTCCGTGGTGACAGCTATGATGGGCTGATCACCATCAGATCCCAACAGCACCCACTGCTCTGGGGAGATGTTATTAGTGCCAAGTAATGGTGCTTCATGATGGAGGATGAGTGACATTGCTGTCTGCCTATGGGGGGTTGTAGGAATATAAGAAATGTAGAGGGCATGAAACCTCAGTTGTACCCTTAACTACAAAAGAGACAATTGCAAACTATTTTCCAGTCTCCCGTTCAGAAAGAGAAATGATACTTTCCCGATACCCATGCCTGAGATCCCAGGTAAAGAGATGCTCTACGATTGCCTATCCCTGAGTCCAGCCACAGATGCCTAATGCTCACCACTGAAGTCACAAGTCATGGACCCTAAATGGAATGGGGATAGCTATGTTCACCCACTGTTACTGGGGCTCGCGTTGAATGGGAAGATTTGAAATGAAAGAGATGACTGCACAATCTTGGTTTTGAAGGGGATAAAGATATGCTTAGAGTTTACACAGCATCATAGGGTCAGTTATCTGATTTATTTTATGCATTTTCACCTCAGGGGATATGTTGGAAAAAAAGAAAAATTATGTTGTTACCACTAAATGGTAGGATTACTCTTGACCAGCAACTGTGGCTGTGAAGCAGTTCACCAGCCTGTGCAGCTGCAGTAAGCTTTATTTATTCCTCTTGTAGTTGTATGTACTGTTTTCTATGCATGTTTTAGTAGCCTGAGAATATGTGTATAGCTTATTTGCAGGTTCCATCAATGCCTGCCACTTTGCCATGTTACTAGCAGTTCATAAGAGTATACACTACTAAAACGGAGAATGCATGATTCCAGGGAAGAGAATGGCTTTAACATCTTATGCATAGAAAACAGTACATAAAACTATCTGAAAAAGAAAGAATAAAGAAAACAAACAGCAGCTGCACAGGCTGCTGAATGAACTACTTCACAGGTACAGCTGCTGGTCGAGAGTAAGTCTACCACTTAGTGGTAGCAGCGTAATCTTTTTTTTTTTTTTTTTATTCATTCCCCTTCCTGTACCTTTCTTTTTCAACCCTTGTAATGCCATGTACTACCAACCCAGGGGCCTACAAAGTTTGTAGAACCCTGTGCTGGTAGTATATGAGAAGTGCTGTTATTCTACAATTACACCCAGCAAGGTCTTCCATGTTGTGATTATAAAACAGCTCTGTTTATATTTAATTTTAGAACTGAGTATTCAAACAACATGAAATCTTTGCTGTATTCTGACTATTGCAGTTACCCCAGCACTTAAACTGCCCCAGAGAGTAGACGGTTAATTTCTAAGCAGAGCATAGAATGTTGAGCTTGAGCTCGGTTCAGACCACTGTCTGCTGCACTTTGAAGCGCAACTGTCAGATTCTTTACTCTGCCTAACTGAACGTCCGCTCCGGAGATTTCTCCTTTGCTCATGGTTCGAAAGTCGGTTAAAGTCCTTGGTTTTACAGATTATTTTTTGCAAGTTTCAGTTCAGATCTCTGTCTGTGGTACAGTAAGTACTAGGTAGTGAACTAGACATAGTAAACTTTGTGGAAATTATAAAAATTGATTTTTCGACCGGTTCAGCTGAACCAGCCGTTTAGTGATTTATTTATTCTGTCTTTTATTTAAACCTAGAGTGTGGTTACCGGTCCTTATCGGTTTAAAAAAAAATGAATTTTCTTGTGTTTTTTTCCAATACCCGTGACACAGTTAGAAACTGATAAGGGTGTCTTGTCTGGTTGTTTGCCATAAAAAGGGTAAGTTTGTGGTTAGGATGGCTACGTCTGAGCAACCCAAAAGAAAAACCAGGCCTACTGGGTTTCAACACTGCAGTGTGTGTGGGGAGATCTTTGCTAAGTCTGATCCCCACACCACCTGTGTTTATTGTCTGGGGTTTGACCACCTCAATTCAGACTGCCAAATCTGTAAAGATTTCCCTAAGTCTACCCTGGAAAAAGATTAGGTAGGCTCAGGGATAAGGAGGCCGTGAAGTCCGCTGACCCAGATGGCCAGCCCAGTTCGGCTCCGACCGAACCTGAGGGAGTGCCCTCTGACCAGGGCGATACTTTTTCGGGCAAGCTGAGAGCCGATCCTGAGGGATCAGTTCCTACAAAAAGAAAAAGAAAAGAAAAATCAGCTGTTTCGGACCCAGAGACCCATTTTCCTACTGCCGAAGAGATTGCCAATGCGGTAAGAATTGTAGAATTGCTTCATCCGGTTCCATCTGATCCAGCGCCTTCTGGCAGGCACTCGGTTTGGTCGGTTCCTCTGGTTCAAGATTATGCCCCTGAAGATTTTTATGAACCGGATTTGGAGAGGGATGAAGATTATGATGATGGTGATGATAACGATGACGATGGTGGGGAAGGTCTGGTTGAGCCCATTGAACCGGACATCTCCCCAGACAGGCCTTCTGGTGTTTCCCCTCCTAGGCTTTCTGAGTCCCCTTCCCACTACATGTTTTACAGGAAAGTGGCAGAAACTCTCCTGCTCCCTGTGGAAGAAGCTGTGCAGGAACAAGAGGAACCTGATTATGTGGAGATGATGGACATCCCAGAGTCCACGAGACCATCTATTCCCCTTCATAAGTTTTTTGGGAAACAGACACAAAAGATTTTAAAAACTCCAAATTCTGTACCTCCTGTCGACAGAAGGATGGAGACAAGGTACACTTTATCAGGTTCAGGTACAGAGTACTTGTATCAACAATGCAGCCATGCTGGGGTTGTGCAGGCTGCAGCCTGTGATAAAGCTGATATACCCTTGGCTTCACACCCCCCAGATAAAGACTCTAGGAAGCTGGATGCCATGGCAAAGAAACAGTACATGGCATCCGCCTTGGGACTCAGGTAGGCTAATTATATGGCCTATGCAGCCAGGTACCAGAAGTCCAGGTGGTACACTGTACTGGCACTGGCTAAGCAGGCCTCTCCCCAGCTAACCTCAGAGCTGATGGGATTGAGGCATCCAAGGTACAGTTCTATGCTGCTTTGGACTCCAATGATGTGTTATCTATAGTCATGGCTACATCTGTGGCTCTTCAGAGAATGGCTTGGCTCAGATGTACTAGTCTCTCACAGGACACCCAGGCTAAGCCCATCGATTTCCCTTTGGTGGGCTATTCTCTGTTTGAGGAGCAGACAGAGAATTACATGAAAAAGATGAATGAGTATAGGACCACCTATAGGAGTGCACAGGCCAAAGAAAGGCAGGCAACTCCTCAAAGGCAGCAGGCTAGGGGCAGGGGCAGGCCTTTTCATAGGCCTTTCTACCAAGCACAGGCCTCTTCTCCCTTTCCTCAGAGGGGGTTCTTCGAGGGAGAAGCAGAAGGGGGATGAGCAGAGCTGCATCCATCCCTCAACCTAAAGCTCCTGCCAAGCAGACACCCTGATGTGTCAGCCCAGGTCGACTCCCCCATTCCTGTAGAAGGCAGGCTGGCTTACTTCGTCCAGGACTGGATGTCTATTACCTCAGACAAGTGGGTCCTGGAGGTGGTAAGCCAGGGGCTGGTTCTCAGCTTCAAGAAATTTCCAAAGCTGAGGGCCAGATCTTTTCCACCTGCAAGCATCTCCGAAATCATTGCCCTAGAGGCAGAGATTTCATCTCTACTGGCTCTAAAGGCTGTAGAGAGACTTCCTACATTGCACAGGTTCAAAGGTCTGTACTCCATGTACTTTCTTACCCCAAAAAAGACAGGGGACTGGTGACCCATCCTAGACTTAAGATACCTGAACAAACATCTTTTAAAACCAAAATTCAAAATGGTGACTCTGGGAATAATCCTTCCCTCTCTAAGGCCAGGGGACTGGCTAGGACTTAAAAGATGCCTACTTTCACATTCCCATCAGGTGCTCCCACAGAAAGTACCTCAGGTTCGAATTGCCTTCAGGCCATTATCAGTTCAAAGCTATGCTCTTTGGCCTGACATCAGCTCCAAGGGTATTCACAAAATGCCTAGTAGTAGTAGTGGCCTTTCTAAGAAGGAAAAATATTTCCATATTTCCATACCTGGACAACTGGCTCATTGTGGGTCAGTCCCCAGACCAAGTCAAGTCAGACATTCAAGTGACTCAGCAAGTGCTCACTTCCCTAGGATTCCTTCTCAATCTTCCCAAGTCAGTTCTCGAGCCTGTACAGCTACTCACCTTCATAGGGACAGAGTTGGATACAGTCAAAGCAAGAGCTTTTCTTCCCCTGGAAAGGGCAAGGGCTATTGTAGAGCTGGCCTCTTCATTCTACCTTCTGGTTTCTTGGCCAGCAAGGCACTTCCTTCAACTTCTGGGCCACATGGCAGCTTCTACATCAGTGGTCCAAGGGGCCAGATTTCAGATGAGGGACATTCAGTTTCACCTGAGGGCCTTTTGGTCTCAGAAGAAAGATTGTCTAACCAAACTAGTTCCAGTGAACCAGACTCTGATCCAGGCTCTCCAATGGTGGTAGGATCAGGGCAACCTCAGGCAAGGAGTCCCATTCATCACTCAGTCTCACTCGGTGGTCCTTACCACGGATGCTTCTCTATTGGGGGTGGGGAGCCCATCTGGGGGCTCTCACAGCCCAGGGACTGTGGTCCCCTCAGGAATCCCCTTCTTCATATCAATCTCTTGGAACTCAGAGCAGTCTTTCTGGCCCTGC
This sequence comes from Neoceratodus forsteri, assembly GCA_016271365.2. NCBI lineage: Eukaryota > Metazoa > Chordata > Ceratodontiformes > Ceratodontidae > Neoceratodus > Neoceratodus forsteri. Next base: position 310,295,429 of record CM057450.1, read on the forward strand.
AAGCTTTCTCTCTGTCAGTGCAGAACAAGGTGGTTCAGGTCAGGACAGACAACACCACCACCATGTGGTACATCAACAAGAAGGGAGGCACTCGGTCCACAGCCTTGTGCATGGAAGCCATGAAATTGTGGTCCCTAGCTTATTCTCTGCAGACCTCTCTGATAACAGTCCACCTTCTAGGGAAGGACAATGTGCTAGCAGATGCATTGAGCAGGATCTACCAGGGCCATCACAAATGGTCCCTGGTCCCTCTTGTGTTGAAAGTGATTTTTTCAAGGTGAGGCACTCCAGAGATAGATCTCTTTGCAGCCCCAGACAATTACCAACTTCCTCTGTTTTGTTGCAGACCCCCAGTCTTCAGTTCAGTCCCTCTGGATGCTCTGATTTTGAATTGGTAAAGGGAAATTTCTATATGCCTTCCTTCCCTTTCCTTTGCTGTTCAAGGTTCTGGTCAAGGTAAGGCCACAACCTTGCAAAGTGATTCTGATTGCTCCAGACTGGGCCAGGCAACCTTGGTACCCCCTGTTGCTGTCCCTAGCAGTCCATCTTCCCTTGTCTCTTCCCAGGAATTACAACCTGTTAACCTCCTCTCAGGGGAGGATTTGGTACCCCAATCTTCAGTCTCTCAATCCCAAGGCATGGCTCTTGAAGAGTTAGAGTATGCAGATTTGCATCTGTCTCAAGGGGTTCTGGATATTCTCAAAGCCTCTAGTAAGCCTGCGACCAGAAAAACTTACAACTCCAAATGGTAAAGATTCAGCATTTGGTGTTCCAAGAAGCATATATCCCCAGACACTGCTGAATTGTCTACAGTTCTGGATTATATGGTTCATCTTAATGGCCTAGGCCTCAGACCAACTACTCTCAAAGTACATTTGTCAGCTGTTTCTGCTTTTCTGTCAGTGGGAAAGCTTTCCTCACTGTCATCTCACCCTGTAGTCTGTAAATTTTTCAAGGGATTGCTTCATACCAATCCCCCTTTAGGGATCCTACCCCTGCTTGGGATCTTAATGTTTGCATTGCTCGGCTTATGCAACCCCCTTTTTAGCCTTTGTCATCAGCAGAGCTTAAGTACTTGACTTGGAAAACTGTGTTCCTGGTAGCTATTACCTCTGCCAGGCATATCAGTGAATTGCAAGCTCTGTCAGTGGAGCTTGATTTTATCTCATTCCATAGAGATAAGGTGGTCCTTAGGACTAATAGGAGGTTTCCATCTAAAGTGGTTTCAGATTTTCATCTGAACCAATCTGTGTCTCTCCCTGTGTTCCTCACTGATCATTCTTCTTCAGGAGAAATAAGTTTACACAGTTTGGATATTAAAAGAGCCCTTAGTTACTACATTGAGTATACTAAGGCTCACAGGTTTGACTCCCTTCAGTTGTTTCTCACTTATGGGGAAGTGGGTAAGGGCAAACCTGCCACTAAGAGAACTATTGCCAGGTGGATTGTCTCTTGTATTCAATTCTGCTATGAGAAGCTAGGCAAAATACCTCCCTCAGGGCTGAGGGCTCATTTGACTAGACGTACAGCTGCTTCCCTGGCTGCGGCCAGGGATATTCCTTTGCTAGAGATATGTAAAGCAGCTACCTGGAAAACAGTCCATACATTTACCAAGCATTACTCCCTGGACAGCCAGGCTAGGTGTGATGCTCGGTTTGGTACAGCAGTACTGCAGAACCTATTCCCAAGGTAGGTTCGATTCCCTCCTCCATGGAGGTACTGCTTGGTAGTCTGCAATAGTCAGAATACAGCAAGACTTCATGTTGTTTGAAGAAAAAATTACTCACCTTAGTAATTATGTTTCTTCTAATGGAGTCTTGCTGTATTCTGACCTCCCTCCCTACCTCCCCTCTCAGAACCTATTTTTGGGAAGTGGGCTGGCAGGTGCAGTGTTGCACCCCAGGGGTGCATTTGGGTACTCCCTCCTTTTAGAGAGGGGGAGCGGATTATATTATTAATTTAACAGTCTTAAGTTGGTCACTACCTGGTTTTTGATTTTGGATTTCTTGACTTGAGTCTTTTGGGGATCCAAAATATTTGGTTGCCATTTGGCTAGTATAAATTTTACAATTTCCACATAGTAGTTAGTATTAGCTTGTAAGAATATGACAGTTGCACTTCAAAGTGCAGCAGACAGAGGTCTGAACTGAGCTCAAGCTCTATGTTCTATGCTCTGCATAAAAATTAACCCTCTACTCTCCGGGGCAGTTTGAGTGCTGGGGCTAACTGCAAAAGTCAGAATACAGCAAGATGCCATTAGAAGAAACATAATTACTAAGGTAAGTCATTTTTTCATAAGGTTCAAGCACTGATGTTGGAAAGATGGTCAGAGGGTCATTTTTTGTAGCCTGATGCCAATGGCAGAAGGATGTGACAAAACCATGTCTCATTGTGGGAGTCTTCAGGAGAGGTAAGAAGATGGTGTTTGGTTAGATGATGTGGGTAGGTGATGAGGCTATGCCCTAACTTACCCAGTTTTGGTATATGAATCTGTGAGTGCCTAATCACTACTAACAAACAGCTCATGTATTCAGGTCTGACCCGTCCAAAGGGGTAAATCCAGACATTTTCAGAGGAGGGTTGAGGGTTAGACAAAGTGAACCTGGGGACCATATGCCGTATATGTGTTCTGCTCCCAGCTGTAGTGGGATTGAAACATAAGGAACAGGATGAGAAGTGCCTTGTACCACAAAGAGGAGGAAAAAAAATAGATGATGCAGCACTTCTCTGTGCTAAAATTGACTTTTAATCACACTGGTTTTGCCATTTTAAATTAGCAGCCTCAGATGAACTTTAAAGCATGAACTGAATTTCTACTGTTGGGATATGTGCTATATCTATGGACAGTATCTAAGCTGGTTCAATAAAATATACATGTGATGGGATATACCATGGACTGCATAAAAATAAATCATTTATTTTGAATGGCTACACAGAAGGGGGCTGCAAGGGTGGTTATGGATCCTACTGCAAGAGGCATGCCTGTGACTGCTTTTCTCCTACTGATGCTGTTGCAGCTAAGCAGCTTCCATTGGCAGGTAACTTGTTTTGCCCAGTTTGTTCAGTATTTTGGAACAGAGTCACATGCTGAGCTGAAGAGTGCTGTGTAGAGCAGTGGGCTAGCAAAAGGTATGTGTGGGGGGGCTTGTGAACTGGCAGCTTAATGTAGAAGCTGACAACAGAAAGAGCCCACTTGGCCCACAAGTTGCGGGGGGGGGGTGGGGTACACACATGATGTATTTGAAGGTGTTAACGCTGTAGCAGTTAGTCGCTTCTTTGGGACTAGGACAGAGGTTATTCCAAGTAGTATGTACTGTGAAAGATTTTTATATAATGGCTGGGGATCTGGGGGCCACTAGGGCACAGCGGCCCCCAGACCACCAGCCTTTATATAAAAATGTTTCACAGTACATTACAATAATGCCTATGGTGTGGGTTCTCAATGGCATTGATCAGGCAGTTGCTCATCCCAGTTGTATTGCAGCTGCAGGTTTTAAGGCCAGCCAGAGTCTCCAACACCCCTAACTCCAGGAGAAAAAAATATTTTTTCCCCCTGGAGTCAAGGGTAGGGAAGATGTGACAAAAGTATGTTTTATTTTCGATACAAGCCCCAAAACTCACCACAGAGCATCTAAAACCTCAAAGCTTCTGGGGGCCTAGCAGCCCCAGACCCCCAGCTTTTTAAAACATTTTTCATGGCTTCTTCCTCATGCTCAGACCTTGTGTCCCCTCCCTTTTTTTAGAATGGCTCCAGCACTCCAGGAGCAGACTTCAGGCAACATGCTGGACTTGGGGGGGGGGACTCTGTGGAGGGGGCTAAAGTGCAAGTTACTGGGCATGGGGGGTAACAGGATAGCAAATTATGCTTCAGATTACCCTTAAAATGCACCAGAATGCACCAAAACCCAAAACATTTCTGGGGGCTGCCACGCCTATAGTTTGCATTTTGGGTGAGTACACTTTTTTAAGGCTGGTTACTCCACTGCTTGGATTTTGTTGCATCCACTATGGTCTGCGGGAGTTTATTCCACAGTGTTACAACCCTAATTGTAAAGAAATGTTTTCTTTTGTTTTTAGCTGCCCTGGGTACAAATAATTGTTTGTTATTGCATCTTAGGAGATTCGGTTTATTGGCATATTTAATATCACATTCCACCATAAGTTGTTTGTCTTGGAGGATGTTAAACAGTAATAGAACATCACCCCTTTTTCACCTTGTTTCCTGCAGCTGCTGGACCACGTGGCCTCATCCACATCTATGGTGCCTTGGGCCAGATTTCAGATGAGGGTCATCCACTACCATCTAAGAACCCACTGGTCCCAAACGTAAGAGTCACTCTACAAGATGATGCCAGCGACAAAGGCCTTTGTGCAAACACTACAGTGGTGGAAGGAGGAAAGCAACCTCAGAGAGGGCATTCCCTTGCTCCAGCAATTCCCAATGAGAGTTCTTATAACAGATGCTTCACTCCTAATGTGGGGCGCCCACCTGGAGGATCTCACAGTAAGTGGCATCTGAAGCCCTCAGGAGCACATAAAGCTCCTTGACCTCAGAGCAGTATTGCTGGCAATGCAATACTCTTCCTCCCAAATTCAGACCGACAGTATTATAACTAGCTACTACATAAACAAGCAGGGAGGAACAAGAACCTCAAAACTGTGCACAGAAGCTATGATGATCTGGGATCTGGCTTATTTCCTGGACCAAAGGATTTCTGAAGTACATCTGCCAGGCAAGGACAATGTGCCGGCAGACTCCCTAAGCAGAATCAGTCAGGGAAATCACAACTGGATCTTGATCCAGTAGGTGCTGACTTCAGCTTTCAAAAGATTTGGGGGGGGGGGGCTGTGCAGCAGATTTTCACAGCTCTGCAGAGCTCTTACATTAAACATTGCCTTTTGCTGAATAAACCAACCAGACACAGAAAGAAGCACTAGCCTTTGACAGAGCTCATTGAGATGAACACCTTGATATAAAAACTATTCTATTTCACCTTGATTTTGAGAGCGATGGGTCACCCAAAAATGGCAATGGGAAGAAGGCGCCTAGTGTAAGGAAGCAGGCCCAGGCCCAAGCAAAGAAGGGGACCCCAAGACTGTAGACCCAACTCAACTGACAAACGCTGCTTTGTTAAAAACAATTCAAGCTTTGGATAAGAAAGTGAAAGACTATGCTTCCAAAAAGCTGCTGCTGGACTCAAAAGTACAAGTGGCAGAGAAGTAGGTAAAAGAGGCAGAAAAGTTGGCTGACAAGACCCTAGCAGTAACTGAAGGTCTTACCAGAGAGAACACCCTGTTATGGAGATACCTGGAGAAGCTTGAAAAATCGGGTGAGGGTGTCCCATATCCAAATCCTTGGTTTGCAGAAGGTGACCTGATTGATCAGTTTCTAGACAGCTGTCTAAGGGAGATGCTCCACCTAGAGCACCCGATCGCTGTCCAGAAGACATACAGACTTACAAGGTCTTCAGGCAGCAGCCACAGGGAATCAGGTCCACACAATTTTGGTGGTCCTGGGGTCAGTAAAAGAATGGGACAGTGTACTGTGGGAAGCAAAGCAAAGAGGTACGCTGATTTGGCAGGACTCCGTGTATATCTTCCTGGACTTAAGCTTTCCCACCTGCCAGCGGTGAAAGGACTTTGATGGGGTCCGATCGCGACTCCATCAGCCTGGAGTCCACCGCATGCTTTTTATGCCTGCAGACCTTATGATCATGTGTGGCGCTACGGCCTACCAGTTCTCCAATCCTGTAAATGCGGGGAAACTCCTTTTCAAGACTAAGTGGGACTGCTCTGCTCGTGAGGATGGATCAGAATCAGAGACTGAGGAAGCTCTGTGAGGTATGGACATAATCTCAGACAGTTGGGTAGCAGGGAGCGGTTTGCAGAGCTGTATGGAACTTTAAATGGATGAAAGTAAACCGCCCATTGTTGGAAATGACTTTGAATGCAGCTGCATGGGCATTTTGGGTTTTAGCTAATTTGTAGAGGTAACCACGTCCTCTTTTAAAGGTTTGGTTATGCTGGGGAATTTAGCGATGGCATCAGCAATGATGCAGTTTTAATTTCAGTCTCCCTAGCTCCCTCTGCAGAGTGGCAGTTTCACACTCTTTGCAAACTATTCAGACTTTTCTCACTGCACCGATCTGGAGTGTGGGCACTTTACTAAGATTAAGACAATACGTGTAATATCTCATGATGACCTTGTGGTCAAAATGAGCACCCATGCATTAGTTTCAGCTCTAAAGTTAATGTGGGTTAATAAAGACCCATACCTGCTCAGAATAGTATTCACTAATACTATTATGAATCGATGATTGATACACTCAGGTAAATATTAGTGCCATTGGTCTATATCAGTTTTACGCAGATCTGTGAAGAAGTGTAAACTGCTTACTTACTGTATTTCCAGTTCTCCTTTGTGGGATTAAGGGGGATGCATGGCTTATCTCAAGGGTGCACTATGTCTGTGTGTTAATTGTGATGTTGGATCATCCCTGAGTATGGCAGCAGTAGCTTTTTGGTAAATTTATTTGTTTTTTAAATGCTTGTTGATAACCACTGTATGGTATAACATGGTCAGAAGTATGATCTTCCCTTCCTATAACACTGCTGTTTCACAGTATGCCCATGTACTTGCCTGTTGTAAAGACTCCTATCACACTGAAGTTAAACTCAATAAAATAAAAGTTAAAAAATCTTCAGAAGATGGGGCACTCCAGAAAAAGATGTGTGTGCCTCTTGGGAGAACAATCAGCTCCCAAAGTTTTGTTGCAGGCCACCAGCAAGAAGCACAGTCCCAGAGAATGCACTAACTCCAGATCAGAAGGTTCCGGTATGTCTTCCCACCATTATGACTCATTTAGAGGGTGCCCATAAAGCTCAGGAGGGCCAGCAACAGTGATTCTGGTAGTCCCAGACTGGGTCTGACAGGCTTGGTACTTGGTGCTTCTGAGCCTGCCCACCTGTCCAGCAGGGTTCCAATCTGCCTGCCACCAAGATACAACCTGCTGACTCTGTCTCAGGGCAGAATAACTTTCCTAGCAGGTATGACTCTGTCAGAGAAGGTGCTGAAGGGTTCCAGCAAAAACAGCAACAAGGAAAGCATACTCCACTAAGTGGAAGAAATTATCATACTGGTTTGTCCCAGGAAGATAATCACAATGCAGGCAGGGCTGTCTACAGTTGTGGACTTCCTGGTTCACTTACAGTCCTTTGGTCTGAGACCTTTAACCCTGAAGGTCCACCAGGCAGCTGTGGCTGCTTTCATACCAGCAGGCAAAGACAAGTCCTTGGCCTCGCAGTCTGTTTTTAAAAGGTTCTTTAAGGACCTCAGTTATCTATATCCCTATGTAAGGGACCCAGTTCTTCCACTGGACTTAAATATCTGTCTTGTACAACTGGCAGAGGCTCTTTTGAGCTTCAAGGGTGCGATTGTGGCACAGGGGCTCTGCTGATTTAAAATATGTCGCATGGAAAACAGCTTTCCTCATAGCTATGACACCTGCCAGGAGGGTATGAAAACTGCAAGCCCTCTAGACAGATCCAACCGACATAATCTTCCACATGAATTAGGTATTCCTTAGGAACACTAAGTACCACCTACCTAGGGTGGTGTCAGAATTCCACTTAAACCAGTCAGTTACACTTCCTGTACTCTATCCTGAACATTCAAAAATAGGTGAGCAACACTTGCACTGTCTGGATGTAAAAAGAGCACTAGATCACTACGAGGACAGGACAGGGCAAGAGATGTTAGGTACAGGACCACACAGATTTTTTTATTACCCGTGGAGAGGTTTGCAAAGGTAAGCCAGCAGTTAGGAACATGTCCTATCATTAGATAGTTTCCTCCATACAGTTCTGTTATGAAAAAGCTGACAAGGAGCCCATAAAGGCTTATGTGCACATTCTATAAGGGGCACCTCAGTCTGTGGCAGCCACAAGGGGCAGCCCTCTTCAAAAAATATATAAAGCAGCTACCTGGAAAACAGTATACACCTTCGCAGAGCACTGCTGTTTGGACTCACAGTCAGGGATGGATGCCAGTTTTGGACCTACTATTTTGCAGAAATTTTATCCTAAATAGGTTTTAGACTCATCTTTCCAAGGTACTGCTAGTGAGTCTGCCATTTGTAAGGTATCTCATTGATGCATTCCTGATGTTTGAAGAACAAATCAGTCACCATAGTAATGTTTCTTCTTCTCAGGGATCCATCAATGAGCCTTATAAACCCTGACTCTGCCTCCTCTTTTGAAAATAGGTTCACACAAGAATTAGTTCTTATCTTAAAGTTAATTGAGCATTACTTATGGCAATTACTCAATGATTGTTAAAATATGATCATTTTAGTTTTACATGTTGTCTGCTTTAGTTTCATTGAATTTCTCAAATATTTAAATACTATTTTAGAAACATTTTAGTAGCCACTTAGCTAGTTTTAGTGGTCACTGCTCCCCTGGCTATAGAAACAAATATGTTAGAACAGCAGGGGGAGCATGACTTCAGTGCAGAACTTGAACCTGTATTCTGAATTCTGTAATTAGCATAAAGTGCTATCTCTGAGGCAGCACACCCTTGCAGGCTGATGCCATTTGTAAGGCTAACTGATGAATCCCTAAGAAGAAACAACATTACTATGGTGAGTAATTTTTCCCCTCCTTATGATGTATGACCCTGGCCTGTACAGTCTTACTCCTTACTATTATTATGTTATAATTACTGGTGACCCTCTTTAATGATCAGATAATGAGCTCTGATCAAACGCTGTAATAACGTCTTACCTGGTAACTGCAGTTGTAACAGCCTAGATAGCCTGTTCCACCAAGAGAATAGGGACTGCCTAATGCTTTACTGTATTTACAAATTAGTCAAGGATGCATGTTCGAGACTCAATGTAGGTAGGAGCTGCCAGAGAAATAGAGGGTAGCCCCTGCAATAATAACAAGACTAGATTCCGTATTCATTATTATACCATAGTAGAGAATAACAGTTTAAAATAAGTTTGGTTGTAAAAAACACAGTGAGCATATCATTAATTAAAGACAGTGGGATGCAGCATGGGGGGAAGTGGAAAGGACTCCTGACCCAGCCATTTTCTCACACACGTGCAGTTTTACATAGAGTATAGTGACTGGCATTATTTTTGTGGTAAGGAAATAGTATTTTCATGGTAAAATAGTTATAGAAGATTGACAGCTAGTGGGCGATTAACTGAAAGCCCTGGATTTGTTGTACAAGTGCTGGTAGCCCAGTGAAGGATTTGGACTGCCTGAGTTGCCTGTAGAGATTTTTATATATGCCAAATAATTATTTAATATTTTGCAATTGCTCCTGTAGAATACCTGCTCTGTGATTAAAGTTTAGATGCAGGGTGATAGCTGCAGGCGCTTTAAGCACCAAATACTGAGTGAGAGGGAATGTGAGTGACCGAGTGTCGGTCCAACACTGAGAGCGCTTGGTGCTCAGTAAAGGAATCCTAAGGCTGCTCTCCTAGGCAGTCACCTCACTCGATGGTCATACAGAAGCTAAGCTTTGGTCTAGCAGTCACTCCTGCTACATGCACAGCTGAGAGGCAGCCTCACGATGAACCAGATAATTTATTCCCTTGGAAATAGTTGGCAAGGCAAAAAGCACCAGGGAATATGCTGAGGGACTGGCTCCTAGTGACATAAAATGAAACAAATATAAAAGGAGGCACAGTCTGGAGATCGGGGCTCAGGAAGCCCTCATACAGCAAAGGAGTGCAGACACTGCAAAGAGAGCTCACTGGAGCCATTTTGTGCATTCAAAGGTGCGAATGTGGCACATGGGCTCACGGCTACACACACACATGGAAATCATAAAAAATAAATAAATAAAAAGTTGTGTGGCATCTGGTAGAGTTCTGGGCACGACACAATAGTATTTTTAAAATACAAACATTCACAGAAGCTAAAACAGATCACCTTAAAGCAGACATTATCAGAATGCAAAGTCAGTTATGCTGCAACAATACTGTCACGTTCAGAGCTGTGTTGCCAAGCCAATTTTTGTTAGAATTAGCCCAGACTTGGCACACACATTAGGTAGAGTGTCCTACACAAGGGAATAGTTTAAGATGCTAAAAGTGAAAAACAGAGGAGTCGCTAACCTTAATAGGGAAAGTGGGTCCTGAGTGAAGTAATCCATACAGGCAAGTTACCCAGGAGGTGGGGCTTAGCGTGGGAAAATGAATATTTAACGTCTGACTGGAAAAAAGAAAACTGTTCAGAATGTATTATTTAAGTGCTTTATTGATAAAAAGATAGTAGCCTTAGTGATTCAGCTTTCCTAGAGGCTACTGTCTACAGAAAAAATTCAGCAGAAAGCTTAGAAAGGCTGCTGTCCAGTCATTATATTGAAATAGTGCTTAACCCTTGGGGAAATATTTATTTTAGTGACAAAGGAAATGTATTTTAAAATTACCAAAAGTTATAAAAAAACGAGGGAAGCCTTAAAATGTTCAGAGGGGCAGCTGAGCTTCAAAACTGAGAATTCCATTGTAGCTTATGCTACTGCAGAGAGGAATTTGATTGGTGCTGAGCTGCTGGACATGTCAATGTCCACTCAGTGACCACATATTCAGATATGCTAATGAGATTTTGGCTATAAAAAGAGTTGCACAGCCAGTGTGCAGTTAGTCTGAGCAGGGAAAGCGACCAAGAAGGGAGGTGTCCATGCCAAGGGGTGTCAGTCTGAAGAGGCTCGTAAAGAAGAGAAGCTTGACGGACCAGTTTAATTTAAATACAGTGTAGGGGGAAACAGGATCACCTGTATCCCAGAGTAGGGTCAGATAGGGCAGTAAGTAAGAACAGGGCCTAGAACAGAAAGCCTGTTGCTTCAAGTGCCTGATGATCCTGTATAACCAGTTTTCCTCACAAAAGAAGAAGAAGAAAAGCTGCAAATCTGAAGAAATCCTCACTTCTCCTCATAGCATCATCATCCTGCTGACTCTCAAAGGGGCCCTCCAACCACATCAAGCTGCAACAACTTTATGCAGAATTTCTTCAGTAATCCCAAAGGAATGCAATATAGTAAAAAAAAAAAACTCATTGATACAGTTTGGGGACTACTTTAAAAGCCACAGTGACACTGTTTTACAGAGAATTTACCTCAATCCTTCTGAATTTCAGAGACTATTGTAAAAGACCTTATTAAAATGCTCAACACCAACTCCTCTCTCCTCGTACACTCCCCTGACAGCTCTGTTCTCGATAACATGTCCTCCTTTAAATACTTAGGGGATATGCTCAACCCTTCTCTCACCTTCAAAGATCATGTGGACCTCTTAGTCTGAAGGGTAAACATGAAGCTAGGAGCTGCCTGCCGTATTAAACCCTACTTCACCAGTGAGGCCTGCTCGGCTATCATCACTGGTAACCTCCTCCCTATCTTTGACTATTGCTCCCCTAGCTACTCTCAAGTCTCCTCCACCCTTCTGTCTAGGTTATCGGTTGCTTATAATAGTGCCTGTTACTTTGCACTGTCGGCTCCTTACTTCACACAACACTGTGACCTTTATAACTCCCTTGGGTGGCTATCCCTACATGATCGCTTCGACTACTCTCTTGCTTGCCTCCTGGACACCACCCTTAGATGTGGCAACACCTCTCTTCTTGCCACACTCTTTCACACCAAAACCCCTACTAGGCATCTCCGCTCCTCTGACACTCCCACCCTTGAAGTCCCCAGAACCTACACTAACATGGGTGATAAGGCCCTCTCCGTGGCATCCCCCTCTCTGTGGAAGAGGTTACCTGCCCCCCTGCGTATCTTCAACACCCACCTAACGTTTAAACTGAATCTCAAATCCTGGCTTCTGGACAAATATCTGTGTAACTGCCCTGCTCACTAAGACCACCTCCTCTTGCCTCCCACTCTCTGTCTCCCCTTCTGCCACTTCGCTCCCTGCCCTTCTACTTTGGCTATTGCCGGGCCATGTCTCAGCCTCCCCTTACCTTGCCTACTTGTCTGCCCTTATCTTATCTTATATACTCCTTATTTCCACCTGGCTGTATGCTTGTACATAGTATACTGCTACATAACTGCCTCTACTTTTACCCACATGACTGTACGTTTGTTACTGTACCTTGTACTCAGTACTGTGCATTCCTGTTAGTTGCTATTCTGATGCAACCTTGATTATTGTTCAAATTATATTGTTTCACTCGTGCCTTGTGGCCCGGGTTGTGCTTGTAAACAGTCCTCTGGACCAGTGCACCTACCCAGTTATCAAAGTCAAAGTCAAAATAAATAAATAAATAAAGTGAAGGACTGCACCTCAAAGGATGGATGGGGATTCTGTCACAACTTTTAATGTACCCGTATGCAATATTGTTTAATGTCATTGCTCAGTTTAAACAATTTACAGTAATGATTTTATGAAATGTCAACTGATTTGAATGATTTTAAAGTATAAGAAATACGGTATAGTGAATGTGTAATTAGATACCTGGGTGGGTATCTGGCAGAAGAGGTCAGGGGGCTGACTGAGGTAGATAAGGCCTAGTAGTCACTGTACACCCTTAGGGCATGTGAAACTGGATACCATGGGGTATCTGGCAGAAGGGGTCAGTGGACTGACTGCTCAGAAGTGGACCCAGTAGTCACTTGTTACCTTAGTTCTACAGTGAATAAAGTTTAGGGAGTAAGGCCTAGGTGGGCGCTTATCCTGGGAAAGTGTGATATCTGGAGGGCTGGTGGGTGGTGAGTGCCTGCAGTCTCCAGGGGTGATTACAAGATGAATAGTAGGGTGGAGGTGCCCTGCTGGGATATACAATATACAGTGATATGGATTTATGTGTTTAAAGTGTTTTTTGCCTGAATTTAAATGGTGCCATTCGTGGCTGTGATTACAAAGATTTCTTTCACAATTTCAGTAAACTTTTATCTTTTTGCTCAACAACTCAAGTGTCAGACTCCTTGCTTGCAGTACCAGTCTCTCACATTCCTGCAGGACTCCAGGTCAGTCCAGTGCAGCATTCCCTATCCTTGGCAGCTCTTAGCTACTCCATTTGGGGAGGTAAGGTACTGTACTCAGGTAGTATCCAACTGGGAAAGGGTTGTTACAGAGGAAAGGGACAGAAAATCCTTAATGTTACCTATCTCTGTGTGGAATGGTCACATCTGTGGCCAGCAGTTAATACAGTATGTGGTTCAAAACTTTATATGGTGTTTTCTAATAGCTGTGCATCAGAGTGGGAAAGACTGCTGTCGTGCCAGACACTCAGCACTGCCTTTCACTCACACTGTCATTGTTTTACTTTTGTTTTCAGCTGGCTCCAGGGGCTGACTTGTGCTGGCGGGACTGTCTGCTCTTCCTCTTCTGTGCCGACTCCTTGCACCAGTAATAATAAAAAATAAAACATAGACAACTGCGTGTCCATGGATTTTTTTGTTATACACCTTCGTCATGTGACGACCTCGTAAACCTCTTGAGGCTTTTATGGGTTATCACACACCTCAGGTGTGTAATTATATGGAGGATTATGGCTGGGGATCTGGTGATAACCACGCTGTAATCACCTCGAGTGGTTGCTAGGGCAACATGGTAAACCTTGAGAGCGCAGCTTGAGAGGTTTACTGTAGCCCTAGCAACCAGAAGAGTCATGCCAGCGTGTTGTCACTGATCCCAGCCATCATCTTTATAGTGTACAGTCAAAAAACACTGTTTGCATTCTATGTGTGAGAATTATGGAACTCTGCTGCATTCTTTTACGTTAAGCATGCGCATGCGCAAGGAACATTTGGGAGAGTAGCACACTTTGGAGGTGTGCCTCTCCCTTGCAATCAGTGCTCTGTTGAGCAGGCATGGGGTTCTGCACCAATGGGTGCGGGGCTCTTATGACAGCGGTGTTCTTCTGCTTCAAAACCACCGTTGTCACCGCGACTTCTGCGTCACGCCACCTCCCTTGTGTGCGCGCCCCAAAGCTTTGGTGCCGCTGAGCCCACCCAGCGTGGCAAATCGTGTTGCCGATGGGGTGCCCAATTCCTTGTCGACTCCACGGCTCCCCCAGCCATCCTTCTGCGCTCGCGAGGCCCACCCCAGCGTGGCAAGCGTCCCATTTATTTTGCCGGCGGGGTGCACAATCCCCATCGGCTCCTCAGCCCCCTAGCCATCTTCTGCCATGCAAGGAGCCCACCCCAGTGTGGCAAGCGTCCCACATAGTCCTTTTTTTTTTAAACCTGTAAAGAAAAACGCGGTCCCACGTAGTCTCCCAGTCCTCCTCCCACAACCCCGACTCAGCCTCTCCCACCCCCTCACCCCATACTTAGCTCCGGAGCTCGGCTGATGATCTTGGTGGACCGGAACATGTCTGCACTCTTCAAAGCCGACCCCTTGAACTGAGGAAATGCGGTAAGCTGTAAAATGGGCTAGATGGGGGTTCAACTTTATTGCATATCTCAGGCATTTTTGGAAATTTTGCCCAAATTTTCAACATGGGGTTTGGGACCCTTCTCATGAATGATATCACTGTCATGGCGTTATTAGGGCCGAAGGGTGATTTCGCGAGTCACTGCGAAATCACCCGGGACAGCTGCCGTGTTGATCATCGTCATGAAGGATAAAACTCTCATGTTAATGTGGTCAATCAAATGACTATTTCTGGCGTCGTTCGCGCAGTTCTTACGCGGGCTTGTAAGTTGTCAATTTTCAATATTTTCACTCCAGATTTTCAAAATTGCCATTTTACCACACCTCCTTATGAGCAGTACAGCTGTCATTTTTCACATCCTGCCCAAAACGTGTTTCCACCCATGTAGTGCACAATGGTGCCGTCAGTGTGCGAAATCAATGTATGGGACACATTGAGAAAATCACAATGACACTATTCATGAGCAGAGGTCTTAAAATGGCTATGTTGAAAGTTTGGTGAAAAAATTCCTAAAAATGACTGTTTGACGAGCGTGCATTGCGCAGTTCCTACGCACGCTCATACGTTTGCGAATTTTCAATATTTGCACTCCAGATTTTCAACATTGCCATTTTACACACCTCCTCATAGGCAGTACAGCTGTCATTTTCACATCCTGCCCAAAGCGTGTTTCCGCCCATGTAGCGCACAATGGCGCAGTCGGTGTCGCGAACTCAATGTATGGGACACATTAAGAAAATCACAGTGACACTGATCATGAGCAGAGGTCTTAAAATGGCTGTGTTGAAAAATTTAGTGAAAAATTCCTGACAATGACTGTTTCGAGCGTGCATTGTACAGTTCCCCGCACATGCCTTTCGTGGGTTCTGAATTTTCAATATTTCCACTCCAGATTTTCAACATTGCCATTTTACCACACTTTCTTATGAGCAGTACAGCTGTCATTTTTCACATCCTGCTCAAAACGTGTTTCCGCCTATGTAGCGCACAATGGGGGTAACAAAAAGGTCATGCTGAAAATGTATTGTGCAAATACCAGCAATTGCACAGGGCATTAGGGTAAAGCACCATACATGCCAAACACCACTGCAAATACCTGCAAGCGAACGTTCGGCATTGACAAATGCTTGTTTGTTATGCCACTGTTTGGAAGTTCTGAAGTGTGCTTAACAACTTTTAAAATTCTAAACAGTGCATAACAAAGCTGTGTGACTGCTGATTATGGTGGTTAATAGGCACTTACCATACATTATAAAATCCATAAGACAGAGTTGCCTATGCATTATTCTCTGTGTTAGCCTTTCTTGTTGTAATTCCCTCTGTTTATCCTATGCAGATACAGTACTTGTCAGCTTCTATCATGTGCCCCCTTTCAATCCTAGTCTCAAGGGTGTAACCGCTCCCCATATGTCTCCCACCATATGTCCTGTATTTATTTTGCTCGTCCTTTGTGGTCTGCTGTCACTGGCCTAAGGGGATAGCTGGTGTTTTGTTGCTATATACCTGGGTTCATTAGTGTATTTAAACAAATTTAGCCATAGCGATCCTCCCCAAAGCTATGGAAAAGGGATTTGGTCTTCCCATAGAAAAAAATATCATACCATACTTTGTGTGGCACAGCTGGAGTTAAGCAATGTGTCTTTGAATAATAACAGTTTCTTCATCAGACATTATTTACATTCAGTTTGCTCCATATCTACACACAACAACATAAACAGAAACTCAGCATTTGTGCTGTAGGCTGTCATGCTTGTTGGGGCCTCCCCTGGGAGGAATTGACCTTACCATTTGAGAAACACACTGTTCTAGTGTGTTATTAATTTTGTTTGAGAACTGGAATTACTCTGACATAACCAGAACAGAAATGGTTTAAACCTGGGATCCCCCCATTTTCATTTTAACTAGACAGTTCCAGTAAGCTCTAGTATTTGCATAATATTGAGTAGCAGGTGTGGGTAGCAGGAAGAGTAACCACAACATGCTTTGCAATACAAGAGAACGGGAGAACATTTAAATCTCACAGCTGATTGGCTCTTGATTGGGCGTTAACTTTAACTTAAATACAATTGGCTGACCTGGTTTCAGACAAAAGACACACACAAAAAAGCCACATAATGATAGAGCCTTGAGGAACAAGCCTGTAATCTTATCCAACACTGCAGTAGGTACGGAAAACTTTAAAGAGACAGTCTCTGTCCCATAAAAGTGCTGTTTGATAAACCAAAACATTTTGCTCATACAGTTTAGGGAACAGCATTTATTGGGGTAGGAGGGTGGGGCAGTTTTTTTTTTTTATTTTCATTCCTTATCTTGTTCAACTCTCAGGCTACCTTCAACTGTCTCCCAGCCTGGACCCAGCTCACTCACTTCAACAGCCTCCACTATTCTCCCCCCACAGCAGGGCCCTCAGGTTGGGGTTGTTCCTCCCTCCCCCCAGCTTGTGTAAGTACACATCTGATGGGAAGTGGGCTGCCATCATTCTGGTAGCAGGGAAGAGGCATTTCCCCTTAGAGTCTCATGATGTGCATTTTGTCAGTGAGTGTTCTGCCTTTTGACCCTCCCACTGTCCCGACAATGCACAGTGGGTCTTTCGTCTTTGTGCACCATGGTGTCAGGCACTGTCCCCCTCCCCAGTTGCAAGAAAGACAAGTTCCTGGGCTACCACAAGGGATCTGTTCAGTGGCATGCAACAATATGTTCCCAGTTGGGATGTGCTGTCAATGGTAGCACTGCTCCCAGCCTGCTCACCTGGCAGCAAGTGCCAGAGTCCACTCTCGAACCCAGAACACCTGCATGGAAGCACAAAGCACTTCCTCTGGTACAGCAGGAACAATGGTTCATAAAATAGTTTTCTGCAGCTGGTTCACAGAAACATCTGCCTAACTTTTAAATGAACATTAGTTATTGTATAACTACATATCTTTTTCAATTGACTGTATTAGCCTGTAATTTACATCGCATGTACTCTGCTGCTGTGTTCCATCAAGACACAGCTATCCTGGAGTGCACAAATTCAAAAATTATAATAGTAAAAAAAAGTTCTCATCAATTGTTTTATTGTACCAAAGTTGTAACTTTGTAACTCTGTTTGTGTTAGACTCCAGTAACAAAACTGCTGGTCCAGGCTTGCAGTAATCACATACTGAAGAGGATCCTAAAATTTGATGCAGTTGGCTACAAACTACAGAAGAATAGGAAATGGAGAATTTCCTACCAGGAAATGTTGTTTCCCAGAGTCCCCCAAGTCCTTCCATCTCAAAAGATGTAACAACTGTGAAACAGTACCACCTACTGGAATGATGAAGGCCCACCCTGCTGTGCCGGTAGGGCCCATCCTAAGCTAAAAGGAGGAAGACTGCCAGGTGTGTGGACTCCTTCTGGTACAAGAACTGCTGTTCCAGCCACTTGCACCAGTTGCCTATTGCCATAGTCAGACTTTTTTTCGTTAATGTTTTTACCATCTTATACATAGATCTAATACAACGACCTAGCTGGGGAGGAGGTTGAGGTAGTACAAAGTAGGTTCAGGGAGTTAGGGAAGATCTGCAGGGAGGAAGGAAATTTGCTGGTCTTATCAGAGGTGATACCAGTACCAAGGGCCACACAGCCAGGAAAAGAAGAATAGAGGATTTTAATGACTGGCTGAGGAAATGGTGCGGGGAGGAGATGTTTATCTGTATTGGGGACTGGCAAGAGACCTGGTGAAACGAAGCACTCTTCACGAGACAGGCTACACCTCAGTAAGGAGGGTTTGAGGGTGCTCAGGGACAAACTGGGGGACTACATAACCACTACACTTAATTTAAACTACTGAGGGGGGGGCAGAGGGTGTGCAGGCCCAGAGACTCTGACAGGAGGTCAGTGAACCCCCCCCCCCAGTGATGGAAGAGGTCTTGAGGGAGGAGGTGGAAGGGGCGAGAACACAGCAATGAGTGGAGGGGGAGAAGAATACATAACAAGGGTATGTGGAGGGGTGCACACAGAGGGAATAAATGTGAATAGAGGGAAGAGAAGGTCAGTCAGATTCTAGATGGAGAGTGGTGTCTCTGAATGCATGGAGTCTTAGAAACAATATGGATGACTTGCAGGAGCTATTAGAAGAGAGGAGGGTGGACACAGCTGCAGTAACTGAGACTTGGGCAACATCACATCATGACTGGGACCTTGCAATCCCTGGATATAAACTATACAGGAGGGACAGGGTAGTCGGGAAGTGGGGAAGGGTGGCAGTTTATATCAGGCAGGGAATAATTTGCACGAGGGAGGAGTCTGAGGAAGGGGAGGTGGCGGCATTATGGGTTCAGTTAAGGTCCAATAGAGGGAGAACGGTGAGGTTGGGGTTGGTTTATAGACCACCCAATCAGGATGAGGAGAGGGACAGGGAACTGAGCTCACAAATATTGGAAGCTGCAGGGAAAGGAGAGGTGGTAATTGTGGGGGAATTCAACCTGCCCGAGGTGGACTAGAGCATACCCTACACAACATGTGCTAGAAGTCAGGTGATTCTGGAAGGACTGCAGAGTGGGTTCTTGACTCAGGACATCATTGAACCAACAAGAGCTGAGGCAATTCTTGATCTGGTGCCCACAAATTGGGAGCATGCAGAGGAAATAATGGTCAGGGAGCCACTGTGTGGAAGTGACCATTGCACAGTGTGGTTCCAGCTAGATATGGGCAGGGAAAACATCCCGACTAAGACAAAAATCTTGGATTTCAGGAGAGCGGACTTCAGGAAGATGGGCGAAGTGCTAAGGAGCCATCTAGCGGGCATCAAAGCAGATATGGGGGTGGGCCAAAGGTGGTCCATCATTAAAGATCAAATGCCAATGTTTTACAGATTTACAATAAACACAGGAATTCAAGTCTCTGTGTCATGATTAGTGTTTCCTGAAAATATCATGCTGTTTGATTTTGTGGTTTTCTTTAAATCAGCGTCTGTTAATGTGATCTGCAGTAACTGAAAACAATAAAGAAACAGTGAAGATTTTCCTGTCCCTATTAG
The DNA here is from genome assembly GCA_016271365.2 of Neoceratodus forsteri. Classification (NCBI taxonomy): domain Eukaryota; kingdom Metazoa; phylum Chordata; order Ceratodontiformes; family Ceratodontidae; genus Neoceratodus; species Neoceratodus forsteri. Next base: position 310,314,828 of record CM057450.1, read on the forward strand.
TGAGTGATGACATCACTCTTGCCCAGCCTGTTGCTGCAGCAATGAAGTCCTTAACTGCCTGTAGTAGCTGGTGTACTTCCCAGTCAGAGTAATCTGTAGGCTAATTGTCTTTACTCCAAGTGTGCTACTAACCCACCTGGTTTGTGTTTAGATAGATTAGGTTACAATCTATCATTCTGTTCTCATAAAGAGTTGGTCATTTGTGTTTCAGTGGGTAATGAAAGTGGTATGAATGAATGTTTGTGAGAAATCTCCTGTCTGTATCACAACTGAGTTCTGTCACATAAAAACTCTGCATTGTTATTTGCCTGTATAAATCCAGTATTGTTTAATGGATATAAAATAAACCTAAAGTTTAAGTCACAGAAGTAGTGTGTCCATGATGTAGCCGCCATACATATGTTCATGTGTAATGGCTATGATCCTAAATTGGGCTGGAGGATGGGGGGGATGTATGATGTATAAGCAGCTCCCTCAGCTGAGGTAGGAACTGGCGAGGCTAGGGTGAGTGTTGAAGGGGGGGGATGCTGGGAAATGGGGTAGAGAGACAGGGATGGTATAAGCCAGGGAAGGAGTGGGAAGGGCTGGGAGGATCCACTGGAGGATCGGATACACTGTTCCAGAAGTCAAGGGCTTGGGTGGGAGAGGCTGGAAGGGGATCCAGAGGGGATAGACCAGAGGCGGTAACCAACAGCAGCAAGTCCAGAGGTGGGACAAGGACAAAGATGCCCGAGACAGACAGGAGGAAAGGGGCCAGCGGGAACTGACAGCAGGAAGTCCAGAGGTGTGACAATGACACCTGTAGCTAGAGAAAAAGGGTCAGCTGGGGATCAGGAGGAGTGGAAGACAGTAGGCTCAGGAAAAGGCAGAGGGATGCCCAAAATGAAAGATGACACAGGCATAGGTGCAATGGGACAGGGGCGGAAGTAACACAGTTTTGCCTCCCTAGGTATTCTAGTCGAGGACATTGGGGAGGAAATGGTCCAGGAGGGGCCATGAGAGAAGGGGGGAGCAGGGCAGCTGGGGACACAGGGAGAGTGATCTCAGGTGCAGTGGAAGGTGGTGGAGGAGGGAACAGGCACATCTGATGTAGGGGAAGGGGTGGAGGAGGGGACGGGCACATTAGGGTCACACCAGAGGGTGGCACTAGGGGATCTGTGGCATAAGAAAAGGGGCAGGAAGGAAGCACTGGAGGAGCTGGAGGTGAGCTCCTGGGAGGCTAAAAATGAACTGGAGGAAACTTTGCAGGAAAGGAGCTGTAGTAGGAAGCTGGGGGATGCGTCAGGCAGGGTGCAGGAGTGGGGAGATATGCAGACGGGGCAGGTGGCATGGAGGAGGACTTCCCCAAGTAGGGTACAGTGCTCAAAACCTTCTGCAAAAATGGGCAGGACAGGAACAGTTGGAGGGAGATCAAGCAAAGTTGGCATAAGCTCACACAGCGATGCAGACGGGGGTAGGCCAGGAGCAGTTAGAGGTGGATCAAGCAAAGTTGACACAAGCTCACACAGCAATGCAGTCAGGGGCAGGCCAGTAGCAGTTAGAGGGGGAATCAGGTGAAGTTGGCTCATGCTCACGCAGTGATGCAGGCAGGCGTTGCGGGGATGAAGGAAACCAGGTGGAAGTACAAGGGATAAAGGGGTACAGGAGGGGGTCTGAGGAAAGGCTAAAGGGAGAGGGTTGAGAGGGAAAGATGCTGGGTGTGGGTAAAAACCAGGACAGGTTAGGTGATGGGGAAAAATGATAAGCAGGGGCAGAAACCAAGTCAGGTTGGAATACGAGGAGGAGGAGGAGTCCAAAGGGAGCCAAGCCCAGTGACACAAAGCTGGAGGCCAGAAGGACACTCAGGAAGCAGGGGGCATTAAGATGGCACTCTTGGGGGACTCAATAATGAAGGGGATAAAATGGGGAAGGAAGGGAGCAAAAACCAATGCAGTGTGGGTACGGTGCTGGAGGTGAGGCATCATATTCCTTCCTGGGGCAAGCAGCATGATGAAAGGACACATCTGGTGTTTCACCTGGGCACAAATGACTTGGAGGGGAACAGTCTGATGGAGGTACAGGCAAGGTTCAAGGCATTGCTAGATTCTGTAGTAGCAACATTGTTTTTCCTTCCATTTCCTTCTCTGAGGTGTTGCCAGTACCAAGAGTGAGCACACCTAGAAAGGAAAAGATAAGGGCATTCAACAATTGGCTACAAGGATGGTACAGTCGGAAGGAGTTCGATTGGATAGGTGACGGGGCTCTACATGGAAGGAGGAGGGGCTGTATGCTCAAGACAGGCTGTACCTGAGCTCTGCAGGGGCAGATGCACTAAAGAGTAAACTGTGGGACTTCATGGCAAGGAAGTTCAAATTAAACTAAATAAGGGGGGCTATGGACAGGGCCATCCTTACATGAGGCAGAGCAGAGAGGCTATCAGCCTCCCTCCCAAGCCACGACACTCATCAAGGGAACAGTTAGCAGCACGGAAGGACAGGATGGGGCTAGATGTTTGTTTTTAGTATTTAACCAGGTAAAACACTAATCTGAAAGCTTTTTTACAGGTGCAACCTGGGAGCACAGGGAAGTTAAGTGACTTGCTCAGGGTCACACAGTATGCAAGTGGAAGCTGTGGGATTCAAACCCAGGTCTGGTCTGCTGGATGTCACCAGATTTGCAGCTCAAAGCCTTAAACCACTGTGCTATACTGCCTCCCAAATGTTGGAGGGCTTTGGTTGCAAATGCCAGGAGCCTGGGGAACAAAATGGGAGAACTGGAGGCCACCATGGTGGAGGAGAACCTAGACATTGTAGCAGTGAGTGAGACTTGGTGGAATGAAAACCACGCCTGGGAGACAGTGATCCCAGGGTATCGTTTGTTTAGGAAGGATCGGGAGGGAAAGGGGGGGGAGGGGTGGCATTACATGTCAGGGAAGGGATTGGGGCCATGGAAGGGCAGGACGAGGAGGGGGAAACAGAGATAATGTGGGTCACCCTAGACAGGGGACAGAGGGAAAACCTGCGCGTTGGGGGTAGTCTATAGACCTCCTATGCAGGGGGAGGAAGGGGACAGGCACTTTGTAGAATCGGTAGTGAGGATGGTATGGAAAGGAGAAATTGTGCTGGTTGGGGACTTAAACCTTCTAAACATCAACTGGGAGGCCCAGACAGCAGTCTCTGCAAGGAGCAGGGGCATCTTAGAGGCTCTGCAAGGCTTATTCCTGCAGCAAAGGGTCAGAGAGCCCAATAGGGGCGGGAACCTGTTGGACATAGTCCTCACAAATGGGGACAGTGTGGAGGAGGTGGGGGTGGGGGAAGAGCTTGGTACCAGCTATTTCGCTTCAATCTTCATGGAGGAGAGCGAGGGCAGGGGACCAGGACGGAGTGGGAAGGGAGACAGCCACAGGCAGGTGGATTTGGCAGAATTCACAGCTGATGGAGTAAGAGAAGAGCTGCGTAGACTTAGGGTGGACAATGCAATGGGGCCCGATGGAATGCACCCAAGGGTTCTCAAGGAGGTGAGGGATGATCTGGCGCCTCTTCTGGCGAGGCTATTTAACTTGTCCTTGGTCACAGGTGTGGTGCCAATGGACTGGAAGAGGGCAGAGGTGGTCGCTCTACATAAGGGGGGGGGGAGGAAGGACGAGGTCAAAAACTACTGTCCCATTAGTCTTACCTTGGTGGTGGGGAAGGTAATGGAAACACTACTTAAGATCAGATTGATTGAATACTTAGAGATGAATGGCATACAGGATGACAGGCAGCATGGCTTCACCAAGGGAAGGTCCTGCCAGACTAACCTGATAGAGTTTTTCAATGGGGTGACAGAGATAGTGGACCAGGGAGGAGCAGTGGACATGGCCTATCTGGATTTCAGTAAGGTCTTCAACACTGTTCTGCATAGTAGGCTAGTACATAAGCTGGACAGACTGGGGGTGGATCACAGCATCACCAGGTGGGTGGAGAACTGGCTGAAGGGAAGGAGTCAGACAGTGGTGGTAAATGAGACACATTCCAGGGAATAGGCGGTGACCAGTGGGGTGCCACAGGGGTCACTGATAGGACCAGAGAAGGGCAACCAAAATGGTACAAGGGATGTGGGATGTACCCTACAAGCAAAGATTGAGAGGGCTGAATTTGTACCCTCTGGAGACTAGGAGGGAATGGGGGGACATGATTGAAACTTTTAAGTATTTGAAGGGAATAAATAAGGTGGAGGGTGGTAGCTTGTTCAAATTGAAGAAGGAAGCGAACATGAGGGGACATAGCCTCAAACTAGAAGGTGGGAAATACAGAGGTAATGTCAGGGGGCAGTTTTTCATGGAGAGGGTGGTGGAGGCATGGAACAAGCTGCCGGAGGAGGTAGTGGCAGCCAAAACGGTGGAGGGGTTCAAGAGGGCCTGGGATAGATTTAAGGGGTTAGGAAAAAAGGTGGAAGCATAAGGAGGGGGGTATGGTATTGGGCAGACTAGATGGGCCGTGGGGCCTTTTTCTGCCATTACATTTCTGTGTAATCTGTGTAATGGGAGAACAGCATTATGATGTCAGATTGACACTTTGCTGTTTCTGGAACCTGTACTGTATGAACTCTCAAAATTCATTTCTCTGAGGGATTTGGTGTGGCAATACATCATGTACGTGTGTAACTAGACATACTAGTGTATATGTCATCCTGATGCCCGTCTTTTGCCCCTCAGTTGAGGCTACCACATTCTGCTTCCTACTGCCCCCCCTCCAGTCAGGCCCAATGCCACCTGTTGCCCCCTGTTCCAGTCTCCACTGCCAGGACTGCTGTGCTCTACTTAGCCCTAGAGTCCCAGGGTCTCTGTCTCCACAGTTGGGGTTGCTGCAACATGCTGCTCAAGGCCACCAAAGCTGAGGCTTTCGCTGCCCCCTTCTACCCACTTCTACTGCCCCCAAATGGGCAGGGCCACTGCATTATGTGCAGTCTATCTCACAGTCAGGGCTGCTGTACCCTGATGCTACCCTTTGTCCTGCCACATAGTCGTGGCATCTGCACCATGCTGTCCTCTGTCTCTGCCACCACATCCAAGGCTGCTGCACCCTGCAACCATGTTGACACATTCAAGGCTGCTGTGGCCTGCTGTGCCCTACAGTCCTATGCCACCACAGGAGGGGCTGCTGCACCCTGCTACCCTCTGTCCCCACCCTATGACACAAGATGAAAGTGCTTTTTCTTTTGAGCAGCTTGGGTAGTGTACCAAAGGATCTGACTCTGGTGGCAGGCAGCAACAACCCTAACTGTGGAATCAAGAGGCTCTATGATGCATCAGGGTACTGCAGCCCTGACTGAGACAAGGTGCACGTGTTGCAGCTGCCCTGTCGATTTGGGGCAGTGCAGGGTGCAGCAAAAGCCCCACTTTTGGTGGCCTGGGGCAGCATGGTGCAGCAGCCCCAGCTGTGGAGGCAGAGGCCCTGGGACTCTAGGGTGTAGCAGAGCACAGCAGTCCTATCTGTGGAGACTGGAACAGGGGGCAACAGGTGGCATTGGCCCTGCCTGTGGGGGGGGGGGCAGAGGGAAGCAGGGTGCGTGCAGCAGTCTCAATTGAGGGGCAAGGAACAGGGACAATAGGATGACATGTGGCATGTCTAGTTACACACATACATGATGTATTTCCACACAGAATCCCTCAGAGAACTGAATTTTGTGAATGCATACAGTACATGTTCCTGAAATAGCAAAGTGTGGCAGACACCTGGTTGTCAATCTGACATAACAACAATATTGTTCTCACATGAACATATGTATGGAGGCTACAGCAAGGATACACTACTTCTATGGCTTAAACTTTAGATTGATTTTATATCCATTAAACTAAGTGTTCCCTTACCAAGATTACTCCCCCCTCCCTCAATCCATTCTAGTCCCACCGGTACTACCGGTTCACCTCAGTCTATTCCAGTCCCACCGGTACTACGTACTCACTGCAACACACACCCCATCCCCCACTCTTATGCCCTGATACCACCTGTTTAGTATCCCAGAATCTTTCTGCCAGCGTCCCTGCCTCCTACGCGTGCGCTTTTCCATATCCCAGGGACTCCTTTACAGGCTATGAACATGTTATTGATGGATAGGATTATAAAGGCATCTCTGTATATATTATTTACCTTTATTTCTACACTGTATATATTTTGTTGTATACGTCTTGCTACTGTTGTTTTATGTATATTTTACTTGTAGTCTATTCTGTACCCTCACCCTTGCAAACTGCAGGTCCACCTTGTAAATGAGCTTGCTCAATGGTGATCGCCTGGGTAAATAAAGATTTTGTTTGATTGATAAAAACAATCCTGGATTTATATAGGCAAAAAACAATGCAGAGTTTTTATGTGACAGAACTCAGCTGTGATACAGACAGGAGCTTTCTCACAAACATTCATTTATACCACTTCAGTTACCCACTGAAACACAAATGACCAACTCTTTATGAGAACAGAATGATAGATTGTAACCTAATCTATCTAAACACAATCCAGGTGGGTTAGTAGTACACTTACAGTAAAGACAATTAGTTCTATAGACTACTGTAACTGGGAAGAGCACCAGCTACTACAGGCAGTTAAGGACTTCATTGCTGCAGCAACAGGCTGGGCTGGAGTGACGTCATCGCTCACTAATAGGGACAGGAACATCTTCACTGTTCTTCACTGTTTTCAATTACTGCAGAGCACATTAACAGACTCTGATTTAAAGAAAACCACAAAACCAAACAGCATGATATTTTCAGGAAACACTAATCATGACACAGGGACTTGAATTCCTGTGTTTATTGTAAATCTGTAAACATTGGCATTTGATCTTTAAGGAAGGGATACTGGTTGCATGAGTGCATTAGGATCAGGAGTAAGAACACAAAGGCCAAAGAGCCCAGCTGGTTCAGTTCTGGGGTTGCCCAAGCAGTAAGGGAAAAGAGGTTGGCCTATAGAAAATTCAGGAAGACCAAAAAGAGAGGTGGATAGGGCAAATTACCTAAGGTTGGCTAGTGAGGCAAGTAAGGAAGTCTGGCGAGCAAAGGCACAGAAGGAACTGCAGATAGCTGAAAGAATTAAAAAGAGGGAGAAGGCTTTCTTTCACTATATAAGTGAGAAAAGGGACAAGAAGGAAGGGATTGTTAGGCTTAAGAAAGGGGTGGAGTGGGTGGAGGATAATGGGGGAAAAGAAGAGATACTAAATGAATACTTCTGTTCAGTCTTCACCAGGGAGAAGGATGGACCAGTGCCTTCAGGAGGGAAAAGAGGAGCCGGGGGGGAAACAGATGTAGTGACAGAGAAGGATAGAGTGAGGGAGGGAGGGGCTGCTGGCATTGAAGATGGACAAATCACCAGGCCCGGACAGGCTACATCCAAGGGTACTAAAGGAACTGGCTGAGGAGTTGGCAGGGCCACTGGCAGACCTATTTAATAGTGTCAGGTGTGGTACCGCAGAATTGGAGAACAGCACATGTAGTGCCCCTCCACAAATGTGGTCCTAAGGATAACCCAGGGAATTACACACCAATCAGTCTGACCTCCATTGTGGGCAAGCTCATGGAGACCATACTAAAGGAAGGGTTGGGTGGAATATCTAGAAAAGCATGGTCTCCAGGATGCAAGGCAGCTTGGGGTCATGGGGGGGGGGGAGATCATGTCAAACAAATCTGATTGACTTCTTTGACTGTCACTAAGACAGTAGACAGGGGCCAAGCAGCAGACATCCTCTATCTTGATTTCAGCAAGGCCTTTGACTCTGTGCCCCACAAAAGGTTGATCAGGAAGTTGGTGGATCTTGGGGTTGGGGAAAAGATGGCCAGATGGGCGGAAAACTGGCTAAGGGACAGAACCCAGAGGGTGGTTGTGGGGGGAGAGTTATCTGGTACCAGAGAGGTAACCAGTGGGGTCCCACAGGGCTCTGTGCTGGGGCCGGTGTTGTTCAATGTCTTCATCAATGACATTGAGGATGGCATTAAGGGCAAAATGTGCCTATTCACGGATGACACCAAGTTCTGCAGGAGAGTGGACACAGCTGAAGGGATACAGGACCTACAGGAAGATCTGGAAAAGCTGGGGAGGTGGTCCAGGATCTGGCAGCTTGGCTTCAATGCCAAGAAATGCAAAGTTATGCATAATGGAGCCAATAATCCCCAGGACAGAATACTACCTGGGTGGAGTCTGAGTATCTCCATCAGAGAAGGAGAAGGACCTGGGAGTGATGATCACAAGTGACCTGAAACACTCCACACAGTGCAAGAAAGTAGCAGCAAAGGCAAACAAGATGCTGGGATGTGTATCTAGGGCGATCAGTAGTAGGAGAGAGGAGGTTATACTGCCCTTGTACAGGTCACTGGTAAGGCCGCATCTAGAATATGGAGTTCAGTACTGGTGCCCAAACCTCAAAAAGGACATTAACCTTGACCTCACTCAACTGGTCACCAACCCCACTCAGATAAACCCCAATAATGGGACCACCACCCTATTGGATATAGTCCTATTGAACAAACCCCACAAGTTTATCCATACCACTGTGCTGCCCAACACCCTAAGTGACCACTCTCCAATTATCTTCTCCTGGTCCTGTAAGACACAGAAACCTGCTCCCAAGGTCGTCACCCGTTGACGTATTCGTCTCGGCAAACTGGATCAACTAAAAGAACATCTCACTGGCTGTGACTGTTCCCCTATTAAACTAGCCCCAGATAGCAACACTGCTTTTGACTGTTTTGCCCACACCTTCAATACTGCTTGTGACCTTTTTGCTCCCCTCTCCAAACACTCCATTAAAGGACATGATTCCACATGGGTCCCTCCCTCACTAATCCACCAAATGTAACTCAGGGACAATCTATGGCACAGAGCCATAGAATCTGGAAAGCCCATAGATAGGCAGGCATACCGCACTGCAAGAAACCAATGTACTTAGACCATCTGAAAAGCGAAATCAGAATACTATAGAGCATCTCTGGCCTCCTCCTGGGGCTCATCCCATAAATTTTGGGACAACATTAAGGAGCTAAATGGGAAATCTAAATCCCTTCCCCCAACTTAACTCAATGTCAATGGCTCTATCTCCATGGACCCCCAGTACATTGCTGACAGCCTTAACGCTGCCTTCTCGGATCTTAGTGTAGTGCTTTCCCAAATTTCTTCGACCCAGTCCCCCCACCCGCCCACCATCCCACCCCCTCTTCTACTTTCATGCCCTCTCCCCTCATGAAGCCAAGCCCTACCTCCTCAATGCCCTGTAGGGTTACAGCCACAGTATCGACTCCTTAGACCCGAAGCTTCTCCACATGATCCTGGATGCTGTACTTTGCCCCCTTACCAACCTTCTCAATCGCTCCCTCTGTTTTGGCCAGTTCCCCCTCGCCTGGAAAACCACGGTTATCTCTCCCATACACAAAAGTGGTGACCGTACCTATCCCCAGAATTACAGGCCTATATCCATACTACCCCCCTCTCTCTAAGGCCACAGAAATGAGCAACCCCCGAAAGGGCGACTCAATCATGGCGCATGACACAGCGACTACCTGGCAGCTACAGTGACCAGACGGGGTGGGTTGGCAACTGTAGTGACAGGAAGTCTCTACAGGTACGCACATGGGAGGGTGGGTATGTGGGAGCGAGTACACTACATGTACATGCGTGGGGAAGGGGAGTTAGCATGCTCGGTGAGGGGTGGGAGGGGATTTGAGGGGTGCCACTATGGTAGGCTGCTGAGCTGGCCCTGTGGTGTAACGGGTCAGTTTATGGCTTTGGTGGCTAGGGTGCTGGGTTTGGGTCCTGGTGCAGGTTCATTTTTATTGCGTCCAGCCCAAATGTTATTTTTTTACATTTTACCCCATGCAACCTTCAGAGTTGAGAATCCTTGCTAGGGAGGTGGGGGGCACAGCCACCGCATAAACGTAAAAATGCAATGCCTCGATGCCATTTTGTTGTGCACCAGGGAGTCAGGGTGCCAAAACTGATTTTCGGTGCTCTGACTTCGCCATAATGGTGATCTCCCTTTGGCGGTTGCCGTTATCACATAGAACCCTTAGAAAAGATTGTAGCTGATCAGCTGAATGACTTCGTCTCCCAACCTCTTCTGCCGGGAGCAATACGGCTTCCGCCATGGGCATAGCACCACCACCGCCTTCATTGAATTCTCTTGTTGCTTACACTCTGCCCTTGCAGATGCGGTCTTCACTGACCTCTCGAAAGCATTCGATACCGTCAACCACCCCCTACTCCTATCCTCCCTCCTTCAGCTAGGCTTCTCACAGGGTGTTCATTCTTGGTTCTCCAGCTACCCCTCTTCCTGCTCACAGTGCATTAAGATTGACAGTACTCTCTTTGGCAACTGCCCTGTTCACTCAGGGGGGCCCCCAGGGTTCTATCCTGGGGCCCCTACTCTTTAGCCTGTACCTAAACTCTCTCCCCAGTGCCTGTACAGGAAATGTTCTCTTCTATGCTGATGATGCGGTCCGTTTCTCTGCCCATGCTGACCTTCTTCACCTTCAAACCACCCTCCAAAACTCCTTCTCCCAGGCAGAAAGCTGGTTTACTGACTATAGACTTGTGCTTAACCTGAAGAAGACAAAGGTCATGCTCTTCACCCACCACCAAAATAAGCGCAGAGGCTCCCCACCTAGTGTCCTATCGAGCCAACTCCTCCCCATCGACCAGATGAACTCCTTTAAATACCTTGGTGTAACGTTTGACCCCACACTCTCCTTCCATGTCCATATCCACACACTCTGCTCTGCTGTCAACTCTCGTATTGGCCTACTTTACCGCCACAGAAGTTGTCTCCCCCATGATGCCCTAAGGCTAGCCATCTCCTCCTCTGTTCTATCCCTCATTGATTACAGACTCTTGATATATGGTGCTGCGGACAACACTGTCCTTAATAAAATTAAACTCTCACTTAACAAGGCCCGCCAGCTACTCACAGGGTCCAACAGACTAACCCATACTTGCACCCTGTGCTCCTTGGCAAATGTGCTTAACTTTGATGAGAGGCTACTATACCAGTCCTGTCTCTTTGCCATGAAAATCACTACTGGCCTGGACACCATCATTCATGCCTCTCCCCCCACTCACTCCACTTGAAGCTCCACCAAGCCCTCCCTTTTTGTTCCCAGAGTCAGGACCTCCTTTGCCCAGCGGTCCTTTCATTATAGAGCCCCTTCCTTGTTTAATGCCCTCCCAGCTGCCATCTCCACTGAATGAAGGATTGGGACTTTCAAAACTGCCCTATGACTACATATTGTCAACTCCCATAGCTGCAATTGCCTGTAGCAGAGTCACCTCCCTGGGGCCTCCCCTAATATGTTTCTGCTCCTCTAATGTGTGATATTCCTATCTCTGACTACTACTTATAACACTGTGAAAAATTCTAAGTGTCATAACGTTGGCTACCACTCTGTATAGATAATTTTTCTTTTCCACCATGATTTGTATAGTCACTGTACCGTCTTAAGTGTCATAACCTTAGCTACCACATTGTATAGGAATTTCTTTTCCTGTATTTTATATTCACTGTATATTATGTTATTTTGTCTTGCCCACATTATTTAATGTTCCTTGATGTGGAGCCTTTGTAAATGAGTCTCTGACTCAAAGGGTTGCAATTCCGATACCATTAAAATAAAATAAAATTAAACCTGCTGGAGACGGTCCAGAGGAGGGCTACAAAGATGATAGTGGGTCAACAGGGGAAGGTATATGAGGAGAGGCTGAGGGCACTGAACATGTACTCCCTGAAAGACAGGAGAGAGAGGGGGACATGATTGGAACCTTCAAGTACTTGAAAGGGATAAATAAGGTTGATAAGGAGAGTCTCTTTAAGCTGAGAGGCAACCATAACACTAGGGGGCACAGTCTTAAGCTGGATGGTGGGAGGTTTAGGAGGGAAGTCAGGAAGCACTTCTTCACGGAGAGCGTGGTGGACACTAGGAATGCACTGCCGGAAGAGGTGATCTCATTGAAGACAGTGGGCAGCTTTAAGAGAGGCTGGGATAGGCATAGGGGGAAAAGTAAGGATCATGGGTAGGGCGGATGGGAGGAGTGGGGAGGGAGGGCAGGGACATTAGCTCAAGCTGTGGACCCTGCAATACGAGCAGACTTGATAGACCAAATGGCCTTCTTCTGCTGGCTTCTTCATATGTTTGTATTTTTGAAATGCTTGTATTCATACAGCAGTTATAGTCTTTTACATGCTTCATGCCAACTCTACATATGTATTCACATGTAACATGACTGTTAATGAACAATACCTATTCTCTTGTATGCTCTGCTTTCATAGCATAGATCCAAGACCATAGCCAGATTTTACAACTAGTGATCTTAGTGTCCTAGATGCCATTGTGGTTGAAGCCCAGTTGGACCTGGTATCCATAATGGAAACTTGGACAACATGGCACCATGACTGGGAACTCATAATTCCTGGCTTCATGTTTTACAGGAGGAACAGGATGAAAGAAAGAGGAGGTGGGGTAGCCCTTTACATCAGGGATGATGTGTGAGCCACAAAGGATAGGGAGCTGAAGGTGGGCACCACCATTGAAACCCTTTGGATGCAGCTGTCTTTACTGGGTGCTGGTGGAAGAGATCAGGAGGGCTGCTGCAGAGGGTGAAGTGGTGCTGGTGGGGGACTTCAACATGCCAGGTGTCGATTGGAGTGGCTCATTATCAACATGCGCAAGGAGTCAATGGCTGGTGATGGCATTCAGAATGGATTCTTGTCAAAATGTGTAAAGGAACTGACATGGGAGAGAGCAATTCTTTCTTGGTCCTTACACACATGTAGACTGTTAGGCAGGTTCCTGTAAAGGAACTCCTGTGGCTGTAATACTGACAGTATGTAGTCAGTATGGTTCAGCATAATGTTGGGGGCTGATCATATTAATTCAAGAAGCAGAGTGCTGGATTTCAGAAGGGCTGATTTCTTCAGGATGTTGGAAGTACTTATGAACAGACAGGCACTGGAGTATAATCAGGGAGGAATTTAGGTTTATAAGTTGTTCAAAACTTTTTTTTTGCTTTACATGTTGGGGTTTGCTTCAGGGGAAGGATAGGGTATACAAAATGCTGAAAAGATATGGGATATTCAGCAGTGTTATTGGTTGTTCTTGTGTTTCTGTGATTTATATCTATGTCTGTAGTTATTCTGATGCAGTCCCTGAACTGTGTTCTATAGGGAAATACAGTGTCCTAATTACATCTATAGAAGATCCATTGATAATTAATACTGGGATCAATGGCAATAGCAAATTTTAAACTGAGTGTAATGACCTGGAATATAAACGGACTGCGCAATGCTACAAAAATAAAGAAACTCGCTGTTTATCATTACAGGAAACCCATGCAAACAGTAAAGAAACTGAAAAACTAAGAGTACTGGGGGTGGGGTAATGGTTTTCACTTGTTTATTCAAAAGCCAGGTGCATAGTATGTCCTTTCTGACTGCCAAGGCAATCAACAACAAAAATCAAAGAGTAAAAATTTATATGGTAGGAACATTTCTAATTATAACGGGGGATTTTATGGGTCAGCCACCTACACTTGCCTCAGTTTATGCACACACTATAGATAATGAATTTTTCATGGATTTTTTCTTAGAAAGCTCTCAATTCCCCCAACCATATTATATTGGGGGTGATTTAATTAGGTTCTTCAGGTGGATATAGATTCTACAGCACAGAACAGGACTGACATTAATGCTGTTATGTTAATCAAAAGAAAAATGGAAGAATTGAGATTTTCCAACCCACGTAGGTTTCAAAACTCGAGTAAGAGAGACTATTCCTTTTATTCAAATAGGCATGCTACCTATTCATGAATAGACCTTTTTCTTGTACCAATACATGCTATAGCTTGGGTCAGAGAAGTCTCGTGCTTTCCAGTTACAGATGGACAGACCCTCCAGGGGAGATGGTTTTGCTCTATATATCAACAGTAAATGTACAACAGACACAATTATCTCCCTCTCATGCCAAATAAGTTTGAATGTCCGGCTGTCAAGATGTCCCTATCCCGTAGTAAATCCATAAACATGACTGAACGCTATAGGCCACCCAAAGGTAGCTCAGTGTTTTTGCAGCACATCTTTATATAGAAGCATCTATAGCTACTATAGATAGGCTTCCAAAGAAATACAGAAGTTGTCAGAAGAGAAGGATCTCTTGGCCCACCTAGTCTGCCCTATTGTCCCTACCTACTGTGCCATAGTAGACCATACTTGATGTCTGGTCTTCCTCCCCATGCCTTATTTCTATGGTCCCCTTGTGTTTATCCCATGCATGCTTGAATCCTGTTACTATTTCAGCACTCACCACCTGTGCTGGAAGGCTGTTCCAGGCATCCACCAACCTTTCCATGAAGATGTATAGATGTATTTCCTCACATCTCCTTTGAGTCCCTTCCCCAGCTTCATAGCGTGACCCCTTGTCCGCGAGCATCTTTTTCTATGTAAGATGCTATCTTCATGTACCTTATTAATACCTGTGAGTTATTTGAACATCATCATGTCCCCCCATACCCTCCTTTCCTCTAGGGAGTATATATTTGATGCCATGAGTCTTTCTTCATAGGGCTTTTGATACAGACCCTGCACCATTATGGTTGCCCTCTTTTGTACCACCTCCACCCTATCTATGTTCTTCAGGAGATGGTGCCTTCAGAACTGGACACAGTACTTGAGGTGGGACCTCACCATCGATCTATACAGGGATAACACTACCTCCCTCTTTTTTCTGGTGATACCCTTCCTTATGCACCCAAGCATCCTTCTAGCTTTCCCTATTGTCTTATCATTCTGCTTTGCTACCTTCAGGTCATCAGAAATGATTATCCTTAGGTCCCTTTCCTATGTTGTGCTTCCCAACACCTCCTCACCCAACTGGTATGTTGCCCCCAGGTTTCTGTGCCCTGAGTGCATGATTTTGCAGTTTCTGCATTGAAACCCAGTTGCCAAACCCTTCACCAGTCTTCCACCTTTTTCAGATTGTTCCTTATCCCCCCTCCAAAAGGTGTGTCTACTCTGTTGAAGATTTTTGTGTCATCTACGAAAAGGCATACTTTCCCTTCCAGCCCTCCTGTAATGTCGCTAATAACGACATTGAAGAGGACCGGGCTTAGTACTGATACCTCCAGCACCCTGCTGGTTACCTTGCCTTCTTCAGAGTAAACACCATTTACCACCACCCTCTGACTTCTGTTGCTTAGCCAACTGCTTACTCATTTTAATACTTCTGGACCTACTCCTAGGCTGCCCAGCTTGCTCACCAGTCTCCTGTGTGGAACAGTGTTGAAGGCCTTACTGAAATCCAGGTAGGACACATCCACCACTCCGCCCTGACCTACTTCCCAAGTTACCCAGTCAAAAAAACTCGATCACAAATAAATAAGGTTTGTCTGGCAAGATCTCCCCCCTGTGAAACCATGCTGCCTTGGATCCTGTAATCCACTGGTCACCAGGTATTCCCCAACCCTTTCCTTCAGTAGCAATTCCATTACTTTACTCACAATTGGAAGGCTACAGCCTGTAGTTTAAGGGGGCCGTGCAACTGGTCACACCCCCCATTCAGCCTATTTAAAGGCTGCTCTCCTCACTCCACACACAAGCATTTTTTCCTTGCTGGTCAGAGGCTCTGTACACCTGTCTTCTCACTTTAGGCCTACTGCGGCCTTGCCCCCACCTGCCTTGTTTGTTTGTGCTCTGGACTCTGCTAGATTGCTACTGGATGTGTTCCTGTGTTTCTCCTACTTTGGTTAGTATTTGTTTTGTTTCTGGCTGCTGTGTGCTGTTTTTCTGTTCTACTGCATTTGTGCTTTGGTTTTGTGTATTCTTTTTTTTTTTCTTTTGGGGCTTTCTAGTTGCCCTTTATTTGTGCTGTGTTGCTCCTTTGCTGTGCTCTGGTTCCCTGTCCTCATCAGCTACCTGTCATCCTCAGTTTCCTGCCTTTGTTGTATGTTTCAGCTCCCATTCCAGCCCTCTGCTGCTGTTTCCACTTAATTACCTGCACCTGGCCTAAGCTCTTGCTCTCAGCTAGCAGCAGGGTGTGGCAGCAGGTATTGCTGCACTTCTGTTGCAACTCCAGATAATTTGTGCTGCCTTTGCTCTTTCCTTCTTTTCCTTGGGGATTTCTTGCTACAGTCTTCATTATGCTTAAAAATTATTCTACCTGTCTGCTGTATTTACTCAGCCTGCAATTGCACTTCCTTATTATTTGTGCAGACAAACCTGTTTCAATTTGCTTGGCTAGTTAGTGCTACTAGCAATGCAACAGAATCTCATCAATTCTCCCACCCTTCCATGTTGCTCTCCCCTTGTGTACAGCCCTTTTGGGGTTCTTAATCTGCTGAAACATATGCCAGCCCAGCTACAGCTGCAGATATTTCATCAATTTAATTTCATCTACTAGTTTAATTCTACTGCTGGTACTTCAATTATTTTATCCTACTGGTTTAATTAGCTGTTTGGCGTCATGGTGCCTCTCTGTGGTATCTCCATTTTGCCCATGGTGGGGGACTGTGTTGTTGCAGTGGGCATCATGGCTCCAGGCAGCAGGAGCAGCTTTCAACTTCATATATGTTTTATTGGTCACTGGCTCGCCCCAGCCTTCTATTGCTGCTCCGCATAGCCTTCATGGCATTAGCGCATTCAATACTCAAGCCAGCCTCCTCTGCTGCCCCTCATGGCCTTTACGGCACTACGTAACCAGCAATTTTCTGCAACTCTACCTAAGGGCAGCTGACTTTACCCAGCCTTCTACCATCCCTTCCCTACTATTATGCAGCTGGTTTACACAGTCAACCCTTCCCGTACTGGCATCCCCTTCTAAGTCTGGCAGCATATCATGTTTATTTGCTTTGAACTGCACCACCTACCTTACTGGCCTTGCAGCCTCCTCCTACCTAACTGGCTTCACAGCCTCTTCCTCTCCAGCCATCGGCCCTGGGCTTTGCCTGGCCTCACCATTCCATTATCCATAATATACAATCCAGTTTACTCCCAATTTGGCTTTCTAAGGGACTTGGTTGGCATGCATTCCTGTGGTTGACAAATACTATTTGCCTTAACTAGATCCACAAGAGGGGCCATATTGCTCAGCCTGACCTATGTACAGGTCTCTCTCCATGTCAGCTCTCATCCAGTCAAGACCCAGGAGAGGGTTCACAGTGCTCAGTCTGACCTGCGTACAGGTCTCCCCATGCCTGCCATCATCCACTACGACACACATGCAGGTTCCATGCTCATTACAACATGCTTTGCCACATTTTGGAGACATGCCAACCATATCCATTACGTCCAGGACTCAGGGCTAGCCCTATGGCTGACGGTCTCACTCTGCACCCCGAAGTCCACATCTTGAGCATGCGAAGCTTGGGGCGGGGTCCTTCTCACCTAGCCCAAACTTGGGAATGTCCTCACTCCGGGTGGACCTTCAGTCCTCAAATGTACTGATGGCACCTCTCGATGTAGCATTTAAGACTTCAACAGCGAAGGGGTGGGACTGTCACGGGAAGGGCCCCTTTAGCTGCCCGAGCGGGTTCAGAGGCACCCTTTCAAGCTATTCTCCCTACAACCACCTCTGGTTCACCTGGTTTGTTCATAGATTGGTAGGCTGGCTGAGTGCCTCAGTGGTCATTACTCTCCTCCTCCTCCCACTTTGATTGCCCGTTGTTGCAGAGTTAGCTCACAGCCTTCCATGGCATTCCCGTTAGAGGGATAGAATGAGAATGTTCCCTGAAATTGCAATTCCCCTGGATCAATCTACTAAATTGCAGCAGCAGAGCCATCACTAAACAAAAGCATTCCAAAGCCTGGAGGAAAGGTGACCTAGGCCTTGGATCCCTAGAGGTTTCCTCCTCAAATGGGTTTTTTTCCTCTCCTCCATGCCAAAAGTCATAATACTAGATAGCAAGGATGATGCTAGGGTATTCTGCACCATGGGATTAAATGAATGGTTGAAAAACTGGTATGGAGCTCAGGGTTTTGGCTTCATTGGGGACTGGGGAGCCACCTGGAGGGATGCAGGCTTATACTGGCGCGATGGTCGGCATCTGTCCGGGGGTGGTCCAGGATCCTAGGTGACAGGTTTAAATGCTTCATTGGCCAGCATTTAAACTAGCCAAGGGGGGAGGCACTGAAAAGGAGCAGGGAAATCCCAGCCTCCCCCCACAAAGCACAGTAGTTAGAGAGGTAAACACCAAGGCAGAGAAGTCAGTAAGGAGCAGGACAGGGATAAATGCAGAAAAAGGTGTTAAGGACAGGAATGGGGCTAAAAGGGGTAAGGCCATAAAAAATAAATGGATGGTGATGAGTACCAATGCCCGTAGTCTGTGCAACAAGCTCCCTGAACTAGTGGCCTTAATGGAAGAGGGATGCCTGGATGTTGTGGCAGTCACTGAAACATGGTACACAGAGAACCGTGAGTGAGAAGTCAACATACCAGGATGCACAGTCTACAGGAGAGACAGGGTGGGTAAAAGAGGAGGAGGAGTAGCTCTTTATATAAGGGAAGGGATTAAAGCAACAGAACTAAAGAGTAAACAGGAAATTGATGAGTCACTGTGGGTCACCCTGGAGACAGGAAAAGGCACCACAATCCGCATGGGGGTTGTGTACAGATCCCCATCTCAGGGGGAGGAAACGGACAAGGAAATGATAGAAGGCATGCTTTAAATGGCAGAAAAAGGGAAGATATTGTTGATGGGGGACCTGAATATGCCAGATGTTAACTGGAGTACCTTTGCTGCAGGCACATCCAAGAGCAGGGTAATTCTTGATGCCCTACAGGGGGCATGCCTCAGACAGCTAGTGTTGGAACCCACTCAGGAGGGAGCAATCTTAGACCTGGTACTCTCAAATGGGGAAGGAGAAAGAATCTCAGATTTAGAAGTGGGTTGCCATCTGGGAACAAGCAACCACCAAACAGTGTGGTTCACAATGAACACAGCCATAGAGTCAAGCCATACAAAAGCAAGAGTATTGGACTTTAGGAAGGCTGACTTTGGGGAAAATGAGAGAGTGCCTTAGAAAAGCACTAACAAATGAGCAAGAAGGAGGGGTGGAGGAACAACGGGGAATAATCAAAACAGCCATCGCAGAGGCAACAAGCTTTTGTGTGAAGCAAATCAATAAAACAAAATCAAGGAAAAAACCACTATGGTTCTCAAAAGAGGTGGCAGGGACGGTTAAGGAGAAAAGGATAGCATTCAGGAAATATAAGGAAACACAGAAGGAGCAGGACAGAGAACTTTATCAGTTAAAGCAGAAGGAGGCAGGGAAGGCAGTCAGAATAGCAAAGGCACAAACTGAGGAAAAGACAGCCAACTCTGTTAAGAAGGGGGATAAACCTTTTTATAGATACTTTAGGGAGTGAACAAACAACAAAGGAGGGATACAGAGACTTAATAAAGGGGAGGGAATGTGGGCAGAGGGTGACAGTGAAAAAGCAGGGATACTGAATGAATATTTCTGCTCAGTATTCACAACAGATGAGGAGGGAGAGGTGCCTAAACCAAACAAGGGAGAAACTCTGAATAGGAGGGTCGATACCAGTCCATTCACAGAAGAAAGGGTTTTGAAAGAACTCTCGAAACTGAGGGTGGACAAAGCAATGGGGCCTGATGGGATTCACCCAAGAATACTAAAAGAACTAAGGGTAGAACTAGTAACACCACTGACCACTCTCTTTAACAAATCATGAGAGGATGGAGTGGTACCTGAGGACTGGAGGAGGGCAAATGTGATTCCACTTCACAAAAGTGGGAGCAGGGCAGAGACAGGGAATTACAGACCAGTCAGTTTGACTTCAGTGGTAGGGAAAATGATGGAATCACTTCTGAAGGAAAGAATTGTTGATTACCTAGAGGCCAGTGGGGCACAGAACCCAAGGCAGCATGGTTTCACAGCAGGAAGGTCATGTCAGACGACCCTAATAGATTTTTTTGACTGGGTAACCAAAGTAGTAGACCAGGGAGGGTCTGTGGATATGGCCTACCTAGATTTTGGCAAGGCATACGACACAGTCTAACACAAAAGATTAATATACAAGTTAGCTAGCCTTGGAGTGGGTCCCAAGGTGGTACCCTGGATAAAAAACTGGCTGGACAACAGGACGCAAAAGGTAATAGTAAACGGAGTCCACAGTGAAGAAAGGAGGGTAACTGGCGGGGTACTGCAGGGTTCGGTACTGGGACCAGTCCTCTTTAATATCTTTATAAGTGACATTGGAGAGCACCTAGAAGGAAAGGTATGCCTTTTTGCAGATGACACAAAGATCTGCAACAGGGTTGATACACAAGGTGGGGTGTAAAGAATGAAAAGGGACTTGGCAAGGTTGGAGGAATGGTCAAATATGTGGCAGCTCAGATTCAATGCAAAGAAGTAGTAATGCATCTGGGAAACAAAAACCCAGGGGAAGAGTACACAATGGGGGGTGAGTTAATAACAACAACAAAAATCGAAAGAGACCTAGGAGTAATTATATCCAATGACCTAAAGGTGGGCAAGCAATATGAGAAGGCAGTAAGGAGGGCTGGGGGGATACTGGGATGCATAGGAAGAGGCATCAATAGTAGAAAACAGGAAGTTGTTATCCCTCTCTGCAGACAGTTAGTGAGACCCCATCTAGAGTACTGCGTGCAATTCTGGAGACCCCATCTCCACAAAGACATAGACAGAGTGGAGGCTGTTCAGAGGAAGGCAACCAAAATGGTGCAAGGTCTGCATCAGAAGACATCCGAGGAGAGACTAAAGCAGCTTAATATGTATACCCTTGAGGAAAGGAGGGGGGGGGGGGACATGATAGAAACTTTCAAGTATCTCAAGGGAATTAGCAAGGTACAAGAGGGTAGTATCTTTCAGAAGAAGAGATGTGCAAGAACAAGGGGACACAATTTGAAGATTGAGGTGGGACACCTCAGAGATAATGTTAGAAAGTATTTTTTCACAGAGAGGGTTGCGGATGCATGGAACAGCCTTCCTGAGGAGGCTGTGGAGTCAGGAACAGTGGGAGAATTCAAGAATGCATGGGACAGGCATAAGGCAATTCTAGTGGGGGGGCAGGAGGAAGTAAGCTGTTGATTAACTAGAATCTGCAGCTTATCCATCAGGTAGGGAAATGGACAGACTGGGTGGGCCAAGCGGTCCTTATCTGCCATCAAATTCTATGTTTCTATGTTTAGATAACCATAGGTGTAGTTCCCAGGTCACATAGTAAGGTTTCTGCTGTTGGATGGAGTTGGGTGGCTGCCCCGTAATTGTCTGTCTCCCCCTTTGGCTGTTCTCTCTCTTTCTTATTAGGAAGCCAGGCCTCCATGCCTTACAGTCAGACCTCCAAGCAGGTCACTCTTCACCTGTTGTTTTCTGCCTACTCTACTCAAACAATACGACCAACTGACCCATGTTGCCAACTGAACCCATACTACCAACCAATCTAAGTACAGGTCTTCAACCCCGATAAGTGTTCACTACCTTGTATGCTTTGCTCGACACCCTTTTTGGGCTTCTTCCTAAGGTACCTTTAGCCAAGGGAATCACTCCCCCGGTACCTCAAGGGGTGGAACCCTCCCCTAGGGTTCCTTGTCTTTGTAACCCTACGGGGAACCAATGGATAGAGAGGGGAACAGCCAAAGTTTATCTACGTTACACATGCATGAAACCAGCTGTACAGGCACACTGAATTGGAAGGCTACAGCCTCTAGTTCAAGGGCCGGTGCAACTGGCCACACCCCCATTCTGCCTGTTTAAGGGCTGCTCTCCTTACTCCACACAAGCATTTTTTCCTTGCCCCTCCACCCACCCCTCCTCCTCCTCCAGTGGCACACCTCTCTCTCCAGTGGGCTTCTTCCTAAGGTACCTTTAGCTAAGGGAATCACTCCCATGGCACCTCAAGGGGTGGAACCCTCCCATAGGGTTCCCTGCCTTTGTACCACTACAGGGCGATATATCCCATGGATAGAGAGGGGAATAGCCAAAGTGTATCTGTGTTACACAACCATGAAACCAGTTGCACAGGCACATTGAACTGAAGTCAGGCTGACAGATTTGTAATTTCCTGCCTCCTCCCTTTTACTTTTGTGCAGTGGGGCCTTATCTGCCCTCTTCCAGTTCCCCAGAACTTCCCCCATATCTAGTGTTAGACTGAACAGGGCTGTCAGAGGTGCGGCCAGCACCTCCTTGAGCTCCCACAGTATTCTAGGGTGTACCTCATTAGGCCCCATTGCCTTGTCTACTTTTAGCTGTGCTAGTTCCTTGAGGACTCTCTCTCCTCTCTGTAAAAGGACTAGTGTCTACCTCCTTTCCTTTTAATGCCCGCCCCTCATCCCTTATTTGTGGCCTGTCACCTACCCCTTCCTCCATAAATACTGAACAAAAGTATTTGTTCAATATGTCTGGGTTTTTTTTTCTGGTCCTCTTCCACACAAACCCCTCCTTCCCCTTTTAGCCTTACTATCCCTCCTTTGGTCTTCCTCTTTTTGCTTATATACCTAAAGATTGTTTCATCCCCTTTATTACTGCCTTGGCAATATTCTCCTCTGTTTGTGCCTTTGCTCTCCTAACAGCTTTCCCTGCCTCCCTTTGTTTCTCCTGGTATCGCTCCCTATCCTCCTCCTTCTGTGTTGTCTTGTACCTTCTAAATGCTAGCTTCTTTGCCTTTACTTTCTCTGCTACTTCTTTAGAGAACCATAGCGCTCTCTTTTTTCTCTTGCACTTGTTAACCTGTCTGACACAGAGGTTTGTTACCTTCTCAGTGCCCTCCTTTATTTTTGCACACTGTTCCTCGACTCCACCCAGATTCCCTATCTCTGCTAGGGCATCCCTGAGGCATTCTCCCATTTTCTTAGAATCAGCCTTCCTGAAGTCCAGGACCCTCATTTTAGTGTGGTTCAACACTGGCCCAGTTCTTATATTGACCACACTGTACGATGCTCACTGGCCCCCAAGTGGCTACCCACTGTAACATCAGCAACACTGACAACATTTGTCAGTACCAGGTCCAGTATTGCCCCCCCACCACGAGTGGGCTCCTTAACTAGTTGCCTGAGGAACGCCCCCTGCAGGGAGTCCAAGATGTCCCTACTTCTAACTGTTGCTGCAGGTGGTATGCTCCAATCCACGTCTGGTAGATTGAAGTCCCCCACCAGCAATACCTCCCCCTTGCCTGCCATCCTTTGGATTGCTTCCAACATATCCTTATCCACCTTTTCCCCCATGCTGGAGGTCTGTAGATCACTCCTGTGTGAATAGCAATCCCCTTCCATGTCTCGAGGGTGACCCACAGTACCTCTGCTCCCCCTGTATTTCTGTAGCTTTTATGTTTTCCCTCACATAAATATCTACTCCCCCTCCCCCTTTTTACCTACCCTGTCCCTTCTGAATAGAGTATAACCTGGTATGGCTACATCCCAGTCATGGTTTTCAGTGCACCAGGACTTGGTAATTGCAACTATGTTCAGGTCCGCTTCTGCTACGGTGGCCTCTAGGTCTGTAATCTTATTGCCCAAGCATTTGCACACATGGCTCTCCAGATTGTACTGCCTTTCCCATCCCTTATTTCCTCCACTATTCTTCTTTCTATCTCCCTTCCTTTCTACCCCCAGGATTCTTATGTTAATTGGTTCCTTTTGTGATTTTTCTCTTTCTGGATTCCCACTGTTGACCTTGTAAGTCTGCGGGGGGGGGGATGGGACACATTCAGCATTATAAGCTCCTACCCACATGAAAGTTTAATAACCGAAGATCCAAATATGGACTGGCTCTTCCACAAATCTACTGATCTGAAAAAGCTATGTGATGAACTTGGTTTTGTACAACTAATAACTGAACCGACAAGGCCTAGTCCAAATAACTCTGCAAATGTCTATTGGACCTCATCTTAACAAACGGGTCTCACAAATTTACCCACTCAACTGTTTTTTACAACAATATCAGTGACTGAACTGTTGTTACTAGTTCTGCAGGGTCAGAAATTCGGGTGCCCCAAACCAAATTCATACAAAAAAAGATGGTTTACTAATTGTATTGTGAGTTATGTAAATAATTTGGCCTCTGTAAACTGGCAGCAATTCTACCTTGCCCCTACAGTCCACGAGGCAACAGCAGCTTTTAACAGTTTGCTGTTGGGGGTCATCAGTAAGCATGTACCCATGGTCAAACGGCGAGTTAAAAAGATATCTTGTCCATGGTTCAGCAGAACGTTAAAGCAGGCTCCGAGGGAAAGGGACATGCTCTGGGCTACTGCCGGTGCACAAAATCTGACACAGATGGGGCCATTTTCAGGCAGGTGAGAAATTCTTGAGCTGAACTCATTAGGGCCACCACGGCCAATTACTACTTAAATGTCTTGAGCAAAACCAGAAATGATGCAGCTGAAATTTTGGAAAACTGTCAAATCAATTGAAGGTACCTCATCGGCCCACTCCTTGCCACAAAAAATCTTAGTAGATGGTACGTTGATGTCTGACAAACAAGTACTTTTGGAAAAAAATATTTCTTATTTTGTGTCAGCTGGTCTGGCCTTTGAAAAGTCCTCAGCTGCAACTAACCGCCTCCTTCCCCTGGATACTGTAGAATGGCATAGTCACTTGGCTAACTCATTTAACTTCTAGCCCATCACTTTTAAGGAGGTGGAGTAACTCCTGTTAGGGTTAGATACCAAAAGAAGAGCACAGACACTGATGGTCTGGACCCCCTTTTTCTTAGAATTTGCTTCAGATAGCTCACAGCACCCATTACTCATCTTTCTAATTTGTCGCTCTTCAGTAAAGACCTCCCCCTGCTCTGGAAAGCAACGCACATTGTACCATCTGGAGAGCCTTGCAGTCTTAACAATTATAGTCCTAAATCCATTCTCCGCTGTTTTGGCTTTTAAACTCCTAGAAAAACTAGTTAACGCCCAACTGAGAGTTCATTTGGAACACTCAAACATCAGAACACTCCTCCAATCCAGTTTTACACCTAAACACATTGCTGTCTTCATGCTGGTTAAAGTCGCTAATGATTGGTTAGGGGCCTCTGACAATAAACAGGTTATGGGAGCTATTTTCCTTACTCTAAGTAAGGCCTTTGATTTTGCGGATCACAGCATCCTAATCCAAAAGCTGTATAATACGGGAATTGGCTCTCTGGACTGGTTTTCCAGCTATTTAACTGGGCAGTTGCAACAAGTCCAAGAAGAAGGGCTTTACTCTGCTTCTACTCCCCTGATTAGGGGTGTCCCCCAAGGGTCTGCCATTGGCCCATTACTTTTCATGTTGTACATCTACAACTTGGGTGCAAACATCAGTGCCGCCAATTTGCATTTATATGCAGATGACACTGCCTTGTACATCTTAAGGCCTAATATTGGCACTGCCTGCTCTGACCTTTAAACTGCTTTCAGTAAATTACAGAGCAGTCTTTTTCACTCTAAGTTGCTTCTAAATGCTGGTGGGACCAAGGTTGTGTTCTTTGCCTCAGACAGTGCTACCTCATTCTGTGCCCCAGTCCCGACTGTCACTACACTATTGAGAGATACCCTTCAGGTGGCAGGCAGATATAAATACCTAGGTGTATGGCTCGATAACAGATTGTCCTTCTCTTCCCACAGTGAGACACTATGCAAAAAACTGCAGGTCAGACTTGGCTTCTATTACAGAAGCAAGCACTGTTTTCCACCTGCTGCCCAGAAACACCTGGTCCAGATTACCTTTCGACTTATTCTGGACTAAGCAGACCTAATTTATAGCCATTGTTCTGCTACTTTTCTATCCAAATTAGACATGCGCTAGCATATTATTCTGCTATTGTCTATCCAGACTAGACATGCTCTACCATAGAGCACTCAGGTTATTTTTTTTTTCCGAACTCTTTTTCCCTCTGGTCACCACCACCTGGGTACTCTTCAGTCAGACTGCCATATCCCGCCCACTGAGACCCTTCCTGCCAGTAGACCTGCTCCCCCGATCCACCCACAGTACACCATCGGGTCACCCCCCCGGTCATGACCCCCCAGGTGAGGACGCCTTCCACAGCGCTTACCTTCTTTCCTTTTTATTTGCTCTCTTTACCCCACCCCAACCCAGCACTGTCACCCAACTGCCTACCTGTAGCTGCCTCATCCCAACAGGGACTCCCCCCATGGAGCTTCTGCCTTTTCCCCCCAGGTGGGGACATAGTGGGGGGGACACCGTGAACCCCCTCCCCAGAGATATCAAGTCAGCATCGAGGATCTCTGACAGTACTGCAGCTGCAGGCAGGTGAGGGCCCTCTATTGGGTCCTTGCATTGGTGTCATGCTGGAAGAGGCAATTTTACATGTACACTGTCCCAGAGCGTAACTTGCCACAACACCAAGGCTTGCGCCGGTGTCCTATCACGCTCTCCATTAAGTGCGGACATTGGGGCTGCAATATCTCTGGCTGTCACCAGAGGTCAGGCCACCCCTAAGCCAGTGTGCCCCCCCCCCCAGAGGAACTGAGTGGTCGTCGGACACTCAGACATCTTCCTCCTGGCTGGCCCTCTGGCTCCCTGATCCACTCCCAAACCCAGGTCGCCAGCGTCGCGAGTGGAAATCCAACTGTTGCGCAGACAGGCTAGCCAGTGCTTACCTTCTTAATCAGGTCCCTAGGCAGAGATGAAGATCACGGGTTGGTAGGTCCCTGGAGGGCAGGATCCAGCATTAGACGTGGAGGCAGCCGATATCTACTTCCCAGGTGGCAGGGTTTTCTCTGCTTGCTTCTCCCCAGGATCTCAGACATGCAATGACGTCCAACTCGGGGGCAGGCGTGCTCCTGCACCACTTCCCGCAGATGTCTGCTGTCACTCCCACCCCTTCTATGGTTGCCCCTGTTGTAGCACACCCAGTCTCCACTGGGAGTCGCTATTTTTTATATTTTTAATTTTTTGTTTTAAGAAGTAATCAGAATTACAACCCTTTGAGTCAGGGACTCCTTTACAAAGGCTCTTCATCAGGAAGACAAATACATTAATAACAAGCAACAGAAAACAAAGTAAATGAGCTCAAATAAAAGCAAACAGTCAAAATTAAGGTCTGGTAACAAAGGCCCCACATCAAGGTAAATTAGCAATAACAGATATAAACAACAATGTGGGCTATAATGAGTCAAATGAAGGGCAGAGTCAAAAATAGGTAGACTGAGAGGAGTAAAGGCAGGGGAAAACTCAGCCACGGCAGTCACAGTGGCGGAAGGAAAGGTGGTGGTTCTTGAGAGCAGTTTTAAAAGGCCCCAATCTTTGTAGGGAGGCAACAGCTACAGGCAGGGAATTGTACCAGGATGGGGCACGGTAACAGAATTACCTCTGTGCAAGGGAGTTCCTAACTCTGGGGACTTGCAGAGGGGAGTGGACAGCTCTGTGGATAGAGAGGGAGGGGGTAGATAGGCTTATGACAGAAGACAGACCAGAGGAAGTCAAACCTGCAGTGATTTTTGTCTGTCAAGAGGCAAGATTGATAGATAAGCCTTTCCTCCAGATTAAGGACGTTAGAGAGGGAATACAGTGTGCAAGTATGGGCAAGATGTGGGGAACCTGTAAGCAGCTGGCAAGCCTTATTGAATGATAGCTTAATTTTGTGCAGAGCAGTGTTGTCAGCGGCACCATAAATAAGCACACCATAGTCCACGAGGGACAGTACCAAGGATGAGATGGCCAGTCTTAGTGCTTCAGTGGGGAGACAGTCTCGATGGCGATACAGCAGGCCTTATCCTAGAGGCGATGGCGGAGCAAAGGGAGTGGATGTGGTCATGAAAGGATAGAGAGGGATTAAAGAGAACGCCGAGATATTTGAAGGAGGAGGTTTGTTCAAGGGGGAAGAGGGTACTAGATAAAACCTGGAGTGGATAATCTTTATGTTTACTCTGATTATGCACAAAAAGCATGGTTTTTGTTTTCTTTAAGTTCAAAACAAGCCTGTGGTCTGAGAACCAGCATTCAGCCTGAGTGAAGGAGTCCTGCAGGGAGTTTTGTAGGAGGAGAGGGTCAGCGTGTGAGTCAAACAGGACAGCGTCGTCTGCATAAAGTAGAAGGTTTGCATTACAAGCGGAGGGAGGAGAATTCAGATAGAGACTGAAAAGCAAGGGCCCTAGGATGGAGCCCTGGGGAACACCAGAACGAACCTGTTGGGGGCAGGAGATGGTAGACCTGATTTTGACACACTGGGTGTGGGAGGAAAGATAGCTGGAGAACCAATCCAACACCCACTGCGAGAGGCTGAGGGGTTGGAGAGGAGAGGAGAGGAGAAGGGAGTGGCGGATAGTGTCGAAAGCTTTCAACAAGTCAATGAAGACAGAGCCAGCAACATGACCTTTGTCAAGAGCAGTGTGAAGGAAATTGGAGAATTCAATAAGGGCGGTAGTGGTGCTGTATGCGTGACAAAAACTGTATTGTTCACGGCAGAGGAGATTATAGGTGTAGAGGTAGTCAGAGAGCTGATCGACCATGATTTTTTCCAGAGCCTTGGAGAGAGGGGTGAGGATGGAGATCAGGCAATAGTTGCTGGGGGGGGGGGGAGTCACCAGATTTATGAAGAGGAGTGATCACTACTGTTTTCCAGGCAAGGGGGAATTGACTGAGGTAAAGGGAGCAGTTCAGCAATTTGGTAAGGGGGCTGAGGACAGCATCTAGAACCCTTTTAAGCCGTTTGGTGTCAAGGGAGTCACTGCTATGACCTGTGCTCTTAAGTGATCTGAGCAGGTAGGGCCTTGCTTCATGAGGGGAGAGGGCCTTGAAATAGAATGGGGGATGAGTAACTGGATCGGAAGTGGGTGGGACTGGGTCAAAAAAATGTTGAGGGAGGACAGCCAAGCAGGGATGTCATGAGCCATTCTCCCCAAGACAGGACAGCAGTCCTCCAGACGCTTGATTCTCTCTCCCCCAGTCAACCCTTGGTGACCTGAGCTCGCTCCCGACCCCGGGTTGCTGGCGTGTTATGAGGTGTGGCATCCAGTGCCTCAACCCTCAGCACCACTGGGCTGACACCCAGCATTCAGGTTCATCACTGATTCAATGCCTAGAATTCATCACTGTGTAACCCCCCTACAAATGGGGGTTCCCAAAAGTCTTCCATGGGCTTGCCTAAATGCTTACTGCCAGGCTGGCATTCTGTGTCCTAGCCATTTTAAAAGTGTCTGCATGTAAGTGTCCTGTTAGTCTCCGTGCCTGTCTCTTTAAGAGCTGCCCATCTCATAGTGTATAATTAATCTGGGTAAAGGCCGAGTAGTTTCAGTCTGGAGTCCCACCCAGGCTGCTGTATTATTGCTCCATTCTGCCATCGCTAATTGCACAGAGGGAGCCCTATAAGAGTCTGTGACTGTTTACTGATTGCTTGCAATAATAATAATAATAATAATAATAATAATAATGTAGTTTGTCTAACCTGCCTTCATTTGCAGCATGGACATTTGTGTTAATCACCACCATCTTGGTCCTGGACTGCTAGTTTGGACCAATCGGTACCTTTGGAAACCCTAAAATGGAGTCTGTCCCCAGGAGTCTTGTGGGAGTGAATTTCTGTAGGAATTGTAGTTTTTTCCCTTTAGCACCTAAATGGAGCTGGAGGGGGAGCTCTAGCTGTGACAGACAGATGAATCAAGTAATCAAACCTTTTGGATCTTTGGGAAAGTCCCAAGCTGCCTGCAGCAGTGAGTCAGTCTGAAGTTAGAGTTGAAAGAGTGAACAGCTCAAGTGATTCGAGCAGCTGCTCCTGCATGGTGCACAGGGGAAATCGGCGGGAAGGCTGTGTTTGGCCTGCCTGCTACCATCTGCATAAGTGAAGAGACCTTAAGCCTGATAACAGACTTCTTCCAAATTTGCAGCGTTTGCGATCGGATCCTGACTTGTGACAAATTGAATCCTCCTGAAGTGGACCGAAGATTTGCTTCAGTGCGATCGGCCTGTCAGGACTTGAGACTGCTGCAGGGCATACGATGTGTGAATTGCAACCAGGCTGTCATCCGAACTGTGGTATTTACGTTGCTTTTGCTATAAGTGTGCTGAATGCTGATAGTGGGTCATGATTTGGTTCCCCACTGCTAGAATGTGTCACTCTTGCTGGAAGCTGTATCCAGCATTTACCGGACTGTCTCCAAACTGTTCACCCGGTCTGGACCTTGCCACCCAGGCCCAGACAGCTGCTCACATCGCAGAGAAACAACTGACGTGAAATCCACCTGGGGATTCGGCTCCCTGCTCAACACCAACTAACAGGATCGACACCACGGTGCTTTGTGTGGGCCCTGCTTCTCCTGGCAATCCAGCACTTCATCCTGAGGTCACCATTTCATCCATCCTGCATCCTGTACTGGGTAGCATGAGTAAACACCAGGGTAGCTCCCTGCAACAAAGCTCAAATCAAAGTGCGCCAACTGATTTAATCGTTGTTGCTAATCATTTTGGGACTGAGCCATCTGGCTCCAGATTACAAATTGTGGGTTAAAGTGCATGCATGTTTTCTTTCCATCAGAGGGCCACAACCAGCTGCAATGCCGGCCTACCCCAGGCAATGCTTTAGGCTAGCCGTAGTTCCAACTGGGTACCCAGAGTGTGCATGACTGTGATACAGGGACCTTAAAGTGCATGCCTTATAACCTGAATCTTTCAGATCTTGAATCAACCACCAGATTCTGCCCCTTCCTTGTTACTGCCCCCTTAAATAAATCAAATCTAAATTTTTTTTGTATTGAAACTGGTTGTGGTGTACCTCTGTACAAACGGCATTGAAATACTGTTGGTTGTTGTGCTAAATCTTATTTTACAGGGGGTCTCCAGGGCTGAGCCAGCTAAACCAGCCCCGGTGGTAAGTGCAACAAGTGTGAGGTTAAAACTGTTGCCAGGTGTAAATTGCAGTTGTGTATTCTGTGAACCATTTAGGCCACTAGAGAGAAAAGTGGGGGGTAACAGCATCCCAGAGGGCTGTACCCAGGTCAGCTACGCTACCATTAACCCTGTCCTCCAGGTGGAGGCACCTGTTTTTAGTACCCAGGCCCCTCAACCTGCATTTGGTCATGCAGGCAGGGGTAGTATCCCTTGGGATAGCACTACCTAGGGGTTACAACTGTGTATTGTAAGCATCAGTTGGCTGTTCCCCATTAGCTACTAGGAGATAAATCTGTACAAATGGGCATTCAAGGCGTTATTTAAAAAGCTCTCATGCTACATCCTATATGGAAAAAATCTTTTTTTTTTTTTTAATATCCAAAATATATATTTGTATCCCCAAATATGTTTCAAATATATGTCAGATACATTTTCACTTTTCAGATATATTTTGAGATATATTCTAGATATTTGCAGAATGATCTAAGACGTATCATATTTGGGATACGTCTTTGATATACATATTTGAAATATATTTTTGCTGTACTATTTTAGAATAAAGGTTTTTGTTCTTTCAATGTTATGCCCTTGAATAAAATCAAAAATACTTAATTGTGCATACATATTATTGCAGTTTCTACATATTTTGCATTTTAGGTAAACATATATTTTGAATCTATCCAACATACATATTCTGAGTTGCTTAAACATTTTCAGTTTTGGTTTCATTTGTAAGAAGTTATCTATATATATATATATATATATATATATATATATATATATATATATATATATATATATATATATATATATAAATAAATATAGTTTTAAATTATAGCCATATGGAAAAGAACTATACTGTATTTTGTTAATATCTAGACTATATTTAAATATGCCTAAATATGTCACATATTTCTGATATCTGTGCATTTTTCCAGTTATACTTTAGATATTTGCAGAACTCAGTGAGGTATGTCTTATACTTGGCACTTATATACTAAATGTATATGGTTTGTTATTCCATCAAAAAAAATTCTTTTGTTTTACTTTTTAATGTTTTATGGACTTTCTAATGAAAAATCATTATAGTTTTATGCAAGCACCACCCTGTAATTTCTACAATAAGTATATTTTAGAAAATATATATTTTCAATATATTAGCAATGTATATTTCATATATGTTAAAATAGGTTTGGCCTGATATACATCTGGAAAGTATCTCTAATATATGTAACATATATATATGTGTGTGTATGTATATTGATAATGCATTTTAAATATATGTTTTACATAGCAAAAAAAATATGTTGTAAAACCAAAGCCAAAGGTAGCAACAGTAAAAGTCAAAGCTCCCCACAGGACTGGCATTTTGTGCTGTTCCTGTGCTTTTTCAAGAACAGATGTGAAATATTGGTCTTGTGGGAATGTCTGTTTTTTACTACTGCTACTTTCGGCTTTAGTATCACAATTTTTCCTTTACTGTACAAATAAATGTTGTGATGGAAAGTCCAAGAAGTGTCGTCTGGTGTGCATGTTGTTTGCTTGCAAGATACAGTATGTGTAGAATATATGCAGAATATATTTTGTATATATGTCAAATATGTTTTTGCAAATGCTTACTATGGTACTGTGTATAGATTTGCACAAGTCTACATATTTCAAAAGCACAGTTTATCAATCAGAAGCATTTTAATTTCTATTTTTAAAATAGTTTTGATTTTACAGCATTAGCTTACAGACCAGAGGGAAATGTAAAGAGTAGAAAAACAAGTACATGTTGGAACTCACCCCGACATAAAATGGAACCAAACAGGGGTGGTATAAATACCAATTTGAGTCTCACAAAATAATGAGATCAAGAGGTAAGTTCTATGTGTATGTATAACTGTGTACTCTGTAAATATGTAGTAATGGTGCATCATTAAATGATAAGTATACTATAATTATCTAAATGGTTGCTAATAAGAGGAATTCCAAATATACAGTTGAGAATATATGACATTGAGATTAATCTATTGTTTGGGTATTTTAAGATATTTTTACAATGCATATATTTAAAAAACTATTTTAGATACAGGTCAATTACATAAAACGTATATCTATTAAATATTCAAAATGTATAAGCAGATATATAAAATATATATCATGCACCTATAATAAATATATTATGGAAATATATTTATGATATATCTTAAATATATCTGTCACACATTCTGCAAATAAATCGGATATTTCAAAACCAAACAATTTGAGATATATACATAT
The DNA here is from genome assembly GCA_016271365.2 of Neoceratodus forsteri. Lineage (NCBI taxonomy): Eukaryota > Metazoa > Chordata > Ceratodontiformes > Ceratodontidae > Neoceratodus > Neoceratodus forsteri. The sequence continues at coordinate 310,347,878 of CM057450.1, forward strand.
TCTTCAGACATATGATTAAACATATATCTAAAATATATTTCTTTTCCATATGGGAGATTGAAAATTCACAGAATATTAGCAAGATATTTCTATGAAATATACAAAAATGGTATCTAAGGTATATCTGAAATATATGCATTAGATATATCTCAAATATTACAAAACCAGCCAATTTGAGATATAATGCATATATTTGGAAACAACTATGAAAATCTATTTATGGATGAAATTCAAAAATGATTTCAAATATATTTTGCAACGTATATTCAAAATATATTTATTTTCCATATGGGATCACAGAACTCTTCTGCACTTCCCATAGCAGCTATTCCCTAAGACAAAAATAACGACATTCCTTGGGATACCCCAAGATATGAGATGCAGTTTAAGTTCAGGTGGATGTTAAAGATCCTATGGCACTTATCGAAAAGAGTAGGGGAATTTCCCCAGTGTCCTGGCCAAATTTCCCTCATTCACTAAAAATACCACCAACAGCTTAATCTGGTTCAAATTCAATTACTTACCGTCTGTATCCCCCGTCGCCCCTGAAAAAGGGACTTTTAGGCCCAGTGGGCTTACTGGGTCAACAAAATTCAACAAACAAACAGTTTGGAAAATCAGCAATCAGCCATGTTATTCGCACAGCATGGAACTCACTGCAAACCTCTGAAACTTAACTCCTTGTTCAGTTGTAGTACCTTTAAGGCCCTCATTGAAAAACTATGCACTGTAACTTGCTCCTGTGGATAAACTATGTTTCAGATTGGTTTCTGTTCATGTTGCATTGCTCACATTGACTATACTTGACAGCTGTTTGAATGTGTGTGTATTTTTTACTGCAAATTGTATCACTTATGTTTAACAACCTGCATCATTCCCCTGGAATGAGCTGCGCTGGAGCCTTAGAATTGTATGCTAATTAAGGAACCTTAGCATGAAATTCAAAAATTTTGCTACATAGTCACATTCACCTATGCCCTCTAACAGCAGATTTATTTCTCCGCCTGAGAGGAAGTATCACCCTGAAGTCGCTCTTCAGTTCGTAGGACATCTACACTCAAACAGTGATTTATTTTGTTTTAGTGTTTTATTGTAATTACTTTTGAAAATTCTGCGTTAGTTGGGAGTATTTGGTTAGATTTTATTTGTATTTTTGTGTGATTTCTCCAGGTCGCCTCTGAAAAGGAATTTTTTTTTTTGCCTCAGTGGGTCTACCCATGCATCAAAATTCAAATAAATAAATACATTTTTCAGTCCCTCATTGGTTCCGGGGTACCGAAGAAGGACCTATGTGGTGTGGGTCCTGCCTTTGAAACCACATTTGATTTTTCACACACACACAAAAAAAGTTATACCGTAAGTCTCATTTTGTAACTGTTCTTAAGGTTCCTCAAACTTTTAGTCCAGGTTCTGGTTTTTAGTGGAACCCAGATGACCATCTTCAGCTTTTCTAACACCTCAGATTGTTTTTAAGTGGTTCTGGTTTTACAGGGGAACTGAGCTGCGATTTTACTTTTTGGCTAGTGGAACCAATTTTTTCTTTCAGGTTGTCACTTATTGGCATGTTTGACAGACCTAAAAATAAAATAGGATCTACAGGCTTTAGGAATTGTGTAAATTGTTTTCAACTACTGGCTAAGGTAACCTGCCATGAGTTGTGTTTTAAGTTCCTGGGTCCTGATCATGATTTTACCAGTTGTGTACTGTGTATTAAGTTTTGCCCCAAAACTGTTAAAAAGAGTGCTAAAAAATGTGAAGAAATCATGGCTTCTCAGTCTGCCTCCTTGTCACAAACAGGCTCATGTTAAGGTTCAGTCCCTCAGAGTAAGCAGAAAGACAAGTCTGCTAAGGATGGCACAGAGGTCAGGGTGTCAGAAAGGGAGAACCCTGAATCCAGTAAGTCTAAAAGAGCCGCTGAGCGGGCTGCTAAGAAGAAGAACAAAGAAAAACATGCCGCTGCCCTTCCTGCAGAAGAAGCAAAGTTGACCAAAGCCAGTTGACAGAAGCAAGATGCCTTCGAGTGAGGACATGACCAAAGCATAGCAATTTTTCAAGGTTTTCCAAGCTACGAGGACCATTATGACCATTCATGCCCCCTTCCCACCCCAGACTCCAATACCTGAAGAAATTCCTGCAGCAGAGGAGGCTGAAGTGTACAATGAAGAGAAGAAGGAGGAAAGGGATTCAGTAAAGGCTGATGGCCCCTCTGAGCAGGAGTTTGGTTCCTTCCTTTGTTTCTCAGAGGATTACACCTCACACTATTCCTTTGAGAGGCAAATGGCAAATACCCTCAATCTCTCTGCAAGGCCTGAATATAGAAGAACAGAAGCCTCAGATCCAGAATGGGCCTCAAGTCCCCTGTGGATTTGGGGACTAGAAAGAAATGAGACTAGAAACCCCTGTTCCGTTGTTCCCAGTGGGGGAATTCAAACATGCATGGGACAGACACAAGGCAATTATAGTTGGGGGTTGCAGGAAGTAGGCTGTTGGTTAACTAGAATCTGCAGCTTATCCAGTAGGTAGGGAAATGGGCAGACTGGGTGGGCCAAGTGGTCCTTATCTGCCGTCAAAGTCTATGTTTCTATGTCTATGTTTCTCTCACCCCAGGAAGCCATGGAGGATGAAGATGAGGTTGAAAATCTGGACGTGATGGGCATAACCCCCTCAAAGAGGGTGTTCTTGCTGCCGGCCTGCCGGCGCAGCGTTATCACTACTGCTTATGGCACCAGTGACCCGAGTTCAGGAGTGAACTCAGACTGCTGGAGGGGTGGCTGGGGGTAGGTAGGTAGATGGAGCATCCCAGGAGATGCTCCTCTCCTCCCAGGGGGAGGGATTGCTGTGCCCACTGCAATATCACCACCTGGGAGATCACAGGTGGAGGTGCTGTCAGGTTAACTATGCGAGGGAAGGGGAGGATGCTGACTGAGTTCTGGGACATGGGTACACACATGATCCTTGGTCCTCCACGAGTGATGGCTCCTCAGGGGGTGAGGGATGGAAACAAGGAAAATCCCCCACAGCTTCTCTGATGGATCCCAGTGCCAGTGGATGGCAGTGTTCAGCCTCAAGCGATCTTGTAGAGGCTGCCTGATGAGTTGGGGGAGTGAAAGGGAGTACTCCTCCCACCCTCCCCTGGTGAATATACCAAGGCGCATGGAGGCTTAGACACTGAGAGGAGGCTTGGCAGGTCATCGCTGCCCAGATGAGTCACTTTGGGATTCCAGAGGAGGGAGAAGTTGTGGGAGAGAAGGTCCCAGACATACCCCCAGTCTACCCCCGAAATGTCTGTGCAAGAATCTGCCGAGGGGAGGGGATGAGGAAGAAAACCCCTTTCAGCAAATTGCTGGGTTCCATTCACCACTGGAGCACCTTTTGGACAGAAGAAGTTACTAGAACCTGCGGTTCTAGATTTTTGGTGTGCTGATCCCACTGGACTCTTAATGTCCATTGGGGGACCCTCATGTACAGCCTGGCCAGGGGTACCATGACAATGGCTGCTGCCATCAGGCCCAACAGTCTTAGGAATGTCCTGGTTGTGACATACCTGTTGTTGTAAAGCAACTGGGCCTGTGCCATGAGGTACTTCTCCCTGTCCTGGGGCAGGAAGATTAAACCCTGAGCGGTGTCCAGTACTGCCCCTATGTACTGCAGATGCTGACAAAGGGTCAAGACTGACCTGAGCAGATTGACCATGATCTCTAGGGCATTGAACAGCCGTCTGATATGCACTAGGGTGTGAGACAGTTGCTCCTTGAACTGAGCTTCATGCAACCAGTCATCTAGATAGAGGAAGACATACAGTCACTCTCTTCTTAGAGCTGCTGCCACAACTGCCAAGCATTTGGTAAATACCCATGGCACAGATTACAAGTCAAAGGGCAATACTTTGAACTGGTAGTGTTCCCCCTGAAACAGGAACCTGGGGTACTTCCTGTGGGGTGGACAAATCTTGATATGCAGGTAAGCATCCTGCATGTCCAGGGAGTATATCTAGTCCCCTTTTTGCAGAAGGGACAGCAGGCCTTGCAGAGTGACCATCCTGAACTTCTTGTACTGAATACAGAAGAACAGAAGCCTCAGATCCAGAATGGACCTCAAGTCTCCTGTGGATTTGGGGACTAGAAAGAAATGAGACTAGAAACCCCTGTTCCTTTGTTCCCAGGAAAACAAGGAAAACCCTCCACAACTTCCCTGATGGACTGACCCAGTGCCAGTGGACAGCAGTGTTCGGCATCGAGTGATCTTGGACAGGCCACCCGATGAGAGTTGCATGTAGGTGGGGTGCATACCTCTCAACTATCCCTGATTTTCAGAGATGTCCCTGATTTTGCCTCAGAATTTTGTTTTGTCCCTCCTGCAAAATTGTGTTTCCATGACCAAACAGTGGGGGTTGTAAGTACAAAATAATGTCAAACATTAAAGTTACAGACTTTTTTTCCCTTCGAAAATGCATTTTACACTAAGCTCCTTATTCTACCACCTTTCTGAGTGGATATCACCAATTTTGAAGATGTGTCCCTGATTTTGGTCCTTTGTCCCTGATTTTTTTAAGCCTTGTCCCTAATTTATGAGGCAGGAGTTTGAGAGGTATGGTGGGGTGGGGAGCGGGGTGAAAGGGGAGCACTCCCTTCCTCCCCCCCGGGGGGGGTAAGACAAGGCAGCGTGGAGGCTTAGGTGCTAAGAGGAGGTTTGGCAGGTCATCACTGCCCAGATGAGTCACCTTGGGGATTCCAGAGGGAGAGGGAAGTCATGGGAGAGAAGGGGGCCAAAAAAACTTCAAATAAAAAAAAGACTGTTCTTGCTCATCCAGAAGTCTCTTAAGTAAGCCACCTGCAAGGTGATAGCAGCCCCCACCTCTGCTGCTGCCAATGACAAGAAAATAGAAAAAGTACCAAGTGGATAGGCAGGGTGCTGAGTTTTTGTAAATACACCCTGACCATGAGGGAGTGGTGCAGACTGCTGCCAGCGAAAAGGCTAAGGTATCCCTTTCCTCTCAGCTCCCAGGAAGGGATTCTAGAAAGTTAGACAGTATGGGCAAAAAAGTCTATATATTAGGGCCAGAATTCACAAAATTTTGCCCTGGTGCAAACCCAGTTTTGCACCGAGTTGGTATTCACAAAAGTCCGGTCTGCATGCTCAAACCAGATTTGCACTAGGGCAAAGTGTGGAGGAGGCCACAATGCAAAATGAGGGGTGGGGAGGTGAATATTGGCACTGTCTGATTCACAAAGCATTTACTCCATGCAAGGGCCTCCTGTGAGGTCCACTTGTATGGACCAAATGCCACCGACTGAGACCTTGCCTTATTCCACGCAGCCTTAGTGCTTGGCCGAGGTACTGCACCCCCCATGGCTGCTAGCCCAAGTACAAAAATATATGTTTCCCTGGTGTCTAGTGGTCCCCACCCCCATGATCGCCGATTGCTGGCCCAAGTAAAGAGAAAGAATTCTCCCTGGTGCTAGTGCCCCCCCCCATTGTCGATCGCCAGCCCAAGTAAACAAAACACATTCTCCCTGGTGCTAGTGTTCTCCCCCTCCCTGTGACTGCCGATTGCCACCCTGAGCAAAAAAAAGTCTCCCTGGTGCTAGTGGTCACCTCTCCCCTATGATTGTTGATCGCCAATAGCCAGCCCATGTATAAAACAGAATTACCCCTGGTGTCCAGTTTCCCTCCGCCCAACCGCACACTTGCACAATGTACAAGTACTATTCCCTTGTGACTGGTGGTTCCTTCCTGCACCTGATCCCTCACCGCACATCTCAATCACTATTCCCTGGTGTCCAGTGGTCCCTCCTCCCTGCTCCCCGCTCCCCTGTAAAAGAACCCAATGCTCCTTCCCTGGGGTCTAGTGGATCCCCCACCCCGGCATGTAATGCTCCATCACCCCACTCACCCCATCCCCAACCTGAGCCACACCTCCTCTTTCCACCACTGCCAGCTGCCAACTCAGCTGTCAATGAGTGCATACTGTATACAGAACATGCTGAGCTGTCAATCAGTGAGTGCGTACCATGTACAATACGTGCTCATTGACAGCTCAGTCAGCGGGCAGCCATGGTGGGGAGAGGAGGGATGTGCCAGTCACCGTCTCGTGTTTAGGATGAGGGATCAGGGTGATGGGGCACTACCTACAGGGGTAGGGGGGCAGGGAGTCCACTAGACACCAGGGAAGGGACATTTGGTTCTTTTACAGAAGATAAGGATGGGGGAGGCCACTAGATGCCAGGAAATGGGGCCATTTCTTTTACAGGGATTGGGGAGCGGGTGGGGGAGGGAAACTGACACCATGGAAAATTCTGTTTCATACAAGGGTTGATGATTGGGTGGGGGTGACCACTAGCACCAGGGAGAATTCTTTCTCTTTACTCGGGCTGGTGATCGACGATCATGGGGGAGGGGACACTAGCACTAAGGAGAATGTCTTTTTTTTTTTTTAACTTGGGCCATTGCTTGGCAATTCTTTCTCTTTACTTGAACTAGGCAATCAGCGATCATGGGGGGGGGACCACTAGCTCCAGGGTGCTTGGTAAACATACTGACACAGGGCTGCCTCTGGGGCAGGGGATGGGGGTGTGTGCTAAACTCATCACAGCTTATGTAAATGGTCCCATAATGGGCATGTAAATGGCCACATAGAGCCTTGCATGCCCAAAGGGCTCATTTATATGGCTGTTACATTGCAGAGCCATACTCCTGGCTGCATGTCGGGGCAGGACTAGTGGGGTTAGCACTAGCGGTATTGGGGTTAGCGCTGACTGCACCTGGCCCTATTCTCAGTCAAATAGTATGGCGCACTATCCAACTAAGAATAGCAAGTTTTGACACCTGGGCAAAACGCAAAGCACAACACAGACTTTTGCACTGTGCTTTGCAGTTATTTTGTGAGTCTAGCCGCAACTTCTTTGCTTCTGAGACAGACAGCTTATATGGCTTATACAGTTCAGTATCAGAAGGCACTTTGGATCTCAGTTGTGGACATTAGTGAAAAAGTGGTAAGTGAATTATCTCAGGACCCGGCAGATACAGCAAAATTTGGCCTGGATGCTACCAAGTATCAGTTTCATATAGCTGTGGATGCCAATGACGCTGCCTCCATGGTCATGGCACATGCAGTGAAACATAGAAACATAGAATTTGACGGCAGATAAGGACCGCTTGGCCCACCCAGTCTGCCCTTTTCCCTACCTAATGGATAAGCTGCAGATCCTAGTTAACCAGCAGGCTACTTCTTTCTACCCCCACCTCCCAGAATTGCCTTATGGCTGTCCCATGCATGCTTGAATTCAACCACTGTTTTTGACTCCACAACCTCCTCCGGAAGGCCGTTCTATGCATCCACAACCCTCTCTGTGAAAAATACTTTTACATTACCTCTGAGCTGCCCCCTCTATCTTCAAATTGTGCCCCTGTTCTTGCACGCCTCTTTTTGAAAGATGCTACCCTCTTGGACTTTGTTGATTTCCTTGAGGTACTTGAAAGTTTATATCATGTCCCCCCTCTCCCATTTTTCCTCGAGGCTATACATATTAAGCTCCTTTAGCCTCTCTTCATATGTCTTCCGGTGCAGATCCTGCACCATTTCAGTTGCCCTCCTCTGGACAACTTCCATCTTGTCTATGTCCTTGTGGAGACTGGGTCTCCAGAACTGCACACAGTACTCCAGATGGGGTCTCACCAGCTGTCTGTACAGAGGGATAACAACTTCCTGTTTTCTACTGGTGTTGCCTCTCCCTATGCCTCCCAGTATCCCACCAGCCCTCCTTACTGCCCTCTCACATTGCTTGCCCACCTTTAAGTCATCTGATACGACTACCCCCAGGTCCCTTTCCATTTTTGTTGTTGTTAGTATCTCACCCCCCCATTGTGTACTCTTCCCCTGGGTTTTTGTTTCCCAGGTGCATTACCTTGCACTTCTTAGCATTAAATCTAAGCTGCCATACATTTGACCATTCCTCTAACCTTGCCAAGTCCCTTCTCATCCTTTCCACCCCACCTTGTGCATCAACTCTGTCGCAGATCTTTGTGTCATCTGCAAAGAGACATACATTTCTTCCATTCCCTCTGCAATGTCGCTTACAAAGACATTGAAGAGGACCGGTCCTAATACTGAACCCTGCGGCACCCCACTAGTAACCCCCCTTTCTTCAGAGTGGACTCCATTTACTATTACCCTCTGTGTCCTATTCTCCAGCCAATTCTTTTCCCAGGCTATCATCTTGGGACCCACTCCCAGGCTGGCTAACTTGTATATTAATCTTTTGTGTGGGACTGAGTCAAATGCCTTGCTAAAGTCTAGGTAGGCCATGTCCACAGCCCCTCCCTGATCTACTACTTTGGTCACCCAGTCAAAGAAATCTATTAGATTCGTCTGGCATGACCTTCTTGCTGTGAATCCATGCTGCCTTGGGTCCTGTGCCCCTCTGGCCTCTAGGTACTCGACAGTTTTTTCCTTCAGAAGTGATTCCAGCATTTTCCCTATCACTGAGGTTAAACTAACAGGTCTGTAGTTTTCTGCTTCTGCCCTGCTCCCACTTTTATGAAGGGGAATCACATCTGCCCTCCTCCAGTCCTCAGGTACCACCCCATCCTCCCATGATTTGTTAAAGAGGGTAGTCAGTGGTGTCACTAGTTCTACCCTTAGTTCTTTTAGAATTCTGGGATGAATCCCATCAGGCCCCATTGCTTTGTCCACCTTCAGTTTTAAGAGTTCTTTCAGAACCCTTTCTTTGTAAATGGGCTGGTATCAACTTCTGTATCCAGAGTATTTCTATTGTTTGTTTTAGGTACCTCCCTCTTCGTTTGAAAATACTGAGCAAAATATTTGTTTAGTATCTCTGCCTTTTCACAGTCACCCTCTGCCCACCCCTCCCTTTATTAAGCCTCACTATCCCTCCCTTAGTCTTCCTTCGCTCCCTGATGTACCTAAAAAAGGGTTTATCCCCCTTCTTAACTGAGTTGGCTATCTTTTCCTCAGTTCGGACCTTTGCTGTTCTGACTGCCTTCCCAGCTTCCTTTTGCTTTAACTAATACAATTCTCCGTCCTGCTCCTTCTGTGATTCCTTATACTTTCTGGATGCTTTCTTTCTCTCTTGAACCTTCACTGCCACCTCCTTTGAGAACCATAGTGGTTTCTTACACCATTTTGTTTTGTTTATTTGCTTCACACAAAGGCCTGTTACCTCTGTGATAGCAGTTTTTATTATTCCCCATTGTTCTTCCACCCCTCCTTCCTACCCATTTGCTAGTGCATTCCTTAGGCACTCACCCATTTTGGCAAAGTCATCCCTCCTGAAGTCCAGTACTTTTGCCTTTGTATGGCTTGACTCTATTGCTGTGTTTATTGTGAACCATACTGTTCGATGGTCGCTAGTTCCCAGATGGCTACCCACTTCTACATCTGTGATCCTCTCTCCATCTCCATTTGAGTGGACCAGGTCTAAGATTGCTCCCTCTCGAGTGGGTTCCAATACTAGGTGTCCCTCAGAAGGTTTCAATCAATCAATCAATCAATCAATCAGTCAATCAAATCTTTATTTAACCAGGTGACCATCATTGAGCAAAACTAATTTTCAAGATGGACCTGGATTACATAGAGTTCAGTGTACAATACATTTAAAGCATAATGTTCACAATAGTTACAGAATTCCAGATGAGTGTCAACAAGAAAGCACTTGTATTAGCAAGTACAAAGCATTTTGGCTAAAGAAGACAGTATATACATAAGAACCAGCACCACAAACATAAATATATTTACAGGCGTATATAGTGGACATCCATAGCAACTCTCCAACAATCAGTAGAACTAGGGGAGCACAGAGGGTGGGGGGTCATACCTGAAGGGGCAAAAAGGAAGGTGGGAAGGAGGGGAGGTCAAATGATAGGTAAGAGGGGAGTGAAGGTAGGAAGTATTGCGGTGAGGGGGGAGGAACATGAGGTGCTGATACAAGGGAATATAAGTTTCAGCAAACCACAGAGTGCTGCGCCTCCTAATAAACGGTAACTTGGCAATCAAGCATGACCGTAGGGATCAAAGTATTTAAGTGTTAAGTGCAATTACCAGAAATATAGTATGTAGAAGGCAAGGGTAAGTAGATGATGGGAACAATGGGTGGTTGCAAGGAAGCCAGACAGAATGTAGAGGTGCACTACCTATTGCAAAATGGGAAGATTAGGGACGAGGAAAGCATTTACAGGATTCTTTATAAGAACGAGCATATAGTCTTTTAAAAGCAGTGAGATTAGTAGGAATAATGAGTTTCAATGTATTTTGCAGCTGATTCCACAGAACGGGTAGCACATAACTTATGGCAGCCCTGCCAAAGCGTATTTTCACCTTAGGTATTTTCAGAGAGATAAAGGTGGTACTTCTTAGTCCATAGTTGCCTACCAGGCTTAACGGGAGGCAATCTGAAACGTACTGTGACAGTTTTTACGTTCGCTTTCGCGCATGCGCAAGGAACGTTTTGGGAGAGTAGCACACTTGGAGGTGTGCCTCTCCCACCCAACGCACTGCTCCCTTGAGCAGGCATGGCGTCCTGCACCAATGGGTGCAGGAGCTCAGTATGATAGCGGTGTTCCTCTGCTTCAAAGGAAAGCACCTGCTGCCATACTGAGCCAAGCCCTCTCGCTTTCACTGCCACCCCCACGCGACGCCACACCTCTAAAGCTTTGGTGCCACACTGGGAGCCCACCCCAGCTGGCAAATGTTGTTTGCCGATGGGGTGCCCAATCCCCGCCGGCTCCACGGCCCCCAGCTGTCTTCCTGCCACGCTGGGAGCCCACCCCAGCGTGGCAAACTTCTGTTTATTTGCGGACGGGGTGCCCAATCCCGTGAGCTCCTCGCCCCACAGCCATCTTCTGCCACACTGGGAGCCCACCCCAGCGTGGCAAATGTCCCACGCCGTCATTTTTTTTTTTAAACCTGTAAACAAAACGGTCCCGCTGGCACGCCTCCCACCCCCACAACCCGCACTCCACCCACTGCACAACCAGCCTCCCCACACCCCATACTTACTTCCAGACTCCGCATGACGATCTTCGTGGACCGGGAACACGCCTGCACTCTTCAAAGCCGACCGCGAACTGAGGAAATGCCGGTAAGCTGTAAAATGGGCTACATAGGGGGTTTCAACTTTATTGCATATCTCAGTCATTTTTTGGAATTTTTGCACCAAATTTTCAACATGGGGTTTTTGGGACCCCTTCTCATGAAAGATGTCACTGTCATGGAGTTATTCGGCCAAGGGTGATTTCGCAGGCACTGCACAGTCACTGCGCAAAATCACCCTTTGGCCTTGAATAACGCCATGACAGTGATATCATTCATGAGAAGGGGTCCCAAAAACTCCATGTTGAAAATTTGGTGCAAAAATTCCAAAAATGACTGTTTTACGGAAGCGCAGTGCTGTGCAGTTCCTACGCAGGCTCGTAAGTTTACGAATTTTCAATATTTTCACTCCAGATTTTCAACATTGCCATTTTATCACACCTTCTTATGAGTTGTACAGCTGTCATTTTTCACATCTCACCCAAAATGTGTTTCCGCCCATGTAGTGCACAGTGGCGCAGTCGGTGTACGAAATCAATGTATGGGACACATTAAGAAAATCACAGTGACACTGTTCATGAGCAGAGGTCTTAAAATGGCTATGTTGAAAATTTGGTGAAAAAATTCCTACAAATGACTGTTTTACGAGCGCGTTGCACAGTTCCCACGCACGCTCGTAGGTTTGCGACTTTTCAATATTTCCACTCCAGATTTTCAACATTGCCATTTTACCACACTTCCTTATGAGCAGTACAGCTGTCATTTTTCACATCCTGCCCAAAACGTGTTTCCGCCTATGTAGCGCACAATGGGGGTAGCAACAAGGTCATGCTGACAATTTATTGTGCGAATACCAGCAATCGCACAGGGCATTACGGTAAAGCACCATACATGCCAAACGCCACTGCAAATACCTGCAAGCGAATGTTTGGCATTGACAAATGCTTGTTTGGTAATAGCTGTATAGGTCCAAAGTGCAGCATTTCTTTGATGTCTATAAAGAAGGGAGGTCCACCCCACAGCCGCATATAGGAAACAGTGGTGTGTGGAGAAGGGGAGGCCAGCGATGAACCTCAGGGCTCTGTGGTAGAGTGTATCAAGCTTGGTGAGCATTGCGGTGGGGCATTGTCTATAAAGGAAGTCTGCCTAATCTAGTAGTGAAAGGAAAGTAGTTTGGACCAGCCTCAGCTTGGCTTCTTTAGTAAGAAGATGTTTGATCCTAAAGAATAGTCCAAGTCTCTGTTTTAGTGTTTTTGTCAGTTCCTCAATATGGTTGGCAAAGGATAGTCTATTGTCAATCCATATTCCGGGTTCACCAAGTATTGTAGTAATCTGTGGAATAGATCCGGATGTGATTGGGTTTGAAGCATAAGCAAAGGGCGAGAACAGCATTGCTTTTGTTTTTTTTAGCATTTAAAAGCAGCTTTTGTTTTAGGAGCTGGAGCTGTAGCTGGTTGAAGTCAGATTGTAGGTCACAATAAGCAGCTTCAGGTGTTGGTCTGCTTACGTATATCACTGCATCTTCTGCAAATAAGTGTATATTGGCCTGTTTTATACTTGTATCAATATTGTTGATATAAATTGAAAAAAAACAATGGACCCAGGATGGACCCCTGTGGTACTCCTTGCAGAAGAGGTTTAAGCGGTGAAAAGTCACCTCCAGCCTTTATCTGCTGTAGCCGGCCTGTAAGATAATCGCCGAACCAACTCAAGGAAAGCTGGTCCAGACCAATGCTCCGGAAGGAAGAGAGGAGAAGGCTATGGTCCACAATATCAAAGGCCTAGCTTAGGTCTAGAAATATTGCACAGACAAAGTTCCTATCATCTAGGTCCCGCTGCCAGTCATTAGTCACCTTAGCCAGGGCTGAGATTGTGCTGTGTTGAGCTCCGAATCCTGATTGCAGTGGGTTTAGCGGGTTGTTAGATTCTAAGCAGTTCTTGAGTTGGATACTCACAATTTTCTCCAGTAACTTGGACAGTATTGGGAGGAGAGAAATTGGCCTGTAGCTGTTTAGGTCGCTTGTATCACCAGATTTGAATATGGGGATGAAATGTGCTGTTTTTCAAATGGGAGGTAGGATGCCCAGGGACAAGGATAAATTAAAGAGATGAGTAATTGGCACAGTTAAGACTTGGTAGCCAATCTTTATTAAGTATGGGTCTATAAAATTTGCTACAGTGCTTTTTTTGGTGTCCAGCTGTAGTACATGATCTTCAACCTCTTTCAGAGTTGTGGGCTGAAACATGAATGATTGTTTGTGGGCAACGAATCCATCATGATGCACGCCAAGTTGTGAGCGTAAAGCACAGGCAGGAGAGTTGTCAAAGGCAAGTCCTGCAGACTCAAAGTGATCATTGAGAACATCCAGGATAGATAGTCTATCAGAGAGAGTGGAATTGTCCGATGTAAGTTTTACAGGTAGGGAGTTACCAGTGGTGTGACCTGATAATTCCTTGACTGTGTTCCAGAATTTAGTAGGGTTCTTGGAGGCTGATTCAAGTTCCAAGTGGTAATAGCCAGCCTTAGCCTCTTTAATCATCTTGGTACAGGTGTTCTGTGCCCTCCCAAACATACACCAGTCCTTTTCAAGTTTTGTTTTTTTTTGCGCTGTTTTCCAGAGTGACTCCCTTTTCAACATAGCGTCCTTCAGCTCTGGTGAAAACCAACGGCAGGATTTATTCCTCACCCGGACTTTTATCAATGGTGCATGTTTATTTCATACCGCTGACACTATTTCATAAAAAATGTCATATGCCCCACTTACTGTCTTAGCTAAGTAAAAGTCCTGCCAACACAAGGAATCTCTTAGCTCAGTAATGAAAGCCAAAGGGTCAAAATTACATCTGCATCTCTTGAGAGTAAACTTGGATGAAGGTATAACCATGGAGTTTGATCTTACACAGGTAATAAAGCAGTAGATACTGATGTCAGAGAAAAAAGTGGCAGCATGTCAAAATAAGTGGGGCCTATTTACTAAAACGATATCTAGCAATGTACTGTTGTTCATGTTCCTTTTATTAGGACGTGTTGCTTCGTTGATAACTTGTGTCAATCCAAGGGAGTCGCAAAGTGATTTAAGAGGTGTAGCCGCATTGGAAAACCAGTTTAGGTTAAGGTCACCTAGTATGATAACTTTAGGAGGTTTGCATGGCTTAAGACTACAAACCTTTCCCAGGACACTCAGATAAAGGCCATGGAGTTTCCCTGTGAGGGAAATACATTGTTTGGTGACAAGACAGTATTGCACGAAAAAGTTGAATGAGTATAAGACCACCTACAAAAGTAACACCAAGAAGGAGAATACCTCCACTTCCCATAGGCCTGATGGAAGGGGGGGTAGGGGACAGGGTTATTTTTCCCATGCTAATGCGACCTATTTTTATTTTATTTATTAAACTCTAGGATTACAAGTACTTTTGAGCAGGAACTGCTCATTTACAAAGGTTTCACATCAAAGGAAGGGAGGAAACATACAAACAGGGGTTGGAAATGGTATACAGTCAAAACAATGGCAAACAAAGCACAGGCATGTTGACATAGTTTTACAGTTGTAACATTAAAATAAAAGATGTTACTAGAGAGCAACTTAATTTTGGCAGCTAAAAGAGGTGACAGAGAAAGGAATTAGGAAGAAGAAGGACTATCAGCGAGAGACAGTGAAGAAGGGGGACAGAAAGAAGTAGGCCGACTGAGAGGCCATTGTCAAGGGGCGAGGGAGGCGGTCAAGGACTTAAGAATAAGGGCAGTAGTCAAAGGGAGGGAGAGAGGGAGGGGGACTAGGAAGGGAATGAGGCAATAGGTTTTGTGGGGGAGACGTAGGGGTGTGGGGAAGGGGGAGGGATGGAAAGGGAAAGGGATAACAAAGGAGAAGCAGGAGTCATGGAGGGTAGTGTTCAGGATGGAGGTGGGTTACAAGTTTTGAGCAAATTAGGTGGTGGTTGGAGCAGGCCTTTAGGAGAAGCAATCACACTGGGAAGTAGAGGTGAGGTAATGTCAGAGATTCCGTTTAAAGGGTCCAAGCATTGCAGACCTATGACTATGCTTCCCACAGAGGTGGGGTTAAAAGGGGTGCCAGGTGTGAGGACCCCCCAGCCCCCAAAGCCCAGGCAAAACAGAACCCCTGACATGTTTGTCCAGGTCATCCAACCATTGCCAGTGGGAGGAAGGCTGTCTTACTATCTCCAGGCATGGGAAAGCATTACCACAGACAGGTGAGTCTTGGAGATAGTGAGTCAGGGTCTTTCCCTGTAGTTCAAGAGACTCCCAAAACTGCAGAAATGCAAAGCCTTCCCACCTCATACTCCAGCAGAAATATTTCTGCTGGAGTTGGAGGTGAAGAAGCTGCTACAAGCAAGTGCAGTGGAAAAAGTCCCCCCCCCATTGTGTGAGGGGGATGTACCCTAGATACTTCCTGACCCACATGGAAAATGAAGAGTGATGACCCATTTCAGACCTGAGATTTCTAAATGAGCTCTTGAAAAGGAAAAGTTCAAGATGGTAACACTAGGCACAGTGATTCCATCACTGCAACAAGGACATTGGTTGGGGTCACTGGACTTGAAAGATGCTTACTTCCATATATCAGTAACATACTCTCACAGAAAGTACCTCAGATTCAGAGTGGGAAACTGCTACAGTATTACCAGTTCACAGCCCTTCCCTTCGGCCTTTCCAGAGTTTTCACAAAGTGCTTGGTAGTAGTAGCCGCACATTTGAGGAGATAGGGTGCAGTAGTTTTGCCCTATCTGGAAAACTGATTGGTCTCCGAAAAGTCACACCAGGAGGCCAAGGTCTCCCTATTGCTCAAGGTACTCTCACTGTTTTTGGTATTCCCTATTGCTCACCCAGGAGTGCATCCTGGTGTAACTGGGCTTCCTGATAAATGTCCAGAAGACCCAGACAGAATCGGTTTAGGTGTTGGACTTCATAGGAGCAGAATTGGATACCCGTCAGAGGAATGCATTTCTCCCTCAGGAGAGAGTGGAAAATCTGACAGCACTTGCAAGGTCTTTCAGGGCAGGACAGTCTAGACCTGCAAGAGACTTCCTTCAGCTACTTGGTGACACAGCCTCCTCCGCAGCAGGAGTACTAGGTGCCAGATTCCAAATGAGAGATGTTCAATATCACCTGGGGGTTCAATGGTCTCAAAGGCAGAATCCCCTGTCACAGCTTGTACCTGTGACAAAGTGCCTATTAAGGGCACTGGAGTGGTGGAAAAGAGAAGAAAGTCTCAGGGAAGGGGTTCCTTTCCTTCAGCAATCAACTATGGTAGTGCTCACTACAGATGTCTCCATCCTGGGCTGGGGTGCCCATTAGGAGGACCTCACCATAACTGGGGTAGGGACCCCTCTGGAGTCTCAGGAACACACAAACCTCCTAGACCTCAGGGCTGTGTATCTGGCAGTGTAGGATTTTTCTTCCCACATCAGGGGTCAGTCAGTCCAGATCAGGACAGTTAACACCACTACCATGTATAATATCAACAAACAGGGAGGAACAAATTCTTCCAAGCTGTGCGCAGAAGCAGTGAAGATCTGGAGTCTGGCATACTGACTAGAGATACAGTTATCTGCCGTGCACCTGCCAGGGAAAGAAAGTCCTCACAGGCTCCCTGAGCTGAATCATCCAAAGAAACCACAAATGGACTCTGAACAAGCAAGCACTCTCTGCAGTGTTTGGAAGGTGGGGTACACCAGAGACAAATTTATTCGCCTTCTGGGAAAACCATGAGCTCCCCCTCTTTTGTTGCAGGCCTCCCTCTGTGAGAATGTCCCAGAGGGTGCTCTAGCTCTTGGTTGGACAGGGAAATTCCTATATGCATTTCTCCCATTCCCATTCATACTGAGAGTGCTGCTGAAACTCAGCAGGAAGTCTGCAACAATTACTTTCATTGCTGCAGCCTGGGCCAGGCAGACCTGGTACTCTCTGCTCCTGTCCCTCTCCATCAAGCCTCTAATCATCCTCCCTCAGAGGTACAATCAACTGACTTTGTCTCAGGGCAGGATAACTTTTCCAGACCTGAGGCCCTGTGCCACAGAGCTGGGTGTTTGTGGAGTTAGAATTCTCTGGGTTAAACCTCTCAGAAAAGGTTTTACATGTACCCAAGGTTTCCAGGAAGCCCGCAATCAGGCGAGCCTATGCTTCAAAATGGAAAAGTGTTTTTCTGTGGTGCTTCTCCAGACAGCTCAGACCTTTTCAGGCAAGCTCCTCCAGTGTGTTTGACTATCTGGTCCACATACAGTCCCAGGGCCTCTGGCCCTCAACCCTGAAGGTGCACCTGGCAGCAGTTTTGGCATATATCTCTCCACTGTTAAGGATTGGCCCCTAGCATCATAGGCTATTTTCAAGAGGTTCTTCAAAGGACTTACTCACCTGAACCCTCCTTTAATGGATCCATTTCCCCCCGGGATCTTAATCTATTTATTACACAGCTGATGGAGGCTCCAGTTGAGCCAATGGAAACTGCTGACCTGATGTATGTCACCTGGGAAACAGTTTTCTTGGTGGCCCTCACATCAGGCAGAAGGGTAAGTGAGTTTAACTACATCATTTTCCACAGGGACAAGGTGGTCCTGGGGACTAAAGAACAGTTATGTACTTACCGTAGCAGTAGATCTTTGAGAGAATCTCTTTCTTCTGGCCACACCTATGGAACTATAGCCACCAGGTGCTAGGATAACATGGAAACTTTTTTGCAAGCAATCCACTAGGGGTGACCAAACTTGATGTCTTACGTCAACATCCACTATATAAATGTGGCCGGACCTCCTCAGTTTCCTGCCAGAGATCAGACTTAGAGAACCTCCCATTTGGGAATCTGGGAAGAACTGAAGTTTCCAGCTACAAGGCCAGGCTAAGAACAACAGGTAGCCCATCCTGGAGCGAGACAGGAGTGAAAAATGCTCTGAATCTAAGGAGGATGGTTCTATGTGATAACGGCAATGGCAGAATAGCGATCGCCATTATGGCGAGTGTACATTACTGAAATTAATTTCGGCAATGCACACCCACAGCGAGGAAAGAAAGGCACCCAAAACCTATGGGATTTCTGTTTAATGAGGGGGGCTTCGCCCTACCCCGCACCCCCCTACTTTTAGATTCTCAACTCCAGCGGGGTGCATATCGGGGGGTGGGGTGAAAACTTGTAAAAAACATTAAGCCACCAAGCAGCAAAAAATAAATCTTCACCAGACCGGACCCAAACCCTGTACCCTGTACCTTCCAAGTGAGCACTCAGCCCGCCACACCCCATCCCACATACCTTCCTTCCCCTCCCCTTCCTCCTCCTCCCCACACATGAGTGTATACGCATGTACATCCTGTCGCGAACCTTGCCTAAGCCACTATCTGCTCGCTTCCCTGCCAGGTAGCCATTTACAGAGGCACTGTGATTGAGTTACCCGTTTTGTAATCACCCAATCATGGTCACCCTGTACACGGTATAACAAGGGGGACAGAACGTGGGGACGGCAAGGCCTGATGAAAGAGATTCTCTCTAAGATCTACTGTAACGGTAAGGACGTAACTGTTCTATCTTCTTCAAGGATCTCTCTTTCATCAGATCACAGCTATGGAACAAGTCCCAAGCAGTACTGACAGAGAGACAATCTGGGTGGCTTGAGGCTATAGGCCCAAGAAAGAAGGCCTTGAAGCACAGCCAGGCCAAAGCCTGCTCTTCTTCTAGAGACAATGCCCATACTGTAATGTTTAGTAAAACTGTGGACAGTACTCTAAAGTGCAGCAGCACATATTTCTATGGCTGATACATTCCTGAAACAGGCAACGGAAGTGGCCGTGCCTCTAGTTGAATGGCCACAAAAAACAGGAAGTTCCTTACCGTACTTCCTATAACAAAAATTGATACAGCTAGCCAACCATCTGGACAGGCACTGTTTAAAAACCGGTACGCCCTCTTTCCCAGGGGCAAAGGAAACAAAAACCTGCAAGGTCTTACTACAATCCTTCATACGATGAACATAATATCTGAGTAGTCTATGTACATCTTGGGTATGGAGCAATGCTTCCCCTGGATTGGCATGATCAGTAAAATCAACTGGTAGATGGGTAGTTTAATTCACAAGAATTGGTGCATATGATGGTTATTCAGGAAATAATTTACATAACTGGTGCCATGACAAAGCCCATGAATATACAAGAAACACAAGAGATGCTAAAGTAAACAAAGTCGGACAAAGACTAATTGAGATTCTTAATACATATCATCTAGCACCATTAAATGGTAGATTAGATGGAGATAAAATAAGGAATTATACCCATTATGGACTGTTAGGACCATCAGTTCTAGATTACATATTTTGGAACGGTGACATGAATTTTTGGAATACTTGTCAAATCATTCCTAAAGCAGATAGTGATCATTTCCCTGTGGTAATCCAACCAAAATCTCTAATCACAATTGCTAATAATCATCAACATCTACCACATATAGAGATACAGAATCAAAATAGAATTAAACGGCAAAATTAATCCGAGACACTAATTTCAAACAATATTATCGTATATACCTATGTTCAATGGGGCTGTTAGTGGAACCGAGGTATATACAATAATTCAGACATGCTTTAAAGAAATAAGATCTATCTTGTTGGCCTCCACTCCTAAAATAAAAATAAAAATTTTTCATCTACTGTACTTTATTTGATATAGATTGCCGGAGAGCCAAAAAAGAATTGAATCAGTTAATCCGATCTACTCAGTACTTAAATCTGAAAGAAAAATGTAAAACATTAAATAATGCCAGGAAACATAAGACATTTTTGAACACAAAACAAAAAGAATACCAACTTAAACAATGGAACAAAATGTTAACGATAATAGAAAATAATAATGATAGCCATTCTTATTGGCTTTTAGTTGCAAAGGAGACAAACAATCTTAAATATGAGATAGACACACACATATCTTTGGATGTATGGGTAGCACACTACACAAAACATTTCTACAACTCAGCCATCACAATGACTTCTAATATAAGAAGAG
Organism: Neoceratodus forsteri; assembly: GCA_016271365.2. Classification (NCBI taxonomy): domain Eukaryota; kingdom Metazoa; phylum Chordata; order Ceratodontiformes; family Ceratodontidae; genus Neoceratodus; species Neoceratodus forsteri. The sequence continues at coordinate 310,367,926 of CM057450.1, forward strand.
ATGAGATGACACTTCAGAACTATCACAAATTCAGAAGTATACTTTTCAATAAATTCTCTAGAAAGAAATAAGGCCTCTGGTCTTGATCCAATACTGGCAGCAATTTATTTATTTAACTGCTCCTTCACAATGGGCTAATATTCTCACTAAATATTTCAATTATTGCTGTGCTACTCTTGTTTTTCCATTCTCATGGAAAGGAGCAATAATTTTTTCTGTCTATAAAAAGGGTGACAAAAATAATACGCTTATGTACAGTATAGGCCAATATCACTTTTAGATAATTTGGGAAACGTTTTCTCCTAAATTATATTAGGAAGATTTACAGAACAAATTAAGCAATTTGGGGGCTTATTGGAATATCAAGCTAGATTTAGGACTGGATACTGTACAACCGATAATCGCTTCATTATTAGACATCTCTTTGAGAAATATGTCAAACTATGAAAACAAAAAGTGTATGCTGCATTTATAGATTTCAGCTCAGCATTTGACACCATATCACTTAGACTACTCTAGAACCTTATGAGAGAATGGGGAATCTCAAAAGAACTGGTTGCAAAACTAATTTGGGTGTCAGACAATGGTGCATTCTTGCACCCTTGCTTTTTCCATTTACATTGATACATTACTGACACAACTTGAACACTATTACTGATTCACCTAAAAGTCTTTCCAGGAACTGTGCCGCACTTGTGTATGCAGATGATTTGGTGCTATTTTCGCTGATGCAGTCTGGTTTATCAGCAAAATTAAAAATCTTACATACTTATGCAACAGAATATAAACTTAAAGTAAATGAATCAAAAAGTCAGATTATGATTTTTGGAACAAAGCACGCAAACAAAATATGGTAGATTGGGATAACAAATTGAAAACAGCGAATCAATACAACTATCTAGGCCTGCACCTTTCATCAGATGGTAGATGGTTTAAACATATTAATTACTTAAAAATCAAACTTAAACAAACTGCCAGTTCATTAAATTTATTTAATAGAAAATATGGGGGCAATACCATCAAGCCACTTCTTACTGCTGCTAAAGCTAAATATTACGCTCAAACATTATACAATGCCGAGATATAGGACATGGAAAAATTCGATATTTTAGAGATGTCTCTGAATAAACTTTTAAAAACTAGCATGGGCTTAAGCTAGTCTGCCCTAGCATCAGTAATTAGGGAAGAATTAGGAATTCCTAGATTAACGGCATTTGCCTATGCAAGAAAAGTACATTATTGGATTAAAATATCTCCTATAACTACGTGCAGACTTCCATTTCTCTGCTTGGAAGAAACATATAACTGGAATAGACAAGGAATTTTAAAATCCAGCTGGCTAAGGAAAGTGTATTATGTTCTGAAAGAAACAGATCTTGATTTTCTGAAAAACTATATATCTAGAGGTATTACAATAAGTTTAAAATATCAAAAATTTGCAACCCACAGAACAGTTGAATATTTTAAAATCCAGGACTTGGCTGGCATTAGTAGGCTCCATATTATGCCATGGCTGGTACAAAATGACATAGTATATTAATATAGATATTATCTTGATGTGTTAAATGAATATAAATAAAGGCAACTGTATACCAAATATTGGTTGGTACAGTTTCCTAGCAATGTCTTGAATGCAAGATATAATAAGATAACATTACCTTAATCATGATACTGTTCTTGTAATTACCAGCAGACAGAAAATCTATACAATGTCATTTTTATCTGCCCCTGGTATAATAAACAGAGAGACCATTGGTTAATTCCAATTTGGACCACCATTCAAACTAAGGAGCAGGATTTAATACTGAAAATACTTTTTACAACAAATGATGAATACATCATTAAAGCTGTAGCAGGATATATGGAAGCTATTACTAGAATACTGTACATCTTAAACATGGCAAGCCTTTAACAGAGTGAATGATCCTGAGGCAAGTAAAGCAAATGTATATACAGTGATTTTGCACATTTAATAAGCATGTAGCTTTTTAATATTTGTGTTTGTTTTTTATTTATATATTTGTAATAATGATATTCATGACATGTATTGATTGTATTTGTACTTTTTATGACCACAGAAATGTATGTATGCTATTTTTATCTACTGAAATGGTCAAACGACCAATCAATAACATTTGTACACACTAGTTTAATTCAAAGTAAACTCCAACACTACCTTAAGAAGAAACTTAGGATTGGTCTGTAAAGACACCCTGTCTTTATGGAAAATCAAATAAAGAGGCTCATACATGAGAGCCTGCAGCTCGGGAATCCTTTGACCCAAACTAGTAGTGTAGCCCAGGCACCATGTGCTAGTGGGCTACTGCCCCTGCCTGTTGACCATCTAACAGGTTAATGGGCCTGGGTCCTACTATGGTGGTGTTCGGGGTTCTATCCCTAAGATAAAAATGGCAGGGTGCTTCCACCCAGAGAGAGTTAGAAGTGGGTCAGGTGACTGGCTGGCACAGCCCCCTGGGATGCTGCACCTACCCACCTCTTCTATCAACCACCCCACACACTGGATGCCAACAGTTCAGTAACACCATAAACCATAAGCAGTAATGCTTTGACAGACTCAGAGAATTCTTGGACACACAATTTCAAAATGTAAACCACAGCTTTATTTAGGGTAAAGACTAGGGAAGGGATACTGGCACAAAGGAGGGCTGTGGATAGAAAAACTGGTTAGTGAAACAATTTCAGAAACAATAACCATTTGGACCTGCAGGCCAAACCCACCCCCACTGGTACTAGTGTTCCCAGATTGTTCTTAGGGGTACCCACTAAGTGCAGGTCTGGTTGATGCCACAGGTTGGCCAGCTGTTGGGGCCCTGAAAATAGTTGCAAAGCACTTTGACTAAGAAACACAAATACCCCTTTTCCTTCTCCTGGAACCAGGTCCTGGTACTCACGGTTTGTTGATCTTAGGTGCCTGTAGTATGGCGCTCCTTGGTCAATACATCACAGGGTAAGAGAAGGCCAGCCTTGGCTTCTCCGCAGGATGGAACCTGCTCAGTGATCTTGCAGCTGGTCACCTTGATTATAGTTCTGGCTGCTTGTCACTTTCAGCCGCTTCTGGCCTGTTGTAGAGTTCTGTGGCAGGGCAGCACCAGCCCCAGAAGGCCCAGGCCCGGGAGTGGCTCCACAGTCCAGCTTCTCCAATGTATCCCAGGTGCACTAGCACCCCAGCAAGCACCAGTGAACTCCTGAGACAGAGTCCTACTTGGAAGGGGTTAGCAGGTTCTCTCTCTGGCTCTGGGTGAGAACGCCAGAATGGTGGGGGTCCTCCTGCAATCCCTGCACTGAGTTTAAAGCAAGAAGAATTCACAGTCAGTTATTTGAATAAAGTCCAGTGCCAGTCAAAGTGGATGCTAGCCCTAGATCCAATAAGCACAGGTGCAATCAAACAGGAGAATCCAAGCACAATACACCCCTGCACACCAGTCCGCATTTCCAGTTCAACAAAGTCCATAACCTTTTCTGTAGCTAGGACACAGCTTTTGGCCACTTTAACCAGTTCACTTAGGACATGTTCAGCACTTGGCTAGCACCCCGATGTCCAGAGATGCTTTGCCACTTCCACATTGTAACTGCAGTCCCACACAGGTAAAATGAACTCTCAGCAGCAACTGTGGCACTCAAATAGAACAGCTTGGTCCTCTCCGCTCAATTCAGTCCACCAGTGCAGGGTTTCTGCAGCACATAGCTTCACCAATAAAATCAAACAGCTTACAGTATCTGGGGAATCAAGGCATCACTTCAGCCTCAAACTTTCTTTCCCTTACTGAATCTTTCCTGAACCCAGCAATCTCCTTGGGAGTCCTGGGAAGGGCCTCCCTAGTCTAAATCCACTCTCACAAAAGTCTTCTGACTCGTACAGAGCCAGGGAAAAGACTAAAGAAACCCAGGAAGCCCAGGGGTTTTCACCCAGAAATCCAAGGTTCTGATTGACTGATTGAGCCCATCAATTGTCCATAACCATAGAGATCAATCCTTACTGAGGGCTTATTGGGGCATGGTTTATGTGCCTGAGTTAGCCCCCTCCTTTTCCCAGGAGTCCCTCTGACACAGTTTTAGGTGCCTAAAGAGGTGATTATCTGACGATGAAGGTGAAAGGATCAGTAACATGGTGGCTTCCATTCAGCCCAAATAGCAGTTCTCACTGTCCCCATGTTTTAAATCATAATGTAGCCCACCAGAATACTTTCATTAAAACCTAAACCCCCAGACAGGAAGTCCCAGATGTGCCCTCATACGTGACCATTCCTACTTATCACCTCCCAACAGTTTAGCCGTCGCTGCCCCCGAAACACTGTCCCCCCAGGTGGCAGGCAGCAACTCATTAATATGCATGAGGGCTCATGCATTATTCATAGGCCCTCGTGAGTGTCCTGAGACAAACCTTAATTTTAAACAAATAGGAGGCTTCTCCTTTGCCTCACTAAGGTCTCCGGTCCTCATTTAGCTCATGGGGCACCAGGACCACTAATACACTCCCCGTTTTTGACCACAAATGGCAGTCAGTAACCTCAAAGCTGCCCACTCCTAGGAGCAGAACAAACAGTGGTGGATCGCAAATTAATTTCAAAACCCAGTGGGGCTGGATCCAAGGGCAGTGTGGCTCAAGGGACTTAGGGGCACCAGAACGGCCCACCAGCCCACCAGAGAAATGGGAAAACCCCATGCCAAATAAGGTAAGTCCCCAGAGGGGGGTTACAATAGTAGCTAAATAATGCTTTCCAAGAAAGGAAGTGTAAGTCTCAAGTCATGGCTGGCTCAAAAGGAGGCAAAGTGAGTTTCTCTAGCACAAAATTCAATTCCCAAGCTGAGACTGGATTGTGGATGGGAGGCTTCAAGTGCAGGATGCCTATCAAAAATGTACAAGGCCACTTCTAGCTGAGCTACCATATGACCATCAATAGGCACATGGAAGGCTGAAATAGCCACCAAGTGCACCTTGATAGAAGAGTATTGCAGTCCTGTATCCGACAAGGACAATAAGTACTCTGGAATCTGGTTCACTGGACAAGTGAAGGGATCCGGGTCATGAGATATGGCCCACAAAGCAAACCACTTCCACTTTATGGAGTAAGTTGTCCTGTGGAAGGTTTTCTGGCAGATACCAGGACATCAGCCACCTTTGGGGACACTCCAGACCTCTCAATGGCTATGTCTTCAGGAGCCAAGCAATGAGGTGGCAAGACTTGAGGTCTGGATGGACCAGGGTTCCCTGTTTCTATGATAACAAGCCCATGCACAGGGGCAGGGGTACTGGGGATTCCACTGCTAACTGTTACAGTAAGGGAAACCAGATCTGATGAGGCCAAAAGGGAGCCACAAGAATTAGAGTAGCTCCTTCCATTTAGAGCTTGATTAGCACTCTCTGATTCAGAGGAGAGGGAGGGAAGGCATGAAGGAACCTTCCTTTCCAAAAGCAGGACAACACTTCTTGCCAGAAAACTCCAGGCCCTGAAACGAACAAGCAGAAAAGTGGCAGTTTTGCATTGAGTGGGGGCACAAAAGGGTCCAACTCTGGACAACCCCACCTGTCAAACAGGTCTTTAACCACTGATTTCAGCAGCTCCCACTTGTGCTTCTGGACTGTGACCTAAGGAAGCGGAAAGGCATAATATCACAGGGGAGGAATGGGGAAGCCCGGGGGGGGTGGATTATAAAGGGGAGACTGGGGTTAACAGGGTCTTAAGAGGGCTAAGTGAACTGTGAGTGGACAAAGCTCCAGGACCAGATGGTTCACACCCAAGGATCCTGAGGAATTTAGCGGGGTACTAGCAGACCCGCTGACGGATCTGTTTAACACCTCAATGGAGGAGGGGTGTGTTCCACAGGACTGGAGAAAAGCTCATGGGGTTCCACTTCATAACTGCAATCCCAGGGATGAGCCGGGTAACTACAAGCCAGTTAGCCTGACCTCCACAGTGGGGAAGATAATTTTATTTATTTATTTTAATTTTTTTTAATTTATTACATTTCGGAAATTACAAAGTAATTACAAAAGTACCTCTGAGCTGAAAGCTCATTTACAAAGGTTCCATGTCAAGGAATTGGAGGACATACAACAAGATATGGTACAGCAACACGCAAGGAAATATAAAATATAAGGGAATCATTTTAAAGGAAATCTGAAATTACTGCATTTGTAACAAAGAAAAGTAGCAGGTGTCATGTTATCTTGCAAGTCCATTTATTTTAGGACATAAAACAGTATTTTAAATCACTCGTGCACTTACATGGCCTAGCACTTCGCCTCTATACCAGGCTTCCAAGGAAAGACTGGTGTGGCCCTAGCACCTAGCGGCTATAGTTCCATAGGTGTGGTCTGATGAAAGAGATATCCTCGAAGATCAGGAAATTCTTCCCAAAAGTGGTGTCTGAGTTTCTTCTGAACCAGTTAATCACATGCCCTGTGTTCTTTACAGACGATTCCACAATAGGGAAGCAAAAGCTGTACAGCCTGGATGTTAAGAGAGCTCTGGGGTACTACTTACTGTACTAAGGGAGTCAGATGTATGAATTCACAGTTATCCAATGTTAGTTGCTCACCCTTGCTCATTCACAAACAATAAATGGGATTCTAAATGAGGGGTGCTACTGCATATGGCAAACATCAACAAAAAACAAGTCAGTGCACACTTCCCCCCCAGGAGTAAATGTAACAAACATATTTTTTCAGCCTGGATTGGCAACTTACTGATTTCCTGCAGGAAGTAGCAGACTTCGTCGCCGACATGGCATTGGAGTCGCCCAGACTGATAGTTCTGGGTGACTTCAATGCCTGGCTCGACGACGAATTCTCACTTTTTGGACAACACTTCCTCCAGGTGTTGACAACTCTGGGCCTCACGTAGGTTGTTTCCTCATTTACTCACAATGGTGGTCACTCCCTTGATTTGGTCTTCCTCCTGGGGATCGAGGCCTCCGACTTGGTGGTGGAACCTGTCGGTTGGTCTGATCACTGCACCGTTGGGTTAAATTTTTCAGCCCCCATGGGCAGGTCAGCCCCTATGCAGATGGTCAGTTACCTCCCTTTACGGGATGTTGTCCCTGAAGACCTGGTGTCGGTGATTGACCTCTCAGTGTTTGGTGAGAGTAGCAAGGATCCCGAGCTTTTAGTCATGGCCTATAATACGGCCGTTTCTTCAGCTCTTGATCTGATTGCTCCTGTCTGTGTTCACCCCCTTCCGCTTCGCCCCAGGGCCCCATGGTTTGATGGGTCCCTGAGGGAATTGCGGAGGTTGGGGCATAGGTTAGAGCGTCACTGGCGGAGGTCTGCCTTGGATGCCGACCATCTTATTTTTTGTTAGAGCATTATAAACTCTATCAATCGGAGATTTCCCCGTATGAAGGCAAAATTCCTGTCCAGAGAAATCGCTGTTGCACGGACCCGACCGGCTCAGCTCTTCCGAACTGTGGACAGGCTGTGCAACCCAGCCTGTCTGCAGCTCTGTCAAGCTTTTTCACAAGTAGAGTGTGATGAGATTGTTTGATTCTTTGCGAATAAGGTGGCCGACAGGCAAGAGTTGCATCAGACTCACTCTATGGGGGATGCTGTTAGTCGGTACGTGGTCACAGAGCCCGGAGTTTCCTGGAGTACCTTTGTTCTGCTGGAGTTCATTGATATTATGAGGATTGTCCAGGGGAAGTGCCCCACATGCTGTAGTTTAGATCTGGGCCCTACTTCCCTGATTCTGGGTTCTAGTGATATTATCGGCCCGGTCTTAGCTCAGATTGTCTGGTGCTCTTTGGAATCGGGTGAGTTCCCTAGCTCCCTGAAGGAGGTGGTGGTGACAACCCTCCTGAAAAAGGTCTTCTTTGGATCTGGAGAATCTAGTGAACTACAGAACTATCTCTAACCTTCCTTTCATGGGAAAGGTTATTGAGAAAGTTGTGGCAGCTCAACTGGAGAACCATTTAACCATCCATAATTTATACAAACCTCTCCAATTGGGCTTCCGTAAGAGGCATTGTACTGAGACTGCTCTGGTTCGGATGCTCAATGATCTCCTGATGGTGAGAGATTGGAGAAACCATTCCATCTTGGTTCTCCTTGATTTATCATCAGCTTCTGACACTGTAGATCATGGGATTCTGCTTGAACACCTGAGGTTCATCTGTGGACTGCCGGGGACAGTACTCAGATGGTTTTCATCTTTCCTCGCCGGTAGAACTCAGAGAGTTGTCTTGGGAATATTTTCTTCCGAGTCTTTCTCTTTGTTTTGCAGGGTACCCCAGGGTTCAGTGCTGTCTCCCATGTTATTTGCAGTGTATGTGCTGCCCCTCAGAAACATTGTAAGATGGTATGGGCTGAGGTTTCACTGCTATGCTGATGATACCCAGCTCTACCTGTCTTTCGCCCCCGACCAGGCTAGTGCTATCTCGGTACTGAACAGTTGCCTCATGGAAATCCAAGATTGGATGAGTTCCAGTGGTCTAAAGTTGAATGCAGGAAAGACTGAGGTTCTGGTGGCGGACCCGGGTCGCAGGACAGAGGGGTTGAGGGCTGATCTTCCCCTCGGGCTTGGTCCTGGGGGGGTGGCCCAGATCCTTACCTCTGAATGGGTGCGGAACCTAGGAGTGGTGCTTGACGATGGTCTAACCCTTTGTCATCAGGTGGCAGCAGTCATCAAGCTGGCCTTTTACCATTTTAGGAACATTGCTAGGATCAAGCATCTCATTCCGTCTAGCGATCTGCCTATTTTGGTCCATGCCTTTGTGACCTCGTGCTTCAACTACTGTAACTCCCTTTACTTAGGGCTTTTTGGGGTTGATATCCACCGCTTGCAGCTAGTGCAGAACGCTGCAGCACGTTTGTTGACTGGGGTATCTAGGAGATCCCATATTACCCCTGTGCTGCGCGATCTGCGCTGGCTGCCTGTTCAGTGGCGGATCACCTTTAAGGTAGGTTTATTAACCTACAAAGCCCTACACGGACAGCGTCCCGACTACCTGAAGGAGCTCCTGGTTCCTTACATCCCTCTGCGACAGCTCCGCCCGGCTGACGAGGGGCTGCTGGAGATTCCAAGGGTTTACTTAAAGTTATCGGGGGCCCGTGCCTTTGCGTCTGTTGTCTCTACACTCTCGAATTCTCTGCCCCGTCAGTTATGGGAGTACAGGACAGTGGGGTGCTTTAAGCAGGCATTAAAGACCTTCTTATGGGGTAAAGCCTACTCCGAGTCTTTTTGATTTTACTGATTTTACTGGTATTTATTGTATCTACTGATTTTATTTGTTTGTTCAGCACCTTGATATGTGAAAGGCGTTATATTAAATAAAATTTATTATTATTATTATTATTATCATTGATTTCAAAAGGAGTGGAGATCTCTTAGTATTCACCTCAGGGCCCTGCTGTGAAGTCATCTAGCTACCATCGTCGAGGTAGACCACGCATCAGCTGGGTCTCTACTCCAAACTGCATCTGCCTCAAATGGCTTACCTTTATAGGGTGCATCAGCCCAAAATTGGCTTAATTAAGGTGTGGTCCCCAGCCAATGTGCAGGTAACTGGTGGGGAGCTAGCTAAATGAGAGAGCCATACTTCTCCCTTTACAAACCTTATCCAATGTTAGCTGCTCACCCTTGCTCATTGTCAGTGCACACCTTCACCCCCCTCAAGGGGTAAATGTAACAATAAACATATTTTTTCAGCCTGGATTGGCAACTTACTAATCTGATTTCAAAAGAAGTGGGGGTCTTTTGGTATTCACCTCTTATGTTTATTGTTCATTTATTGTTAATAAAGGGATGTATCTTGTAATAGTAAGAAATATATATAAGCTTATCTATGAGGCGTCACTACCTCATACTACATTAAGAAAAGTATGTTCAAATATATGCAAATAGAGTCAGCCACGTGACGTGAAGGGCTGTGGTGCTGGGTGCCTAACCCTCTATCGCAGATATGCAGGGCCACACGCAGGCAGGAAACAGGTCTCACCTCCTGCCATACCAGTGACCCAGGTTTGGGAGCAGACCAGTGTTGCTGGGACAATTGAGTGTCCACAGACAGCTCTCCTCCTTTGGGGAAGGCGGACAATGCATGTCGCTGCTAGACTGCTGTCTAGTTGTGGATGGACGGCAAAGCATGTGACCGCATCTCAAAGGGCCAGGCATAGGCACATGAGTATATGTGGTGTCTTCAGGCTGCACTCCCATGCCAGAATATATGCACCAACCTTGGGAAGGGACAGAAAATGGGAAAGTCCAGGTACTGTGCAAGAAAAAATTACTCACCATAGTAATGTTGTTTCTTCTAATGGAGTCTTGCTGTATTCAGACATAATGCAGTTAGCCCCAGCACTTGAACTGCCCCGGAAGAGAAAAGAGTTAACTCTATGCAGAAGCATAGAACATTGAGCTTGAGCTCGGTTTTCAAACCTCTGTCTGTGGTACTTCCCAGTGTAACCGTCAGATTCTTACGAGCTAACTAACTAGTAACTAAAGTATGGAAATTGTTCAAATATAGCCAAAGGGCAAAATATATCTTCTTGGGCCCCAAAAGACTCAAGTCGAGAACCCAAGAAGAAAAGGTAGTGACAACATTTAGTAAAACACCAGAAAAAATAATAACAATAACATCTACCCCACCCAAGAGGGAGGGTACAAGGTACACCCCTGAGGTGCAGCACTGTACCTGCCAGCCCACTTCCCAAAACCAGGTTCTGAGAGGGGAGGCAGGGGGGAGGTCTGAATACAGCAAGACTCCATTAGAAGAAACAACATTACTATGGTGAGTAATTTTTTCTTCAAACAACATGAAGTCTTACTGTATTCAGACATAATGCAGATTACCAAGCAGTTCCCTATGGAGGAGAGAATGCAGAACCTACTTTGGGAAGAGGCTCTGCAGTACTGCTGTACCAAACCTAGCATCACTCCTAGCCTGGATGTCCAGGAGTAATGCTTGGTGAAAGTATGTACTGTTTTCCAGGTGGCTGCTTTACAGATCTCTAACAAAGGTATATATCTGGCTGCAGCTAGAGAAGCAGCTGTACCCCTGGTCCAGTGAGCCCTCAGACCTGAAGGGGGCGTCCTACCCAACTTGTCATAACAAAATTGTATACAAGAAACAATCCACCTAGCAATAGTTCTCTTAGTGGCAGGCTTACCCTTTCCCACTTCACCATAAGTGAGAAACAATTGAAGGCAGTCATTTCTATGTGCCTTAGTATGCTCAATGTAGTAGCTAAGGGCCTTCTTAATGTCCAGACTGTGTAACCTTCTTTCACCTGCAGAAGAATGGTCAGTGAAAAACACAGGGAGAGATACAGACTGGTTCAGATGAAAATCTGAAACCACTTTGGGCAAGAACCTATTGGTTCTGGAGGACTACTTTGTCCCTATGGAAGGAGATGAAGTCAGGTTCCACTGACAGAGCCTGTAACTCACTAATCTGCCTGGCAGAAGTAATAGCTACCAGGAACACAGTTTTCCAGGTCAAGTACTTCAATTCGGCCGAAGCCAGAGGTTCAAAGGGTGGCTGCATTAGCTGAGCTATGCAGACATTAAGATCCCAAGGTGGAGTGGGCTCCCTAAAGGGAGGGTTAATGTGAACCAGACCTTTGAAAAACTTTCTGAAAACAGGATGAGATGCCAGGGAAGAGCCCTTCCCTGCTGAGAGGAATGCAGAGACAGCTACTAGATGAACCTTCAGAGTGGCAGGCCAAAGGCCTAAACCATTGAGATGAACTAGATAGTCTAAGGTTGTGGAAATGTCTGCAAAATCAGGCAGGATGCCTTTCTGAGAGCACCAAATACTGAACCTTTTCCATTTGGAGTTGTAAGTTTTTCTAGTGGAAGGTTTCCTAGAGACCTTCAGAATATCCTGAACTCCCTGAGAAAGATGTAGAGCTGCATATTCTAACTCTTCAAGAGCCAGGCCTTGAGGTGGAGAGATTGGAGATTGGGGTACCAGATCCGCACCTGGGAGGAGGACAGGAGATTGTATGTCCTGGGCAGAGACGGGGGATGTGACACTGACAAGGACAGCAGTAGAGGATATCAAGGCTGTCTGACCCAATCTGAAGCCACCAGTATCACTGTGCAGGGTTGAGTCCTGATCTTGATCAGAACTCTGAACAGCAGAGGGAAGGGAGGGAAGGTATAGAGAAACCTGCCCTTCCAGTCCAAAAAGAGAGCATCCTGGGGAACTTTCCCCAGGACTGGAGGTCTGCAACAAAACAGAGGAAGTTCATGATTTTCCGGTGCTGCAAAGAGATCTATCTCTGGAGTGCCCCACCTGGAGAAGATGACCTTCAGAATGTGAGGATCCAGGGACCATTCGTGGTGCCCCTGTGAAATTCTGCTCAGTGCATCTGCTAGTATGTTGTCCTTCCCTGGAAGGTGAACTGCTACCAGAGAAGTCTGAAGAGAATAGGCCAGAGACCACAGCTTCATGGCTTCTGTGCACAAGGCCGAGGACCGAGTGCCACCCTGCTTGTTGATGTACCACATTATGGTGGTGGTGTCTGTTCTGACTTGGACCACCTTGCCCTTGACTGAATCCAAGAAGCTCTGCAGGGCTAGGAAAACTGCCCTGAGTTCCAGGAGATCGATATGAAGGAGAGACTCCTGTGGAGACCAGAGCTATTGAGCTGTCAGGGCTCCCAGGTGGGCTCCCCACCCTAGGAGAGAAGCATCCGTAGTTAAAACTACTGATGGTACTTGAGGGAGAAATGCAACCCCTTGTCTGAGGTTGTCCTGGTCCAGCCACCACTTGAGAGCTTGGACCAGAGTCTGAGTCACTGGAATTAGTTTGGTAAGTGAATCCTTCTTTTGAGACCAAAAAGACCTCAGATGAAACTGAATGTCCCTCATCTGGAACCTTGCTCCCTGCACCACTGCCATGGAAGCTGCCATGTGGCCCAGGAGCTGGAGGAACTGTCTTGCTGGGCGGGAGACCTGAGGTCAAAAGGAGGAAGCGAGATCCACTAGGGCCTTTACCCTTGCCAGGGGAAGGAAGGCTTTTGCTTGTACAGTGTCCAACTCTATGCCTATAAAGGTGAGAAGTTGAACTGGTTCAAGTACAGACTTTGGAAGATTGAGAAGAAAACCCAAGGAGCTGAGTAGCTCCTGGGTAGTTTGAAGGGCTGACTTGACCTGTAAATGAGACTGACCCACTAACAGCCATTCGTCCAGATATGGAAAGATGGTGATACCCCGTCTTCTGAGGTAAGCCACCACTACTGCAAGGCACTTTGTGAACACCCTTGGAGCTGATGTTAGACTGAATGGCATGGCTCTGAATTGGTAATGGCCTGAAGGCAACTCGAACCTGAGGTGTTTTCTGTCAGAGCACCTGATAGGAATATGGAAGTAGGCATCCTTGAGGTCCAGAGATGCTAGCCAATCCCCTGGCCTTAGACAGGGAAGGATTATTCCCAGAGTTACCATTTTGAATTTGGGCTTTGAAATGTGTTTGTTCAGATACCTTAGGTCTAGGATGGGTCACCACGCCCCTGTTTTCTTTGGGGTAAGGAAGTACCTGGAATACAGTCATTTTCCCTTGTGCTGAGTAGAAACCTTCTCTATAGCTCTGAGAGCTAGAAGAGAGGAAACCTCTGCCTCTAGGGCAAGGGTTTCTGAGACTGATGCAGGTGGAAAAGACTTGGCCCTTCTTTTTGGAAATTTTTTGAAGTTGAGGGCCAGTTCCTGTCTTACTACTTCCAGGACCTGCTTGTCTGAGGTCACAGACTTCCAGGCCTGGAAGTAGTAAGCCAGCCTGCCTCCTACTGGAAATAGGGAGTCGACCCGGGCTGACACATCAGGGTGTCTGCTTGGCAGGAGCCTTAGACAGAGGAGGAGGGAGCAGCCCTGCTCATCCCCCCTCCTGCCCCTCCCTCGGAAAAAAACCCTTTGTGGATAAGAAGAGGAGGCCTGGGCTTGGTAAAAAGGGCTGTGAAAAGGCCTGCCCCTGTCCCTGGACTGCTGCTTTTGAGGAGTGGCTTGCCTTTCCTTGGCCTGTGCACTCCTGTAAGTTGTCCTATATTCGTCCATTTTTTTCATGTCTGCTCCCCAAACAGAGAGTTACCAACTACAGGAAAATCCATAGCCTTAGACTGGGTGTCCTGTGATAGGCTAGTACATCTGAGCCAAGCATGCCTCCTGAGAGACACAGATGTAGCCATGACTCTGGATGCCACATCGTTGGAGTCCACAGCAGCGTGAAATTGTACTTTGGATGCCTCAATTCCATCTGCAGCCACCTCCTCCAGCTCTTTGGCTAGCTGGGTGAGGCCTGTTGAGCCAGTTTCAGAACCGTATCCCACCTGGACTTCTGGTACCTGGCTGTATAGGCTATATAATTTACCTGCCTGAGTCCCAAAGAGGATGCCAAGTATAGTTTTTTGGCCATGGCATCAACTTTCCTGGAGTCCTTGTCTGGGGGGTGTGAAGCCAAAGGAATGTTTGCCCTGTCACAGGCTGCAGCCTGCACTACCCCAACATGGCTGCAATGTGAATAAAGGAACTCTGCAGCTGAGCCTGATAACATATACCTCCTGTCCATTCTTTTATCTACAGGAGGTAAAGAGTTAGGAGTCTGTAGAATCTTTTGTGTTTGTTTCCCCAAGGACTTATGAAGGGGGATAGACAATCTTTTGGACTCTGGGATGTCCATCATCTCCACAAAATCAGGCTCTTCTTCCTCCTCAGCTGCTTCAACCATAGGGAGCTGAAGGGTTTGGGCCACCTGCTTGTAAAACAAGAAATGTGAAGGGGACTCAGAGAGCCTGGGAGTAGAGATATCAGAGGGCTGTCTGGAGAGATGTCCGGTTCAATGGGCACATCCAGACCCCCCTGGTCGTCATCATCATCGGGATAATCTTCATCTCCCTCCCACTCCTCATAGAAAGCATCTGGATCGTAATCCGAAGGAGCCAGTTCCGACCAAACCGACCGCCTAACCAGTGGTTCCGGTTCGGACAGAACCGGCCGAAGTGATTGGACAATACTAATCGCTTTAGCTATCTCACCCGCGGTTGGAGTATGCGGTACTGGATCCAAACCGGCAGACTTTCATTTCTTTTTTGACAGAACCGACCCCTCAGAGTCAGCTCTCCTTTTACCCGAGGAGGTATCACCCAGGTTAGTAGGCACCTCCTCAGGTTCGGCCGCAACCGAACCAGACTGACTATCCAGACCCACGGACTCCTCGGCCTCCCTTTCCCTCAACCTACTCAGTCTTTTTTCTAGAGTGGTTTTGGGAACGTTTTTGCAAATTTGGCAGTCTGACTGGAGGTAGTCAAACCCCAGACAATAAACACAGATGAGGTGGGGGTCGGCCTTGGCAAAGGCCTCCCCACACTCAGTACAGTGTTGGAACCGGTTTTTGTTTTGGGTTTCTCAGACATGGCCAACCTACCAAAATTACCCTATAGAAGCTTTCAAACCAGGTAATACCAACCGATCGGTAACAACCATGTCACGGGTTTGGAAAAGAACCGAGAAAAAGCCCGGTTCTTTTGAAACCGATTGGTACCGGAACACCACACTAATCCCGGAAAGATATTATTTAAAATTAGAGAATTCACAAGGTCGGTTACTAACCAGGCCGACCGAAAAGAACCACAGTTAAAAAAAATTAAAACACAGTCACTATCTATCTACAACACTACCTGTACTGTAGACAGAGGCTGGAAATCCGAAAAAACAATAAAGAAATGTTTTTTAAAACCAAACGCTTTACTATACTGAACTGAGCAGAGGAACCCTCCGGAGCGACTTCACTGTTAGGCGGAGTAAAGAATTGGATGGTTACACTGGGAAGTACCACAGACAGAGGTTTGAAAACCAAGCTCAAGCTCAACGTTCTATGCTTCTGCACAGAGTTAACTCTTTCCTCTCCGGGGCAGTTCAAGTGCTGGGGCTAACTGCATTATGTCTGAATACAGCAAGACTTCATGTTGTTTGAATAAGAAGCTCCGCCTGTTTGCCTGCCTGCCTCGGCCTGTGCCATCATCCCAGGACCCTACTGCGAACTTGATC
Source organism: Neoceratodus forsteri (assembly GCA_016271365.2). Taxonomy (NCBI): domain Eukaryota; kingdom Metazoa; phylum Chordata; order Ceratodontiformes; family Ceratodontidae; genus Neoceratodus; species Neoceratodus forsteri. Next base: position 310,383,927 of record CM057450.1, read on the forward strand.
GAGACTCCAGGGGTTGGGGAGGATGGCCCTCACTCTCCAGGCCATACCATGGGGGGGGTAAGCCGGAAGACATCTAAGCAGGGTGCTGGGGGGAGATGGTGGTCAGTTGGTGAGGCAGGTAGGGGCTGAAGAGCCAGCCAGCACTCCAGGAATGAAAGAAACAGCTCCATGGAAAAAAATATGCAAATGGTAAATTAGAAGTACAGAACAAAAATGTACAGAAGAATTATACCCAAACTGGCTCATCACTTTATCAAAATGAATTAGAAATAAAAATTAAAAATATAATACTTTACCAAATGAATACATCGAAAGATTGATTATGTTAACAAGCTTGAGATACTATTTTCAATCCAATAAAACCCCCTGGCAGGGTTCTCAACATCCTGAAGGGGGAAATCAGGAGATGGCTACCCCTTCTCCTCATATTCAGTTCTTGCCTCTCCCCCCTCTCTTCTCCTCCTGCCCTTCTGGGTCACCAGTGTGCACAGCCTAACCCCATCCTTTTTACTCCAACAACACTTGCGTACTACCTCGAGCCTGCTCCTGGTACACTCATGCACTATAAATGGTTCTCTCACATTATTACTGTTTTGTACGTTCATATGTTCTTTTGTAAGATTTTGGACATGTAATTTACCCAATGTTCCACTACTGTTTATTGTACAATAACTTGTGTTCCAACTGTTGCACAATCTTACAATGTTGAAATGTTTGTACTACCCACATACTATTGTAACTAATCATCCTTCACAACCCTATGTAACCCTTCCCCACAAGTCTCACCGTGAGACGAGCAACTTGTTGTTCAGTGTGCCCTCCTGGTGAAACATTTCAATAAATAAATAAAAGCAGGATGATGCTTGCATACAGGGGTGTAGTTTGCCTTTTCTACAGGGGGGCAAAGTAACAAAAAGTCCTAGTTTTCACGTATCACGACAGTGATGAGGCTGGAAGTCTGGGGGCCGCCCAAGCCCCCAGAAGCCATAGGGTATAAAATGTGTTCTGGTTCTAGGTGAAATGTTACACCTAATGAGTATTTTTTTTTTTTTTTTTTTTTTAAGTCTGCCATTCTGAACCTCCACAATTACGCCATCTGTCAGCACTTCAGACAGTTACAAATAGCCAGGGACCAAAAATAGATGCCTAAATAATTACAGTGTATAGAAGATTGCTCTTCGAAGACTTCTGTTCCTTTGAAGATACAAGATTCTGTTACACTACTGTTCAAAGGACATGGAATGTGATCATACCTTTCTGTGGCACAACAGCAGTTGTCAAAATTAAGTTTTGCAGTCAGTAGCCAACAGGGCTACTGACTGGGAAAACCATTTACCCCACATAGACATTTCCACTGGCCCAGTTGGTGTACACTGTGAAGTGTTGCCCTCTCTAGTAGAAGCCTGCAGGGCTAGCTGAAAGAGAATATTACCACCAGCCCTATACAAAATATACCAGCATTTGGCTAGTGGTCTGGTGACAATTTCAACCCCTGAACAGTAGTATTCTGAAACCTCTAGAAAATGCACAAGTAAAAGTAAATACAACAAAGTTAAAATCAGGCTCAGAGATAAGGTTGAGACTGTTATGGTTTTTATTTAACCTCTGTATTTGTTTTTACTTTGGTAATCCATTCGTACAGCTTATTTAAAGGAGAACTATGGGGAGAAGTGAGGCCACCGTAAGACATGACTGATTGACAGACCAGGGCTTAGCCTCTCTGACCACCATGCAATTAACACTTATATGACCGGAGCACTCATAAAGATTTCCCAACCTTCTAATGTGCTTTGAATTTTACCGTGGTGCTGCTCAACCCTACTCCCCCCCCAAAGATCTCACTGGTAATATCACTAGAAAATGATGCTACACTGGCCGTCCCATAATAATGCACTTATGTACAGGACGTTTACAATGACTATATACAATGCCTAGTGCGGCCTTCATAGCATTTGCCTAAACCCCATCAGGACCCATAGGATTTAGGCAAATTCTTTATCATCACCACTGGGCATCAGAAATATAGACATTGAAAATCTTCAGTAGTATCATTACACAAGGACAGTAATAAGGGGGACAGTTAATGATCTATTAATGGACGGGCAGTGCAGCAACATTTTCTCGTGGTATTACCAGGTAGATCTGGCTGGAGGAGGGGTGTTAGATAAGAAGCATCACAATTAAAATGCAAGGCACATCAAAGGTTTATGAGATTCTTTTATGAGTGCTCTTATAATAAAAGTATTAATTGCATGTGGTGCCTATGGGGGGGGGGAGAAATCGGAGCGGTGAGAACCCGATCTGTACAGCCAAAAAGCCACCTTAACTTACCACCCCACAAAATCTAGCATGGGTCAAAACTGACCGGCACAGTTGCCAAATACTGATAGATTTTGTACAGGGCTAGTAAGATTTTCATTTAACTAGTCCTGCGGGCTTGTACTGGAGAAGGCAATGCTTCCTTAAGCACACACACCAGCTGAGCCACTGGAAATGTCTGTGCTGGGTCAGTGGGATTTTCCGTGTAACTAGACCTGCTGGCTAGTGGCTACAAAACTTTATTTTTCAACAACCCCTGATCTCAGTGGCCCAACATAGTTTAATAGCCCTACCGGCACCACGCTCTGATTCAATAACTAGCTAGCATTCCAGAATCTCCAAAGACTATAACGAAACATGTGTAAACCAGTTTCTTTACTCACATAACAAAATAAGATATACAATAAAATACATCCACTGCTTTGGTTATGGTGAGTCAAGCAGTGCCTAAAAATAAAATTATTTAAAAGTGTGGCCATCTCTGGTTAACACAGTCAGCTATAATGCTATTCTACATCCATCCATCCATGCATGCATGGTGTACAAATTACAAGAAAAAGGGTTCATTTTGAATATTTATACATGTGGTACACTGACCCACCAGGCATAAAAAGTGTCAAATGAAAAACAAAAAGTCAATGGTGGGTCATATTGTTCAGCCAAGCACAAATTCATAAAACAGCTGTTTAAAACCTTTATAACAATGAAGACTAGGTTGTCCCCAAGGTAGGACAAACGTTGGGTCAAATTTAAAAACAGTGTGCACTAATTGTCCTAATCCCTGCCCAATAATGAACCTTGAACAAGTACAGCTCATTAAAACGAGAGTCACATGACCCCAACACAAACACACAAAATAAAAAAAATTAAAAAATCAACAGATCATGCTCATGGAGGGGAGCTCAGTTTCCCACTTCCAACTCCAGGCCTTTCTAAGGTATAAAATAAAACAGGGAAAAAAAATATACAACTCATAGCTGTCAAGCAGCTCTCTGACTCAGGCACATATTGTACATTACACAGTTACTGTGTGCTGAGCAGTGCAGTAGATATCATGTGCTGATGATGCTGGATTCTGGAAGGGGAACGTATTCCGATTTACGCAAACTAGTCTAGTCTAGCTTGACGCTTGGCACTCTCAAAGGCCCCCTGGGCCCTTACACTTGGTGCCAGCATTCAGACAGCCATAATTGCCCCCCCCCCCCACACTAAAATCTCAGCCAACGACCAAGCTAGCAGCTTTCATGATGACTTCCAGGACAGCCCAGAGAGTGCCAATGTGGAAGCCAGCCATCTGTAATGCACTGTTGTGTGTGGAGGAGGATGTAGGATGATCCTTCCTTAAAGGAGGATACCTGCTATCCATCTTCACAAAACCTGCTGCAAAAGGGATGCAAAAGGCCCCGCTTGTGTTGGCAGCAAATCCAGCACAAGTGTGAACAGCATGGTATATGGGAAAATAAAAAAAAGCTGACAGCACTGTCTGGTAATAATCAAGGCTGTGCCACAGTGGTGCCCCAAACCAAATCCTACAGCATAAAACAGAAGGGAAAACTGTGCAAAAATAGTAAATACCAGAAATATCACCAACAGCAATTTGGTTCAATGTCAGTTGACAACCATATGATCCCCCACCCAGCCCCAAGGGTCAAAGGCTGGCTGAAAATAGAATTGTCTAGTTCTCCTTTCCCAGGCAACAAAAACAAAATAAAAACAGGTTGGTATCCAGCAAATGCTAGACTACATAATGATAGCATACAATACAGTTAATTTACAAATTACAACAGATCACCACCGCACCAGTTAATGATCAGAGCCACATAAGTAACGCTGGAGCAAGCAAGCCAAGCACCACCACCTTAATAAAATAGTTGCAACTTGCAAAACAAAAAACTATAAATAACCACCACCAACAGTCAAGCATTACCACTTCAAAACCACAGGACACACAGTCACACACAGAAAATGGGGACAGGCAAGTCAGACACAGTCTAAACCCCCCGGCCCCTCCCCCCATGTTTACTCTTTCCAAGCTGACCCACATAACACACACACACACACACACACACACACACACACACACATACACATACACACATACACACAATGACTGCCTTCCCCCAAAGTACACCAGCCTCTTCAGATGCATCTAAATCATTACACCCTGGCCTGGGCCTGCCTGTGGACTTGCCTGCCACCTGGTCTGGATTAACGTCATTGATTTATCTTCCCCTTTTAAGTCTTACATACCCTGCCAATGTGCTGCTGACTGCTGCTGCCTGTATGTTTCCCTCCTGCTCCCTTCCACTTCCAGAATCCAACGACCAGGCCATAAACAAAACATACTACCTTACCAGTACCTTTAGTTTGCTCCATCATCTGATGGACTGGCCTCGTGGGCCTGGACAGACTGGCACTGGCTGTAGTTGGACTCTCATCTGGAGCCTTTCCAGGCTGTGGCTAAAAATAACATCAAGGCTGAGGCTCAGGTCAAGAAAGCGAGAAAGCAATTGGGGCCCGCCATTTGGCCTGGGTGGGCGGGAACTGACTGAACTAAGTAAAGCCCAAAAGCATCCAGTAACTGAGTCGGAGCAAGAGACTCGGTCAGTTTCGAAGTACCCCCTGGCACTATCCACTACAGTACCCTTACTACCCACCCTGCCAAACAGAATCCCAATCTTCAACCGAAGAAGCTACAACTCTGAAAAGCTTTTTGTCGTTTTGTGGCAGGGAACTTAGGAGACAATCAAATCAAATATTAGCAGACAGGACTTCAAATAAAACAAGTTGACTCCACTCACGATTGACTCCTCCAGTCAGTCCTGAATCCTCCTTCTCATGGAAGAAAGAAGAGTTTTTGGGACCCAAAATCACCATGGCCAGTCAGTCGGCCACATTATGTTTCTTTTCCAATTTTAATTTTACAATGAATAAGAAGCAGCAGCCTCATCCCATGCTGGACAAAAGGATACTAGGACAGGACTTGGAGAGTAGACTGGGTCAGGAGTCAAAGTACAATAAATTTCAGAAGATTTTACCAACAAAGTAAAAAAGAAACAATACCTCTTCTCTCCCAACTGTAGAATCGTTCATTACCTTTTTTTTATCTTCAGTTCAGTGCTGGTCTGGTCTTCAGTTCAGGAGGTTCTCTATGCTCTGGCTGAGCTGGGTTGCCTGGCTCTCCAAGAGTCCCCGAGTCCCGGTCCTGTCATGGCAGGTCCTCCAATGCTGCAGAGGGAGGCCCTGGCACCAACATGATTTATCATCTTTCTTGACTCCTCTCCAGTCTGCTCCTTCCCACAGTGTGCCACTCTACTAGACTTTCGTTTGCGTTTGCCTGATCGGGGAATCTGGCGAGGCAGCGACGCGACAATAATGACTATCTTGGGGAATGAATGGGGATAGTAGAAATCCCCAAAATGGAGTGGATATCGATGGGGTGGACCCGATCTCACTTTGATCGACACGACCAGTCACACCACCAGTTGCAGCAGACCATAAATAAGCCTTAGCACCTGCCCAACATGCTCTTCGATGGCAGGCAATAAGGCAGCACTTCAGGAATCAACTTGCAGGTGCATGTGACTGTGGCTGCAGACAGTGCTCTTCAATTGACTGCAAGATGGAGGTTGCTATGGTTACGGCGCAGCCAATCGGAACCGGGGAAATTCGGGTGCAATGAACATCAATTTTTAAAATGCAGTTGCTCAGCTGATTGCTCCATCTGAGTTAAGCCCCCCACACCAAAAACTCTTCTCGGTCCCCAGGTCAGCACAAAGAAGCAAAAAAGAAAAGTTAAAAAAAAAAGGAAAAGCGGAATCGCAAAGTCCCGGTCTTGTTCTGGGAGATTGCCCCCCCCCCTCCCTGTGCATCTACGCCACTGCTTGCATACCTACTACAGAATGAAAAGGCAGAAAGACTCATTCCCAAAATTGAGTTAGAAGAACAAGATCATATTGCAACTGACCCAAAACAGACAAACGAGGTATTCAGGAACTATTATTGTATACACATCTTCATGCATCTCAATACACAGAAAATAAAAAAGTAACAGTTCAGAATGTTAATAATTATGTAGTGAAGATTTTGCTGTTGGCCTGGGTGGCCTGTCATTAAATTTTTACAAAACATTTTCTAATATCCCAGCTCATATTCTGCTCTCAGTCTTTAACGAGCTGATAGAAATAGGTCATGTGCTCTCTTCCTTTGATGAAGCCCTTATCTTGGTAATATCCACAAAAAGACAGAACCCCTAAATATTCTTCCTATAGACTGATTTTGCTTTAAACTTTGACTACAAAATCTTTCTGAAAATACTCGGTACAAGACTAGTAAAATGCTTACCAACAATTATAGGAAAATACCAGCTTGGCCTCATCAAGGGAAGGAGGGGGGCGTAATATACTGAATGCGTACAGTGTAATCCAAAATACTAATTCTGTAGCACTTCACATTGTCAATGGGATTCATTACTAATGAGTGATGTGCACCCCTACTAGGGGAAATGGCACAGCCCAGGGCTATAATCAGCATAGAATCCTGGGCACCTGAACATACCAGACAGCAGCAACTCTCTCCAGTCTTTGCTGTGCCATCGAAGGGGAAACAACTTAGAAACTTCTCTGTCTGAAGAAGAAAACAACTTTCTGACTTCATAGCTTTTGAGGCTATCCCCATGTATTAGATGTCGAAACCATGTCATGGCTACATGCCCGTCACTTAAAGGATACTGGCAATCAGTATTCAAAGCTATCAGTATATTTCTGGGTTTAGATTTAAAAAGTAAACTAGAATTATGCCTTTTAGGGAGTTCCTCTCAAGAAGGCCTTGCACTGGGACTAAATAAAACATTCCTAGATCTTGCACTGGTTAGTGACAGACAAGGAGTAGCTAGGCTATGGAAGGATCCAAATCTGGTGTCATACTGCCTGTGGAAAAAGGTAATCATTGACAGTATGCAGCTAGGAAAGGTGTATTACCAAATGATGCAGTATAGAAAACGTTATGATCTGATATGGAAACCATTGCAAATAGCTCTTGATAATGACGCATTATAAAGGATAAGCCTTCGACAAGTCTGTTTACTTTATCTGCTTGTTAACCAGATAAAACCGACAGTATTTATGTGAAGTATTTATTGGGGAATTGTATTTCAGAAAGTACACTGAATTCGACATGTTTGTGTCTTCTTTGCTTTTTGTACTTTTTATTGATAACTTCTCAAAAATAAAAAAATATATGGAAACAAAATAGCAGGCAAGTTGTTGGAATCCATTATTAAGGAAAGGCTGGTCGAGTTCCTGGAGGTAAATGGGTTATAGGACTGTACAGCATGCATTTGTGATGGGTAGATCTTGCCAGGTGAGACTGACTTTTCTGTTTTTATACTTTTAATGGCCCCTCATCATTGACACTGCCTCTATCAGCATCAGTGACAATGGGGCACTTACCACAGCCCTGCATTGTTACAGGTGCTGCTTCTGCCCTGTGGTAGCTCCTAGGTGGGGTCTTCACTCAGCTGCTCCTCTCAGTCCTCAAGTGTGGAGAGGTGAGCAACCAGTAGGGTGGTCAGGGCCTGAAAGAAATGGGTGTCATCCTGCTTACATCTGACATCTTTACTGTTTGTCCTTTCCCACCCTCAGGATCCTGGCAGTATGGATGCACATGAAGCATACATTCACAAGCATCATACGGCCATGCACCACACCAGCTGGCATCCTCCAACCCACAAGCCCTCCAACTGTGGTCTTCCAGGTGGCAGTATAGCAGTAGAACTGGCTACCCTCCCACTCCAGAAGAGACAAGCATCTTCTGGGCTGTTTGATATGTCTCCTCCCTCTGGCTGGCACTTGATGTCCTGGCTATGCTCTTGAACCCGGGTTACCAATGTTGTGAGTGGCAACTCTGCTGCTCCACTAATAGGCAGGCCAGAATGGCTTCTTTGACTGGTTATCAAAAGCTGCTGATGGGCCAGGTTGGACTTAAGTAAGGTGTTCGACTCCATCCTATATAGAAGACTGGTTAAAGACACTGTCAGACTAGCTTGCCTGGAGGTGTGGAGGGCTGAGGCACTGGACCTCTTACCTCCCATCATGCTGGTGACCCAGTTTCAGGAGTACGCTTGGGCTGCCAGAGGTCGGCCAGGGTGGGAGAGGATGGAGCATTCAGAGGACTTCCCTGCTCTCTGGGGGAGGGGAACATGATACTTTGCTCCTAGACTGTCACCACCTGGAGGTCTGGTGGCAGAGCAGTTGGGGCATCTTGGAGGGGACAGCTGATGCGTGGTGCATGTGTGCCCTTACATACATGCACATCTGCATCACTGCATGCCACCAGATGAGGGGAAAGCAAAGTGTGAAAAGTCTGGCTCTGGCTAATGAAGCCCAACCCACACCTGACCCATGCTGCTGCCCCGGATCACCACCTACTGGACTGTGCTTTGGGGGGGGGGACGGACCTACTTCCCTTGGCTCCACTGTGAGGGGAATCTGCAGGGCTACTGAGGTAGCTCCTGAGGAGGCAGTTGCTGATGGCATGAGTAGGTGCTGATAGCCCTCCTGAAGCCAGGGCCATAGAAACAGCTCTGTGAGAAAAAAAAACTTGTTGGGCCTGGTTGTAGAGGAGAAACTAATGCCCTGAGTTGAAAAAATGTGTGTGTATGGGGGGGTGTACAGAGAGTGGTGCTCTGGAGATGGGAGGGTAACCCATGAGGTGGACGCATGAGGAAGGGCGCCGTCCGTTATGGCAACTCCTTCCCGGTGCAATCCCTCATGGTGATGGGGAGGGTGGGGCAACCGGATGCGGCTGTGGGCGAACTGGGTGACCGGATGTCGCTATGCATACACGTGCATTGGGGGGGTGGGAGTGAGCGCAGGCTGGGAGAGGGTGGAGGGAGTCGGGGGTTGGTGAATGGATGTGGTGGGAGAGGTACCAGGTTCGGGTCCGGGCACTGGTGCAATTTTATTGAGCCCAGCCTAAACCTTTTTTTTTTTCCTGCTTTCACCCCCCCGACATGCACCCCCCTGGAGTTGAAAATCCTTAAGTAATGTGATGCGGGGACTTCCGGTGACGCCATACTCCTGATGGCTGCCTGAATCAGGAGGCTCCCACTAAAGCCAACATAATCCTCCATTTTACACCGCAAAACAGCAACAAAGAAAATGAAAGACATACCTGGAGGAGTAGCAATGTCAAAGCAAGGGGAGAAAGGTGTTAAAAAAAAAAAAACAAACAATGAGGGCGGATTCTCTGACTCTGGTAGCAAGGGATCGCAGGCCTCATCCACCTCGAGGCAGAGCAATAGCAGGTCCGACCAGCCTCCCTTGATGACGCTGCAATGCCAAATGACATTGATTTTGATTCTGGCGGAGCTCTGAGACTTTCGCAAGGAGTTCTGCTCCACTACAATGGTCCTCAGGACTGACATTGGGAAACTTGAGAAGCAACAGGAATCATTACGGCAGCATGCTACGAAGGTTGACAGCAGGGTAGATTGATCTGAATGGGCGATAATGCAGCTGCATCAAAATATACAAGCACTACAAGAAAGGGCTGAAGATGCAGAAAGTCGCAGCAGGCGAAGTGATGTACGGATCTCGGGAATTCCGGAGGGAGAAGAGGGCACGGACATTCACAAATTTGTATGTCACCTGCTCCAACAAGTGCTTGATCTCCCAGAGGAGGCTACACTTGTGTTTGAGCAGGTTCATCAAACGCTTGGTCCCAAGCCTCCCCCAGATGCCAGACCACGTACTATGCTTGTACGTTTCCTTTGGTTTCAAGAAAAGGAACACATTTTACACACTGCATGGAAGCAAGGGCAAGTTAATTACAATGGCCAAAGGTTGTACATTGAGAATGATTTTGCCCCTTAAGTAATGGCGAGGCGCAAGGCATACATACCGGTGCTGAAATCAATGAAAAAAAGCAGGCCTACGTTTTCGGACCCCCTACCCAGCTAAACTGATGGTCTTCTATGCAGAGGGAGAGTTCACTTACAGCTTGGCCAAGGAGGCAATTGAAGGCCTTCAGAAACATGGAATCAAGGTTCATAAATCTGCTGTACACCCACCGTGAGGCACACTAGCAGTGAAACTATCACAACGGGCCTGGCAATCCAGGCATCGAGAGGCCAGGAAACGTCAGGGTGCAGAAGCAATCAGCAAAATAGCAGATTCACTCCAAGAGAAGTCCCAATCGAATACCTGATCACCTTGCTGACAGTGCTGAGGGTTGATTTGGGTCCATTGGATTTTCTGGAAGTTTTGACAGTGATAGGATCTCAAGGCTACAGTGTGGGACTTCATTTCCTCGAAAGACAGAAAGGCGGCTGCTGAAATACTCTGAACATTCTAGCTGCTACTACAGAGTCTCTGTGTGCCAGTTCCTACCTACTAATCTTTTCAGATAAGTTCTTACTTACTAATTACTATGTTTCTGATACTGTCCTGTTTCAGCCTATATGATAACTAACTACCCAATTGAATTAACACGTTTTTCTCCCTCTATACTGTCTCTCTCTCTATTAGGCAATGCATTTACCAGTCCCTGCAGAATGACGTGCGGTGTTGGAGAGGGGAAGGAAACTTTAAATCGATCTAGCCCTCTCCAAGCCTACACTGTATAATTGCTAACAACTGGCTGGTTATTTAATAGTTCCACCTAGGGAGCTGGGTTGGTAAAGCTCCCCAATACGGTGCCAGCGTCCCTCTGGAGTGTATGGCAGGGCTGGCAGTCTAGCACTGCACGATGGTTTTGATAGTAGCTACCCATTATGAATTTGGCATGCTGTGGACATGTAGCGACCCATGAGTCAATCCATGGGGGGTAGTGGTTTGTGGGGGGGTTCTACCCAGTGACATGCGAATGCCTGTGGCATGGGCAGTCGCCATCGCCTGCGAGAGTGCTGCGTCATGGGCGAATTGCCCTTTGCCCCGGGTAGTTCTGCCAGTTGCGAGGTCTATTCTGTCTTATTCCTACCCCTTCCCCCCTCCTTCCCCCCCTTTTCAGGTTTACCACTAAAACGAATCACAGTTCAAACTCTAGTGATTCTAGCACACCTTAGGGACACAATAACAATGAGCTCCTAACGTTGTTCCAGGAACATGCTTGGAGCGGTGGTCATAAAGTTGCGTTGTTTGCAAACTTTAGTAACCTCTTCCCCAAATGCCACACACTTTTACAAATGGCTTGTGGGCGGGAGTGTGACTAGCCAAAACCCTTTCCCCTTTACATGTTTTAGGCACTAGAGGTGCCTTGGGGTACCTCCATTTACAGGCATACCCTTCAGTGAGGATACCTCATGGTAGGGAGCTTGGAGAGCTCCCAGAAATTGGAAGTACTTACTTGCATTCTTTGTTTGATTTTTCTTGTTAGTTGCTTGCTAAACTAATTAGAGCCTTGTTGGCTCTAACCTACTTTCTATACATTTCCTGAACACATGGTTGGTGCTGTTTGTTATCTGATATTGTATTCGAGTTGCCAGTTTAAAGGCAATAAGATGTTAACTGTTGTAAGTATTGCTCGGGAGTCAAGATATCTTAGGTATATACCTGGAAAAGTTAATCGTAACAGCTGTTTGATACCAACAGTATGTCGATTGTGCTTACTTAACTATGACACGCAGAGGTTTATAAATTTTACTTGGGGAGGTTCCCTGGAATTTTCACAGCGTAATGTCCTAAACACACATAATATCTGGACCCTATGATTGAGAGGACACCTTTGAAGTTACTGTCTCTGAATGTCAATGGACTCATCTCCCCCATTAAGTGATCCAGGGTACTTGCTCATATTAAAAAAAGTAAAGCGGATCTCATTTACCTACAGGAGACCCATTTAAGCATTGCAGAACACGTTAAACTGGGACGGCTCTCGAGAGGGGAGATATATAGCCCCACTTTCAGAAATGGTAGAAGAGGAGGGGTAGCAATAGTAGTGCCACAATACACCCCTTGGCAGTTGCTGGCTAAATGGATAGACCCCTCTGGTAGGTTGGTACTTCTTCAGGGATTAATTGGAGGGACCGAGGTCACTTTGGCAAATGCGTACTTTCCTCCGGATTCTTCTGTGAGTGAGGTTCGCAAACTGCTTGATAAAATCACGCAATTCACCAAAGGTATTCTAATGCTTGCAGGGGATCTTAATATCCTACCTAACCCCGATGGAGACTCATCAAGTGTTAGAACCCCCAGGAAAACCCCGCAGCAGAAGTTTCTAAGTGGGTTTCTTGCTGAAGTAGGCTGGATTGATACGTGGCATCACTCACACCCTTACACTAGGAACTACACACACTACTCGGCAGTTCACCACACATAAGAATTGACCACTGCTACACCCAAATAGAGAATCTAGACTTGGTGGTGGACTCCCAGATTGGGGATATCTCCTTATCAGATCATGCCCCTATAACTACAATATGGAAGATAGGACTGCAGAGGAGGAGTACACAGGGGCGATTAAACCCCTACCACCTAAAATCAAAAAAGTTTAGGGAATACCTTACAGACAAGCTGACTGAGATAATTGCAGATAATTCTAGTCCGGAGACTACCCCAAGTATGCTTTGGGACACAATAAAAACGGTGCTGCGAGGTCACCTCATTAAATACACATCTGTCCAAGCAAAATCCCGCCAGCAACATAAAGCTAAACTGGAAGAAACCCTTCACTTTCTGCAAATTGCGCGTAAACACGGCGATAGATCTGTGCTCCCTCAACTTAAACAAGCCAAGCTAGATTTAGATAGGGCAATCTCTGCCTGCTGTTGAGCCAACCTAACGTTTCTGTGACAGCGGTATTATGAGACTGAGTCTAGAGCCGCAAGGCTGCTAGCCTACCAAATTAGGAAGCAAAAGAAAGTCACCACTATAACCACTATTTGCCATGTAGTGGGTGGTAGGCCTCTGAACAAACTTGCAGATATAGCAGATGCGTTCACCACATACTACTCCACCCTCTATACACCAGAGCACCCAATGGCTGTGGAAAACATAAAAGATTTCCTACAAACCCTTAACCTCCCTAGAATTAGTGAGGAACAAGGAAGCCAACTGATTCAGCTGATTACAATGCAGGAACTAGTCAATGCGTTAGTCCGGGCCAAGACCATGAAGGCTCCGGTGCCTGACGGCTATGGAGCCGAATTCTATAAAGCCACAAAAGAAAAGCTTATGCCTACCCTCCTTAGGACCTTTAATTCGGTACTTGAAGGAGACCCTCCCCCGCCCACCTGGTCTTACGCCACTATCTCTGTCATCCCCAAGCAGGGCAAAAAAACCCAACTCTGTGACTCATATCGACCAATATCGGTCCTAAATTCAGACTATAAGCTGTTTATGGGGATAATAGCCCGCAGACTAGAGATTGTCCTCCCGCAAATAATACATAAAGACCAAACTGGCTTTGTTGGAGGACGAACAACTACAGATAACATCAAGAGGATATATCACATAATACTTAAAATGTGCACCAGTAATAACCCTGCAGCCCTAGTCAGCCTAGATGCAGAAAAGGCCTTTCATAGGATTCTCTGGCCATTCCTATGTTTGGTTTTGGAAAGGGCAGGGTTGCCTCAGTCTCTGGTCCGGGTGATCAAGAATATTTACTCTGCCCGAGGGCATGGGTTCGGGTTTCAGGATATCATTCACAGTGTTTTTCTCTCTACAGGGGCACCAGACAGGGATACCCCCTATCCCCCCTCCTTTTTGCCCTATTTACGGAACCCTTAGCACAGCTTATCAGGCAAGCGGAGGGCCTCCAGGAGGTTGAGATGGAGGGAGTGGAACACTGCATAGCACTTTACGTGGATGATGTTCTCCTATGTCTCCAAAATCCAGCAACCTCACTCCCGAGGGTTAGGGAGCTCCTGGATGCTTTTGGGTGGGTCTCGGGATACAGGGTTAATATCTTAAAAACTGAGGTTTTGACCTTTCAATATTCCCCTGCCCAGACTATTTGGGATCATTTTCCCTGTAAATGGGATTTGGAGAAAATAAAATACCTTGGGATAAATCTGACTAGGAACTTAGAGGACACCTATAAACAGAACTACATCCCCTTTACCACTTGCCTTAAGAAAGACCTGGCTAGTTGGAACACACTCCCTCTGAGCCTCTCCAGGAAAATAGATATCATCTGAATGGTAACTCTGCCCAAGGCCCTGTATCTCTTTAACAACATCCCTGTTAGTCTGCCACATTCTGTATTTCTGGATTGGGAAAATGCTATTTTTTGTTTTATTTGGGCGGGCCGCAGGCCAAGAGTTAGGCTAAAACTCCTTACCAAACCGAGGGCAATGGGTGGGCTTGCCCTTCCAGACCTCTACCGGTACTATCAAGCTGCGCACCTAACACATATAGTTGCAAGGCAACTAACCACAAATGATGTGCACTGGACAGAGATAGAACAGGCAATCATTCCTGACTCAGACTATTATACCCTACTCTTCCACGGTCATATAGTCCCTGACTCAAACCCTAACCTAACCTCAGAATTCCGACATAGAGTGACAATTTGGCAACAAGTCAAGAGGCAATTTTCAATTTCCCACTTTATACCATTAATATGTCCAATAGCCGTGCTCCCAGATTTTCAGCCTAGTAAAATGGACCACGTCTTCCAGCAGTGGAGTAGATATGGGTTGAATTACCAGTCTCAGATTACCACTGGAGGGGTTCTGTGGTCGTTTAGGGAGATCCAAACAAAATTTAACCTGCCAAGCACACACCAATATAGATACTTACAATTAAGACAGTATTACGAGTCATTGCCAACTGAGGTACGAAACCCAGAACAGCTACCTCCACTGATCACTAAGCTGAAGTCTTTAATTGCTTCCCCAAACCAAAGTCATTTGATATCTGCCCTATATCAGGCTTTAATGTCAAATCCCACAGCGAATCTTGCAGACATTCATGGGAGATGGCAATAGGAGCTGGGCACACACATAGAGGATAAACAGTGGGAACAGGCTTGCTGACAGGTGGCTAGCACTTCTAGTTCACAGCAATGGAGGGAATTTGCATGGAAATTCCTGGTTCGTTATTTCAAGACCCCAGAGGTCACAAGCCACTATTCACCTAGCCATTCAGCCTCTTGCTGGCGTAATTGTGGTGAAAAGAAGGCTCACCTCACTCATGTAATGTTCACCTGCCCCAGGCTGGAACCATTTATTCGTACATTACAGTCTGAACTTCAAGACTACTGGGTAGGCCCATGCAATTAACTTCACAGATATTCATTTTACTAATGTTTCCCAGGGGCCTCAGAGACCCAGATACCTGCTACCTCCTAGCTATCCTGCTTACAGCAGGTAAGAAAGCCATCACCAAGTTATGGCTTTCCTCTAATATCCCAACACTGCAGGATTGGTGGACCATTTCTAAACAAACGTACCAAATGGAGAAGATTACACATAGCCTGAATGGTACTGAGGTAAGATTTGACTCCAGATGGAACAGATGGCTTTTGTACTATATGCTGAAAGATACAACCTTTGTGCCATAGGACGATAAGACCCCCCTCCCCCCTCCGGGAAGGGCGGCTGTGAGTGGATTCCAGGTGGCCTCCCACAACAACACTAGACTGGGTATGCTAGATTTGACATGCCTACAGCAGCTTAAAACGTATTAGTTGCTCATCTTGAATATTTGGACTTCCTTATGATTTGGTCCGACACCCAGGAACTATGGGAACATTAACCAGAGGAGGGAAGGTAATCCAAATCTGGCTCTTTTGAATGAACCTGACCCTCTAAGGACAATGAACTTTAACCTCCCTGTTATTAAGCTTTTTCAAATAACTGAAACCCTTGTGTATTAAGATCAGATGGACTTCTGTAAGTATCTTTTAATTAATTTCCTACTCTTACAACTTTGCTCACAATCGACTGTAAGTAAAAATTGTAATAAAGATTATAGTAACAAAAAAAAAAAGTAGGGTGGTGCGGGGGCGAAACCCCCTGCTAGGGGGGTAGGCCCCCCAACAGAAGGCCTCCCCCCACAGAAAGCAGTGAAATAGTGTGCTGGCACCATTGTCCTGAGGTGCCGGGGTTGTCAGAGTGCCGAAATGTTTTCAGCACTCTGACTGAGTGATAATGGTAATCGCCCTTAGGCATTCACCGTTATCACATAAACCCGGGAGGGAGTAATTTGGTGGGGAAGGATGTGGAGGAGAGGGAGTAGTGGTGGCTGCTGACAGTTCTGTTCAGGTTGCTCACCACAGCCAGTTGGGGGAAGGCTGACCCACTACTTCCCGG
Organism: Neoceratodus forsteri; assembly: GCA_016271365.2. Taxonomy (NCBI): domain Eukaryota; kingdom Metazoa; phylum Chordata; order Ceratodontiformes; family Ceratodontidae; genus Neoceratodus; species Neoceratodus forsteri. Next base: position 310,400,503 of record CM057450.1, read on the forward strand.
AAAGGGTAAACTTTACTGCAGACAGGTGAGTCCCAGAGGAAGTGGGCCAGGGGTTGTCCCTGCAGTTCAAAAAATTCCCAAAACTGCAGAAGCTTTCCAGATTACCCTCCCACAGACAGAATGTAACTGGAAGTAAACAAGCTGCTACAAGCAAAAGCAGTGGAAACAGTTCCTGCCTCATAGTGGGGCAAGGGCCTGTTTTCAATGTACTTCCTGACCCACAAGAAAAATAGGGAGTGGTGACCCATTTTAGATCTCAGATATCTGAACAAGCACATCAAGAAAGAAAGGTTTAAGATGGTTACTCTGGGCACTGTGATACCATCCCTACAATTAGGGAATTGTTTGAGGTCGCTTGATCTGAAAGATGCCTATTTTCACATTCCAGCAGATCTACTTACAGAAAATGTTTCAGGTTTAGACTACGAAACTGACAGTACCAGTTTGTAGCCCTTCCCTTCAGCTTTTCTTCAGCACCAAGGGTTTTCACAAAGTGATTAGTCATGGTGGCAACACACCTCAGAAGGCAAGGTGTGGTGTTAATTTTCCTATTTGCTTGACTGGCTAGTTTTAAGAAAAACAGAACAAGAGATAAGGTGCTCTTCAGAAAAAATTGGAATTCCTAATAAACCCACAAAAGTCCCAAACAAAACTTGTTCGGATGCTAGAAATTCATAGGTGCAGAAGTGGACACCGCAGGGGAAAGTCTTCCTCTCTCAAGGAGGGGTAGCAACTCTGATTGCCACAGCAAAATCATTCACAGTGGGTCAACCAAGGCCTGCAAGGGATTTTCTACAGCTACTGAGCCACACGGCTGCAGCCACAGCTGTGGTCCAGTTGCCAGATTTCAGATCACAGACATCCAGTACCACTTATAAGACTACTGGTCTCGAAGATGGGACTCCCTCTCCAAACTAGTGCCAGTAGCAAAAACACTGGTAAGGTCACTAGAGTGGTGTAAGGAAGAAAGCAACCTCAGACAGAGCACTCCCTTCCTCCAGCAATCTCCGACAAGTATCCTCAAAACAGATGTTTCACTCCTAGGATGACGTGCCCACCTGGAGGACCTCACTGTAAGTGGGATCTAGAGCCTACATGAGACCTAGGAACACATCAGTCTAGTGGAACTCCGGGCAGTATTTCTGGCAGTGCAAGCCTTTTCCTCCCCGCTACAGTCAGTCTGTCCAGATCAGAACAGGCAACACCATAACAATGTACTACATAAACAAGCAGTGCGGTACAAGATCCTCAGGCCTCTGCACAGTGGGACCTGGCTTACTCCCTAGATGCAAATGTAACCCCCATACAAATGGGGGTTCCTAGAAGCCTTCCCAGAGCTTGCCTAAGTGCTCCCTGCCTAGCTGGTGTTCGGCGTAATGCCGTGTAAATGTGGGCGCTGTGAGTGCTTTTAGCGCCTCTGGTACTGTCTCTTTAAGAGCTGCCTGCTCGCAGGCTTAATTAGCTTGTATGGGAGGACTGTGCGTTTAATGCTTGAATCCCGCCCAAGCTGCTGTCCAATCGCTCAGTTTCTGCAGTCACTAAGAGCGCAGAGGGAGCCTGATTGAAAGATGTAACTGTTTACCAGAAATTATTTAGAGTGTTAGTGAAAATGCAGTTTGTCTAACCTGCCTTTCTTGCAGCTGGGACTCTGTGTGTTTTGCTCCTCCATTTTGGACCTGAACTGCAAAGCTGGGCCAATTGGGTTAGGGGAGCCCTAGAATGAAGACTGCTTGGGCCAACCAGAACTTGGACTCTCACCTGGAGCCTGCTACAAAGTGGGATGTATGGCAGGTGCTTCTGGGAAATGTAGTTTGAACCTTGGCGCCTTTTTGCACCAACAGAGAGAGCTCTGCTGTGATTGACAGCCGATTCCACCAACCAAACTTGTGTGAAGCCAAAGAAAATGCCCTGAACTATTGCTGGCAAGCCAGATGCGAAGTGACTGAGTAAGGAGAAGGAGCTCTGTGCTGTTGCAGCATGTAGCTCATGCGGGAAGCACGTGGGGAGGCCCTGAAGTCAGCCTGCAGCCGTTACAGTGTGTGAATCGTGCTGAACCCGAATTCAGAAGAGAAGGAAGAAGTGTTCAGAACCAGGCTTGTCCTGTAGAAGACCGAAGATTTGCTAAAGTGCGACCGGCCTGTCGGGGACTGCTGATGCTGTGCGTGCTCCCGGGTAATTTGCAGTGTTCGCGATTGGGATCGAGAAGCAGCTGCCTGGTATAGTAATTTCCTTTACATATGAATGTGTCTAGTGCTTTTGGGGGATCATGATTCTATTTTTTCTTTTTACTGTGAGCTGAAGCTGAAAGCTGAACTCAATTTAATCGGACTGAATCTGCCTGCTGTTCAAAGCAGTTCTGCCCTGTCACAAGGGCCTCGACTCCATGCCCTGCTCTTCTGGCAATCCAGAACAACCACTTTCATCAGGTTCTCTGCTTGGGGTATTGTGAGTACATATCGGGGTAGCTCCCTGCACCCTTCATTTAATCAAAGTGTGTCAACTGATTTCTTTGTGTTTTCTTTCTACGGACTGAGCCATCTGGTTCTAGATTACAAGTGTGTGTTGTGCATATATTTTCTTCCTACAGGGCCCCATCCATCTGCACCAGCCAGCCAACCCCGGGCAACGGACCTGGCTAGCCCCCCCCCCCAGCCTGGGTACCCAGAGAAATGACATTTCGGACCCTATATGTATGCACAGTACTGTGATTTGAACCTTGACAAATCAAATCAACCTGATTGCCCCACCGTGTTACTGTCCCCTAAATAAATCAGATTTTTTGTTATTGAACTATATACTGTCTGTGGTGTCAGTACATATAGAATCATCATTGCATTGTGTCTGTGTATATTGCCTAACCTTGTTTTACAGGAGGGTCCTCAGAGACATGCTGCAGAATCAGTCTCAAGGGTAAGTGGTATCTACATGTGTAAAAAGTGTGCATATGTGGGGTATTGGGAAGGCAATTCCTGTGTACTGTGTGAGCCACTAGTGGGAACAAAGGGTGGTCACAGTGTCCCAGAGGGCAGTGCCCAAGCTAGTTTAACCACTACCACCCCTGACCTCTGGGTGGAGGCACCCATCACTGGACCTAGGCCCCTTGACCTGTCACTAGCCATACAGGCAGGCGTAGTAGCCCTTGGGATAGTGCCACCTAGGGGTTACACAAAGATCTCTGCAATACACTTGCCAGGCAAAGACAGTGTCTTGGCAGACTCCCTGAGCAGAATGAGCCAGGAGAACCACAAATGGACCCTGAACCAGCAGGTTCTAGCCACAATTTTCAAAAGATGAGTCATTCCAGAAAGAGACCATTTGCCTCCTGGAAGAACAGTCAGCTTCCAAAGTTTTGTTGCAAGCCACCGGTCAAGGGCACAGTTCCAGAGGACGCCAGAGTCTTAAAGTGTGCGGGGAGGTTTTAGTATGCATTCCCACTGTTCCCACTCATACAGCGATTGCTCCAAAGCTCAGAGGAGAACCAGCAACAATGATCTGAACAGCACCAGATTTATAGCCCCCAGGTGACCTGCATTCCACAGGTCAGATCCACAAACTAATAGTAAAACCCGCATACCCGCACAAGTCTTGTACAACCCGCAAAATCATTAAGGTCTGAGCCGACCCGGTGGTGCAGAGGGCTGAGGCACTGGTGCCTTACCTCATGCCACGCCGCGACCCAGGTTCGAGAATGACCTCGGGCCGCCAGGGTGCCTGCTCGGGGGGGGCCGGAACGGGATTGAGCCTTGGCTCTCCCTTCCATGGGGTGGACGCCCACTCTGCCGTAGTCCCACTCCCACCGGATGGAGGCCCAGTGGGTAGTGTAGGCGGCTAGGAGCAGCAACGAAACTCCAGAGAGGGGCAGAGGGGGCCAACGGATCCTGGTGTGTGCATGCGCTTCCATGCACGCATACACGCATGTACACCACGCCCCGGGGGGGGGGGAGGGAGTAAATGAAAAAATACAAAATACATATGGAAAAAAAATCATTAAGGTCAATAAATTATAAGTTGGGCCATAGTGCAATCAGCAAAGCCTGAGAACAGAGGATGCAACGTCCTTAGAGGACAAAACATGTCTATGTGTCTGCTGTTCTTAGCCTTTGCTAATTGCACTGTGAGGCCTTCTGGCACCATGCAATTCTGCTTAAAGTAGAGCCAGTCCAAATTCTCTCATGGGGATATGTTTCAAATGATGCTTTGCATTATTGAGGTACATGCAATTGTGTTTCCTTAAAACTTGGCTGTATGGTCAATATCCTCTGGGATAACCCCTGCCTCAGGGCATTTGTTCTGGGGTTCTTTTGTAGTTCTTTTCCTTCTCTATTTTAGGGTTGTCATGACCCAAACAAATAACATCTCCCTTATGGGGTGACTGGCTCCTTCTCCCTGGGCTAAGACACAGATATAGCACACTGATGAGTCCAAATGATGATGAAACACGTGTATGTGTCTGCTGTTCTTAGCCTTTGCTGATTGCACTGTGAGGCCTTCTGGCACCATGCAATTCTGCTTAAAGTAGAGCCAGTCCAAATTCTCTCATGGGGATATGTTTCAAATGATGCTTTGCATTATTGAGGTACATGCAATTGTGTTTCCTTAAAACTTGGCTGTATGGTCAATATCCTCTGGGATAACCCCTGCCTCAGGGCATTTGTTCTGGGGTTCTTTTGTAGTTCTTTTCCTTCTCTATTTTAGGGTTGTCATGACCCAAACAAATAACATCTCCCTTATGGGGACTGGTTCTTCTCCTGGGCTAAGACACAGATATAGCACACTGATGAGTCCAAATGATGATGAAACACGTGTATGTGTCTGCTGTTCTTAGCCTTTGCTGATTGCACTGTGAGGCCTTCTGGCACCATGCAATTCTGCTTAAAGTAGAGCCAGTCCAAATTCTCTCATGGGAATTTGCATTATTGGAGTATGTGCAATTGTGTTTCCTTTAAAACTTGACTGTATGGCTAATATCCTTCGGGATAACCCATGCCTCAGGGCATTTGCTCTGGGGTTCTTTTGTAGAACAATACCATAGTGAGTCTTTTTTTTTTTTGCTCGGCTCCGCATCTGTGCCCATCAGTTTGTGCTCATTTTTCCTTTTTGTATACAAACCATATGACCTCTAGATGGAGTCTCCATTCTCTGGGAGATACCTATGCTTTGCTGAGCCAGTCCACTCAGGAAAACTCTGTGCCTGGAAGGTAGACAGCTTTGACCTAGAGAAGACTGTGCTCTGCCCAAGCTAGAAGGGCAGGTGAACCTCCATGCTTCTAGCCCCTCCCCCTTGTGGGATATGTTTGCCTCCCCAGCCCTGTTGTCTGACTGGAAAAGAATGCCTTCACCTGATGTGGCTTCTGAAGGCTAAGAATGCTAGATGAACTGCCTTTGTTTCAAGTGCTCTAGCAACCCACCTCAGGACCAAATGCCCTGTGTCCACTGCCCGCCCCCCCATGGAGACCCCCAACCTATTAGCTGGTGAGAGACAAACTTATGAGAGATTCCTTCTAGACCAACATCACTGAAAGTTTTCAACAATTGCTGGCAGGGGACAAGGAAGGAGATGACTGAGAAGATGTTTGTGGCATCCCTCATACATAAGCCAGTCCTGAAGCTTTCTGCAGTGAAAAAGTGCCAAGGTAACCATGCCAGTGCATGAGACTAGCCTTTCCAGAACCTACATAGGGAAAAACAGCTGGTGCTTTTAAGCCACACAGCTCCTCATGTTTAGTCAAAAGTTCTGGATCTTTCCTTTCAAGAAGAATATCATTCCTAGGTCCATTCTGAAGCACTCCTTCTAAATAGCTAAATAAGCATTTGGGAAGAGTATGCTGTTTTTCCAGTTTATGAAGAAGTTGTGCATGTGAAGGTGAAGATCACCTTTGCCAGGCCAGGTTGGGCTTGTTCCTGGGACTTTTATCAGATGATCTAGTCATCCAGGTAAGAATGGACCATGACACCCAGCTGTCTAAGATGCACAGTCAAGACTACCATAGAAACATAGAATTTGATGGCAGATAAGGACCGCTTGGCCCACCCAGTCTGCCCTTTTCCCTACCTAATGGATAAGCTGCAGATCCTAGTTAACCAGCAGCCTAATTCTTTCTACCCCACCCTCTAGAATTGCCTTATGGCTGTCCCATGCATGCTTGAATTCAACCACTGTTTTTGACTCCATAGCCTCCTCCGAAAGGCTGTTCCATGCATCCACAACCATCACTTTGGAGAACACTCTTAGGGATGAGACTAGGTTGAAAATAGTTTTGAATTGGTAATTTGCACTGTCCACTGCATACTTGGGAAATTTCCAGTGTCCCTGAGCCATCAGGATATGAAGGTAAGCTGCCTTCAGGTGTATAGAAGACAGGATCTCCCCCAGCTGGACTGCCTGAATAAGACTTTGATGTCTCCATTTTGAAGTGAGTCTGCACTACCAGCCTGTTCAGATGTTTTAGATTCAGGGCTAGGTAGAAGTCCCCTACTTTTTCAGGACTACAAACTGGAGATAGTAGACCCCCCCCCATGGCTGTTTTCTGACAGGCGTTGGAGCAGTTGACTTCCAGATCCCTGACAGACTGCACTGCTTTCCTGAGTGCCTGTCTCTGCCCTGGCTCTGATAACAAGGGAGATTCCCTGAAGAAAATTTCGGGGTGGGGGGTGCTGGAGAGAAGGCAGTGGAGTACTCTTAACAATACTACCTCTCTGACCCTTTTGTTTGAGGTTGTAGCTGCTTATGCCCAAGCAAACCAGAGAAGCATTCCCTCCAAGAGAATGTTGGGAAGGGCAGCCAGACAGTTGTAAGAAAGGTTTGGCCTCAGTTCCCTCTCAGGTGGAACCTTACCCCTTAAAAGTAGCCCCTCTAAACTTGCCTCTAAACTAGAGTTGTCTACTTTTTTTTTCAAATTAAAGTTTATTGAGTTTTACAATAATGAGAACAGGTCCAGAAACACATTGCACAGTAGATATAGTATGCACAATAACAAGGATCTGTTCTCCACCCCTCCACCACCCCCGCCCTCAACCCTCCTCTCCATTAAGCCCACCCTCCCTCAATTTATACAACACAGAAATCCACTGGAGTCCATTTAAACAATTTATTTATTAACGAGATTTACCAGATAAGCATACTGAGTGGGAAATCCACTCGTTTCCAGATGCGACCTGGGTGTTACACAACATAACAGTGCTAACATTAAAATTTGGACAGTAGGAATTGTAGGAATGATATATCCAGGGGTAGGCATTTCAAAGGGAGTGCAATGTACGCAAGGGGTCCCATATTTTTGCATATTTCTCAGGCCTATTGTTGAGACTCGCTATTGTCTTCTCTGTTCTGAGATTTGCAAGTAGTTCATTAAGCCACTCCACATATGAGATATTGCCACTGTCTTTCCAGTGATGTAAAACTAATTCTTAATGGACATGGAAATAAGGGCCATATGATATCTCCTGGTTAATACAGGAATAGCCGAATACTCGCCTAGTAGGCAAATTTCTGGGATAAATAACTCCTGCAAGCCCAATAAGGGATCAACGTTTTGCTGAATAATATTCCAAAGTGGGGTAACTTTAGAACAATTCCAGAACATGTGAAACAGAGACCCCTCTTCCTTCTTACATTTAGTACAAATAGATGACGGAAGAAGTCCGAATTTGAATAATTTTTGTGGGAAATAGTATAAGTTGCATAATATGTGGAATTGGGTAAGGCGTAGTCGGTCCTGGGTGATGTATTTATGGCAGTTATGCCATAATTCAGTCCAATCTAATTCTCTGAAAGAAGGACTCCCAATAGGCCGCTGGAGCAAAACAAGTTGGATACGCCCAGTTATATAATATTTTGTAACAACTAGACACTGACTGTTGAAAGCCGGACTCGAGGTTTATTATACTAAGAAAGGATGGTTTGTCCAGTAAAGGGGGGGTTAATCCAAAGACCTTTAAAATGAGATGTTTCAGTTGGAAAATCTTAAAACTATAATTTGCTGGTAGGTTGTAGGTGCTTAAAATCTCTGCAGAGGAAAGCCAGGCACTTTCTCCTGACATAATTGAGAGAAGACGTGATTCCTTCATATAAGGTATCCAGCTAGCAAGAAGTATTTTATTGTCTATCTTTAACTTAGGATTTCCCCATATGGGCTGCACTGGGTCCTGAATGTGGTTATATTTAAGGAAACTGCATAATTTTGAGTGATTTTTAACCGATATAGCAATGGGAGTAAAAATTAGATTTGCGGACAAGGCCCCAGCTTTAACATGGAGAAGCACCGCTGGATTAAGACCACAGTCACGTAATAGAGATAGTTCAATTTTAAGCCATTGGGGCGAGGAAGGGGAATTAAAGACCTCATCTGCGAGGGACAACCATCTGAGATATTTAACAACATGGCTAGCCCAGTGATAGAAAGTTAAATGAGGGAGAGGCGTAATCCCCCTCTCTCTTTAGGGGCTGCTAATTTCAAGTATGCTAATCTAGGCTGTTTATTAGCCCAGACAAACTTCGTGATAAGGCTGTGAACATTATTGAACCAAGAGAGAGGTAACCAGATATTAAGTAACAGCAAGGGGTAAAAAAGCCTGGGAAAGATATTCATCTTACCTAGATTTACTTTGCCCCATATAGAGAGAGGGAGTTTGGACCATCTGTCCAAATCTTGATGGATAATTTTCACAAGGGGATCCAAATTTAGTTTTTGAAAAAGGGCTGGGTTCCTGGGAATTATAATACCCAAGTATTTTAAAGAGTCGTGCTTCCATGACAAACCCAGGTCAGTAATGGGCTTGTTGATCACCTTATGGTTAAGGGGGGAAAGACCAGCGTTTTGTCTATGTTGAGCTCATAGTTAGATAAGTTACTGTATTTCCTGATGAGTGATATCGAATAGGGAATGGAGGTCTCAGGATGAGATAGTTGTAAAAGTATGTCATCAGCATATGCTGAAACCTTAACTATTTGGGATGCAATGGGTATACCTTGAATCTGGTCACAATTTGTTAATCTACAGATCAGGGGTTCTAAATACAAGTTAAATAGCATAGGGGAAAGAGGGCAACCCTATCTAGTTCCAGAGTGTAAGGGGAAAAGATTGGAAATCACCCCGTTTGCGGAAATCCGCGCTGAAGGGACTTGGTATAATGCTTTTATCCAGTTTTGGAATTCAATGGGGAATTTATAGGCTTTGAGAGCACGGAACAGAAAATTCCAATCCACTCTATCAAATGCTTTCTCAGTATCCAGAGAGACCAACGCCGCTGGAAAGTGGGCATCCCTGGATGCTGAGAGAACATGCAAAAGTGTTCAAAGATGATCTACCGAGGATTGCCCTTTCATGAAGCCAACTTGTTCTGGACCAATAAGATCCGGTAGAATTACATTGACACGCTCTGCTATTAATTTGGTTAGTATTTTAATATCCTGATTTAATAAAGATATTGGATGGTAGCTAGTAGTTAACTCCGGGGTTCTGTCCGGTTTAGGGATAAGGACTATTAAGGCTTCAAACAAAGTGCCATCCATGGATACTCCTGATAAAATTTGTTGGAATAGAGGTAACAACAAGGGAATTAGCTGCTTTTGGAATTTCTTGTAAAAATTTGCAGAGAAACCATACGATCCCGGTGTTTTATCCGAGGGTAGGGATTGAACTGTTTTAGAAATTTCCATAGAAGATATGGGGGCTGTAAGTGATCGTTGTTTAATCTCTGGGAGGAAAGGTAATTGAGATGCCTCCAAATAGGAATCTAATTTCTGATCTGAAGGTGGGTTTGACGTGGAAGCATAAAGCTTGACATAGTAATCTCGAAATTCAGATACAATGTCAGATGGGGATGTTTTCAATGTGCCATCCACTTGAGAGTGGATGGCTGGGATATATTTAGCAGATTCCAGCTGTTTAATTCTGAGCTCTAATAAATGTTCTGCCTTTTCTCCCTGGTCTACATATGTTGCTTTCATTCTCAGGATGGTGAATTCTGCCCTTTCCCTCAAAATCTCTAGGTATGCATCCCTCAATTTGTCCAATTTTTGTCTAATATTCTCTGCAGTATCTGAAGTCAAATTTGTTTCAATAACCCTAATCTGATTAAATAGGGTAAGAAGCTCCTGGTCTTTTCTTTTTTTCCTCTGTGATGATAAACTAATCAATATACCCCTAATACAGAGCTTAAAAGCACACCATATGATATCTGGTCTTGATGCTGTGCCAATATGATCCTTAATGAAGTGGTCTATATGTTTGCTGAGCGTGGTGATCATCGCAGATTCCTTCAGCAGCTGATTATTGATTTTCCAGCGTAGGTCCCTTTTAGTAGGAGAAACCAGAGATAGGTGACAGGTAACTAGTGAATGATCAGAAGGTGGGGCAGGTTGGATAGAAACATTCAGAACTCCGACCAGGAGCTTTTGGGATAATAACAAGTAATCAATTCTGGACGCGGTCTTATAAATGGGAGAAATAAAAGTGTAACTTTTTTCAGTAGGGTGAAGTATACGCTATACATCACATAAACCAAAGTTGTCTACAAATTCCTGAAATGCTCACTGAGCTGAGGAGAGGCCCCCACGAGGTCCGCCAGAGCGGTCCAGTGAGGAGTCAAAAACAGTGTTCATATCCCCACCAAGGATTATTGACAAAGATACATAAGGGGTTATTACGTTAATCAGCTGCATGAAGAAATCTGGAGAATCTGTATTGGGACTGTAAATAGAACCCAACAAGAGTTCAACATTATATAAAGTACAGTGAATAAAAACAAATCTACCCTGTGGATCCTTGATTAGTTGTATGAGTGAAAAGGGAATTTTTTTAGAGATCAATATTAGGACCCTGCTACTTTGGGTAGAATCTCCCGCTGAAAAAACACCCTATTTGTCGTCTTCTAACTTGGTTAGCCTCCGAGTCTAGAAGATGCGATTCCTGTATGAATGCGATATCTATAGATAGTAACGCTAGGTGCTTCAATATTTTATATTGTTTCAGTTGTTTCCTGAGGCCCTTCACATTCCAAGTGGCCATGTTAAAGGTGTTAACCATCCCTGTTAAAATAAAGGAGTATAAACTTAACTTCCCCTATAGACCAGAAAATTGTCATGAACATTCCTTCCCGTGATTCTGTGTTGACATTCCCTCCCTTCATATAGCCCCTATATAATTTCCTATTTCGTACTACCCCCGTATTGTCCTTATCGGATAATGCATCCGTTGTACAAAAGGCAATAGCCCAACCCACCCCAAACCCAATACTGTTATGGACTCGTGCTCACAGTTCGCCATCATCATAGCTCCCTCCTCCTCCCCTCCAACCACCCTGAATTGCTTTCTGTATTCGCAAAAGTAAAACAACAACAATATGCAGTGCAACATTATGATTCTAAGGATAACTGTACTTATCACTACGAGGTAGTATTTGTTGTGCTTATTAACAAAAACAGAGAGTACCCTCTTTGATTATTAGACTGCCTCTACTTAACTCCCTCTATGTCTTCCTATGCAGCAGTCAACAAAAGAGAAATATCTATCAAGTCCTCAATCCACACTCTTTCCATTCCAAACATTTTAGAGTACAAACTAAATCCCTAAGAATAACCTCCGTGCTTAAGGAAGAGAAAAAGCTCGAGGCATGTCCAATGGTGCTATATATCATAAAATGGGCAAAAAATTGCTAATCACATTGAGAGCTCAAGCCTAAAACAAACATGAGCTGGGTAAAGGATATTTAATAATCGAGCACTGAAATTGGACAGTTCTTATTTCTGAGACGAAACCTGGGTGAGTCCTTATGTGCCGTGCAGTTCGTTAAGCATCTTGAAGGGCGCGCTTATAATGTCCCAGCAAAGAGCAACACCTGCTTCGAATCATTTGAATCACAAACTTTGCACTGTGAAACTAGCTGTGGAGAATTAATAGCTTGTGCTTGTATAGTAATCTTGACACGACCTCTAGTGGACATTTTGGAGCACTGCACATATCCTTGGCATCCACGAGATATGGGATTATGCGTGGTGAAACAGCATCATTCGGGGCTTAGTGAGGAGGTGAACTGGGGGCACATCAGGGATCTCTAGAAGACAGGATCTGGATCAGCGATCCCTATTACTCCACCATCAACTTTCAGAGGCCTAGATCTTTCTTTCATGCACTTTGTCTCGGTGAGTAAATGCAGGGCCAAAAGAGCGAGAGATGTTCCTGACTTTTATTCAAAGTGCTTCCAGAGAGATAAGTAGATGATCTTTTTCCCTGTAATGTTCTGGGTAGCCACTACGTAGGGGACCTGACCCACAAATAAGGCATCTATGGCACACATATAATAACTTAACCACACTTATGCTCAGAGGGAAAGATGGGCAACTCCCTACCGCATAGCTCATGTATCCCGAAAAAGATCAGGAAGGGAGCTTTTCAAATTTACTCGAGCCGCTTCAGGGTCTTCGTAGCTGTGCCATATCCCAGCTATTAGAACTTGCAATTTTGCAGGGTAACTCATACGGAAACGAATTCCCGTGGCGATCAACTTGGCTACCAAGGGATGAAAGGCCGTACGGCGTTGTCGTACAGTAGCTGGTACATCCTGTGCGATACGCACTTTGGTTCCTTCTCAATGGATTTCATGGAGATCTCGGACCTTGGAGAGAAAGTGTTGGTGTTCCAAATAGTTAAGGAACCGAAAGATGATCGGTCTTGGAGGAGAATCTGCGGGGTGGGTGGGGGCCGGCCTCAATGCACGATGAGCTCTCTCATCACATACTTGTGCCGAACAGTGAGGAACTGGCTATTTTCTCCACAAATTTCTGCATAAATAGTATGGGATCTTGACCTTCTTGAGCTTCAGGTAATCCTATGAGTACAGCATTATTCCTGCTGTTCCGTCCCTCAAGGTCCTCAATTTTGAGCTTCAGTTTGGCAATTTTTTGTCTATTCACAGTAATTTCTGGGTCAATTCGACTTATATGCTTTTCGAGAGATATGACCAGAGTTCCCGTGTCAGTTGTGCTGCGCAAGATATCCTCAAGAGCATATGAGATGGATTTAAGCTCTGAGGTAAGAGATTTCAGCTCCTCTTTAAACGACCTAAACTCGGCTAGGAAACTCGCTAGTGTGAGTGGCTCCATTTCTGACAGAATGTTGAGGCTCCCCTCAGTGTCGTGTTAGTAGAGGCTCTAGGCTTTTTAGGGCCTTTCTCTGGTGTTGCAGGTGGAGTGCGTTTTGGCAACGCTTTCTTCATCTCGATCTCCATTAGCAAGTTGCACTCAGCAGGAAGTAGGGAGTTCCTTCAGATGACTGCTGAATAGCGTTTGATCTGTTTTTTTAAGGCACATATTGGTAAAATAATAGAATTAGACAAGAGGGTGGCTGGAATGAGTAGAGAGAGCTAGCATCCGGCTGCCTGCATCATGTGGTCTCTAGAGTTGTTTACTTTGAAAGCACTGCTGCTCTCTGTCCCAACAGGTGAGGAAACATTTGGTCCCTGATATACCTGGAAAGTATAGCAGGCTGATGTTCAAAAGCTTCTCTGTTGATTTAGTGGGTTCTTGATGAGGTGCAAACCAACACATGGAAGGTGTATCAGCTGGCCATTATTGGCTTTGTCGATGGACCAGGAGTGGACCTATTGTATATATTCGGTCTAGATTAAACTAAGGCAAATACTGTGCTGCAAGGCTGAGTAGCAATGTCCAAGGCCACATCCTGGAGGAAAGACACTGCTGTATCCAGGTTTTGTTGGTGTTTTCTAACTGGCCTGTCCTTCTATATGTAGTGATCAAGAGCTGGAAGAGCCATCTTTCAAAGTCTCTGTCTGCATAAGCCATATAGACTGCCATCTGAATGGACATAGTGGCTTGGTCATGGGACTTTCAGAGCAACACATCCAAGCTCTTTTCCTAGGGGTCCTTTGGGGCCAACTTTCCTTGCAAGAGGAAGGAGGGTTTCTGAATAAGGGACACCAGCACTGTGTCTAGGGAGGAAACCTGAAACAATGTCTCCCGGTCAACCTTGTCAAACGCAGTTTGAGGAAAGATTGAGGCAGATACTGATTCTTTGTTAGATGTTCCCATTCTCTGTGGAGGTCCCTCTCTGCATGATGTTAGGGTGAATGTGGACTGCTCTAGCCTACCCATAGAGTCAGCTACAGATCCTGGGTCTTTAAGGTTGTGGACTAGAAATATTTGCCTAATTGGGATTTTTTTACAGCCTAATAAAAGAGGCTTTTTCAAATATTCAACCACCTTGGGACGGAGAATAGGGCCCACTGACTTTACAGGAGTATTCCTACCAATGCCATCTTCAAGAGAGGGAGTCCCTATCCACAGATTGATCCCTATCCACTGAGTAATACTTACCTCCTCCACACTGGTGTTTTCTTCAACATATGCACATGAGGGGCAGAAGGATCCAATACTGGATGCCTTCAGTGTCGATTCACATTCTAGGCACTTGAGGGCCCTAGCATTGATTGGTGCTGCTGCTGTCAGTTCCATATAGTCTTCTTCTGAAGTCTTCACCACAGATAAGCTGGCATTTCAAGCAGCCACTTCAGTAGCAGGCACTGTCCACATACGCAACTACTCTAATGGCTACCAAGCCTCTCTCTTAGTCAGTGGTGGGAGATGTTGAGGAGACCCATCAGGGAGATAGCTACAGTCTCTGACGGCAGGTTTGGGTGTCCCCAACACAGCCCACAATGATGTGTATCTATCTATCTCTGTCTGAACCTAAAAGACAAAGGACAGAGAAAGAAAATTGGGTTAGAGAAAGCTTTCTGTAACTACAGAGATGAATACAAAGAATAATACAAAAGCTCCCTGACTAGCCTGCTCAAAGCCTGAGGCCAAATTGGAGAGAACCCCCTCTGGTGTAGCTGTTGTTCCAATGGAGGCATCAACTGGTAAATGAGGCAGGGACACCAGGTCTTGTATGACAGCAAGACTCACCCACCTGCCAGTCTTCTTTATTTTGGCTTTGGGTGTGCCTCTGTCGTTCCACTAGGTGGTGCTATTCTCCAGTTGTTACAGCTTCTAGGCTGGAAGGATGTGGGGATGATGGGGAATGAACACTTGCAAGTTAGTATCAGCCTAGCTGTTTTGCATTTGTTCCTCCTGCTCTGGGATGACTGGCCTACTTCAAGTTTGCTTCTACTACTCCTGCCTGCAGACTCTGACCAGATGTGACAGCCATGCTGTGGGATGTCCGGCCCCACTTTCAGCCACTCCAGCTGTCTCTTGCCCCAGCTAGTTATCTCTAATGGAATGAGATCCCTGCCACAGTACATGCTGGAGGAACTCAGATTGCTACCCATTGGCACCAAACCCATAGGGCCTTTCTTCTGTTGCAGATGAATGCAAGGCCTATCCAGCATTCTTCCTGACTCCACTCACCAACCATTGCTGGTTGCTTCTCTGCTCTTGCTTTTTCCAAACTGAGTCCCAAAGTGCCTCTGCCCTTGCCTTCCATGTCAAATAGGCATATATGTCTGAAATCACATTGACGGTGTCTGGCCAACCCCTTCCCACATCAAAGCCACTGACTGCTGTGCAGGGTTTTCTTTGCCACACGCTTGTCTCTCCTCCCCTCTCTTTGGGTTACCAGGGGGCAGGTACATGGCAGGTATTGCACTGTATTCCCCTCTAAAGACTTAGCGTATCCTCCTGGACTGCACTACAGCTGTCCAGTGCCCTTGGGTGAGATCCAGGCTCAGCAACACATGCTGTCCACTGTATGTCAGACAAGTACCGTACCACTGGGCCATAAAGGCAGCCTGGCAACTCTGATATCAATTCATTGGAGTTGTCGTCATCAGTTGGACAAAAGCTAAACTAGTCAAACATACTGTTCTTGCCTAAATAGCTTTAAAGTCTAATTGATGTTTGATTTTTATGGGACCCATGCTAAGCAAAATGTTATTGAGGATGAAAGAGATTTTGAACAATGGGCCCCATGTTCATATGTTCCAGCACAAAGTGAACTGGTCTGTGCCCATTAGGTTGCCACTGTGCCTGAGGGGGCCATATTAGATGTCCAAGACAACTGCACCCTACCCCCTCCCCGCAGTGCAACTGAGATGCTACTGTACAGAATCCCTATGAACTGATGCAGCTGTGCAGCTAGTGACTTGGGAAAACAGCACTCGCAAACTGGGCCAACTCACTGAGGCCTCATGAGCTCCTTGAGAGTTTCACCACTTGTGGCCTGTATACTTCTAACAGTGCAACCTGGAGCTTTCTGAGCAAAATCAAGTCATAATCAGCATGCCACAAACAAATGTGAATAACTCATGAACCGTAAGTGCTACACACAAAGTACGGCGGCAAAGTTGTTTAGCACAAACTTACCTTTCCAGTGGTACTATGCAATTAATTATAAGTAGTTCCTATTTCTTTCTATATTGGTTGAAATAGCAACATTTTTTTTCAATAAAAAAGGCAATGGAAAATTTTTTGTGGGAAAATATTTAACATATCGACACCAAATTAAGCATCCATACATTAGATGGAGGTACAAAACTTTTTTTGTACTAAAAAGCAGTTTTTCTAATATGATGCATGTATTTCTTTTCTGTTTTATTAAGGTGGCTAAGTGGAGCTTAATGTCAGCTATTAACACAATACCATACAAAAATGTGAATATCTTCTAAAGTATACATAACAAATATAAAGTATCAGTGGCAAAGTTGTTCAGCAGAACATTACCTTTCCAACGGTGCTATGCAGTCAATTCTACTCACTTTAGTTTGTGAAATATTTAAGTTTTAAGCAGTGACATCCTCAGGCATCAAAAGTCCCCAGAGACACAAAGTGCAGGACGTCTGGAGGCGTTAAAGACCTCAGGAGTATCTTTTCTGCTGCCACCTACAGGCGTTTTGGGGCCTCAGTGACATAGCTCATGCCTGGCTAATGGGCCTTGCAGTCAGTTGGCACAGTCAGGTGAAAGACAGTTGGCCAGCAATGACAGCACTCAGGAGTGTTCCTCCCCCCAAATCCTAGCACACATCCACATACCCTCTGAACCCTTGTCTGTATTCATATACCCCACATTTCCCACTAGTCTAGCTCCACTATACAATTTTTCCTTCACACATTCATGTGCCCCCACACTTACTGGCTTTTCCTTCTCCAATTCCTTGGTTTCTTATGGGGAGCACAAAGGGCATAAGATGTTCAACAAAACATTCACTGGAAACAGCAAGTATGGAAGCTCGGTACTTCCACAGGACCAGTTAAATAATGCAAGGAGTAGCCCCACATATGGCAGCTGCATAGGAGACAAAACACCAAGAAGAAAAACCAGGGCAAAAGATTGCTTCATAGCATAAGATATGCCCTTTGTGCTTCTTATGCCACTGGCACTGCATTGCAACTGTGAGGGTGGCAAGCTGTGTGTGCAAATTACAGCCCCCTCCCTGCAGTAGTGTGAATGTTGTGCACTCGCAAATACTGCAAGATGCAGTTGTCATACAGCACTTGTTAATACCATCCAGTATGGTGTCAGTGAGTTCTAAGGGTCTGCACCCTCTAACAATACCTGCAAAATCTAGTTTAGAAGGCACAAGCCCTTCAAACACGAGGCCCAGTCTTGTTTGTATGGGATTAATTTGACCAAAAGGGTTACAGCAAAGCAAGGTGATAAAGAAGACTGAACTTCAGGAGAAGCTGCTCAACCATTCACAAAGCAGAGCTGCTATATAATTATTCCCTCCCTAACTGTACAGTGGATCCATTAACTGCACAGTAGCAGGCACTTAAAGGTGGAATATCACATAAAATTCCTCTGTAATTCCTCCAAAGATGATCTAGGGCCAACAGGAAAGGACTTACGAAAGCTGGCCCACCAGCACAGTGGTAGAGCTACCACTTGTGACTCTGGTGATCTGGGTTCGGGAATGAGCCTGGGCCATCGAAGGGCTGGCTGGGGGGAGGAAGGTAGTGTGTCTCACAGGACACTCTTCTCCAGGAAGGGAGGGCGCTCCATCTTGCTGCATTGCCGCCACCTGGGTGACCACAGGTGGTGGTGCAGGGGATCTGTGGCATCAGGGAGGAGCCTTGGGAGCACGGTCTTGGATTGGCTGCATTGGATGTGTTGGCAGCCCATCCTGCTGCATGCTCCTGGGGGGGCACTGTACTTGAACAGAGATAACTGAGGTGCAGAATCAGGCAGATGAAGCCTCTGCCGGCCCACCATATCCACTACCAGATCCATGCCACCATTCAGCGGGGACACCACCAATCTTCACCTCCACTATGGGTGGAGTAGAAATGCCAAGGAGCTGAAGGCATACCTGGCTCTGGGGGGTAAGCCAGGGGAGCAGCACAGTGGTGTGTCATGGATGGGCTGGTGGTCCCATTGGATGGCTGGCAGGATCTCAACCAGATGGTATCTGGACGTTGGCAGTGGGCAGAAGGAGGTCTTGTCCCGTAAGGAAAGGACTTATGAGAAGTTGACATAAACATTTACATGTTGGAGGTGAGAAGGGAGAGGAGAAGCTGAAGGTCCTATACAATTACATGCTGGAGTCAAGGAGGGAGAGAGAGAGAACATGATTAAGACATACAAGGAGGCAGTCTGACTCCCTTCTTACTGCTGCATAGCTCTTGAGGTCCCAGTAGACGTGGTCTCCATGTGAGTGGCATAGCAGCA
The DNA here is from genome assembly GCA_016271365.2 of Neoceratodus forsteri. Taxonomy (NCBI): domain Eukaryota; kingdom Metazoa; phylum Chordata; order Ceratodontiformes; family Ceratodontidae; genus Neoceratodus; species Neoceratodus forsteri. The sequence continues at coordinate 310,419,126 of CM057450.1, forward strand.
GTGGGAGCCCTCAATGGGAGTCGCAACAGGGGAGATGCCAGAGGACTCTGCCCAACTATCCCTGCAGCCATACAGTGGTAATCTATTTCTGTCTAACTCAGTTGCTGCGTTTCTCATATAATGGGTAGTGGGGATACTCTACTGTATTTGTTAGGGCACATGTCTTATTGGTTATTTAGCATTTATTTCTGCCTTATACTAGGTAACTATTGCAACTCTGTTTCTCCCTGTTGTTAGTTGCTGTTGTTGCTCCTAATTACAACCTTATTGCATTCTGGAGCGTTTTATATTTTTGATGTTGTGTACCTCTTCCCCCTCTGCCTATCTGCTCAGATATTTCCCAAGGTTCTGTCCCACACCCCTTACTTTTCTCCATGTTCCCAAACAACCTCCCATCAGCCTGTTCCTCTGCGTCCTTCCACATGCACGCAGATAACACTGTGCTGTTTCTTAACAAATTTCCCACCCCTTTGGTTATTTTGTCCCCCACTTCTAGGCCTCTTATTTTCTGTAGTAACCTCCTGTGCAGCATTGTGTTGAAGGCCATACTGATGTCCAAGTAGGCCACATCGACAGTTCACCACCAAGTCCACCTCCCTTGTCACCCAGTCAAAAAAGTCTATTAGGTTTGTCTGGCATGACTTCCCCCTGGTGAACCCATGTTGCTTACTGTCCTGTAATCCATTAGATTCCAGGAATTCTACAAATCTCTGTTTCAACAGGGTCTCCAGCAAGTTCTCCACCACTGAGGTTAGGCTCACTGGTGTGTAATTCACTGGCTTTTCCCTGCTGGTGTTCTTGTGTAGAGAGATGGTATCAGCCCTGCTCCAGTCCTCTGGGACTACCCCTGATTCCTGAGAGCTGTTTCACAGGTCTGTCAGCTGGGCCAGCAGAAACTTACCTAGTTCCCTTAGCACCCTTGGGTGCAACTCCTTAAACCTTTTCAAAACCCTCTCTTTGGAAAATTGTGCAGTGTGCATTTCCCTGCTTGCCTACCCCTTACCTGTGTCTGCTCCCTCTAGTAATGCCCCCTCTCTCTCCACTGTGAATACTGAACAAAGATATCAGTATTCCTACCTTTTCCCTGTCTCTCTCCACCAATTCTGGCCCACTTCTTAGTCTGACTAACCTCTTTTTCTCTACTTTTTTTTCACTGACATATCTAAACAATGTCTTGTCCCATTCCCTTACCCCCCTGCAGTCCTTTACTCCATCTGTGCATTTGTTCTTCTTGCTGCCTTGTCTGCCTCCTTCAGTTTCAGAAGGTAAACCTCTGTCTTCTTCTCTTTGACTTGCCTTGTACTTTTTTGAAGGTCACCCTCTTTTCCCTCACTATTATCCTTACAATTCTTACCTTACTTGAAAACCACAGAAGTCTCCTTCTCTGTTTGCTCTTACTAATCTTGATGCACAGAGACCAGACACCTGCATTATCCCTTCCTTGATCATGCCCTGCTGTTGTTCCACCCCTCCCTTTCAGTCTCTCCCCTCCCAGCCTGTCCTTGAAGCACCCTCATGTCTTTCTCTGCCCTAGTTCTGATGCAGATCCACACTGTCTGATGGTCACTGTTCCCCAGAGAATCCCTTATGGTGACCTCCCCAATGCTGTCCCAGTTAGTCAGTACCAGGTCCAGCACTCCACCCTCTCTAGTGGGTTTCCTAACTAGCTGACTCAAGAAAACACCCAGAAATGATCCAGCAAGACTTGACTCCTAGAGACACCACTGTAGGTATGCTCCAATTTAAGTCAGGCATACTGAAGTCCCCCAGCAGCAGCACCTCCACCCAGTTGGCTATCCTCTATATTTCTTCCTCTAATCCCTTGTCTGCATCCTCTCCTTGTGATGCTGGCCTGTACGCCACCCCTACTCTTCTGTTTTCCTCCCCCCATCTTCAGCTGTACCCACAACAGTTCCAATTCCCTCCTTGTATCCTCTGCATTTATTACCATGGCTTTTTTCCATGGGTGGAATAAGCCACCAAAAGAGGTGGTCTATGCAGAATCAGCGGGGGAAATCGCACATGGTTGGGATATATACATTGGCTTGGTAAAGACAGTATCAAATGGGAGGGAAGAGAGGAGGCGTGAAGAGATACTATGGTTCTCACATTCCATATTAAGTAGGTCTGATCAGACATGATGGGCAAAGGGGCATTTTTCTTCTGGCAACTTCTGTGTTTCTATGTTTCAGTGTCGGGGTACTGGTGGCTATGTATACCATTTCAACCCAGGGGTGTAGTCAGGAATGTTTATACTCCAGAGTGGATGGAACTGTTGCACCCCCAAACACATAAACACAAAGCAATAGATGTGCTGCCCCCTCCACAAAAACATTGCCCAGCCACCTATTTCAGTAAATAGTATGTAGTAAGCCAATTATCCTAATAGATTCACAACATTTTATTTTATCCCACACACTACCAATCAGGCAGAAGTTGGCTGGAGTTTAGTTACAGTGTTTAGGATACACTGTGCTAAGTCTCTGTACCACATCAAGGTAGCCAGCCTTACAGATGTCCAGAAGAACGAACCGCATGGAGTCCAACTCGTGGCATATAGCCCTCACCCCACCTCCACTCACTGTGATCACTCACAGTTTTACTTGAGTACTTGCTAGTTGCTGTGTAATTTCCCCAGCACAAGAATGGAAAAGGCAGCTATATTATTTTACTCCAGCACTGTTTGTGTTTGTTGCCCTGGCCTGAAGCTCATATTGCCTCTGGATTTTACAGATGTTACCATGCTCAGTAAAGTACACTGAGTATGCCCGCCGACCCCTATGCTTCAACCTCGTGGTTTGTTTTGCCATCAGAACCCCTGGATTGCTTTGCAGCCTTATTACATGTGGTTTATCATATATTATATTCTTTATTCATAGAAACATAGCAGATGTCAGCAGATAAAGGCCTCGTGGCCCACCTAGTCTGCCCTACTCTATCCACTCCTTATCTACTCTATCACATTGACCTATTTTATCATTGGTCCCCCCCCTTTACTGCTACAATCCCAATGTGTCTACCCCCATACTTTCTTGAATCCCATAATTGTTTCCGACCCCACTATCTCCGCCGGAAGGCTGTTCCACTCGTACACCACTCTTTCCGTGAAGAAGTGTTCTCTCACATTTTCTCTGCACCTCCCCACTTCTAATTTCATAGCGGGCCCCCTCGTTCTTGAGCATCTCTTTCTTTGGAAAATACTACCTTCCTGTACCCTGTTCTTCCCTGTGATGTATTTGTTTGTTTCTATCATACCCCCCCCCCGCTATCCTCCAGTGATTATACATTCATTTCCTTCAGCCTTTCCTCATAGGTTTTCTGATGCATTCCCTGCATCATTTTGGTTGCCCTCCTCTGAATCTCCTCCATCTTAGCTATGTCCTTTTGATGATAGGGCCTCCAGAACTGGACACAGTATTCAAAGTGTGGTCTCACCAGTGATCTATACAGGGGTGTTATCACCGCTCTCTCCTACTGCTGGTGATGCCCCTGCCTATGCATCCCAGAATCCTGCTAGCCTTCCCCACTGCCTCATCACACTGTTTTGCAGCCTTTAGATCATCTGCAATAATCCCCCTAGGTCCCTTTCTTGCTCCGTGACTGTCAGTACCCCACCATTTGTATGTTGCCCTTGGGTTTTTGTGCCCCATATGCATTATTTTGCATTTTCTAATGTTACTAAGTTTCATACTAAGAAAGTTAGACACACAGAAGGCCAAGGCTCATAAGTGTGTATCCCCAGCCATGCTGGCATTTCATCCCTTGTTTAGTAAGTATTGATCCAATTTGTGTTTAAAATCTACATGACTTGTTGCATTTATTGTTCTACTCGGTAAGGAGTTCCACAGAGGAATTATTTTTTGGGTGAAGAAAAAATGGCTCTTATTATTTTTTGGATAGGTCAGTAACAATTGACAATTATGACTCATAAGATTTTGTTCCCGTTGACATTGTGTCATTCCTAAATCTGGCAATAGCGTACTATCGGTTACTAGCTTATGCATTAGGAGAAGGTCACCTGTAATTCTACGTTGTTCAAGTGACTATAGGTTCAATTTGTCGAGTCTTGTCTCATAGTCTTTGTTATACATATTTATAACCATCTTGGTCACTCTCCTCTGCACACCCTCCAGTCTGGTTACATCCCTTCTGAGATAGGGGCTCCACAAGGGCGAACACTAATCCAAATGTGGTCTCACATATGCCTTATACAATGGTAATATACACCCCCTGTCTCTTGAAGTGAAGCCTCTTTTTGTACACCCCACTATTCTGTTTGCTTTGTTTGTAGCAAAGCTACAGTGTTTTTGGGAGGATAAAGCATGAGAGATTAATGTGCCCAAGTCATTATGTTGTATTATGGTTGTAAGAACTTGTTTATTTAATGAAAACTGATACTGTTTATTTGTTGAACCAAAATGCATTATTACACACTTGCTAGTATTAAAAGACATTTGATTTTGCTTTGCCCAAGTTTCTAGTGTTTTAAGGTCTTTGGTGAGTTTAACTCTTTCTTCATCATTTCTAACTTTGGTTGCTAATTTAGTGTCATCCGCAAACTTGACGATAAAACTGTTAATATTCTCAGCTAAATCTGAAATAAAGACTGAAAACAGTATTGGGCTCAATACCGACCCCTGGGGCATTCCACTACTCACTGGACTTAAGTCAGAAGAATGTCTCCTACTAGATACTCTGTGAGTGCAACCTTGTAGCCATTCTTCCACCCAATTAACAATTATATTATTTATCTTCTGTCTCCTCATTTTGGTTATTAAGATGTCATGTGGTACTTTGTCAAAAGCTTTGCAAAAATCTAAAAAGATCACATCCACCGGAATGTTATTTTCTAACATCCTGTTAATATTCTCATAGAAAACCAAGATTCCAGTTAAACAGGACCTATTTTTATGTTGGCACGCTTGCGCAGCCAAAATCTTGGGGCACTGCAGCTTTGGAGGCACGGTCACTGTTGGGCGAATGCAGGGCACGCACCAGTAGGTGCGTCCCGCATTCCCAATCAGCCTGCATGCCGGCGCCACACCATGCATACATAATGTGGTGAGCACATCTAAGAAAAGGTCCGCTGCAATCCTAGAAAAGCTCGTCAGATGCAGTGGTCCTTTTCTTGCCGTGCTCACCGCCATTATGTACATCGCAGCACACTAGCTGCCAAACTGCCGACTTTGGGGGTGCCCAATCCCCCTGTCAGCTGCCTCTGCCCCCTGTGAATGTGCCAGTGGGGGAGCCCACTCCCCATTGGCATAAAGCACCCCCCCAATTGTGATATGCCGAGGAGTTGCCCAGGCCCCTCAGCTCCTCGCCCCCTTCTTTGTCTGCCGACAGGGTACCCAATCCCGTTGGCATAAATTCCTCCCCGTGTTTGCCGACGAGGGTGCCTAATCCCCATCGGCTGCAGACACCCCAAACAGTTAGGTGGCACGCTGGGAGCCCACCCCAGCATGCTAAACTTCTGCAAAAAAAAAAAAATTGTCCTGTGATGTTTTTTTGCTTTTTGAACCTGTAAAGGAAACGGTCCCTTGTAGTCTCCGTGTCCCTCCCCCACCTGCACTCCACCCACTCACGCACCTGCCTCCCCACACCCCTCACCCCATACTTACCTCCGAGTCTGGCGCGACGATCTTCGTGGACCGGGAACACGCCTGCACTCTTCAAAGCCGACTACCTAACTGAGGAAATGCCGTAAGCTGTATAATGGAATAAATAGGGTTTTTTCAACTTTGCTGCATATCTCAGGCAGTTTTATGATTTTGGCCCTACATTTTAACATGGGGTTTTGGGACCCTTCTCATGAATTCTTGCACTTTCATGGCGTTATTCAGCCCGAAGGTGATTTCGTAGTCACTGCGTGGAATCACCTTTCAGGACCACATAACAAAATGAGAGTGCCACTGTTCATGAGGGGGGCTCAAAAACCTATGTTGCAAATTTGCGGGAAAATCCAAAACATGATTAGGTTTACGATCGTTAGTAGCAATCATGCGAACGTGACACCGTAAGTTAGCTTTAATTCACAATATTTTCATGCCAGATTCTCAACATTGGCATTTTACCATACCTTCCTGTGAACCACATAGCTGTCATTTTTCTCATCCTGGCTGAAATGTGTTTTCGCACTTACGGCGCACAATACTGCGGTCGTGGTGCAAAATCAGTGTTTGGGACATAATATGAAAATGACAGTGAACTGTTCATGAGTAGAGGTAATAAAATGGCTGTGTTGAAAATTTGGTGACAATACTCCTTCAAATGACTGTTTTACGAGCGTGCGTAGCAACTGCGCAACGCATGCTCGTAAGTTAGCACATTTGCACTATTTTCATGCCAGATTCTCAACATTTGCATTTTACCACACCTTCTTCTTGTAAACTGTATAGCTGTCATTTTTCACATCCTGTCCGAAATGTGTTTTCACACTTCCAGCACAGTATAGCGTGTTCGCTACGCAAAATCAGTGTTTGGGACAAATTATGAAAATGACAGGTGACACTGTTCATGAGCAGAGGTCCTAAAATGCATGTGTTGAAAATTTGGTGACAATACTCCATAAAATGACTGTGTTACGAGCGTGTGTTGCACAGTTTGCACACACGCTTGTACGTTCGCAAACTTCTAATATTTTCACTCCAGATTTTCAACAGTGCCATTGTTCTGCACCTCCTAATGAACAGTACAGCTGTCATTTTTCACATCCTGACCAAAATCTGTTTTCGCAGTTCTGGCGCAGAATAGCGTGGTCGCTGTGGAAAGTCCATGTTCGAGACACATGATGAAAATGGCAGTGACACTGTTCATTAGCAGATGCCCTAAAATGCCTATGTTGAAAATTTGGGAACGAAAGTCAATAAAATGAGAGTTTTATGAGTGTGCTTTTCGCAGTTTGCACACATGCTCGTGACTTTGTGAATTTGTAATAGTTTCACTCCAGTTGTTCATCATTTGCATTTTTCCATACCTCCTTATGAACACTACAGCTGCCCGAAATGTGTTTTCACACGTCAGGCACAGAATTGCACAGCTGCTGTGCAAAATCAGTTTCCGGGACAGTTTGAGGAAATGACAGTGACACTATTCATAAGCAGAGGTCCTAAAATGCCTATGTTGAAAATTTGGTGCCAAAACTCCATACAATGACTGTGTTGCAAGCGTGCATTGCGCAGTTTCCTCGCACCCTTGTAACTTTGTCAATCTGCAATATTTTCATGACACATTTTCACCACTGGCATTTGTGCACATCTCCTTATCAACAGTCCAGCTGCCATTTCTTACAGCCTGCCCAAAACGTGTTTCCACAGCTGTGGCACACAATGGCGTGCTCGCTGTGCAAAATCACCTTTTGAGACACATTCACAAAATCACAGCACTATGCGTCTCTAGCTCCGCCACTCCCACTGCCAATTCCAGCACGACAACATTCGGCATTGACAAATGCATGTTTTTAAAGCCATGCTGAGTATGATCAATTAAACCCTTTTCCTCCAAATCTATATCCAATTTAGTTTTGAGCAGAGATTCAAAGATCTTTCCTAAAATGCTGGTCAAGCTAATTGGTCTATAATTTGATATCTCATCATATTTTCCTTTTTTATGTATCGGTGTCACAACTGCAGTTTTCCAGTCATTAGATATGATGTGATATCGTAATGATTTATTAAAGATCTCGAAGAGTGGCTCTACTAGCCAATCCTTGAGTTCCTTCAATAACCTAGGATGTAACATATTAGACCCTGGAGATTTGCTGACATTCAGGGTACTCAGTTTGGCAAGTATCTCTTCCTTAGTAAATTCAAGAGGGTCTTCCACTGTGTTACTTGGTATAGAATTAGTAGTTGTGTTCTTAGGATTAAAGGCTGTACTGAAATATATGTTAAATTATATTGCCATGTCTTTAGATGTAGTTATTTCCTCGTTGTTAACTTTTAAGGGTCCAACTGTCCTTGTAGATGACTTTCTATTGTTAACGTAGGAATAAAAACGTTTGCCTCCATCTTTCAAGTATGCCAGTCTATGTTCAAATTTATTTGTTTCCGTTTTTATTATACTTTTACATTCTCTTTGGATATCTTTTTAATCTCCATTTGTTAAAATCAGTATAGTACATGGTTACTCTTTGTTATGTATAAAAACCAGCCCACTCAAAATCCTTGTTAAGCACATTCTAAACCGTTATGCACATTCTAAAGTGTTGTTGTGCGCATTCCGAACAGTTGTTATGCACAGTTCAAAGGTCATACAATTTCAAATTTCTCATTTATTCTACACCTAGCTACTTATTAACTACCCAGTGCCCAAAGTCATACCTTTTACCTTTCAAAAGTTTGGAAATGGGAGTTTAATATGTGAGTAGAACAAAGAAATAGCATTATTTTTTGTTTTCACTTCAGTGGGGGTCTGTCACGCTAGTGTAAAAACCATATACTATAAAAAATAAAATATGGTCAACCACACACAGCTTGGCATGTGTTTCCATCTCGGGGTTGAGATGACAGCATGGACCTCTCGAGGTTCATATGCTGTCATCTCAACCCCTCGATGGAAACACAGCCTTGTTGTGTATGGTTGCCCACACATTATTCTCTATGTTATCTTTTTTCATGAATCAAAATGCTTTTTTCTCTCCTGTCTGATCAATTTCTGTATTTTAAAAGTTACCCAGGGTGGGATCTTTCCCTTTTTATTAAATATTATTTTATTAGGCACAAAAATGTCTTCCAACTCTAAAAGTTTATCTTTTACCCTATTCCAGAGCACTAGTGGAATCAGGGGGCCTATAACAAACTCCTATTAATATTTTAGTTTGGTTTTCCCTTAAAACTTCGATCCAAATTAATTTAGTAGATATGTTATCAGTGGGATTGATAACTGTTTTATATGTTATACTGTTTTTAATAATAATAAAAAAAGCTACTCCTCCTCCTCTCTTTCCTGTTCTATTTTTTTGATAGTTGTATAGCCTAGTATGTTGGCGTTCCAAGCTGAAGACTCATTCCACCAAGTGTAGGTTATAGCCGCTATGTCAATTTTATCTTTATTTAATAATAATTGTAATTCGTCTAATTTAGTACTATGTAAACTCCTGCCATTTGTTGCAAGAAAGGACAAACCATATTTTTTCTCATAAGCTATTTTACTTGTATTACAGTTTTCTTATATTCTTTTGATTGAGTAATAATGGGGTTTCTTTTTTTTTGTTGTTCCCTTTTTCTGCAGTACACCTTGTTTTATCCCTTTGCCCCTTAATCATCATTTTTTTGCTTGGCTTTGGTTTAAAGTATTATAAAAAATGTAGCCTAAAGTGCCTGGATCCCTGTCTACTTAGGTACAAACCATCATGGCCAAAAAATGCAGGGTTGCTGTCAAATATTTCCCATGTTTTTATGCATTTTACCATGTTAGTCAAGCTCCATCTATGGAGCTGGTTGTTAAAGATTTTGATTTTTTTTTTTTTAAAGCTTGCCCCAGTACAGGTAGGATTTCAGAGACTATGGGGGTTGCATTCAGTTCCTGTAATAACTGTAAGGCATTTGTCATGTCATTGATTATGTCTTCCATGTCCTTCTTTCCAAATCACTTGTGCCCACGTGTATCAGTACAGTCTTGGGTTCAGGGGTATTTTGCAATATGCCTGGCAACATCTGAGTGATACCCTTGATGGTTGCTCCTCTATAACTGCAGCTAGTAGTGTTTTCTTTATTTCCCCTAGTAGAGTATCTATTAGTATATTTTGTAATTGAGTTCCCTAAAATGAAAATTTGCTCTCTTTCCCTTATTGTTGGATTTACATTTTCCTGGGAACTGTCCAATGGGCTCTTATTAGAATCTGGATCTTCTATGGTCATGTTTATGGGGTCTCTTTTTTCTCCTACATTCTCCTCAGTTTGTTTGGTATTATCAGGATTTGAACAAACATATGTCTTTTTAATTGTCTCCGATGGTAATTGCTCTGTATTTTTCTCATGCAACATATTTGATATTCCCTGGTCAATAGGGGGTACTGTTGGTGGGGGAGAGGGTGAGATTGTGGTGCTTATGTCAGGTATCCCTTCTTCACTATCCAATTCGAATAGTGGATCAAAACTTGTGCAGTTCTGGAGACCCAATCTCTACAAAGACATAGACAGGATGGAAGCTGTCCAGAGGAGGGCATCTAAAATGGTGCAGGGTCTGCACCGGAAGACATTCGAAGAGAGACTTAAGGAGCTTAATATGTATAGCCTCGAGGAAATGAGGGAGAGGGTTGACATGATAGAAACTTTCAAGTACCTCAAGGGAATCAACAAAGTCCAAGAGGGTAGCATCTTTCAAAAAAAGAGGTGTGCAAGAACAAGGGAGCACAATTTGAAGATAGAGGGGGGGCGGCTCAGAGGTAATTTAAAGAAGTATTTTTTCACAGAGAGGGTTGTGGATGCATGGAACAGCCTCCCGGAGGAGGTTGTGGAGTCAAAAACAGAGGTGGAATTCAAGCATGCATGGGACAGTCATAAGGCAATTCTAGGGGGTGGGGGTAGGAAGAAGTAGGTTGCTGGTTAACTAGGATCTGCAGCTTATCCATTATGTAGGGAAATGGGCAGACTGGTTGGGCCAAGCGGTCCTTATCTGCCGTCAAATTCTATGTTTCTATGTTGATCCAGGGTAAAGGCCTCTGCTTTTCTCCCTTTTTTAAGTTTCTTGGATGGTCTACTACTTTGTACCTCATACCAGTCATTATATTCACTTTCTTCAACATCATCCCCCCCTTTAATCTCTTTTTATTGGTGGAGGGCCATAAAAGATAAATTTATATTGGGACTGGGATCTTTGTGTAGAGGGGTAGAGGGCTCATCCGGCCATGATGTTTGTCCTTTGTCTAATTGTACCTCAGATGTTGTAGGATTTACTATTGTATATGTGTTTGTACTTTCATGTTCTGTCCCCATTTTCTTAATCAGACCTTGCTGACTAATTTCTAGTGCTTTAAGCCTTGTGTTAAACAATTACATTTCTATCTGCATTTCATTGTTTTGTATGCATTTTAAACAAGTAAACAGGGAATTAAGTACAGGTACTTCTGAAAATAGGTACATACCACATGACTTACATAGCACCCCAATTCTCCCCTTTAGAAGATCTACAAGTTCCATGCTCTCATTTTTAATAAGATCCGCTAAATGCTTGAGCAATCAAGGTACAAATAACGCACAAATTCTGCTGTATGCTTGAGTTACGCGACCACTTCCCCATGCCCAACACGCATAACATGCGCCGACGCGTGTGTCTCTGCACGTGACAACGCGTGCCCTCCATTAAATAGCAGAGATGCCCCAGAAGTGTTGCTAGGGTTATAGCTCCCTCGCAGTATCAAACTGCTCATTTTGGGAGTTAAAATTAAAAAAAACAGACTACTCTCTTGAGGAGATAACTCTGCAGACCTTCATAAGGTCTCAATAAACAAATAAAAATGCCCCCTATAGTTGTGTAGTTCCCTGGTTCTTTTTGGAGAACTACACAGCTCTCCACCTACTTCCTGGAAAGTAGGGCTCAATATCAGGTGGAACAAAATAAAATTGCACAGCACAGACAAAACGGCAGTTATCAGTAATGTTATACAAGTTTCCTTTATACTAGCACTCACATAGGGACTTTTCTGGGCTTCATGGCAACCAAGCAAATTTATGGTTGAAACCCAGTTGCCAATTCCTTGACCATTCTTCTAGCTTTTTAGATCACCCCTCATTCTATCCACTCTCCCCCACCTTGTGTGCATTCTGTTACAGAGTTTCGTGTCGTCCGTATTCACACTTTATCTGGGATTTTATTTTATCAGGGGGATGCAGGACCCTCAGCTTCCCACACAGGGGTTTGAAAAGTTCTTTTTTGAGAGAGGGAAGTGGCCTCATGAATGTTACTAGCTATTATATTCAGGGTGGTAGTATCAGAGTCAGTGACATACAGTATGTCCTTGAATGAGCTAAAGGAGAACAGCAAGCTTGTATGCAAATTGGAGTGAGATTACATGACCAGGAACAATGGTTTCTTCTGTTCCACACAGGTTTTGAGTTTACTATAAACATTCCAACATGACTTCCTTATGACTGTGTATCATTTGCCTTTAGGGATTGTGCCAGTTTCTAATATTTGCTGTGGAGTTCATCTAAGTTTTATTATTTTTTTTATGGGGAGAATGGTGAAGAAATGTTAGCCAAGTGATGTTATAGCAGTGCATTGCACCACCACCTGCAAGACTGGGATTTGCATTAAGAGCTACAGAATTATACATGGGGGGGGATAAATGCTTCACAGAGATGACAGGCATTTGTACATTCTGCTCACCAACAAGGGAGTGGCAGTGGTGTTAGCAGTGAAGGTAGCAACTTGTCTGCCCTCACAGCAAGAGGAAGGGGTCAGAATCCATGATTATCAGGGGAAGGACAGAGGGAGAAACAGAGAAATTTTCTTTAAATTGACAGTTCTTTCAGCTATGTCGGGGGTTTTCCTGTATTTGTTTTTCTCATGTCCACCTCAATCTCACATCCTTCTGCTGCTTCTCAGCTACCTTCCTTTTTATGTTGACTACCGTGTGTGCAAGCGACATCTTGCGGTAGTAGCACATTTCAGAGGTGTGTCAGTGTTGTGGCCAATGCAAGGGATACTTTACTGGGTGCATCCCTCAGCCACCAATCAGTGAGTATGCTGGCGATGATTGCAAACTTCAAAGAGAGCCAAACAGTTGAAAGAAATCTGCCACTGCAATCAGGTGCAGTTTCATCATTGCAACGGCAAATGACAAGACTCTGGCCATGCGCAATACAGTGCACAGTAATGCACATGACCGGAGTTATGAGCAGTTGCTCAGTGTGCCATTCCTGGTGAAACATTTCAATAAATAAATAAATAAATAAATAAATAAAACAGCCACTGGCGTGGCTTTCCACAATGGTGGCTCCTGCTGCCAGCCACACACTCCAGCAAAGCCGTCATCGGGGGTGCCCAATCCCCATGTCAGCATGTATCCTCCCCCCCCAGCCACATTGTGGCACATTGGGAGCCCACCCCAGTGTGCCCAAACTTTTTTTTTATTTTCCCCGACACTGGGATGCCCACTCCTGGTGTCGGATGCCCCCCATCCCAAGCTCAATTGGGGGTGCCAAATCCCCATCAGAATCATGTCCCTTCCCCCAAACTCATGTGGCACACTCAGAGCCCACCCCAGTGTGCCCCAAAGTTTTTTTTCTTTTTTTTTTTTTTTTAAACCTAGAAATAAGGAAAAGAATCCCTGGAGTCTTTTTTGTTTGTTAAACTGTATAAAAGAAAACCATCCAGTGTCATCTCCCAGACCCTCTCCCCACCCCAACCCTCCTCTGTGCACCCACTTCCTGCACCCCCACTCACCCATACTTACCCTTCAGAGGTCAGGAGCAGTGATCTTCTGTGGACCGGGACACGTCTGCACTCTTCAAAGCCGAACTAAGAACTGAGGAATCGGGTAAGCACTGTATAATGGGACTCAATGGGGGGTTTCAACTTAGTTTGATATAGCAGCCATTTTTAGGAATTTTGGCCCCAAATTTTCAACATGGGGTTCTTGGGGCTCCACCTCATGAACATGTCACTGTTGTTTCATTTCTTGGTCCCAAAAGGTGATTTCGCGGTCACTGCAAGGAATGACCTTTTGGGACTGATTAACAAAAGGACAGTACCACTGTTCATGAGGTGGGGTCCCAAAAAGCCCATGTTGAAAATTTGGTGAAACAATTCCAAAAAATGACCGCATTACGGGTGTGTATTGCACATTTTCTATGCACGCTTGTAACTTTGTTTTTTTTTTTGGGTTTTTTTGCTTTCTTTCTTCTCCTCATGGGTCAGACCCCTTCCTCCAGCCCCCCCAGCACCAACCCCCTGGCATCCACTGGTACTCACCTCTGGCTTGAGGTGCCAGCTGGCCAGGTGCGGCGCCTGAGGAGGGCCAGGATCATCCTGCCTGTCCACAGTGTTCTTTCTGCCTCCAGTTTCTCCCGATCCCCGAGTGCAGGACTTAGCGTGCAATGACACCAATGGCTGAGCCATGCGTGCTTATGCACATGGCACGCTGGACATCTGCTTTGTCTCTGCCCCACCCGTCTTGTGGGATCGGTGTGCTAGCCTTCAGCTGCCGCTAGGGGCCAGGTATGCACTGATCTCCAGTCCCACCCCTCCTTGGGAAAGGACAGCTGTCCTCCAGACACTCAGTCCTCTCCCACCCTGACCGACCCCTGGCAACCTGCTCGCACCGTGAATATGGGTCGCCAGCGTGGCAGGAGGTAAGGCATGATGCCTCAGCCCTCCACGCCACTGGGCCGGCCAACTTTGTCAATTTTTAATATTTTCACTCCACATTTTCAACATTGCCATTTTTTAACACCGCCTTATGAACAAACAGTACAGCTGTCATTTTTCACATCCTGCCCGAAATGTGTTTTCACACCTGTGGCGCAGAATGGCAAGGTTGCTGTGCAAAATCAACTTTTGGGATGGATTAACAAAATTGCAGTGCCACTGTTCATGAGAGGAGGTCCCAAAAAGCCCATGTTGAAAATTTGGTGAAAAAAATTCCAAAAAATGACCACGTTATGGGTGCATTGTGCAGTTTCTACGCTCACTCGTAACTTCACAAATGTTTCATATTTGCACGCCAGATTTTCAACATTGCCATTTTTTCACACTTCCTCATGAATGGTACAGCTGTCATTTCTCACATCCTGCCCGAAATGTGTTTCCGCACCTGTGGCGCCAAATGGTGTAGTTGCTGTGCAAAATCACCTGTCAGGATTAGGTAACAAAATGAGAGTGCCACTGTTCCTGAGATGGGGTCCCAGAAAGCCCATTTTGAAAATCTGGAGTGAAAATACCAACAAATGCCCAGGCATTAAGGTTTCCAACCATAACACCCACCCTGTAGAGACTGACAGGCGTCGGGGGTGTGACTTGGGTTCGTCTGCCATAATACTCACGGCATTCTACCCCCACCCTTTAGCCACTGACAGGCATTAAGGTGTGCCTTGGGGTCTTCGGCCCTAACATTTTACCCCATTCTCCTGTACTGCACCCATCTCAGCTTATTTCCTTATGAAATGGGAAAAGTATAAGGGCCAAGACCCCAAGGCACACTGCGACACCTGTTGATGTATGCAGGGTGGGGTGAGGTGGAATGGCTTAAGCATTATGGCTGATGACCCAAAGGCACACCCCAATGCCTTTTGGTCTCTGCGGGGAGTTGGGCTAGTTCAATACTTCACTACCATTCCTATTCTGCATCTCTCTAACTCCTGCACTATCAATGCCAATGCCAGCAAGCCAACATTCAGCATTGACAAATGTTTGTTCCTGTAATGATTAGCTGCTCCAGTCCTGCAACTGATGTCGTGTGTGTAGGTGTGTTTGGGGGGGGCCCTTGTATTTTCCTCCTCTGAGAAGCACCATGGAATTAGCAGTTTACTCCCCAGGTGGCAGGGCATGGACTCCCAGGGTTACACCAGTGACAGATCTCCATCCCTCGCCCTTGCTCCAGTGCCATAGATATTACTTGGCTGTGTTAAGATCAGGCACACCACATCAGTGCTGAGGGCAGCGACACAGAGATTTAAAGCCAGTGTATCCAGTCCAGCAACTAATGTCGTGTGCATCAGTGTGTTTGGGGGGGGGAGGGTCCTCTTGTATTTTCCTCCTCTGAGAAGCACCATAGAATTAGCAAAATACAAAATCACACATACCTCCACAATGCAAAGCATCATGGGCTGCATATGCAAATCACCACAGAATGTTATGCTGGTCCAGCTTTAAGCAGAATTGCATGGTGCCGAAAGGCCTCTCACACAGTTTGCAAAGGGTGCTAACAGAAAATAGAATAGAATTAGCAGTTTAAAGCCAGTGTATCTTCCTCCTCCTGGGCAATCAGGTGACTGACACAAAGCTGTATCCAGCCAACCTTCCTCCTTTCATTTTAGAAATTTTTCATTTTTTGACCAGGAAAGGCACACTGAGCTGTGAGAGCTCATTTGCAGCTGTGTCCTGAGGGTGGGTTACACCAATTTGTTTTACTGAGGGAGAATGTTGCCAGGTTAACAGGGAAGAACCTCTAAAGAAACTCATGCATCCCCAGGGGACTGCACTCTGAAATTGCTGCCAGCTGGCAAGGATTCTGGGGTCGAGATTTGAACCCAAGTTTATTACAATTTGTACAACTGTGCAAACCTCACAAAGGGCAGAATTGCAAATATTCCGGGTAGAGTCACAGAAAGAGCTGGCTAAACACTGTCTCTGTAAGAAGAAATTGCTTCAGGCTTAAAAAATCTCAAGAGCACCTTAATCTTTCTCTCACGAGGTTCTAACTTCAGTCCCTGGACCAGATGGTAGACACCAAAATAAAACCAAATTTGAATTTCAAAGGTTTTTGCTTGTTCTTGATAAAACAGAATGCCGCTTGATGTCCATAGGACTGCTTAGCATCTCTCTGAAGGGGGTGTAACCCTGGCGCCTTTATACCAAGGGCTACTACCTCTGCCTGCTTTCCTAATTACAGGTTGAGGGTCCTAGGCTCAGAAATGTGGGGTACTATGATGAGCCTCCCAACAGTAGAACTACAATTATGGTGCCTCCACCCAGAGTAGTGCTTAAAGAGCAGCTCAAAATGGGTTTTCTCATCCAAAGTACCCTTGGTTTGCCTCAGCAGTGGGATTAACTTGTTGAGGATTACATTTTGAAACTGGAACCGGGAGGATAGATCGCCCATTTGCTGAAATGTGGCGGCACACTGCTTGCTTCAATACTTTTGTATTGAGGCTGCTGCAGGCCGCACTGCTTCAGCAAATGGAGCCCCTGCCTCCTCCATACTTCTGGGTTCCTGAGTTTTAAAAATATAAATATAGCAAGTTACGGCGCACAAAAATCCCACTCTTGCTGGCCAGAGCTAAACCAGAAGGTAAGCTGTTTGGGGGAGGGAGCCCACGTTTTGGGCTGCTTTCCTTTAAGTGGGTTCCTAGCAGAATTGGTACAGCCCTCTGAGAAGCTATAACCACCCACAATCCCACCTAGTGACCTGGTACACTTAGTTTTGCAACTGCAACACATCGTACTTAGAATACAGGTTAGTACCAACATTAATGATATGCTCATGCACCTTCCACTTACCAGCAGAGACTGGTCTTCTGGCTTCACCCTACAATCCCCTGTAAAAGACAGTTTCAATAATACAAGCATGCACTTTCAATATGCTTTGCAGTACTTTAGTAACTTTAGACCAGGCAATAATCTGCTCACAAGCCAGGTTAACAGCAAAACAGTAAATCAGATTTATTAAGGGTGACATGGACAAGGGAGGGGCAAGAATTTAGGCAAATGATTATTTTACTGTAATTAAGACAGGCTAGGTTACTTTTAATCACTTTAGTCTCTGAATTTATCAGTCTAGCAACTACTGGATACCCAGGGTGGAACACAGGCATGCCCGAGGCAGTGCCGCAGGTTGGCCGGTGTTGCAGCTGATGTTGGGGCCCTTGATGGAAAGAAGGATGATTAAATGGAAGCAACACATTTGGAAACCATAAACAATTTGTATCCGTGGCTGGATGACCCAGTCACTTGCAAACACATTAAATAAGCAATTAAGATCAGATGGTACCATTTACAATTGGTGATTAGTTGCAGGGAGCTACCCTGGTTTTACTCACTGTACTCAGAAGATGTAGATGACAGAAGGCTCTGGCGACATCAAGACTGGCTGCTTGTTTGAGCTGTAGATGGGGACCTGGGCCAACACAACTCACATCCGCTTCACTGCCTTTCCCTGTAGGTGGCTGCAACCTACGATCTATTGCTATGCAGGGGTTGAATCCCTGAGGCTGATCTCTCACCAGGATGCTGAAGATGGCACAGGAACAATCTGTCTGGGCCCTTTCTGACATAGGCCCAGATTTAAGGAAATGTCTCTTTTGAAATTAAATTAAAATTGGTCCTGGTGAACCCTCCAGCATGGCTTTGGCAAACGAAAGTCCTTTCTGCACACAAGTGGCTCCTATTTTGCTTCAGGAGCCCCAGGATCAATGTTTCCACACACACGCGGTAGGCCACAGCTTGTGGCTGAAGAAACAAGAGACTCTTCAGCTTTCAGCTTTCTTGCCAGTTCCCCCAAGTTGCTTCTGGGGAAACCTCATTGAGTCTGCCACACAAGCAGTTTCGAAGGTCCGATCCCTTTGTGGATCGAACTAGGACCACAGGAGGCAATACAGGCCCTTCCTGTGGAGAATCTCTGCAGCCTGAAAACACAGGCTGTTACCCTCTCAGTGTCTCGAGCAGATCTGTTTCAAACAGTACCCTGTTAGATTGGGATCCCTGTAACCCGGTTGGCTAAAGGAGCTGGCAGTCACAGTTACAGTACTCCTAGGGGTTCATTTAGGCACCAACAAGAAAGTTTCACCCATAATCCATTGCAATTAGTACCCCTCGAGGACCTTTTGGTTCCGATTGGTCCAAACCAGGAAGTCCCAGACCAAACATGGCAGTTCCCATCGGAACGAACTAGTACTGCAGTACTGGCAGTCCAGATAAGTTATTTTATTTAAAGAACAGCAAATATTTAGGGATAAATATTTACAGAACTTTGAAGGGCTCCCTCTGCACTGCTAGCAACTGCAGAGTGAAGCCAATTGGGGTAAAGCCTGGCTGGTCATGAGCCTTGATTTACTTGGACCCAGCCCAGGCTTTCATACACTATATACAGGCTGGAGCTCTTAAAGGAACAGTGCGGCAGCATAGATGTGAGCACACACACAGAGCAACAGCAAGACACCATCAGCCATGGATTTACCCTCTATTGTGGATGTCTGCCAGGCAGTGGGCATTAGTGGAGCCCAAAGAGATAGTCAAGGTAAGCCCCACAAAATGGGAAGGGGGGTTACAGGTGTTTTAATAAATCACTGGTGGTTCTACATCTGTCTCTACTGTTGCTGGCTGGGACTCTCACTTGCACTGAGTTTAAACTTCGGAGGTATAAACAGCCCTGTGATAGGGTGGGTGACCCTACCCCAGTTGGAAAACTGTAGTGATAGTTAAAGCAGCTCAGCTTCAACAAAGTTTACCCCATGATGCCAAATTAGGGATATGTATAGCATGCAGTAGTCCCTGGAAGTAAAATAAAGTTGTAGTTACCTTTTCCTTCCTCTATGTAAGTCTGTTGTACTTTATATTTTGTTGTTTATCTTTGAGCCTTGCTAGCTGGCCACTCCCAGGGTAGTCTTCAGTCTAGTTCGTGTTCTGCAATTCCCCCTCCCCCCAAGAATGTGGCATGCTAGTATATAGCGATCACCATAAGAAGCATTACATGAGGGCTTTGCTTTTAAATAAGAGTGAAAGAAACTGCCCAAGGGGTGTAATCTGCCAGCTAACAAATGAATAAAGCTCTCCTTGCTGTAGATACTCAAGTATAACAAAGTGCTGAGCAGTAAATCCAGGCAAATATACCTGTGCTAAATAGTTTGCTGTTTGCAGGCTGCTGCTGATTTTAGGAAACAGTTGAGACTATATTTCTGTGAAACAAGACATGACTTTTACAAACTATAAAAGTACATGCAAGATAACAGTTAAAAGTTGAGTTCATCTATAGAATAATCTATGCTTTTTAAAGGTAGTTTGTACCTGGAAGCTGGGAGTTCAGAAGCTCCCGTGCCTGTTTCTGCTGCTGCTATCTCAGCAGCTGCAGCTATTTTAGAAGGATGTTCCCTTAGGGAAGGGCTGGCCCTTAATTGCATTAGTATATAGGGAAGGCTTGGGTCTTGTTCTGCCAGGAAGTGATTAGTTTAGAGGGCTGAACTTTCTGAAAAGGATATTTGTTTGTATGTTCTTGTGTTTATGCTTTTGTAAGGGGCTTAGCATAGTGTAACAATTGCCCCTATATATGTGTCCTGTATATTTCTTTGAAAGTAATGCATTTGTGTGAATTATAAATCTGTTATTCCTCTAATTGTTTAATAGAACGTGACTGATAAATCATGTGACACCTGAGCTGTATATAAGGGATGCTCAGGTAACCTACAGTATAGATTTACTTTGGGCTGAGGAGCAGAGAGGAACCTCAAGGAGAAGCAGTGTGGAGCCAGAGAAGCAGCCAAACGTGAGAGAGACATGCAGTGTTGAATTACTGAGATCCTGGTTACCCAAAGGTGAAGGTGAGGCAAGCTTAAGGTGGAGCTCAGGTTGAAAGTCCTGTAAAGCCTAAAAGCAAGGAGGAATCACTGTGGCCTGGGATTGGCCCTAGACCTCCAAAGGTCAGGTTTGGGCTACCTGGATGCTAGAAGCTGCTCACTTGGAATTTACCAAAGGGAGAGGACTCAGACTGGTGAGAAGCTGCAGAGGCCTGAGTGGGCAGATACTCAGGCTGCAGAGGAACTTGAAGAAACCCAGCGGGTATTGGCAGGGTGACCATACCATGTGATGGGTTCAGTTCCTGGTCTCTAGAGGGCATTGTAAGGTCCAACTGCAGTGTTCTAGTGAGAAGTCTCCTAGCTAAACTCCCAGCCCATACTCTTTGTTTTTTTTTTTATAGTAACCTGACAAAAGTTTACATCTGAAGATGCCATCTGTACAAACCTGGCAATAAAACAGCACCTCAGGGTGTTTTACATGATATTTTATGATTCCTGCTGTCTTCCTGAAGTGAACCCCACGACAAGCCCTTTTGTCATATTTAAGTAAATAACAGCTTGACATCCTGCTGTGTTGTTTAACAAATTGTCAGGGAAAAGCACCTCATTTTGTGTTCTCAAAATGTGACAATGAAATTGTTACACCAGTGGGATCTGATTGGTTTTTAACTTCATTTATTTTTAAATACAGTATCAATATCCTTGCCTTTCATGTTACATACAAATAGGTGGTAGATGTAGTTTAAAACAAAGGAGAAAGCCCACAATGGGTTACTTTTCTCCTACTAAAAACAATCTGATTGTATTTAACTTTTGGCCCAAGGGAACACTATTTTCATTTTAACAAAGCACACAAACTTCACATACCTCCCTAACTGTAAATATTTACAGTGCAAAATAAAATGAATCAATACTGTCATCACAACGTCGTTCCATTGTCACTTATAACGTAGTGTAATATTGTCCTTGAGCTGTCTGTAGTCTCTGCATCATTTGAGGAACAAAGTTATTTGACCTGCCACATTCCATAAATCGCCAAAATCTGTGTACTTCTTTACTGAGCATGTACTGTAATTAATGATGATGATAATTCTTTCCAGTGGGTATAACCCATATCCTGACACCGGAGCTTGGAATTTTAAACATTTTAAATGCACACTGTCACTACCCCATCCTTTGCCACTGGCTTTTTCACCTCTCAGGCCCTGGCATTACACATCTCTCAGTTGCATCTGTGGTCCACAGCTGCCCCTTCCTTTGGCACACAGATATGACTCACATCAGCTTTTTAAGTACAGTAGGTAAAAAAAAAACTCACCACTGGCAGTGCTTTGCTTCTGACTGCATACACCCCCCCCCCCCCCAACACACACACACCTTACTTAGCAATGAAAATTGTCTTCTTCAAGACATCTACGGTTAGGAGCACAGCACTGGGAGGGCTTAGTTTTTGTTACCTACTGTAGTGCTACATTAAAATATTTTTTTACCCTGAATCTGAGTGTGCTCCTCCTGGGAGGTGATATTGAACCCAACCTGGCCCCACAAATTCACCCATCACCCCCTCCTGCGATACATGGACCTGCCCCTTTGGACTTAAAATTGCCCATATGTGTATACAAAGTCCCCAGCTAAATACCTTGACCTTAAGGCCTGGGTTTCCCTCCACAATCCACACATCCTTTGTCTAACAGTGACCTGGCTGAAGCAGCAGCACTCGGACTCCCAGGACAAACTTGTCGGTTATGCCATGCTGCGCAGAGACAGACCCAGGAAAAAGAAGGGAGGTGGTGGTGCTGCTATGTATGTGTAACCCCTAGATGGCGCTATCCCAAGGGCTACTACCCCTGCCTGCTTGGCTAGTAGCAGGTTAAGGGGCCTGGGTAATGAAATGGGTGCCTCCACCCGGAGGTCAGGGTTATTAGTGGTCAAGCTAACCTGGGCACAGCCCTCCAGGACACTGTAAACCCTCTCTTTCCTTTCTAGTGGCCTGAACAATATACAGTAATTACTTTCACAATGACCCTTATTCACCAGACAATTACCCACACTGTTTGCACCTACCACCAGGGCTGGTTCTTCTAGCTTGACCCTGGGGACCCCCTGTAAAACAAGGTTAAGCACAGCAAATAGCAACAGTAGAATACTTTTGGCACAAACTGGAACCACAGTCAGGTTAAATGCAAACAAAGCTAAATCTGAATTATTCAGGGGACTTGAACAAGGGAGGGGCGTAATCGGTTGATTTACTTAAAAGCTATATTAATCAGACAGTTATGCATGCATTTCATAGTCCCTACACAGTAACACATTCTGGGTACCAAGGTAGAAAAATGGTGGGCTAGCCAGGAACGTTGCAGCTGGTTGGGGCCCTGTGATGGAAGAAAGCAACATGCACAACACACACTATTTGTAATCTGGAGCCAGAGGGCTCAGTTTGTGAAAGAAAAGTCAACAAGACAATCAGATGACAGCACTTTTAGATTAAGCTGTTGTTGCAGGGAGCTACCCTCATGTTTACTCACGATACCCAATACTGGACACAGGCAGGATGAAATTCAGACTACAGGCTGTTGAGCTGGAGTGCCCGGAAAAGCAGGGTCCACACGAATCACTGAGGCATCGTTCCTGTTCAAGGTATTGAGCAGGGGCTGATCCCCAGGCCGGTCTCTCGTCAATGACTTTCTCTGCGTAGCAGGTATTCTGGTTTGGCCAGTGTATCAGGGCCCAGGAAAATGGAAATGGATATGGATTCAATCCGTGGAGCTGGATACAGCCTACAGCAAGCAAAACACAGTTCAAACACACAGTGGGGAACCAAATCATGACCCACTATAAGCACACAGCACATTCACATGTAAGGAAGGTCCACTGTACCAGGCAAATGACTCTCCGGTCGCAATTACTGAGTCTCTGCACAGTCCAGGAGTTCAGAGGTAGCTGGAAGTCCTGACAGGCCGATCACATTCAGCAAATTTTCGGTCTTCTTCAGGTTAAAGCCTGGTCACAATTCAGTGGCTTAATTCTCTCTCCAAATTCGGATTCAGTCTGAAGAAAACACAAGTTCCCTCTCAGGAACACAGCAGGCAGGCATGCAGGCCAAACTCAGGCCTTTCCACAGTTCTCCCACGTGAATCCACTATGGATTGCTGCTCCAACTATCTCGAGCTGTTACTTCTTCATTTCCCAACTCAGACGTAACTGAAACTGAAAGCAGTGTGGGTCTTTCCCCAAGATCCAAAAGGTTCGGTCGGCTGATCTGTCTGTCACAACAAGGGCTCCCCCTCCAGGTTATTTTAGGCGCCAAAAGTCCAAAACTACAATTCCTACAAGTTTTGGCCCCACCAAGCCCCTGTAGGCAAGCTCCATTTTAGAGTCCCAAAATGTACTGATTGGCCCATTCTGCAGTACAGGACCAAGATGATGGAAACAAACAGAACTGTCCATGCTGCAAAGAAGGCAGGTCAGAACAAACTGCAATATTTTATTTATTTATTTATTTATTTATTTATTCATTCATTCAAGTCTCTGATTACAACCATTGAGCTATAGCTCATTTACAAAGGTTCCACGTCAGGAGGGAGAAATACATTAAAAATTGGATTAAGGATTATGAAGGTAAATAGTCAACATACAATAGGTAAATCATAACTCATAACATCAACAATCTGATAGACAGGTAATTAGGGCCCTTTGATAAGATATAGTCAAACGGGTAGTTAAGTATCAGTTACAGCAGTGGTAGGTCATTCTTGGGGAAGGTTATTGTGAGAGAAGGCACAGTACCAGGCAAACAGATTAGGTAGAACATGAGGAGTAGGGAAGGGGAGGGGTGGGATTCTGTGCCAGGAGCTCAGTGTGCCAGGCAGCCCTTTGTCATAGGGGGAAAGCTTAAGGTAGGGAACCAGTGGTAGGGTAAGAGTAGGGGGAGGTATGCAAAAACAGGAAGAGCCAGGGTGAAGGTAATGAAGGTTATGTATGGACTAGAAAATTCTAGGAACAAGAGCATATCATACAGCTCGATAAGCGTGAATGGTGTTTTTTCTTGAATGGTCCAAGCGTAGGTTCGGATAGAAGATCAACAGGTAGTGAGTTTAGCCACTTCGGCGCATGGTACATAAAAGAGCATTGCCCTTGGGTCAAACTGCGGAAGGGGATTTTGTAGTGGGTGTTTAGTGACCTTCTGGTCAGTCTAGGAGGGGCTAATTGATGAAGCATAGAGTGGACACCTGGTGGAGTAAGACCAATTGTGGCTTTCTTGTGTAACCCCCCCTTGCCTTTTAGCAAACGACAGGTGGTATGTTGTTTGAATCTGACAGCAGTACCAGGTGGGGACTGGGTTCGGGGAGGAATAGGTTACTCGGCACAAGGGCTAGGTTTGGCTACTCTGCACAGGGGCACCCAAGTAATTCTGAACACAGGAAGCAATAACTGTAATGTCCAATACCAGGAATGGGATTCTAAAGTGTGGCTTTTATTCACATCCAAGCAGAACAAACAAAGCATAGACGGATCCCCACAGGACTACACTTCTGGTAATGCAGATTAAAAAGAATCAGGAACACTTAAGCCCTCAGGCTCTGAACCCACTGGGCACACAGCCCAGACTTGCACACTGCTTTGGGTACACAGCCCAAACTTGTACACTATCTGGGATTCCCAGGCTCGTCTCCCTTGCCGGCCACCTTCCATATGTCATGGAAACCTTTTCTGTTGACTCCCTAAACCACTTAAGAGCACCTCAGCTCTATCAGGGAGTTCTCCTTTTAATCCTATGTCTAGGTACTTTCCTCAGGCGCTGGCCAAGTACCTGAGAGAAAGTAAAGGTGCCACAGAGCAAATCCGTAGAGGTGAATTTGGTTACTACTGATGGGGGTTCTCCACCTCTTGCTTCCACAATTCATACCCGGCCATTTCTCTGGACATTAAACATCTCATTCTGTAAAGCTTGGCAATGTAGATTAAGGCTAAATGTATGTCAGATTTCCTCTACTTGTCTTGCTTTCCCATTGTGCTGGACTTGAACATACTTTTACTTGGCTTAGCCCATTGCTCTAGGCCCCCCACTGATTAAGCAGTCCAATCCCCACTTTACTCTTTGTGCTGGACTTGAACCTACTTGAATTAACCGGCAATGTCTATTGCACTAGACCTCCTACAAATTAAGTAGTCCAATCCCATGTTTCAACAGTTCAGGTGAAAACATAGGCCCTAAGTCAGAGCAAACTCACCCTTTGGTTGCAGGTGCCCCACAGGCGATTCCTCACAGGAATTTCTCTCCCACAGCTTCTGATGCCGCAGCACAACTTGAAATAAGGCAGCTTCTTCCTTAGCCAGAACCAGGAGGGTTGACCCTGGAAGACAGGCAAACCTTTCTACCCCCATCCCCTCAGGGATGGGGCACATGGACAAGTAACAGCGGTCTCCACCACTTCACAATCAGCTTACTGTGTTCCTCTTTTGGTGGAAACACACACCTCCCTTACAGTAGCTCTATAACGGAGCTTAAGACTCTGAGAGCCTGCACACAACTGCTGTGCTGCTCCTCTCTCCAAGACTGCACACAGACTCTGTTCAAAAATCCCCAACATTCTATCCTAACTTCCAACTGCAGCACTCCAGTGTGGCTCATGCAGCTGCGAGAGTTCTATGATGATGTCATCCCTCAGTCTCAGCTGAGACTGAGAACAGAATGAGACAGTGTGAAATCCATTTAACTGGAGTTTCACAAGCTGCCTTCCCTGCCTACCACTGGATCTTACTGGGATTCTAGTAACCCTGGGTAACAGGGGGGTTACATTTGGACAGGAGACAGGTTTTGTACATGATACGATTGTCAAGGTTCAACCATCCTGTATGTGAGTATAGGTCACACGTGTGTGTTAATAGCGGGGATCCCAGAACTAGTCGGCAGGACTTATTTAAGGCAGTGGCAACTCTTTTCAGGGTAGAATCTGAGGCAATGCTGTAGACTACGAGGCCATAATCTATTACAGAGAGCACTGAACTGGCAACTGCTAGTTTAAGTGCTTTGGGAGTGAGGCAATGTATGTGTTTATATAATTGTCCAATTTTATTGCATACCGTCTTTGTGACATAGTCAATATGCTGTGTGTACGATAAGGTGCAATCCAATATGACCCCTAAGTATTTGAAATTTGTACCATTTTAAGGGTTTCATTTTTATTGTTTCGGATGGTTAGGTGGACTGATTTAGCTTTGCTGTGAGGGGAGGAGAAAAGCATAGTTTTTGTTTTCTTATAATTGAGTAGTAACCGTGCATCGGTGAACCAGTGTTCGACCAGGCTGAAATTGTGCTGAAGACCTTGTTCAAGGGAGATGGGATCAAAGTGACTGGAAAAAATAGTGTCCTCTGCATATAATAGGATTTTGTCATGGCACACTTTTGGGAGATTGTTTAAAAAGTGGCTGAAGAGCAGTGGGCCTAGTATAGACCCTTGGGGGACACCTTTGCTTACATTAAGTTTATCAGAGAGTATATTGCCAATTTTGACTGGTTATACCTGTTCAGTGAGGTAGCTTCAGAACCAACTCAGGGAGGTGGTGGACATGGAGGTCTCGTGCAGTTGGGCTAGCAGGAGATTATGGTTCACTGTGTCGAAGGCCTTAGTGAGGTCAATGAAGGTGGCCTCGACTAAGTGCCCTCGATCCAGTGAGTCATGTATGAATCCAGTAAATTCAACAAGGGCAGATGTCGTACTGTGTAGTTTTCGAAATTCATGTTGCTCTTTGCACTGAATTTGGTGTTTACCGAGGTGTTCGATTAGCTGGTCATAGGCCACCCCATTCTAGGGCCTTGGAGATTGGGGGTAGAATTGAGATTGGTCGGTAGTTTGTATGAGTGGTCTTATCACCACTTTTTTGAAAACTGGTGTTATGACTGCAGATTTCCAGAGCTTTGGGAACTGTTTAAAGATCAGTGAGAGGTTGAGTATTCTTGTTAAGGGGACCAGGACCTCCTCTTATTTATTTTATTTTTATTTATTTGAGTTTTGGTAACCGGATAAGTCCACTGAGACAATTACAGTCCCTTTCTCAGGGTCAACCCGGGCTTGAGGAACAACAATGAAGTTACAAGTGAAATCAGCAATGCAGTTCTCGTGTTACAAAGTTGGCATTAGGCAGAGTACATGTCGAGACAAGATATTGCAATTACACCAACAATTTCAGACTTTCTTTTGGCGAGCAATGCAAGCCTAGACAGAGGAGGCTATATACAGTGCAGTTATAGTACAAACTTCATATTAAACAGTAGTAATATAACATGGGAATTGCTAGGATAAGAGATTCTATATGTACTACTCTCATATTATGCTAGGAGGGAGCAGTAGAGGAGTGAGAGAAAGGATAAGGCATGAGGAGGCAGCCATGTGGAAGGTAGAGGAGTTTCTGGGCAGGCACCCTTCAGCGAAAGCAATAGCAGGTAGCCAAGTTAGATAGAAAGGCAGACAAATGTGACTGGAATTGTGAGAGGGAGGAGCAGGACAGAATGGAGGGAGGGAGTTCCAGTCAGTTAGAGCAGCATATGAAAAGGAACGTCTGGATATAGCAAGACGTATTTTGAGAACAATGAGAAGGGGGAGAGAGGCAGAGCGAAGTGTGCGTCGTATTTGTCTGAGGCAAATAAGTTCTCTGAGGCAAGGCGGGGTGAATTTGTGGATGAGCTTGAACATGAGGCTCAGGGTGGAGTACCTCAGTTTTGCTTCATATGAGGATCACCCCAGTGAGGTGAGGACATCACAATGGTGAGAGCGGGCAGGGGCCCCCAAGGCAAAGTGACCAACCCTCTGGTATGCCTGAGAGAGGAGGGACATGGAGGCAGAGTTGGTGCTGAGGAAGAGGGGTGCAGCATAGGATAGGAGGGGGAGGAGGGGTACGGAGGCTATTTTTTTATGGTGAGTGTTAGAAGTTTCACATCTAGGCCATCACTACTTTGCCTGGATTTGTGGAATACCTGCAAGAGGTATTTTTTGGCTTCAGTTGGTTTGATCACCCTCGGATAGAATGTTTAGGCAAGGTTCTTATGGGAGGGCGTCACTCCCGTTGGACTGGGAGTA
Source organism: Neoceratodus forsteri (assembly GCA_016271365.2). Classification (NCBI taxonomy): domain Eukaryota; kingdom Metazoa; phylum Chordata; order Ceratodontiformes; family Ceratodontidae; genus Neoceratodus; species Neoceratodus forsteri. The sequence continues at coordinate 310,447,375 of CM057450.1, forward strand.
TTGTTGGCAGGGTTGAGGTAGGTGGGAGGGGGCACTGTGCTAAGGTCAGTGAAGGCCTTATTAAAGGTGTTAGCTATGGTTTTAGGGTCTTGGATTGTTTTCCCATTCAGGCTCAGTAGGTCTGGAGGAGATTGGTTAGGGATCCCTGTGAGCATTTTTATGTTTGCCCAAAATTTGCAGCAGTCTCCCCAGGAATTGTCTAGTTCAGATTAATAGAAGCGCGATTTAGCCAGGCGTATTGCTTGGGTACATTAGTTGCGGGCTGTGCAGTAGTTTTGGAGGTCAGGTTGTGCTCCTGTGCTTTTGGCTATATGTCAGAGGTTGTCCCTGGTATATATGAGATCAAACAGCGCAGGTGTAATCTGCAACTTGTGGAAGCCTCTGATTTTTTTAGTAGTAAGGGGTGCAAAGATATCGCAGGCTGAGTTGAAAGTCATTATAAAGTACTCTAATGCCTTGTTTACATTTGTAGCGGAGAAGATGGGAGACCAGTCAAGTTGGCAGAGTAGCTGTTTAAGGAAGCCTAGCTGTCCTTTTCATAGGATCCTGGTTGTCACTGTTTTTGCAGGTGGTTTGGGGGATTTGTTTGACCAGGTGCAGAGGATGGGGGAGTGGTCACTGATAAGAGTCTGAGAGGACAAATGTGCCAGTAACTAGCTCAGGGCGGTTAGTCAAGACCAGGTCTAGTAGAGTACTAGTGCCATTGTGGTAGTTAGGGCGTGTCGGTGTTTCAACTAGTTGGGAGATGTTTAAGGAGTCGAGGGTATCTCTGTAAGGTGTTGTTTCAGGGGATAGCCAGTTTATATTGAAGTCTCTGAGTACGATTACTTCAGAGTTTAGATGATGGCCTGTAAGGTACTCTACTAGTACATTAAACCCAGCTGCCTGCTCTTTTGGTGGGATATAAGTGGAGATTAGTATTAGGCTTTTTCCATTAGTTCCAAGGACTAATTTTACTAGTAGAAGTTGAACATTATGGCCCGATTTTATAGGTGGGAGGGCCTGGCCTTGCAGGTGCTCCTTGATATAAACTACACAGCCACCACCACGTTTACCTACTCTGTCAAGTCTAAACGGTTTATAGCCATCCAGTTGGATGTCAGTGTCAGGTATTCGGGGGTTGAGCCACGTCTCTACCACTGATAGGATGTCAGGGCTGTGTTGGGTTGCCCACACTTGTAGAGAATCAAGTTTGGCTGGTAAACTGCAAATATTAATAGAGGCAATCCTGAGTGAGTTTAGCTTCTCGGGCACACATTTGTCCACGCCCCGTGGGCCAGGGTTGGGGTGTATGTTCCCAGATATAAGTAGGAGAAGCCAGAGTAGGCAAGTAGCATACAGTCTAAGTTGTTGTAAGGACTGGGAACAATGTTTGTGTATATTGGCTCTCTTAGGGTATTTGCTTGTTACTTGGAGCATGTTGGTGAGTGGAGGTGGGAGGGGGTAGATGTTGCACTGCAGCAGTGGCTCGCTGCACGGTTCACTGTTGAAGTTATTTGGGGTGGATATAGGGGCAGATGTAGATTTTTAAGCAGCACATGAAGTTTGTTGATAAGCCATGGTGGGCGGTGTCGAGGGGCGAAGCATTAAGCCAGGGAGAAAGGTGAGCAGAATTAAAAGGCTCAGTAGTGAGTGCATTTCTTTCGTTTCTTAAGTGGAACCAGCCTAGGGAAAAATGAGTGTCTTTAATGGGATATTATTACTACTCCAACAAATGATCAGCAAACAACTACATCTTCAAACAGAGCTCCCTCTCAGATTAATTATGACTGCAATCCAGGCAGCTCTTAAGGAGACAGTACACAGAGGCTATACAGGCACTCTCTAGCAATACATTTAAACTGCTAAAACGCAGAACCCCAGCCTGGCAGTGAGCATTTAGGCAAGCTCAAGGAAGGCTTTTCAGGAACCCCCATTTGTAGGAGGGTTACATATGTAAAGAAACCTCTCTGCCTCATCCATCCTCTGTTCCGACAATGATTCTACCAGTGCCTGGGTCATTGGCAAGCTGATGGTGGGATCTACCAATAAACTCTAGCTGGGCTGTTGTTACAACCCTGCTTAATGGATATGGGTCTCTCTTCCCATTCAGGGATACTATCATTCTTGGAGACCTTAACCTCAACTGGCTGGGTACTCATGAAACTGAATACACCAGCATGCTTAAGGTGTACAACCCAACTCAAATCATCGCCTTCCCCACTTGACTCAACACTTGGACCTCCACCCACTCTCTAATCAAATGGGTAATCACTTACAGTGAAGAGAGAATCACTCAGGCAGGCACCTTGTCCGACTCCCTGAGCGATCACTCTCCTACCTATGCCATCTGGTCCACCAAGGCCTCCTGCCACCCTCCCAAGTACCTGCCCTTTCGCAACTTCAGTCGCACCAACAAATCCCTCCTCCTCGAGGATGTTAAGGCCATCAATTGGCAGGGCCTATATGCCCTCACAGATACTAACACTGCTGCAGCCTACTTCACCAATGCCCTCCTAGACATCCAGAACCGCCACTTCCCCATCACCACTAGGCGAGTCAGAGGAGGGTGTACACACTGGATAACACCCAAACTCCTCACACTCATGAAAGAGACGGACCGTAAGTGGGCTGCTTATAAATCTGACTCCTCCCCAGTACTGTGGCATGAATACTGCCACCTTTGCAATCAATGCAAGCACTTGATAAGGTCTCTAAAACAGAACTATCACCTCAAGACACACAGGGACAATTTCAGCAATCCAAGGAAATTCTGGGACTCCATAAACTCCCTGCTTCATCCCTGCACCAACAGCCCTAGCCCACGCCTAAGTTCTCACATGAGTTTACTGTCTCACCCCCTCGGATGTGGATAAGGTGTTTAACTCCTATTTCACCGACCTGTCGGCCCTTCTTAGCAAACTCCCCTCAAGCAACCCCCCTACTCCTGGGTTTTTCACCTCCTCCGCCTCCCCTCCCCCACCCACACTGCTAGTCTGTCCTCCAACCCTGGCGCTAGCTCTAAACCCCATCCCTCTCCTGAACTTCCCCACTCCTCCACCACCCATTCTACTTAAAGGCCATCTCCCTCAGAGACACCAACAAGCTCCTCCAGGGCCTACCACATTGGGGCAGCCCAGGTGCTGATGGCCTCTCCCTACACTTTCTAAAACTCATCTCCTCTGTCATCTCTAAACCACTTTCCTTCATATTTAATCTCTCTCTGTCAACCTCCTCCATACCCCACTCCTGGAAGGTTGCCAAGGTGGTCCCTATCTTTAAAGATGGCGACTCCCACTCCCCCCGACAACTATCTGCCAGTATCTATTCTCCCCACCTTAATAAACTCCTTGAAAAGATCATCCACTGCCAGCTATCTGAATACCTCACCAAACACAACCTCCTATGTGCCCAACAACATGTCTTCTGAAGGTACCACAACACTGCTACAGCCTTCGCTCTCCTCACCAACCATATCCTCTCTAATATGGATCATGGCTGTGCCACTGGTGCCGTCTTTGTTGACCTATCCAAAACCTTTGCTTTTGTAAACTACACCCTACTCCTTTCTAAATTGAAATCGATTGGCTGCTCGGCTAAGAGCACTAAATGATTTCAGTGCTCTCTCTCTAATAGTTCCCAATCAGTTTGTATCAGCTCAGTCTCTTCTCCGGCCCTTCCAGTCACCACCGAGGTCCCCCAAGGGTCCATCCTGGGATCTCTACTCTTTTCCATCTTCGTCAACACCCTACCCTCTGACTGCCTCAACTGCAACATGCTGCTCTATGCTGACGACCTTATCTTTCATAGTAACAAGTCTTTCCCTCATATCCTCTGCCCTCACCCAGAACTACAGCATTGCCCACAGCTGGTTCACTTCCAACTTACTGTTGGTAAATGCCAAAAAGACCAAGGCAATGCTATTTGCATCTAAATCAATGCTTGCTAAATACCTTGTGGACAACTCCTCTCTTCAAATTCTCTTACCAGATGGCCCTGCTCTTGAAAATGTCTCCACCTTTAAATACCTGGGGATTACGCTCGACCCCTCTCTCTCCATAACTGACCATGTTGACCTTGTTATCCACAGGATTAACCAAAAACTAGGTGCTCTCTATCGTATAAAACCCTATCTGTCCAATGTAGCTCACCTTGCCATACTCAGGGGCAACATTCTCCCTATGCTGAACTACTGCTCCTCTATATACTCTCGTGTGTCCGCCACCATGCTGGCCAGACTATCAGCTACCTACAACACTGGTTGTCACTTCCCGCTGTCTGCCCCTTTCTCCATGCATCCCTGTGACCTCTACAGCTCCCTCAGCTGGCTCCCCCTACAAAGCCGTTTCGAATTCACCCTGGGCTGCTTTGTAGACACCATCATCAGAAATAGTGCTGTCTCACCTCTCTGCAACCTCTGTAAGCCACATACTTTATCTAGCTGTTTCCAATCCTCCACTGCCCCCCCCCCCCGTTGAGGTGCCGCGAACCATGACCAAAATGGTTGGGAACCCTCTATTGGTAGCAGTGCCCACCTTTTGGAATGAGCTACCCACCCCACTCAGATCTTCGAACACCCATCTCTCCTTTAAGCACCACCTCAAATCCTGGCTACTAACAAAGCACAGCTGAAAATGCCCACCTAGATAGCTGCCCTAACCGCCTAGTGCTTTCCCATTCTCACCCTCTCCAGTGTTGCCAACTGGTACTACTCCCTTTTATGTTAACCCTCCTATCCCTACATCCCCATCTCTGGAGAGCCCCCTTCCTCATCCAGGAGTGACTGCTCGCCTCTCTTTTGGTCCACGTTTCCTTTTAGGAATATTGTTTATCTCTGCCATTTACTGTAAATCTGAATTTATTGTATTTTGCAACCTTGTATCTTATATAACAATGTATTTTTGTTTTGTCCTGTTTCTTGCCTGCTGCTCATTGTACTGTACTTATAGTCTACTTATGTGCCATTGTATGTGGCCCGGGCAGTGCCTGAAAATGGTACCTGGTATCAGTGCACTTACCCAGTTACTAAAGTCATAAATAAATAAATAAATGCATTTGTTGCTTGTTTTTGTACTCCATTTAAGCAACAGCACTGTAGAATTGAATACTAGGGTCCTTTTGGTTTGTTTGTGAGGGAGCCAAGTGAGCAGGAACAATGGACCCCATTGCATGGACACACCCCTGCTGCCAATGTAGACTTGGCTGCCTAACATCATGACATAAATAGTAATGATATTCAGGCCTTGTTCAGTGCCTTGGGGCCATAGAGGAGTGTGGATCAGATGGACATTCCCAGCCACCCTGTGGCATGTGAGAGGACAGCATACAGGACCCACTTCTGTGAGAGAGGTGTGACCAGGGAGTACATAGAGCCAGCGAATTGAAAGGATGAAGTTCTCCTTCCTCCATGTTCAGGACCTCATCCCATCTTCCTCACAGTCTCCACCTCCAGTTCTTCCATACCAGAGTATATATCGTCTTCCCAGGAGAATAAGTCATCCCTTGTGGCCCTGCAGTGAGTCCACATCCAGACTAATCATCTGACTAGTGGAGTGGCAGGCTTGGGAAGGGTTTAGCTATCCGTAGGCATGTAATACCTTTGGGAAAGAAGAGCTGTGAAAAACACTGTTGTGCCAGCACTCTCAAGAATATGGCACCCAGAGTCAGTGTGGGTGCACTCCAACAGAGCCACAGTAGGTTCAGCATAAGGGTATAGCTTGGCCTTTGGGAAGAGAGAAAACAGAAGATGCCTATGTCTGAAAGATAGTTTCATAGTAGTGTACAAGTCTGTGGCCATAGACCATTTGACTCGCACTTCAATCATGATAACAAAACTTCCTATCCCCCATATAAGCATCCGGTGCATTCTTCAAAGATTCCATTGTGTTGCTAATCACTGTGTTATTTTGCAGTTGATTCCAAACTTTAACCACTCTCTGAGAAAACCAGTTTCCCTCATCGAGGTTGTGTACAGAGAACCGTTTAGTTGTAGGCTGTGACCTCTGCTGTCTCTATCTGTAGCTTTTAATTCTAATCCAAGACATTCAAACAGTACCTTGTTTTTAAAGGCTCTGTGAACCATACAGAGGTCCCCTCTTAACCGCCTATAGTCCAATGAAAATAAGTTTAAATCAACTAGCCTTTGCCCATATGTTTTTGTAGTAAGGTTGTTGATCCTCTTAGTTGCCCTTCTCTGGACTCCCTCTAATAGTTTAATATTCTTAATGGTCCAGGGTGCCCAGTACTGATCACAGTACTCCAGGTACGGATGTACCATGGAACTGTAAAGAGGGCATACTACCTTACTATCCTGCTTACAATATTGTGAAAAATAGTGCCTATTATCCTGTTAGCCCTTCTGACCACTTCTTTGCAATTGTCATCAGATGTCATTTTGTTAGACGTGATCACAACCAGATCTTTTTCACACTTTAGTTTTTTTGATTTCCTGCCCATACATAAAATTTGCTGCCTCTTATTACAAGAACCAAGGTGCATAATTTTGCACTGGTCTATAGTAAAGTTTGGTTTGCGCTTCCTCCCTCGTTGTGTGATTTTTGTCTATCTCATCTTGCAGCAACCCTATTGCCTCTTCATCCTCCACAATTACTCCAGTTTTCACATCATCCACAAACTTAGTGTGCCAACAGTTTTTTGATGTTAATAGTGTAGAAGTAAATAACCCGAAGAGTGTAGGTCCCAGTACAGACCCCTGAGGAACTCCATTCATCACCTGAGACCATGAGGACAAGTGACCTGCTATGCTGACCCTCTGTATTCTGTCAAGAATGCACCCAGCTTATTATGTTACTTGGTAAAATTCACACCCTGAAGTTCTTCTATTAGAATATCATGAAGTGCACTATAAAATGCATTGCAGAAGTCTAAGAACAGCACATCAATGGGGAGGCCTTCATCCAGGGCATTGATCAAGGTTCAAAAAAGTGTAAAAGATTAGTATTGAATGACTTGTGAAGCCATGTTGGTTTAAGTCATCCAATCCTTTATCCATAATATGCTTCTTGATTTCACCCCAGACAAACTCCTCCATTATCTTACCCACAATGGAGGTAAGGTTAATGGGCCTGTAATTTTTTACTTCAGATTTGGAATCTTTATTGTATACTGGTATTGTTGTCACCTTTCTCTATGCAGTAATTATTTCCCCTTCCATAAGTGATGCAGTAAATGTGTCAGTTGAGGGGCCTGATAATTCATCAGCCAAGCTGTAGAGAATTAGTAGATGGAGCCCATTCGGTCCCGGAGATTTTGTTGTGTCGAGATTCAATAGCTTTTTTACTTCCTCCTTCGAAATTTTCATTTGTAAAGTAAACCCTGCAATTAGGTCTGCCTTACTGTCACATTTAGGTTGGTATGTGCTCTTGAAATAACTATGAAATGCTTCCGCTAACTGCTTACCTTCCCTAATGACAACTCCTCCCTCAATGATTAGTCCTATCATCTGTTTACCTTTTTTTTTTTTTTACTATTAATATATTTTTAAAATGCTCTATGATTTCCTGGGATACTACTTGTGAGCTTTTCCTCATAGCTTCTTTTAGCTTCCCTAATAGATCTTTTACAATCCCTGACCAAATTCTTTGTATTCAGTCCTTTTATTTTTTTTTTTTTGAGGTGAAGGTATCGTTCTTTTCAGGGCTTTGAAAGCTTCTTTCTTATGTTTTATTTGTAATTGTATGAATTTATTCATTCAGACTGGTATCCTCCTTTGTTGTTATATTTACTTATGGTTGGAATAAATAAATCCAGGCAATGTTTAAGCCTGGCGTAAAGTTTATCCCATTTGTTTTCCAGAGTAGACCCTTAAAAATCTCTCTCCCAGTCCTAACCTGTCATGTATTCCTCTATTGCTTTAAAGTTCGCTCTTTGGAAGCATTTGATTTGAGTTGCTCCTTTTAGGGGCACCCACCTAATCCCCACAGTGAGTTGCACCATGTTGTGATCGCTATCACACAGAGGTTCTCTCTCAGTACAGTTTTTAATATCTTCCCCCAAGTTAGACACCACCAGATCCTACAAATTTCCTCATCTTGTACTCTCACTCACATATTGCTCCAGATCTTTATTAGCTACAAATTCCAGAAACTTATTTTCAAACTGACCTGAAGCTGTGAAGGATTCCCAATTGATATTGGGTAAATTTAAGTCTCCCAATATTATAACCCGTATGCCATCCTCAATTTTATATAACTAATCTAAAAACAAGTCATGTTCCTCAGTAAAAAGGTCGGGTGCCCTGTAACATATGTAGACCGTTAGTTTGCCACTCTTATGTGGATCGATTTGTACCCAGAGTTGTTCAATCAAGCTGCCACTGCTGATATTGTTATTTATTTCAACTGCTACTATGTCTTCATGATCAAATAATGCCACACCACTGCCCCTTTTAATGGTGCAATTTAAACAGGAAACCTTATAGCACGGAATGTTTTTATCCCACTTATCCTCCTTCCACCAAGTCTCAGAGATGGCATAAATATGAATTTATCTTGTTGCAGTATAGTCACCAATTCATCTTTATTTTTAGTGCTTCTGGTGTTTATTAGAAGATACTTGATTTCTGCCAACCTACTGTCAGACGACCCCCAGTGTTCGGGTTTAAAGGCTTAGTTTGTATCACATCTCTAATAGCCCTTCCTAATGCATCTTTTCCTGCTTTGTTTAAATGTAGACCATCCTTGTTATATAAATGTGCTTTCCCCATGAATGTGTCCCATGTATTCAGAAATGTTATTCCAGTTTCTTGCACCAGTTAGATAATCTTATGTTTACCCTGTGAATTGTTTTATTTTTTCTAAGGATGACATTTATTTAGTTAGAAAAATAGCTGATACCACAGGTGCTGACAGTATTCCAAGAATACCACCTTAGATCACCCAGGCATTGAGTTTCTTGTTCCTGACCAAAGTCAAAGTGATTAGGGCACCAAGGGTAGTCAGATGGTGGAGATAGGGTTGAGATAGCACTGTCCAAAATGCAAAGGGTCTGGAGGTAATCACACTTGTTCTTAGTATAGTATGGGGTGGGGCTTGGTCATTAGCAGTAAAAATTCCAGAAAAAAATGTTTGTACAATTGCTCTAGCTAAAAATAGCCCAACACAAAAGTTATTCTTTCAGGTTCTTTTTTTCTTTTATTCAAATAACATGGCTCCGATGGTTTGCCATATTCTGCTTCTTCTGGGGAACTGTAATCAATTGATTAAATCATATTTTTAATATGCATTTTAATAACTTTTTATCAATCATTTCTCATATGAAAATTATATCTATTATTTCTCCTGGCTTCTCATAACAATCACTGTGAGCTTCCGATAATATCTCATACATTTAAATTATATTTCAGTTATGTATTCATATTCAATTCATATTAACATTCAGATTTGCTGGCTAGTTCAACTAGCTTACAGTAATATGATTTATCAATTGATTACAGTTCACCAGAAGAAGCCGAATATGGTGAAACATTGGGACCAAGTTATTTGAATAAAAGAAAAAAAAAAAGAACCTGGAAAAAATAACTTTTGTATTGAGCTGTCATACAAACACTTTTTTTTTTCTTGAGATAACACTAACCTCAAAAAGGAACTCCATGAGAGGTTAGGTGAGAGTGGAGGGATTGAAAGAAAAATTCTTAATGCACAATTTATCTCCCCCCCACCCAACCATCAGTCACTCAACTGCTTGCATGAATCCTAACCTGCAGGGAGAGAGCAGACACATGGTCTTCCATATATACGTTCACTAAGTATTGCAGAATAGATGTACCATACCTAACTCGCAGCAAGCATGTTTCAGCAGAAAAGTTCTGCAGGCTGCACTATCTGCTTGTAAGTAATCTGGTCAAAGAAAATGTTGATATTTTGTGTATCCACGCAAGTATGCATGGTATTTTAACATAATCTTTGTAAGGAATTCTCATAACTGTTTCATGCTTGATAGATAATATATAGTTAAGGCCTTTAATTTATGCTCAGGTCATAGTTTCCAGGCAGTCTTAATTGCCCAAATCAGTTCTGGAGGGTTATCTAATACATTTTAACCCCCTCCCATGTATCCACACCTACCCTTAGGCTCAGCAACCCTCCTGTGGTAATTTCTGAGCCTGCTGAGGTGGCCGCTGCTGCATTTCTCCCCCAGTGCCATCACTTTTCCTCCCGCTTCCATCCTCTCCTTCCCTGCTGCTCCTTTATCCTTCTCTTCCACATTTGCCTTCACTCCAGTCACTACCTCTGATGTCCTATTCCTCTGCCTTTCTGTAAATTCCTCCAAAATAAATACCATAGTCCTGATGGTCTTGACCCCAAACTCTTGCACCTTTCTGCTCCTGCCATTGATGCCCCTCTCTCCCTGCTTTTCAACCTCTCCTTTCAGCTCTCTTCAGTTCCTACAGGCTGGGAATGTGCTAAAGTCCTCCTTTCCACAAAAGGAGTGACACTTGCACCCCTGAGAACTATCGGCCTGTTGCCCTCCTCCCCTCTCTGGCTAAACTGCAGGAAAAGTTGGCTTTCACTCAGCTGTCCAACTTTTTGACTCCTTGTCCCTCCTTGCCCCCTTTCAATCTGGCTTCCACAAAGCCCATTCCACTGTCTCCTTCCTGTTACCTGTCACTCTATCCTGACAGGGATGGCTCAGGGTCAGGTATCAGTTGCTGTCTTTATTGATCTGACAAAGACATTCAGCTCTGTTACCTGTACCTTACTTCTAGATAAATTAAAGGCTGTTGGGCTCTTGATCACTGCCCTCAAGTCGTTCTGCTCCTGCCTTTCTGGTCGAAGCCAGTCAGTCTAGGTGGGGGAACTCCTTCTTGCCTCCCTTCCCCATCAAGTCCACATACCCTAAGGCTTCCTCCTGGGCCCAGTCCTTTCCTCAGTTTTCTTAAATGACCTCCACCCCCCCAGCCTGTGTGTCTCAACTAACATACACATGTATGCTGATTACACAGTTCTTTTTGCAATCAGAACCTCTATCCTTCTGTTAGAACAGTCCCTACAGTGTGAATTTGATAAGGTTCATTGCCAGTTCAGTGCCCACCAGCTCTTCCACCAGTGACTTGGTAGGCTTAACCTGACTCTGGAATTCAAAACCCTCGACAGCAATCCACTAGAGACAGTCCCCATTTCAAATACCTTGGTGAGTGGTTAGATAGTCATCTCCACGTGTTGGTCCACATTGATGCTGACATCAAAAAATGTATGCCCCAAACTTGGCGCCCCCTACTGGAATAAATCCCATCTCCTCTGGTCTGGCATCAGGTGGTTCTTAAAATGATTCTCCTGATGTTTGACTATGCAGATGTGGTGTATGGAGGAGCCTCCAAACCTACTTTAGCCAGACTGGATCCTGTCTTTCACTTCTTTTGCCACAGGTTCCCCTCCTCTTACACATCATTGTCCCCTGTACTATCTTCTCTGTCATTATACTGTAATTAATTGTTTTGCTGAGTTGTTGCCCCACAATTGATGTCATTAGCTGCTGTATGGTAACATGGTTTTGACTGTATATACCGCTCACTGATTTGTTATCTCAGTTGCTTGTATTGTGTATTTCCTTTGTTCCCCTTCCTTGGGTGACACCTGGAAATGAGCTTCAGCTCAGAGTGCCTTTCTTGGTCACCAATAATTTTGACTTTTATCAAAACTGTGAGTTACAACCCATGGCTGTCATCAGCCAAATATGTGATACCTGCAGGTTCACAGAAACCACCGCTCTCATTCTTACAGCATAAACATGGCCATATATTCTCAGGAGAAAATAAAAGGGCCATGCTGTGGCTTTTACAACAAACCAGCAATGCCAGTTTGAGATGGTGATCAGAAACATACATTACTGCATTAAAGGTAAGTGCTGTGCTGTGACTTTCACTAAAAACTGGCATTGCTAGTGTGTGAGGGCGGAGCAGACATGCACCAGAGAAGTATGCACAGTAAGTGCCACTTCTGTCTTTAACAAAATAAATTGCATTGTCAGTGTTGGAGATGAAGGGGTCAGATAAATCATATATTATTTGAAATTAGAGACAGACCATCTCTGACTTACAAGGATGTAATTCAGTCTTAGGGAGGGTTCTGGTGACATACAGCACTCGAGCTTAGTCATGGTTTATGACATCTCCAGAACCCCTCAACTGAATTACATGTTTGTAATTCACAGCTGCCTGTCATTTGTTCTACATTTTTATTTATTCATTTATTGAAGAATCAAAATTACAACCTTTGAGCTAAAAGCTCCTTTACGAAGGATCCTCATCAAAATAAAATTAGCATCATACTTAGCTGCAATTATTTTCCTTTAAATGGAGGCACAGTAATAGCCAAACTCCACCACAAGTTTTGCACAATATCTAGTTGCCTTTTTATGTGTCACAGTTGGACATCCTCCTCCTATAAATATTAACTGGGGATTCTAGGGGCATGAATATAGTTCACTTATCCATACTCTGGCAGTTCTATTGAAACAATTTTATTGACCGGATGTCTTTAAACTAAGCCCCACTCACCACCCGGGCAGTAATCCCTCAACTATGTTCTATGATGTCAGATCTTTCTTTCTGCTGGAAGAATGGGTCACCTCCTTTGTGGCTTCTGTTTAGGTTCTGTGTACCATAGGCGAACATTAATCATCAAAGAAAGTTTTTGATATTTGTAATTTGTTCTACAGTTCCCTCGACTCTATCTATGGATGGAGGATGGGGCAATGAAAACCAGGTTTTAAAATTTGTGCACAGTACCGCCAAAAGATGTTGGTTACCAATCTGCACGACATATGCGGGTACTGCCTTGGTGGGCAACATGACATGGACGGGTGCAGCCTTTGCAAAAGTATGCTTTCTGAGTCCCTCAAGGACAGGAAGCTCCAACTCTCACTGGGTTGGCCTTTGGAGTAGGATCCGAAGGACCACCCTAAGGGCCGCAAGGAGGCCTCAACTGTAGCTGGGTTGGCTGAGCAAGTTGTGGCTCTTGAAGTGGAAGTGGTGGTTGCCATGGCAGGTACACCCTCGGTCTTGCTGCTGTTCCTTAGGGCCAGTGTCAGAGGGTCTTTCACTGGAGAATTCCATAAAATATGTTTGGCCCTCCAGACCTTGGGAGAGAGCCCTGCCCCTGTGGTTCAAAAACAAGTGCCACCAGCACCGGTCATGGGACAGAGTGAGATCGAGGTCCTCCAGGTCTCTCGACAACCCCAACCATTTGACGGCTGTTGAGTGCCCCTTGACTGGGGGACAGGTTGAGGGCTCCCCAGTTTCCCCATGAAGCCAGTCGACCTCAACTCTGGTCAAGCAGGCCCCTGAGATTTTTCTTGAGCCTGTCAACTAGCTGTTGGACAAGGTCAAGGATTCAGTCTCAGACACTGATGCTCCAGGTCCTCACCCAGGAGGACGTAGTCCGGTTGGTGTCCCATCTGGCCCTCAATGGGAGCAGCCTCAACTGAATATTGGGTCTTCCACACCTGTGTTGCTGAATGTGGAAAGCCATGTGCTATACAGCAACCTGCCAGAAGGCAATTCTCATTATCAATGGACCAGTCGACATTCGAGATCACAGTCAAGGTTCAGTGCATTTCCCTTCTCGATCCCTCTTGACCAGGATGTGTCACTATCAGTGCTCCCTGAACTTCTCATCCTCAGGTGAGGAGAGGCACCACCATAGGATTCGCCAGTGCTACGAGGAACTCCTCTGGCAACAGTGGGCCACTGCATAGCAAGGTAGGGTAGGTCTCAACCCCCTGGACCTTTGATCTACTGACTGCCGCCAGTGGCTACCGCACCCATCCACACCATGCAGCTGCAGACCACAGCCGCATGTCCACCTCTTTGGGTGGAGCTGCCACCACCACAATCAATGGCAGACATTCCAACCAAGGAGGCCATCTGTTCGGGTAATGACTTGCCAGTCTGGTTGTCAGTGAAGATCACTCTGGTAGAAGATTACTGAGAGGTTCATGGCAAGAAGATGCTGAGGGCGGTTTTTGAGGAATCATCAGAAACTCGAACCATGAGTCCATGGCCTCCTCTGAGACTCCACTCTTCAACTGCAGCTTGGTCGAGGAGCTTTCCACTGAGCATGACCCAGTATCCTTCGGGGTGCTTCTCTGACTCATCTTGTAGTCCATGCCAGTCCCATTTGAGCCAGTCCAGAAGAGGGCTAAGTATCCCCTCACGGACATTCTGGACCAGGATGAATCCCCTGGGGTTACTCTCCCTGTGGCTGAGGTGATTTGGGGCCATCCCTGGTGCTTTGCCAGCAACTATCATCTTGCCTGTCACCCACTGCCTGTATGGTCCACATTTATGCGGTCCCCACAGGTTCCCTTTTAGGGTTTTGGGACCAGCCCTCTACTGATGGTTTGGTCACAAATTCGGTGTTCCAAAAATCTGGACACCAGAGGGATATGGACAAGTCTCCAGACAAGGGGTCTTGCAAGATTGACCACACCATGAAAAAAGTGTACAAAGTGGCAACTCTGGATGTTCGGCAGACTTCCTATGCTGTGATGATGGCTAACTTTGGTAGTTCCCTGATGGGAGTTTTTGATGTAGTGCTCCCTCATCTCCCTGTAGAACAATGTTTGGGGGTGAAGCTCATCAAAGATCAGGTTCAATCGCTAGCTGAATACCAGCTCCAGACAGCCTTGGACATGGGTGATTCCTGTGCCTGTGCTATGGCAACAGCCGTCCCCATGCACTACAGGGCCTGGCTGCATCTGTCCACCTTCATGGCAAACACCCAGCCCAAGCCGGATGATGTTTCTTTCTTGGGCATCAACCTCTTTGGCCCTGGGGTGGAGGGACATCTCACCTGTATCAAGAAGTCCAATGCTACCCTAGATTCTGTGACTTCATTCCCAGACCAGAAAAGGAAGCCTAAGAAACAGACTTTCCAATACCAGCCCTTTTAGTCACAGCCCCGTCGGCAGCAGCCCCAGTGGGACAGTTCCAGGCCTGGCACCCCAAACAGAAGCCTGGGGAAAAAGGGCCCAAAAAAGGGGGGGCAGGGGTAGTGATGTCCCTTCACAAACAGTCATCGGTGCCCCCACAAAAGCTGCCCAGTGACAGATTGGGGGGTGTCATTCCTCCATCTGTCCTGTCCCTGTCGGTTCTCCTGGTCAGAATCCAGCTGCATCACTTCTTACCGTGTTAGTCCACTATCACAAAGAACAGGTGGGTGTTGGATGTAGTGGGCAGAGGATTGCCTCTGGACTTCGAGGCTGTGCCACTTTACTGCCTCCATCCACCTTGAGAGTCCAGAGAGTATCAGAACACACTGTCTGCCCTAAGGGTGGACATCTCTCAGCTTCTTGCAAAAGGGGCAATAGCCCGTATCCCAGATGCCCTGGCCAGTCAGGGCTACATGTCCAAGTACTTCATGGTCCTGAAACAGAAGGAGGGCTGGGACCTCATATTGGATCTGCACAATCTGAACCAGTTAATGAGGAAACACAAGTTTCAGTTTGTCACTTTGAGCCAGATTATACCATCTCTGGAGCAGAACATGTGATGCTGCTCTGTAGACGTCTGGGATGCTTTTTTTCCACATTCCTTTCATTGATTTCACCGCTGGTACCCCCAGTTCTTAGCACAGAAGTCCTGTACTAGTTCCAGGTCATGCCCTTTGTTCTCTCCTCAGTGCCCAGGGTCTTCACCAAATGCATGGCAGTGGTGGCAGCCCACCTGCGCCACCTCAGGGTCAGAGTATACCCCTGTCTGGATGACTGGCCATTGGTTGGTCCATCCTGACAGGTCATGGAGAAGTCCAGGGACCTGGCTCTCCAGACTTGTCAAGACTTGGGCCTGTTGGTTAACCTTGAACAAGTCCAAACTGGTACCAAAGCAGGTGATCAAGTTAATCAGGGCAGAACTAGACTCCCTGCAGGCCAAGGCCCACCTCCCTGTGGACCAGGCACTGAATGTTACCTTCTGTGCTTGATCCTTTCAGATTGAGCTCTCGCCCCCTGCTTGGGATTTCCTGAGGCTCCTGGGATACATGGCACCAGTGTAGTCCATTGGCCCACTGGCAGATGTACCACCTTCAGTGGAAGCTAGGCCATCAGTGGTCACAGCACCTAGACCACTAGGACAAGCTGGTTATAATTACCCAGCTGATGTGGGCCACCAACCAGTTGTGGTCAGTTGTGGAACACCTGGAGGAATGAATCCCTTCTGGCTGCCCAGAACTAGCCATCGTTCTCATGACGAAGGCATCTCTGTTAGGGTGGGGAGTGCATCTGGGTTACCATAGAGGTCATAGTCTCTGGTCACCCAGGGAGTTCCATCACTACATAAACCTGCTGGAGCTCTATGCAGTATATTTGGCTCTGACAGAACTCACTCCGATAGTCAGGGGCCAGATGGTGCAGGCCCAGATGGACAACACCATGACCATGTTCTACCTGAATAGGCAGGGCAGAAATCACTCCCTTCCACTGTGTCGGGAGGCTCTCCACAGCTGGACACTCATGTGCAGCTTGAGTGAGGATCTCCTGGTGATCCATGTTGTGGAGGAGAACAGTCAGTTGGTGGACACTCTCAGTCAGGCTGGAGAGATGTTGCATGAGTGGTCCCTGCATCAAGGGAAAGGGAACATTGCTTAACCAAGAGTAGCGCACTAAACCGAAGCTTGTTTCAAGATGTGACCTGGGAGCACAAGGAAATTAAGTGACTTGTTCAGGATCACACAGTAAGCACCTAGGCGGCTGTGGGATTCAAACCCAGGTCTCCAGATGTGCAGCTCAAAGCCTTAACTCACTGCGCTATAATACCTCATGCCTACACTGCATCAGGAGGTAGTGAACCACCTGTTCATCTTGTGGGGCACATCCTTGGTGGACCTGTCTGCATCCTGGGAGAAAGTCAAACTGAGGCTGTTTTGTGCCTGCCCCCCTACAGTCTGGGACACTGCTGAGGGATGCCTTTGTGAAGTTTTGGACCCCAAGCCTCATTTCCACCTTTCATCCCTCTCCCTGATCCACAAGATGTTGGTCAAGGCCCAGAAGGACAAGGTGTAGATAACCCTGATAACTCCAAACTGGCCACAGCGATTTTTGATACCCGGATCTCCTCAGCCTCTATAGCAGACCTCCATGGAGACAGCCTATCTACCCAGACCTGCTGACCAGACAATGGGGGATGATCCTGCACCTGGGCCTTCAGTCTCTGCATCTCATGGCCTGGTTCCTGAGTGGCTAGTGTTCCAAGCCTTGGGTCTTTCGGAGCCCGTCCTCCATATTAAAGAGGCCTCCAGGAAAGAGTCGACCCACAGATGCTAGGCCTTCAAATGAAAGAGATTTTCCATTTGGTGTCAGGGCAATGGGATTGTTCCCCTTGCTTGCCCTGTGGCTAGCATTCTGAACTACCTCTGGTCCCTTTCCCAGCTGGGACTGCAGGAAAGAATCCTTGAGGTGCACCTGGCAGTCATATCTGCTTATCAGGTATGACTCCACATCAATGCAGTAGTGGTAAATGAAGGTGTGTGCTGACTTCCAGGGAGTAGCTCTGCAGATCTCCTGGATAGGGATGTTCCGGGAAGCAGTGGTACATGAAAAGGTGGTCAGGCAAATTTTTTTTCAAAGGCCTGGATCACTTGTCCCCTCCAGTGTGTGTATCTCCTCCACTATGGGAGTTTTGTTTTGGCCATGTTTATGGGAAAGCCATTTAAGCCAAGGCACAGATGTGAGATGTCACACCTGTCATGGAAGACTGTCTTCCTGGTGGCCATTATATCAGCCAGAAGCACTGGGGAGCTCCAGGTGCTTTTGGTGGAGTCTCCTTACCCCAGGTTTTCCACAAGAAAAGTGGTACCTAACTTCAACCCGAAGTTCCTCCTGAAGGTGGTTTCAGAGTTTCACCAGAACAAGATAATTAACTTGCCAGTGTATTTCATCAGCCTGTCTTCAAAGGCCAACCACAGGCTCCATACTTTTGACCTGTGGAGGGCACTCTTCTGTTATGTAGAGCACATGGTTAGAGTGTGGGTACAGGACTACCAGTTGTTTGTCATCTACGCTGAAGATGCGCCTGGCAGACCGGCAGCAAAGTGGATGATTGTCAGGTGGATAACATCCTGCATTGACCTCTGCTATAGGTTGTCTGGTAGTGAGCCTCCCATAGGGCTTCAGGCTCATTCCACCAGATATACTGCTGCCTCATTGGCTGCTTCCTGGGACATCCCCATCCAGGAGATCTGCAGGGCTGCTACCTGGAATTCAGCACGGACCTTCATTTCCCACTACTGCATCGATCTGGAGTCACGCCAGGATGGAGGTTTTGGGACCTTGGTTCTCCAGTGCTATGCTATGACCAGACAACAGGGGATGGTCCAGCACCCTGATCTTCAGTCCCTCCACCTCACAGCCTGGTTCCTGAGTGGCTAGAGTTCCAGGCCTTTCTATCTTTCAGAGGCTATACTCCGTGAGTTTAGGGCTAATTTCACAAGACGTACCACTGCCTCAGTGGCTGCTTCCAGGGACATCCCTATCCAGGAGATCTGCTGGGCTATTACCTAGAAGTCAGCACACACCTTCATTTCCCACTACTGCATTGATGTGGAGTCATGCCAGGCTGCAGATTTTGGGATCTTGGTTCTCCAGTCTCTGCTTGCCAAGTAGGGGTCCGCGCCTGGCCCCCTCCTCCTAGAGAACTGCTAGGAGTCAGTCACAGGGTGGATAAGTGAACTATATCCACATCCCTAGAAGAACAGGATACTCACCTGTAACCCTAGTTCTAGGAGTGGTTTATGGTTCACATCCACACAACCTACTCAGTTTCCCATGGTAAGTGGCACACAGATCCTGATTCCAGCAAGTCAGATCTGACATTGTGGGGTGGAGTCAAGGGATATACTACCTGAGTGGTGGAAGAAGATTAGCTTAAAGACATTCTGGCCAATAACTTTGTTCCAGTGGAACTGCCAGAATATGGATGTGAACTATATATCACTCTTCAAACTATGGTCACAGGTGAGTAACCTAGTCATTGTTACTACCACACTTTTTCACTTACAAAGTCATCTGTGCTGTATTCATACAAACACATGAATCTGCCAGCAGAACAAGGCCTTATGGTCTATCAAGTTAGTCTGCTCGAATGTCCAGCTACCACCCTTCTATTGCAGCTGCTCTCCCTCCTCTCCCCCCTCACCTTTACCCTCCCTCCCTCACACCCTGTCCTATGCCCTTTTAAAACTGTCCACTGTGCTACAGGATACCACCTCCTCGAGTAAAGTGTTCCATTTCTCCACCACCCTCTCTGTGAAAAAATGCCTCCTCATCTCGCTCCAACATCTTCCACCCTCCAACCTGAAACTATGCCTTCTGGTGTCCCTTCCTCTCCGCAGCTTGAATATCCCTTCTGTGCCCATTTTGTTAATCCCCTTCAAATATTTGAAGGTCTCAATCATATCCCCCCAATCCTGCCTCTCCTCCAGGGTGTACATATTCAACTCAGTCAGCCTGTCCTCATAGGTTTTGCCCTCCAGCCCCTGGATCATCTTAGTTGCCCTACGCTGCACCCCCTCCTGCAATCTGAAATCCTTCTTCAGAAATGGATGCCAGAATTACACGCAGTACTCCAAATGTGGCCCAACTAGTGACCTGTACAGCGGCAGGATCACATTCCTATTTCTGGATGAGATTTCTCTTGCAATACACCCCAGCATCCTTTTTTTTTTTTTTTTTTTTGGTAGACTCTTTTTATGCACTGTTTCTGAGGAACTCTCTCCGGCAACCTCTCTTGTCCATGGCTCTACCTCCCTGTCTGAAGTTGGCTACTACCAGGACGACCCAACCAGAGGATACCCCAGCTCTGAATCCCCCGAGGTGGGGATGCCTTATGCTCTGGCGCTCTATCTAGAATCTAATGCACCATACTGGAGTTGGGGGGGGCACCCTGGATAGCAAGTCCGATGGTGGGAGTGTGGCCGGGACACAGGAGGCGCCTTCGCTTATCCCCAGGGCTGTGGATTTTCTATGTAAGTGGTTTCCCCTTAGGAGTGCGGACGTGCAATGACACTAGCACAGAAGAGCCGTAGGTGTCCACCACACTCCTCCCCATGCTGCTGCAGGCACAGGTAGTACCTCCGGTCTCCACCGGGGGTTTCTACTTTACCACGGTTCTCTGGATCCCTCCCCGGGGAAAGGAGAGCCATCCATCAGATGCTCAATCCCCCGCTGAGCCACGGCATTTGGGCTCATTCCCGAACTCGGGTCACCAGTGTGGCATGAGGTGTGGCATCCAGTGCCTCAAACTTCAGCGCAACCAGGACAGCTTTAAACCCAGCATCTTGTTGGCCTTAGTTGCCACCTTCCTGCACTGAGCTGAGTTGTTCATGTTACCCAATATGATCACCCCTAGGTCCTTCTCCTCCACTGTGACCTCTATCTGAACCCCTCCCAACTGGTAGCTTCTCCCAGGGTTCCTTTCTCTGAAGTGCATAACCTTGCACTTCTTCACACTGAAGCTCAATTGCCACTTCTCCAACCACTCCTCCAGCTTGATCAGGTCCTCCTGTAGCCCCTGCCACCCTTCTATGTTGTCCACCCTGTCACTATCTTGGTATCATCTGCAAACAGACTGATCTTGCTCCTAATGCCATGTGAGATATCCAATATGAATAACCCAAACAACACCGGAACCAGGACTGAGCCCTGCGGCACTCCGCTTGTCACAGCCCTTGGGGAAGAGAGTGCCCCCCCACCACCTGTAGCTGCCTCCCCTTCAGCCAGTTCACAATCCAGTTTACCATCTTTGTCCCTGCCCCCACATATTGCAACTTACCCCCCAGCCTCCCATGAGGCACTAAATCAAAGGCCTTGCTGAAGTCTAAATACAGCATATCCACTGCATGGCCTATATCCAGTTCCCTCATTACCCAGTCATAGTATTCAAGTAGGTTGGTCTGGCAGGATCTTCCAGAGACTAATCCATGCTGCTGACTGTCCTGGAATCCATTTTCCTCCAAAAAGGACACCAGCCTCTCTTTTAGGATTGCTTCCATAAGTTTTCCTACAATGGGTGCGAGGCTTACAGATCTGTAATTGCCAGGTTCATCCTTTGGGCCACTCTTGTGGAGGGGCACCACATGAGCCATCCTCCAATCCTGTGGTATGCAACCTGTGTCCAGGGAGGTATTGAACAGGTCCACTAGCGGCCCTGCCAATAACCCCACCAGTTCTTTTAGTACCCTGAGATGAATGCCATCTGGACCTGTTGCCTTATCCACCATTAGTGCCTTCAGACCCTCCAGTACCCTGCCCTCCATAATTACACCATCTGTCACCCCTTCCCCCGCTTGTCTACCTTCCCTATCTCAAGGTAGCTGTCCACCTTTCTCCTTCGTGAACACAGAAGTACTCATTTAGTGCTTCTGCCTGTTCTGCCCCTTTCTCCACCCACTCCCCATCCTTCCTAATCCTCATTATCTGGTTCCTGCAACTCCTTCTCTCCCTTATGTATCTGAAAGTCTTAGTCCCCTTCTCTGATACCCTGTGCTAGCTTCAGCTCCCTGGAAGCCTTGGCTGCTCTGACCAATCTGGTTACCTCCTTGGACTTCTTCGCATACAATTCCCTGTCTTCCCTCCTCCCGTACTTCTTGAACCTCCAAAAAACTGCTTTTTTTTGCCCTAACCCCTTCCAAAACCTCCTTGTTCAGCCAGCTGGACTTTTTAGCCCTACTCTTCTTGCTCAGCGTCTTGGTACATGGCCCAGTAGCCTCAATCAACCTATGTTTGAAAATATCCCACTTCTGATTTTCATCCATATGCGGCCTAATTTCCACCCGGTGCCTTCCCAGAATGTTCCCCATCTTGATAAAGTCTGCCCCCCTGAAGTCAGCCACCCTGGTTCCTGTACCTACAGTCTCCCTGCCCATGCTGAGCGTGAACCACACTGATTGATGGTCACTCCCAGCTAGCGGGTCCTCCACCCTCAGATCCCTCACAGCCTCCCCGTTAGTTAGCACTAGGTCCAGAGTATTTTACAACCGAGCTGGCCCACTGACCATCTGTACCAGGAAGCTATCCTGGAATGCATCCAGTAGCACCTGCTCCCTTGCGCTTGAGGTGACTGGGGTTCCCCAATCCACTCCTGGTAGACTGAAGTCCTCCATGATCACCATGTTCCCTTTCCTGCATACTCTTCTAATCTGCTGTGCTAACTCCTTGTCCAAGTCATCTGTCTGAGCTGGTGGTCTGTACACCACCCCCATCCGCAGTATCCTACTTTTATAATCAAGGAACTGAATCCATAATGCCTCTGTTTTACCCTCCTCCCCCTCATCCCTTGTACACCTTATCCCTTCTCTAACATAAATTGCCACTCCTCCCCCTCTCCACAGTCCTCTGTCTTTTCTATATATCCTATACCCCAGGATCATCAGATCCCAGTCCTGGTATTGTGTGGCCCAAGTCTCCGTGATGGCAGCAATGTCCACCATCCTGATGGACAACACAAAACATAAATATATTCAAAACATAAATATATTTTATCTGTCAAATATGCCAATTGTTGATGTGGAAATTGAACCTTGCTATTGGCTATTTTATTCCCACATTATTACAGGGTTGCTAATGGTTCCTTGTCATAAGGGTAATTGCCGAACAGCGATCATCCTTATGGTGAGTGCAGATCGCCGAAATTCAATTTTGGCAATGTGCAACTACTGGCGCCAGTGACAGTGGTGCAAAAACAAAATGATTACATCCCCAACTTAAGATTCTCAACTCCAGGGGTGAGCGTTGGGGGCGTTCAGTAAAAATAAAATATACAGCGTGATATCCTGTTGCCGCATCATGAACCCTGCCCATCCGGTCACCCTCCTATGCCCTCACCATCATGGGCGGTCGCCACAAGTGAGTCACTGTTTTGGTAGGCGTCCACTTGCGGTTAGCCCCCTTCACAGGATACTGTTGCTAATAGTTTATAAATCCTTTTTTTATTTGTAATTCTTTTGCTTTTCAAGCAATACATACAGCAAACTGAATTCCATAATATAAGATAAAGAACATGTAAACTACAGAAAATAAGTACACTAGGATTTCATTCTCACATTATCATGATGCACATGGAGGGTGCAAACCATAAGAAACCAAAGTACCAGTAGTACTAAAGATACCAAAGAAGGTCTGTAGGAAATAATTAAGCCTGACAGGCTTCTCCTGGCCATGAACAGGGAAATGTCTAAGGGTAAGGGGGGATGCAGTCCGAGACACAGCATCAATCAATTGTAGTGAGAAAGAAAAAAAAATGTCTGTCTCTTGGTATCGAACTCAGACCCCCTAACCTCTACTGTTTGGTAGCCTGTAGCTCTACCACTGTACTAAGCTTCATTGAGAAGAAATATTTGCTATGGCAAAGGACATCCAGCACTAAGTGCAACCCCCACACACACACATAGTTGCATTGAATTTTCATAATGACCAGTTTGTCTATCTATCTGAAGTAATGTTTCCCAAGTTACGTTTAAACCTCAAAGTCTGAGCTGGACCTTTCATACTGGATTTATAAGATGGGAGAATGCGATGGCCCACTGAGCCTGTCTCCCACCTCAGCGGGGCCATGTATCCCTGATACTCATGTAATGTTCATCCAGTCTTTTTTTAAATAAATTCAAGAACCCTGTGGAGACCACAACCTTTGGCAATGAATTCCAATTGATGGACGCCCTATAAGTAAAGAAACCCTTGAGGAAAGGAGGGAGAGGGAGGACATGATAGAAACTTTCAAGTATCTTAAGGGAATTAACAAGGTACAAGAGGGTAGTATCTTTCAGAAGAAGAGATGTGCAAGAACAAGGGGGCACAATTTGAAGATAGAGGGGGGGACAGCTCAGAGGTAATGTTAGAAAGTATTTTTTCACAGAGAGAGTTGTGGATGCATGGAACAGCCTTCCTGAGGAGGTTGTGGAGTCAGGAACAGTGGGAGAATTCAAGAATGCATGGGACTGGCATAAGGCAATTCTAGTGGGGGGCAGGAGGAAGTAAGCTGTTGATTAACTAGAATCTGCAGTTTATCCATTAGGTAGGGAAATGGACAGACTGGGTGGGCCAAGCGGTCCTTATCTGCCGTCAAATTCTATGTAAACCCCTTCTCGTGTTCTTTACTGTTTGCTAATTGTGGCATCTTAAATTGTCTTTATTGGTACTCAATTTTATTCCCAAGTTGTCCATTAATTCTTTATCTCTGAGAGTTTTGTATATTTGTAACATGTCTCCCCTTCATCGTCTCATCTCGAGTGTACAGAGTCCTTGTTCTTGCAACCTCTCCTCGTATGACACATCTCTCAGCCCTACCACGATTTTAGTTGTCCTACGCTGTACCCTCTCGATGTTGTGGATATTATTCTTAAGGTGAGGGCTCCAGAGTGTCGAGCAGTAATCTAAATGCGGGGTTACATAAGTTGTATATAGAGTACAGATGCAATTTCTATCCCTAGAGATGAAGGCGTTTTAATGCAGCATAGTACTGTGTTGTTTCTTTTTATTATTTTGTGACACTGTTCACTAAAATTTAAGTCTTTATTAATGAGTACCCCTAAATAATTTTCAGAGTCCACTTTTTTAAAATATCATCCATAAGGCTATAGTTGATCTGTGTGTTATTTTTCCTCAGGTGTAACACTACACATTTATTCAAATTGAGGTTCATTTTCCTTGGCCTAACTCTCCCCCCTCAGGCATCCAGAAGAAAACTTCCTTAGGCCTAAACCCCCTCCCCTCGGGCATCCAGAACCTCCTAATATGGATGATGATGAATCTACGAGTCACCAGGGGAACCAACAGTCAGCCTTACAAGGTCCATTTTTACCACACCTCACAAGGTCAAAGATCATTTGAGTATCATACCCCAAACTGGCTCAACTCTCTCCATGGGGACTTACTGGCTGAAACAAAGCTTGGCCTTTTAAACAGAAGCTACTGATGCATCTCACAGCACTCTGTGGGTGTGACTGCCCTTCATAATTGGGTACAACGAGTACATTTTATCCTGTCCACTTTGTTGTACTTAGCAGCATGACTGTTTGTACTAGTGCACTTTTCCCCCTCCGTCTACCCCACACCCTCCTCGTCTCACTCCCCACTTCCCCTTGTTTCCCGTCCTCCCCTCTCACACCCACTTACCCTACCCTTGACAATGCCTTCTTGGCTGCCTTGCTCACTAGTCAACACTTATCTTAAATCTATGGTCTCCTGCTCTGCTGTGCACAATTTGTTACTCTGATTCTTTGAGAATTTTTTCCAATCC
Source organism: Neoceratodus forsteri (assembly GCA_016271365.2). NCBI lineage: Eukaryota > Metazoa > Chordata > Ceratodontiformes > Ceratodontidae > Neoceratodus > Neoceratodus forsteri. The sequence continues at coordinate 310,472,603 of CM057450.1, forward strand.
AGGTATAATGCTACTTTGTATAATGTCTACTTGTCCAGCCAACATTGTACTGTTTACCACTTATGTATAAATACCCACGCGTCATTCCCTATTACTGTATGTAATTTGCTGTTACAATCTGATATGGAACCTTTGTAAAAGAGCTCCCAGCTCAAAGGTATTTGTAATCCGAGATCTCAATAAATAAAAAAATATAAAATGTTATTATTTATTGCCCATTTTTCTATACTATTTTGCTGTTCCTTAGTATTAACCACAGCTCCCAACTTGGAATTATCGGTGAACTTAATTAGTCAATTTGATGTTCCTTTACCCATGTCTGCTATAAAAAGACTGAACAAAACCGGGCCTAGTACAGAGCCCTGGGGGACCCCACTCATCACCTGTCCCAGTTCGGGCAGGCTACCTCTGATTCTGGTCACCTGATTTCTGTTGGAAAGCCAATGACCAACCCAGTTTATTAATTTCGTGTTTAATCCCTGTTGGTGAAATTTGAATATTAAAGTATTGTGAGGTACTTATCGAATGCCTTTTCTAGATCCAAATAAATAACAACAACTGCTTTGTTTTCATTACTCTCCCTGTTTATTTTTTCATAAAATTCCAATAGGTTTGTGGCACACTATCTGTTTGACTTGAATCCATGTTGAGTATGGTCTGAAATGTTTTTATTTTTTAAATCTTGTTCTAACATTTTCTTTATTAGAGTTTCCATTAATTTGCAAATTATCAACATTAGACCTATAGGCCTGTAATTTGAGGGGTCAGATTTAATTCTCTTTTTATGGATTGGGACAACAATTGCCCTTCTCCAATCATCTGGCACCACTCCAGCTTCCAGTGTCATATTAAACAAGAATGTCAATGGTTCTGCAATCCATTCCCTTAATTCTCTCAGAAATATTGGTTGGAGTTCGTCTGGACCTGTAGTTTCTTAATATCTAACCTGTTCAGGAGTTCTTTAATCTCATTAAATGTAATTTTCACGTCTATCTGGTTTCCCTGGTTAATACCTGTCTCTTTATGTAGTCTATAACTGTTCTGTAAAACTGTATCCTTCTGGTTATAAACTGAGCAGTAATATTCATTAAAAATATCTGTCCTGTTTTTAAGGTCATGTATTTCCTCTGTACCATTTATTAGTGGGCCTACTGTCCTTTCACTGGATTTATAATTTACATAAGAAAAAAAAAGATTTTCCATTATCATGTGTGTGTGTGCAATTGTGAATTCCAGCTTTCTTTGTCCATCCCTAATCAGTTTCTTACTGTTTTGTAATTCTGTTTTGTACTGGTCTGTATTATAATTATTATTCTCTTTCTTCATTGCACTACAAGCTTTGCTTTTCTTAGTCAGTTGTTTTCTAACCCTTCTCATAAATCATTGAAGTACCTTTGAAGTAAGGAGGCAGTATAGCACAGTGGTCTAAGGCTCTGAGCTGCAAATCTGGTGACATTCAGCAGACCAGACCTGGGTTTGAATCCCACAGCTTCCACCTACGTACTGTATGACCCTGAGCAAGTCACTTAACTTCCTTGTGCTCCCAGGTCGCACCTGGAAACAAGCTCTGGCTTAGTGTGCCTTTCCTGGTTAAACAATTTCCCCTAAATGGTTTTCAGCAAATAGTTACATATTTCAACAGAGCTCCATCTCAGATTACTTATGGAAAACACTATTTTTAAGCGAAAAAGATGTTCCAGGACTAGAGGGCATAGGATGAAGTTGGAGGGAGGATGATTCAGAGGAAACATGAGAAAGAATTTCTTCACAGAACAGGTGGTGGACAAGTGGAACACCCTGCCAGAGGAAGTGGTGGGGGCTGAAACAATCACGGGATTTAAGAATGCATGGGATAGACATAAAGGAATTCTGGAGGGCAGGGGTAAGGGGCAGCAGACTTCTAGGAAAACAAACTGAACTTACAAGCTCAAATGGGAAGACTGGGTGGGCCATAGACCCTTATCTGCCGACACTGTCTATGTATTTATGTATCTATGTACCTTTCCCTTTGTGTTATATATTTTTCTATATGGTACATACTTTTTTTCGAGGTTTAACAGTTTATTTTTAAAATATGTCCAAAAGGAGTTAATACTGTCCTTACTACATGTAGACTCCCAGTCCCAATTCTTTATTACATTCTTAATTGACTCAAAGTCAATTAAGTTTATTATAGTTTTTTTACCATTACAAGATATCAGCAATACAGAATGGTAAACCTGGCTGAAGGTACATCATTAAAATCAGAAATGACATGCAACAGTTTCTCTCATACTACATATATTGTAGTGACAAAATAAATCTACTCTGGGGTCAAACTCGGGCCATCTACCTTCTACTGCTAGGTAGCTTGTAGTACTACCACTGTACTAAGCTTTCTAGATAGAAGATGCATACTGTGGCAAAGAACATCCAACACTGAGTGCAGACCCAGCCCCCCGTTGCACAGATTTTCATAATGAACAGTCTGTCTATTTGAAGTAATGTTTCCCAAGCTGCATTTAAACTTCAGAGTGTGAGCTGGAACTTTTCAAGCTATCAGCAATACAGAATTTCAAACCTTGCTAAAGGTCTATCACTATTATTGGCAATGACATCTAACCATTTCTCTTATACTATATAAATTGTACTGAAAAAGAAAAAAGTTCCATTCAAACCCCAGGAATCCATCAGTATGCTTAACTGATGCAGTCAGCCTCCTGTGTTGAACTGCCTTGGAGGACTGGAGTGAATGTAAATGATGGAACTATTATTGGCTCATGCTACAACTCAAACTGCTGCCCCTAGGTGCTGCTGAATTCTAAAACTTTCAGATTTATTTCTCTTCCTGCTTAGTAAAGATGCCTAAGAGAGGGTTCTATGTGATATGGGTGAAACAAAATTGGAGAGGAAGAAAAGAGCAACCAGGAATATATGGCGACGGCAGAAAGGGCGACAAGACTGTTTTATGTTTTAGCAGGGGCTCCCCCCCCCCACCTTTCTATAGATAATCAGCTCCAGGGGAAGGTGAAACCTGGAGATGGGAAGAAAGCTGCCAGTCACCTTTTCCATTTGGTCGACGTTATTCCCAGTCTCTCTTTTGTACTCGCTGTTTTTTCTGTTGCCATAATTATAGTTGCTATTTTTGTTTTGCCCATATTACGGGATACCCTCAGAGAGCTCTCCTCAGCATCTGACTGACTTTATTTTCCATAGTTTTAAACTCATACTTCTTTAAATCACGTTTGCTGCCACTGTTTGCTAGTGTCAGGTTACTTAGTTTAGTTTTTTTCTTCTATTTTCTGATTTTTATCGGTTCCTCAGCGGTTCCAGGGAATCAAGGAAAACTGTTCCCTTTGTGGTGTTTACTATGTTTTTTATACTTTTAAACTTTGAAACATTCCAGTTCCTATTTCTAGGAATCATACCATTTTTTTCCTTTGAAATAACTGAGTTTTGCTGCAGTTCCTCGTATTTCAAGGAACCGACCACTTTTATTGTTCCCTGTCTTTTTTATTTCTGACAGGGAACCAAGCATTTATTTTTTTGGCTTGCTGTTTGTGGTTTTGAGAACTGACCACAATCTTTGTTTTTCTCCTTTTGGGTTTTGTATGTAATGGATTTTCTGACACTTGGCATGTCAGAGACTCCTAAAAAGAAAACAGGACTTACTGGTACTTGTGGGCATATCACTGCCAAAGCAGACAGGCACAGTCTTTGTTTGGTTTACCTCGGTCCTAGTCACATTTTTCTTAACTGTGAAAATTGTAAAAACCTTTTGCTCCAAGACACTAAAGAAGAGGGCAAAAAGGCTTGAAGAGATGGTTTCCACTACCACTTCTCCCTCTCTCCAAAGCTTATAGAAGAGGATGCTTCCTCCCATGCTAAAAAGGACAAACCTGAGGAGTCAGGGAATCCTAAATCCACCGACAAGGGTGAAGCTTCGAAATCTAAGAGGACTATAGAATCAGCCGTGGAACCAGTTCCCACTAAAAGAAAACAGAAGGAGAAACATGTTACTGTACCTCTTGCTGAAAAAGCAAATGAGCACTCAGCAGACAGACCAGCCATGCCCTCTGCAGAGGACATTGCCAGAGCCCTACAAGTTTTGCAAGCCCTCCAGGCTGCCAGTTCCCTGGACCCCCCTCCCCCAGTTCCTCCTGTGGCTCCCCCTAGCCAAGAACTGGTGTTTCTCTATGAAGAACCAGGAGAGGAGGAAGAGGAAGGAAACCCCACTAAAGCCAAAGTCTCTACAGAGCAAGACTTTGGCTCCCCATTGTGGGGACCAGATGACTACTCATCTCACTATGCCTTTGTGAGGCAGATAAAGAGACTGTGGAGGATAAGGAGGAAGCTGAGTTCCTAAATATGATGGAGCTAGCCCCCACAAAATGACTTTTACTGCCTATCCACAATTCTCTCAAAAAGGCTGCCCTCAAGATCCTGCAAACCCGCACTTCCTTATCTGGGGTGGATAGAAAGGTGGACAAGAAATCTCAACTGGACAGGGCAAATGCTGATTTTCTTTTTGTCCATCCAGGTCATGAGAGAGTGGTACAGGCAGCGGCCTGTGATAAGGCCAGGGTGCCTTTGGCCTCTCGCCCACTGCACAAGGACTCCAGGAAGCTTAATAGTATGGGGAAGAAGGGGTACCTGATGGCTTTCCTTCTCCTCAGGCAAGCCACTTACATGGCCTATACTGCACAATTCCTGAAGGCCCTTTGATCTCTGTTTTGGCCATTACTGATAAGGTCACTGAAGATGTAACAATTGACCTGGTTGAAACAGCCAGATCTGCCTTAGATCAGGTTTGTCTGGCAAGACCGTCCCCCTGTGAAACCATGTTGCCTTAGATCCTGTTGTCCATTGGCCACAAGATAGTCTACAATTCTTTCCTTCAGCAGTGATTCTATAACTTTTCCCACTACCAAGGTCAGGCCGACTGGTCTGTAATTTCCTGTCTCCTTCCTGCTTCCACTTTTGTGGAGTGGGGCTACATTAGCCCTCCTCCAGTCTCCCGGTACCACCCCGTATCCAATGATAGGTTAAACAGGGCTGTCAGAGGTGCAGCTAGCTCCTCCCTGACCTCCTTCAATACCCTGGGGTGCACCCCATCGGGTCCTATCTCCTTTCCTACTTTCAGCCATCGTAGTTCCATTAGAACCCTTTCCACTGTAAAAGGGTTCCTGTCCATCTCCTTACCCTTACTGTCCTTGACCTCCATCTCTGGTCCTCTACCTGGCCCCTCCATCATAAAAACTGAGCAGAAGTATTTGTTCAGCATGTCTGCTTTTTGGTGATCCTCCTCCTCCTTCACATAAACTCCTCCTTCCCCTTTCATCCTAACTATCCCTAGCTTTGTCTTCCTCTTGTCACTTATGCATCTGAAAAATGTCTTATCCCCCTTTTTTTAGTGATATAGCAATATTTTCCTCAGTTTGTGCTTTGGCTCTTCTAACTGCCCTCACTGCCTCTTTTTGCATCTCCTGTTAACCCCATGTCCTCCTCCTCCTCCTGTGTCTTTTTATAGCTCTTAAAAGCCCATTTTTTTGGCTCCTACTTTTTCTGCTACCTCTCTAGAGAACCATAGTGGCCTCTTTTTCCTTTTGCCCTTGCTAACTAGCCTGACACAAAGATTTGTAGCCTTTTCTATACCTTCCTTAACTTTTGCTCACTGATCCTCAACTCTGCCTAGTTTCCCTATCCCATCCAGGGCATCCCTGAGGCAATCTCCCATTTCTTTGAAGTTGGCCCTCCTGAAGTCCAGGACCCTTGTCCTTGTGTGGTTTGATTCTAGTCCAGTCTTTACATTAAACCACATTGTATGATGCTTGCTGGTTCCCAGGAAGTCTAACACCTCAACGTCAGTAATACTGTGTCCATTTGTCAGTATTAGGTCCGGCAGTGCCTCCTCATGGGTGGGCTCCTGTAAAAGCTGCCTGAGGAACAAACCCTGCAAGAAGTTCAGGATGTCCCTACTCCTGGTAGTTGCTGTAGCAGGGAGGCTCCAATCCACGTCTGGTAGATTGAGATCTCCCACTAGTAACACCTCCTCCTTCTGAGCCATCCTTTGGATTACTTCCATCATTTCCCCATCCACATCTTCCTCCTGTTGTGGGGGTCTCCTAACAGCCCCTTTCCTTATCTCCAGAGTGACCCACAGTACCTCCACTCCCCCTGCTTCCCCTGAATTTCTATTGCTTTTATGTTGTCCCTTACATAAAGTGCCACTCCTCCACTTTTTCTGCCTATTCTGTCCCTCCTAAATAGAGTGTTTCCTGGAATGGTCATTTCCCAATCCTGGTTTTCATTGCACTAGGTCTCCATGATGGTGACTATGTTAAGGTCTGCCTCCTCCATGGTGGCCTCTAGGTCAGCAGTCTTGTTGCCCAAACTTCAAGCATTTACACACATGGCTCTCCAGGTTGTGTTTACACCCCGCTCCCTTTTGCCCATTGCTTATTCGCTGTTTTTATTTTTCAGTCCCAATCACTCCTTCTACCCTCTGGCTGCCAGTTTTATTTTCTTCCTTTATTGACTTTGCTCCCTCAGCATTCCCATTGTTGGCCTCTTGAATTTGTGGGAGAGGGCAGTTTTTGTCTCCCTGCCTCCTATCACCTCCCCCATTGGCTAGTTTAAATGCTTGCCAATGCAGCATTTGAACTGTTCACTGAGGACTGCAGTCCCCCTTCTGGATGGATGTAAGCCACCACCTCTGTACAGGCCCTCATCCCGCCAGGTGAGTCCTCAGTCCCCAATGAAGCCAAAACCCTCCTCTCTGCAGCAGTTACTCAGCTATGTATTGAATTCCCTGGTGCAGAGATCCCCAGCCTCCCCATTGCTGTGGACAGGCAGCGCCTCCAAGAAGGGCACGGAGCTTGCTACCTGCCCAAGGCCCCTCCTCAACTCCCTAAGCTCCTCCTGCACCCTTCCTTACCCTGTCTCGTCCCTAGCCAGATCATTTGTCCCCAAATGTATTTGTCTCTGTTAGTAGTTTAGTTTTTGTGGTTTTTCATGTGTTTCTGCCTGGAGGAACTGGATTATTCTTGGACATAACATCTACGAACATTTCCTGGACTAAGAAACTGAAAAACATCACCACCAAGTATTGGCATTCTCATCATAAATCAACTTTTTTGGAAAACATTAAAAGCAAAAGTAAGGTCAGTAAATCTTTTATACAAGCTCTGGGTTGTGGAGTGCTGCATTGAATCCACATTTCCGTCTGACTTGTTCTTAAACAATGTGTGCTTGTCTTTGAGGTCTATTCACAACTGTTTTGGAGAACAAAGAGAAGATTCTAACAAAGGATTTTACATCCTGCATATGCCCTAGGTCAATGTTCATCACCTTCAGGAATTTAACACATTCTGGGTCTTTGATCTACAGTAACAACAGTTTTCTGGTCTCCAGTAGTTCACCATGAGTCACTCCGAAACACTCACCCTTGCCACAGTAAACATTTGCAGTCTTCTGCCAAAACTGGCAACTCATAGACTGGGAGGACGAATCCTGCTTCTGATACTGCTATTATGCTTACATGGGGTATCTACTTCTGTTCCAATCAACAACCACTATGGAGAGAATGCCTCACAACACAATGACTTTACTTTCTCCAACCAAATTGCCGATACACAACATGTGCGTGCCTACACCACCCTTATCTTTCTGAAGGGTTGTGCCTACAACTCGTTTTGTATGTTTAGAAAATACAAAATGGGGGGCGTGGCCTGACCAGGCAGAAGATGGCAGCATAGTTCAGAATCTCTGCAGGAAATACTGCAATCTAACTTCATCCAGCCTTCACCAGACCTTTCTTTGGTACCAACTCCTGTGACCATCCTGTAATCTTACTGCCTGACACAGTTTGTAAGTCATTTTTGATCCATCATCTACTTATATTCAATTATTCTACACTGTACTGCTGCATACTAGGCCTCATCCTTCAGCATTATGGCAGATCTCCAAGTACAGCAAAGCTCACTTGCTAGAGTGGAAGTAATGTTTTCTAAACTGATGGCTAAGCTTAATGATCTAAAAACCTCAACCCAGCAGAATGCGACCACTCTTGAAACTTTTAGCCAGAAAATTGCATTTAATGAGAAAGCAACGGCCTGTAACACCACTGCTATTCATGACCTCCAGGCTACTGTCCACAAACAAGATCAAACTATTAAATCCCTACAAGCCAAAACTGACAATATTGAAAATCATAATCGTCGCAACAATTTACAATTTTTTTGGCTTCCTTGAAGGTGTAGAATTAGGAGACACTACTGCACTTTTATTACATGTGCTGCCTGCAATGCTTAAACTGCCTCCTGACCTAACGTTAATCATTGAGCGGTCTCACTGCACTCTGGGTCCCAGGTCAACATCAGACCAGCGACCAAGGCCTATCATCGCTCACTTCTTGAACTATTCCCACACAGAATTAATACTAAAATGAGCCAGAGAAATGGGGAAATTTCAGTAGCGAGAGTTTAATATTTCCATCTACAGAGACTTTTCTAAAGATTTAACCATCAGAAGGAAGGCCTACAATTCACTTAAACAAATCCTCCACCAAAGAAGCATTAAATTTGCTCTACGTTTCCCCTCAACACTATGCCTTTTCTCAGGCTCTTCCTTCAAGGATTTTGAAACCCCTGATGCCTTAGCCAACTATCTGGTGGTCTCTCTCTGCAATCTTGCCCTGGGAGGTTCAGCAGCAATTGGCAACCTGAACACAGCTTTGGTAATCCGCAGAGAGGGTGGACGACAAGGTACAGGAACATGGGGAAAGTGCTGCAGAACTTACAGCCCCAAGCAGCAACGCTGCAACTGATTTGACCACAAGGAAATCAACACAGCTGCAAGAGAAGCTTCTGTCAGGACATTGTTGTTCAAGACTTTCATGCTGTTCTAGCGAGGTTTCACCCAAAGCTGCAGCCTCTCACCTTCAAATCTACCCCTCTATTCCCTTGAGCAATAAGTTTGCTGTCTTGGAGGATGACATGCACTCCTCACAGGAGGATCTTTCCCAGCAAATTTCAGATGAACATCCCTCTAATTTGGGCCCTGTGCCTCAGGGATGTATTTCTGCCAATACTTCATGGGCAGACGTTGTTGCAAGTTCCCTCCTCAAATCTTTAGAGCCACCCAAATAGAAATGTAGGGCAAAGACCAAAAGCAAGAACATCAATAGTCACAATCCTGCTAATAAATCTAAGGTGTCATGAGCTTATATGGTCAGTAACATATTCACAGTTGCTATATCTTGGTAGGTTTTGCTTCCAGAATACTTAAAGGGAGTGTCAGTACACTTTTTCTGCCTAGCCGCCCACTCTACAGTCTATGCTACCTGGTTGCTTTCGCTCCCAGCGGGTGCAGAAAGCAAAGGCTGTACATTGTGGCGTCATCAATTTACTTTTTGTTGCCATGTTTAAATGAGCAGCTTAAAAGTCATCAAGGGAACTTTGGTATATCAGCAATGCTTTTCTAACCCATTATTTTAGTGTTAGATCTTATACATTACTTCACTAAACAGGCTCTCTGTATCTAGCCTTTTACTCTCCAATTTAGCAGTGCATCAGGTTTATAGTCTTTTGGCTATTCAGTTGCATATCTTCAATCGATATGCATCCTGATTATTGCCTTTTCTTTTTTCATATGTGAATTATTATACATTACAAGGCAACTTACCCCTTACCTCCCCTGATGACAGGTTCTTAAGTATTATTGGCAACTACATTTAATCTATCTCCTTCCATATGCTCCATTATTCTTACTGCCTCCTGTTTACAATATGGAACTATCATTAGCACCCAAAGAGGTGGGCTATGTTTGGTGTACTGTTGCAAAGGATTGTCAATCTACATCTTCCTTATGCTCCTTATTTTACTCGAAGCCTATAGATATTATAGAAATCCACTATTGTGTGGTCCCTCCTGTTTTGGGGCTCACTGAGCCTAGTCTTCTAGACCTAGTCACCCCATATAACACCTATTTAGGTGATTTTTGAGTAATTGAAGCTGATCTTTACTATGACTATCTCTTCTGTCTACAGTTATCACCGAAACCTATACCTCTCCACATAATCCCAATTTGCATTTGGCTCAGGGCGTAAGGGCTTAAATTGACCTCCCCTTTCTTCTTTCCCCTCAATATTGTATTTATTATGTACTTATTCTGTTGCACTGCAAAGTAGTCACTCTAATGTGGTAATGATCTACTTTTCCTTTTATATTTGTTCATTTGCATTCCATCTGGCTCCCTGAATTCCTTGCTCTATATCTAGGCTGTACTGGCATCTCGTACATGGTTCTTTAATTTACTGTTATTTTGAGTTGGTATATCTTGTACTATTACTACTAATTACAACACAGCCACAGAAAGTATCTGCAGTTCAGGCTGCCCTTGGATCACAACCAGTTTGCAGCACTACCCTTCGGCCTAACTTCTGTCCCCAGGGCATTCTCCAAGTGTCTAGCAGTGGTCGTGGCACACTTAAGAAGGATGGGAGTCACAGTGTTCCCTTACCTAGACGACTAGCTAGTTGTTGGACAGTCTCCCCAGCACACCAGAGACTATTGCTCTTACTCGGGTGCTCCTTAGAGTCCTTGGGATTCCTAGTAAATGCCCAGAAGTCCCAACTGGAACCTGCCCAGGTCCTAGAATTTATAGGAGCAGATTTGGACACCCTGCAAAGGAGGGCCTTCCTTCCACAAGATAAGGTGCACGACATTCTGGAGCTAGCAGGTTCTTTCAGACACAACAGATCCAGGCCAGCAAGGCATTTCCTGCAGCTCTTGGGCCACATGGCAGCTGCCACTGCCATGGTGGCAGGTGCCAGATTTCAAATGAGGGACATTCAGTTCCACCTAAGGTCCCTTTGGTCTCAGAGGATGGATCCTCTGTCCAGATTGGTGCCCATAACAAAACCTTTCCTGCAGGCCCTGCAATGGTGGCAGGACAGAGGCAATCTCAGGGATGGAATATCATTTTACCAAGAGACTCCACTGGTCATTCTCACCACAGATGCCTACCTCCTAGGGTGTGGGGGCACACCTGGGTGACTTGACAGTGAGTGGTACCTGGTCCCCTCAGGAGTCACTTCTGCATGTCAACCTGCTAGAGCTCAGGGCAGTCTCCCTGGCCCTGCAGTCATTCGCCCCTAAGGGCAAGGTGGTGCAAATCAGGACAGACAACACTACCACCATGTACTCCATCAACAAGCAAGGAGGCACCAGATTGACCTTGCTGTGCACAGAAGCCATGGGGTGTGGAACCTGGCTTATTCTCTACAGGTGTCTCTGTCTGCAATCCACCTGCCAGGGAAGGGCAATGTTTTGGCAAACTATCTCAGCAGAATCAGCCAGAACCATCATGAGTGATCTGTAAACAAGCAGATTCTGACCTCAGTGTTCAGAAGGTGGGGCACACCAGAGATAGATCTCTTTGCCTCCATGACCAACCACCAGCTGCCACAGTTCTATTGCAGGCCTCCAGCTTGTGGGACAGTGCCACTAGATGCCCTGACCCTGGATTAGTCAGGGAAGTTTCTCTATGCCTTTTCTCTGCTGCTCAGAGTCCTCATAAAACTCAGGACCCAGCCAGCAACTATGATTCTGACAGCACCAGAGTGAGAAAGGCAGCTGTGGTATTCCCTCCTGCTCACCCTATCAGTGTCAGCCTATTCATCTTCCTCAGAGGCACACTCTCCTGACCTTATCACAGGGCAGGATCCTGTACCCCATCCTCAGGTCTCTACACCTCAAGGCCTGGCTCTTGAAGACTCAGAGTTTGCCACTCTACAACTCTCTGAAGAAGTTTTTAATATATTCAGAGTTTCCAGGAAACCCCCAACTAGTAAAACTTATGCTTCCAAATGGAATAGGTTTTCTATCTAGTGCAGCAACAAGAATATCAAATCATCACAGGTGGGATTACCTGCCCTCATGGACTACTTAGCCTACCTTCACTCACTGAACCTTGGCTAGGTGAGTCTGCGAGTCACAAGCCCTGTGTACAGATTTGAATGATATCTCCTCTCACAGGGACGAAGTGGTACTTCAAACTAATAGGAAGTTCCTCCTTAAGGTGGTATCTGATTTTCACCTGAACCAGTCCATAACCCTGCCAGTCTTTTTTATTGCTAACTCAAGCTGAGGTGAGTGCAAGTTACATAGCCTAGATGTCAAAAAGACACTCAGCCACTACATTGACCATACCAAGGTTTTTAGGCCAGATCACACAGAATTGTTTCTGACCTATGGGGAAATGGGCAAAGGTAAACCAGCCTCCAAAAGAACCAATGCACGCTGAATAGTGGCTTGCATACAGTTTTGTTATGGCACAGCTTGCAAGCAACCAATTCAAGGCCGCAGGGCCCACTCCACATGTGGCACAGCTGCATCAGTGGCTGCAGCAAGAGACATTCCTCTACTGGACATTTCTGAAGCAGCTACCTGGAAAACTGTACATACTTCACAAAGCACTACTGTTTGGACGTACAATCCAGAAGTGATGCTAGGTTTGGCATTGCAGTCCTGCAGAACCTTTTCCCTAAGTAGGTTCTGTAACAACCTCCCAAGGTATTGCTTTTTAGTCTGCATCAGTTAAGCATACAGGGGGATTCCTGGGGTTTGAAGAAAAAATGACTTACCATAGTAATCTTGTTTCTTCCAGAGGATTCCTCAGTATGCTTAACTCTCCCACCCTGCCTCCCCTTCCAGAACCAGATGGGGGAGGTTCTGCACCTCTGCTGGTCACTTCTTACCTGTCTGTTATATCTGTTATATGTGTTATTGTTAAAGTTATAAACCAGTCTGTTCTATTCCCTTCTTACAAGAAGCTGGTATTTTTTTATCTACCCCCTTTTGGGGGAAAGAGTTTTTTCATTAAGACAGCGTAGTCTAGGCTCTGTAATGAATCTGAAGGTTTTAGAACACAGCAGCACCTAGGGACAGCAGTTTGAATTGTAGCATGAGCCAATGATAGTTCCATCATTTAAATACGTTCCACTCCTCTGAGGCAGTTCAACGCAGGAGGCTGACTGCATTATTAAGCATACTGAGGGATCCCCTGGAAGAAACAAGATTATTATGGTAAGTAATTTTTTTTCTCAGGATCAAACCCAAGCCCCCTACTTTCTACTGTGTGACAGCCTGTAACTCTGCCACAGTACTAAGCTTCCTATACAGAAGACACATTCTGTGGCAAAGGACATCAAGCAGTGAGTCTCAGACACCCCCTCCTTCACAGCTGCAGTGGATGTTCATAATTGATCTGTCTATTTGAAGTAGTGTTTATCAAGTTGCATTTAAACATCAAAGTCTGAGCTGGAGCTTTTTTAAGTCATCAGCAATACAGAACGTCAAATCTTGCTGAAAGTCTATTGCTATCATTAGCAGTAACTTCTAGAAATTTCTTTCATACTACATAAATTGTAGTGAGAAAGAAAAAAAATTCCACTTTGGGGATCAAACCCAGGCCCCCCCTTCCCTCTACTACTTGGTAGCCTGTTGATTTAGTGCTGTACTAAGCTTTCTATACAGGAGATGCATGCTGTGGCAAAGGACATGAAGCAGTGATTGCAGCCCCCCAAAAAAAAACACACACAGCTGCAGTGGATGTTCGTAATTAACAGTCTGTCTATTTGAAATAATGTTTCCCAAGTTCCTAAATCTCATCGTCTGAACTGGAACTTTTCAAGTTATCAGCAATATAGCACTACAAACCTCGCTGAAAGAATATCACTATCATTAGCAATGGCAGCTAACAATTTCTCTTATAGAACATAAATTGTAGTGAGAAGGAAAAATGTTCCACTCTGTGAATCAAACCCAGAACCCCTATCCTGTACTGCTTGTACCTTATAGCTCTACTACTGTACTAAAATTCTTATACAGGAGATGCTTGCTGTGGCAAAGGACATCCAGCAGGGAGTGCAGTCTTCCCCACACAGCTGCAGTGAATGTTTGTAATGAACACTTTGTCTATTTGAAGTAGTGGTTCCTACGTTACATTTAAACTTCAAAGTCTGAACTGGAACTTTTCAAGTTTTCAGCAATATAGAACTTCAAACCTTGCTGAAACTCTAACATTGACATCAGCAAGGGCATCTAACAATTTCTCTCATACTACTTGAATTGTTCTGAGAAAGAAAACAATGTTCCACATTGGGGATAGAACCCAGGCTTGTGTAGGTTTGAAACCCTATGTCAAGGGCTAAAAGCCCTATCACTGACATTATCAGTGACACCACACAACCAAATCACTTACACTGAATGTACCTTTGAAGTTGACTGAATGCAAAAAAGAATACAGATTACCACAATAGGTGCATGCAGCGATGCTGTTAACACCTATTATAATAAGGGTCTGAGAAATAAGAGCATTCTGATTCGCTGGAAGCATTTTATCAGCCTTATGTTAATCTTTTATTAACATACATGTAGAGCCTAATCATATGCTGACCAAAGTTTAACACTGTTTAAAAAACCTTTTTTTATTATAATAGCAATAAGGCACTCCCAGAGGTTCTGTTAATAGTTAATCACCCTCTAGGGGCATGTGGCACTCGGCTATGCCTCATGCAACATTACACCCCTAGAGGGTGATTAACATACCATTAACATAACCCCTGGTCATGCCTTATTGCTTAAAAAATGAAAAGCCGTATGACAAAAAGTTCAGGCTTTGTCGAGAAAATGGTTAGAATGGCTATCCAGGACCTTATCAGCCAGGTTGGGGTAAACTTACAGTATATAATAGTTTCTCTTTCCAGTGAAATGTAACACACCAGAAAAGTGCAATTTAGTTTTCCCAACCAGCAACCATTACATTTAGTCAAATGACTCAGAAGAGTAAACTTTATTAATAGTGTTTTGTAAGGCATTCACTTCAGTAAGTTCTGGCTAAGAGTACATATGCAAATCAGGTCTATTTGCACTCTCCCTCGTAACTCCTTCATGAGGCAGAGGCCATTTTGTTACTCATTTCTCTGTCAACAGAGAAAACTATGCATTAATGTTAACTTTAGTGTTCTGCCACAGACCAGTCAGTCAGATTTAAGAGAGCAGCAAAATAAAATAACAACTCTGTTTCCACTACAGGGACACAGATTAAGTGGGAACAGGATACAATTACCTATCAGGGTATTACAGTCACTTCTAAGCGGGTCGGTGTTGATCCCCTCTAATATCCCCCCTCTAGTCTATAGAAGAGACAGAGAGGACCAAGCACTCAAACTCAGGCAAGAAGATGCAGTGAACATAAAAGGATGCTGAAGCAAAATACAAAAAACCACACCGCTGTCCCTTTTTGTCTTTGGAGCATACATTGTGGAGTAAATACATTTCATGAATTTTGCTGACACCTGCTTTATGTTTGCTCAGTTTTGTGAGTGTATAATTTTTCTTGTTTCATACTATTGTACCTTACTGCAGACCCCCTGTGTTTTGGTCTAGAAATGGAATTTTTAGATGGCGGAAGATGTACTTCACCTTTACTGGAAAACTTGAAGCCCTGAAGATGTTTGCACTGCTTCAGTTTGCTTACTGCTTCAGCCAACTCTCAATCCAGGACCCTGATCAAATCTTTAAAATAACAGACAGAATCATTAGTCAATTCATATGGAAAGGTAACCTCCCCCCTCCCCCCCCACATCTTACAGGGCCATTGCCAGGATTTTCACAAGGGGAGTTCTTTTTATGCAGTCTGCAACTTTTTTTAAAAGCTTTGGGTCATAGGGCCGGCAGGACCCCAGAAGCCATGGGGTCCTAGATGCTCTGTGATGCATTTTGTGGCTTATTTTGAAGCTAAAGAAGTCACATCTTAGATCTCCTACACCCCTTGCTCTAAGCAAAATTATCTGGTTGGCTTCAGGTTGAATACATATCCATTCAGTACAGGAGGACAGCAAGATGCTGCTAATGTAATATACCTAAGACATTGTCTCAGATATATTATGTTATCAGCTTTAATATCTGCAGCTGTATCTACTGGTGTGTAGGTAAGGAGTCTGGAGGCTGCCAGGCCCCCAGAAGCTTTGGGGTGCTAGATGCTCTGTGGCTCATTTTGTGGCTTATTTTAAACCAAAATAACTCATCTGTGAGCTCACCTTCACCTCCTGCTCTAAGGACAATTATTACTATATGGGTGCTCAGATTGTGTGTGTGTGTGTGTGTGTGTGTGTGTGTGAGTGTGTAGATATATATCAAATGCTAATGCACTGAACCTCAGTGCAGTCTGCATCTAGTTTTAGCTGGGTATTGTACACTGCTAACTTACTGCAGTGCTGGCTTGCTTCTAGGGCAGGGGTTTGGGGCTGATAGGCCCCCAGAAACCATGGGCTACAGTATACTCTGTGGTGCACTTTTATGGCTTATTTCAAGTCTAAATTACTCCTATCTGAGCTCCCTGTACCCTTTGCTGTAACACCCACAATCCCCAACTCAGTATACCATTTAAGCAATCAAGCCAGTGCAACATGGCCTATAGCAAGGCTAGCAAGATGCTGGGATGTATCGGTAGGGATATTGATAGCAGAGGAAAGGAGGTATTACTTTCCCTCTACAGATCCCTGTTGAGGCCTCTCCTAGAGTACTGTGCCCAGTTCTGGAGTCCTTACCTCAGAAAGGATAAGGATAGGTTGGAGACAGTGCAGCACATAGTAACTAAAATGATTTAGGGACAGCAGGGCAAATCCTATGAGGAGTGCCTCAAGGCACTAAATATGTACTCATTGGTGACCAGACGGGAGAGGGGAGATATGATAGAGACCTTCAAGTTCCTTAAAGGAATTAACAAAGTGAACTGCGGGGTACTATTTAGCCTGAGTACCAATTCGCAGTCACGTGGACATGAATAGAAATTAACAAGAGGTAGGTTCAGGAGAGATGTGAGGAAGTAGTACTTTACAGAAAGTGTGATGGAACTTTGGAACAGTATGTCAGATGAATTGGATGCAAAAACAGTCAGAGGATTCAAGCAGAGCTGGGACTTAATGAAGGGAATAGTGGTTACCGGGGGCGACAGAACCAAGGAGGAGAATAGAGAGAGGATGGGGAGGGTTAGTACCCTAGAGAAATGGTAACTTTCAGGGATTATAGGGAATTTGGGCAGACTGGATGGACCTCTGGTCTTTTTCTGCTATCATTTTCTATGTTTCTATACCTAGCATCCTGCTTGGAAAAAAATCTGTAACATAATTCTTAGTTCAGCATTGGGTATTACAATTGTTGCCCCTACTCCATTCTCCAGTGTGGAAGGCATGACAAAGGGAGTGAGGGGAAATGTAATTTGACAGTGGCGGGGATTCCCAGTGCAAAGTTACCATCTCCTAAATGCCTACCCCCTCCACCCCCACCATGCTTCCAAAAGCTAAGTGGGTATGTTCATAACACTGCACCGTGGCAACAAATATCATTCTACTGACACATGTGGTCATCTGGAGAAAATGTTTATCAGAATTTATTTGTTTTAATGGTGACTGGCACAAATGACACAGACAAAAGTGGAACTAAATGTCAATGAAAATAGGACCACAGTGAAGACCTCTCTGAGCAGCACAATTAGTAAGGTGGCAGTATAGATCCCAGCCAAACCCTTCCAAACACTTGCATTGCCTTTCCACTGTGGTACCTCTTTTGCTTAACTTATGAAAAGTTAAAACAGGCATATGAAACATGACAACTTTGCATTTTGTATAGAGGAGGATTTAAGTAATTTATTTCTAGATCTTCAGCCCTCCCACTGAACAGCTTCCTTGCCCAACTGCACAGCTTATCCCTTGATATATAGTTATTAAGGGACACATCTTCGATGATAGTGGCCAGGAAAATTTACCTGCCAGTGACTGATAATATTATAAGTCAAGGTCCTCTACTTCTTTTTTGTTGTCCTGGAGACATTATCTCTGAGCCTGCCGCCATGCTCGATCTTCCTCGAGTGCTAGCTGACAGTGTGAATTGTGGGTTGCGGTCCTCATGGACACAGTGGTGAAGTGAGCTGCAATTGGCCAGCCAGTCATGGGGGAGAGTGTGGAGAAACACTCACAAAGCAGCTTCAGTCATCTTACTGGCACTAAAGGAGCTGACTGGCAGCAGATTTGGGGGGGCGTGTATGCAAAAAAAAAAAAGTGCTGGGGTTCATCATGTGTGCATCAGCACTCTGTAACAGTCACAAAATAAACAGAAATGATGAATACATTTTACAAATGATGAAAAAAAAAAAAGAGGAGTTTCAAAAGGGGGGGTTCTTTCGAACCAGAGGAACCCCCCCGGCAACGGCTATGTCTTAGTTGGATAAAGCTCCAGTTGCACTAAACCAGAGGAGGGTGGAGGTTACCATGTTTTAAATTTCTATCATATAACATACCAATGTAAGCAGACACACAGTTGGCTGTTTCATATTCACCTATTCTCCCTATAGTTGGTGTTAGAAGGGACTGGATACCAGCTGCAATGTCTTAGTCCACTGTTGGACCCCACCTTTCTCTGGAGCTACAAACTCATCCAGTTATTGGCTTTACACACAAGGAATTGGCAGTGTGCAGGCTCCAGGTGCTGGGGAACTCCTATAACCGGGACCTCCCTGCCAGAATGAAATACTTATGGCACATTCCAGCCATACGGCTTGGTTGTTTTGCAAACACTGGGACAATCTCGGGGTCTGATACCAAGAGGATCTTCTTCTCCTTGAACCTCACATTTTAGGACTTATATGATGCACAGACCTGTTTCTATTTGTGCTCAACGTGATGGAATGATTTTGAGCTTTGCCATCATAGTACGTTGGGAAGTCATGCATGATATTTTTACAATCATAAAGGTGTGATTGGTGTTGCATGCTATTGGTTCTCAGTGCTGTTGCCTTTCAATTCTGTCATTGTCGGCCATTTTTATTGGATGTACAAAAAAAGTGCTCACTGCAACTGAATGAGAAGGCAGCAACGTTTTGGGGAACATGTAGATGATACTGGGTCAAGCACAAAGTTCTCAGGAACACAGAGCTAAGAGATGGATGTGACACATTTCTAGCTGAGCATGAGTACATGCAGGCCCTTTCTTGCAGCTGTGTGGATGTTTTCTTCCCCACTCATCACATCTGCAAACATCCAATTTGCCACGCCCCCCACCAGAGTAGAGTACATCCTGTATGTTGCTGGAACTGCTGTCTCGGATCTGCTGCCCTGAGGATCAGTGACAGTCCATTGGGCCTCCAACATCAGCACCCAAGCACAGAAGCAAAGAAGGAGCAGGTCTCTGTAGCGCACATTTGAATGTCTCAATACCTCCCTGAGACTGTAACCAGCTGGTTGATGAAAACAGCACGTAAGAAAACAATTACTGTAAGTAAAGCAGTCCCACTCCTTCCCTCCATGTGCTTTTTCCCTCTCTCTGTTTCCAACCCCCCCCAGGTTAAGTGCCTGCTTAGTGGACTGTCCATGCTGTGTCCCTCTATTACAAATTTCCATTTTCAGCTGGCCCATCGGCGTAGTGGTGGCACTACTGCTGCTGATGCTGGTGACCCAGATTCAGAAGCAAGCTTGAGTCATCTGGGTCCAGCCAGAAGGAGGAGATTAAGCATCCCACAGGATGCTGTGTTCCTCCAGGATAGGAGGAGATTAAGCATCCCACAGGATGCTGTGTTCCTCCAGAAAAGGAGGAGATTAAGCATCCTGCAGGATGCTGTGTTCCTCCGGGGAAGGAGGATATTAAGCATCCCGCAGGATGCTGAGTTCCTCCGGGGAAGGAGGAAATTAGACATCCTGCAGGATGCGTGTTCCTCTGGGGAACGAGGAGATTAAGCATCCCACAGGATGCTGTGTTACTCCGGGGAAGGAGATTAAGCATCCCACAGGATGCTGTGTTCCTCCAGGGAAGGAGGAGATTAAGCACCCACAGGATGCTGTATTCCTCCAGGGAAGGAGGTTTTCTAGCTCCACCGTAATAGTGCCACCTGGGTGACCACACATGGTGGTGTAAGCTGGAGCTACAAGGGGAGGGTGGATGTCTCCTGACTCTGATGCATGTGTATGCATACATTCAGGCTGTCCTAGCTCTTGAGGCACTTGGGGGAGGGAAGAAAATGACCAAACAAAGCCTCGGCCAACACAGGATGACACTGTGCTCCCTCACTGGCTCTGCCCTGCCTACTGGGCCTCCTGGCACTGCATCCGAGTGAAACTCCCTGGGCCTGGGGAACCCAGGAGGCTCCACTACAGAGGGGTGTGGAACACTGCAAGGTGGTGGGGCTGTAAGCCCCAGAGACAGTGGGTGACAGGGCTGGTGGGGTAGCAAGGTAGAAGGGGGCCAACCAAAGAGGGGGGTGGGGTAAAAAGTATCATTTTATTTTTATTTTTTACCATATGAGCATATGAAATGCCAGCAGAAACAGGCCTCATGGTCTATCAAGTCTGCTCAATTGTGCAGCTAGCCCCTCAACTTGCAACTGCCCCATGGTAGGTTGATGAGCAGAGACCCTTTTTCACAATGGCCAGCATGATTTTAAAGGCTGTAGTCATGTCTGCACACTGCTCCATGAACCGCTTTACTTAAACTTTTTACAGCACCGTGGATATTTTCCCCATCACACAGTTGAATGTATAATACTCGTGAGGTTGAAGGGTTGGCTTTTTTGCAATGGTCAGTGGTGGAGGTTGTGTGCTTTCAAGTACAGTATGTGAGCAAATATTGTTAGACGCATGACCCTGTTGTAGCATCATGCTTGCTGTATAATTTGGATGCAGCTGCAGTACTAAGGTTTCTCCCTGCAAATCAATCAATCAATCAATCAAAATCTTTATTTATTCAGGCGAACATCATTGAGCAAAGCTCATTTACAAGATGGACCTGAGTGGTCATACAAATGAGGATACAAGTATTATTACATAGACAAGAATAGAATAAATAGCAATACAATGGCATGAAATGATTATATACAACAATTTACATATATACAAGTAACAATAGAACCATTTAGCCTGTAGGAAAAAAGAGGACAAAGGGTATAGCAGTCCTAAAATATAAGTTATATGGTCTAAACTAGTTTTTAAGTGAATATAATAGGTGATTCGGGAGAAAGAAATTGAGTTAATATAATGGATAGAAAAAGGGAGGTTTAGTTGGGTCAGATAGGTGGGGATTATGCTTTATAAAAGCAATTGCAGAGCTCTGGAAAAAGGGCGAGAACAATCTTTTGAAGGATGCCAGAGGTAGTAGGCTATCTAGCTTCATGGATTTTTGAGAGAGTTCCATGCAGCTGCTAAGGAATAGCTGAAAGCAGCCCTCCCATACCGGGTGCAGGCATTGGGGACCTTTAATGTGATGAGTTTACTGATCCTTAAGGTGTATGGCCTGGTTGTAATTTGGGTAAAGCAATCAGTGATATAGGTCGGTAGTTTGCCTGTTAACGCTTTGAGTATCCAGATAACAGCATTCCTATTTCTTCTGTGTTGCAATGATGTCCAGTTGACTGCCATATAAAGGGAGCAATGATGATAATAGCAAATAGCAGGTGAAATTTAGTTTTCCTTTGATGTGTTCTTTCAGTCTGAATTTGTAAGCACATAACTTCAGAAGCAAGGAAAAATCTTTGCCGGCACTAGTATACCAGTCATCTAAAGCACACATTCCTACTTTTTCCAGTGATGTTCATGGCATTCTGTTCATACAGAAGCATAGAATATTACAGGCAGA
Source organism: Neoceratodus forsteri (assembly GCA_016271365.2). Classification (NCBI taxonomy): domain Eukaryota; kingdom Metazoa; phylum Chordata; order Ceratodontiformes; family Ceratodontidae; genus Neoceratodus; species Neoceratodus forsteri. The sequence continues at coordinate 310,494,268 of CM057450.1, forward strand.
TAATGACCATAGGTCCATACAGTCCGCCCGGTCCCTACCTAGGTGCCAGTCTAGTACTGACTTGACTGCAGTCCATATAAATAAGGCCTACTGCCTTGGGGGCTGTGCCAACCTCTTCCCCACCCCTCTCCCTTTGCAGATGCCCTCCCTAGCCCGGAGAATTGGTCCAACCTATGCCTAAAAGAATTGGAACATTAAAGGGGAACATTTACAAACAGTGACCATCATAGTTTGGAAGTCCATGAAAAGATCTTTGTAAATGAAGTTTTGGGCTCTTCTGTATCTGCAGCAGTCCAGAGAGATCAATGCTTAAGTCTGTCCCATAGTGATACTACATTGCCACACTTCTTAGAACTTTGTAATATCACTGACAAAGGTTCTATAAATGGCAGCAGTGTAGTATCAACATAGGGCAGATTTAGTCATCGACATCTTTGGCCTCCTGCCAGCTACAGGTGAGCCCAATACCTCATTTGGAAGATATTTTTATGGACATTTGAACTATTATGGGCACTGGTTATGAATGCCCACCCTTTAACAACCCCCTTTTGGCAAATTATCTTCTGTCCACTACCCTCTCCCTAAAGATATACATCCTCGTGCCCCTCCTGAACTTGCCTTCCACCAGCTTCTAGTTGTGCTCCCTGATGATGTTACCCTCCTTGAGTCAGAGCTGCCCCTTGCAGTCCACTCTGTTGATATCCTTCAGGTATTTCAAGGCTTCAATCACGTCCTCCTCTCCCTTCTAGTCTCCAACAAATATATGTGAGGTTTTCAGTCGTTCCTGCTAGGATCTACCCAGCTGGCTCTGGATCGTCCTGGTCACTCTTCTCTGAACAGACTCTAGACAGTCCTTATCCTTTCTCAAGTGTGGACTCCAAAACTGGACAATACTCCAGGTGCATTCTAACCAGTGACCTGTACAGGGGCAGGATCACTTCCTTCCTTTCTTCACACTGCAAAAATGGGGTTCTGTCCTGAAGTTAGAGACTTAACAATGGAGTTCCCAATAAATGTTGATGTTACCCTGTGATGTATAGTTGATTTCATCATTAGATGTGGCCCTACTTCCCCCTCTCTCCACCCTCTGCAAGCACCAACCCACACCTAGGTGTCCCTCCCCTCCATACTCCCAGAACAGGATCACTTCCTTCCTTAACATTGCAAAAATGGGGTTGTCTCCTGAAGTTAAAGAATTGACACTAGAATCCCCAATAACTAATACTTTCCCACACCCCTTCTCAGCCTTTTTCGTTCTCCACCTTGACAGATTGTTTGTCCTGATGCCATATCTTCCCTCACCAGCCCCAATCACTTATTGAACCCCCCCTCAACCTGGCCAGGCAAAAGCTGATACCTGTTGCAGGTGTCCAGTGATGATAATGTTCCCAAATGACCATGCTTGCTACCTCTCCTTGTCTACTCTGATCCATCCCCATCCCTACCACTAGAGATCACAGTCCCTGAAATCCTCCTCTCTTCCCAATATGTCCTTGCCAACCATTTCCCCCCCCCAAGCCTACTGCCTATGTCTGTAGTCTACCCTCGCTAATCCTTTTCTGCTGCATGCTTAACAGTCTGCATCTCCAGTGGGCCTCCAACTGCCACTCCAGCCTGTTAATGCACATCATAAGAGCATCAACCACTCTGCAGTGGCTACAGAAGTATTCTCTCCCTCCCCCTCCCTTCATAGACAGGATGGTGTACATTGCATTGTGCTGGCAGTGCAACAGACATGGTTCCCTCCCAGAGTCTTGAATGCTAGCCTTCGTCCCTCCTCGAAGTCCCCATCAACTACCAAACCTCTTCCCCATGCTCCTACAGCACAGCCAGCAGCCATTCCAGACTGACAACGTGGCTTTCTAGAGCTTATCATGACTGCAGATGTAACTCCCCCTGCCCTCTGCTGACAGGATGGCATACATCTTACAGCTCTGGTAGTGCTTCAAGTGTGCTTCCATCCTCCCTGTTAACTTACACTGTTAGAAATGGTTATTAGCTACCTGGTCCACGCCCCTTCAGCCCAGCTCCAACTTCAGCCAACTTCCTTGGCCTCCAGACCATTTGGGATAGTTTTCCACTGGCTCACACAGTGTTGTGACTTACAACGCAGTGAGCCCTACATTCTAGTTACCAGCTTGTTGGAACTGGTTTCCCCAGCACAATGGCCTTGATTTCATGCAACAACACAACTGTTCTGACTTCAACTAATCAGTGTCAGCTAGCAATTTAATCCCTGGTTATGTTGCACACACTTTAACTAATTGCCCCCAGTGTTCTCGGGACCGTCAATTTAAACAGATTCACCTGACTGTTTAGATAGAATTAGACCTCTTTCTACCCCATAAATGAATATATTTTTGCTTAGCTCTTAAGGTCTATTGGGCCCGATATTCAAAGCCAGTTATGTGTAACACATAGAAGCATGGCAAACAGATCATAACTGACTTAGGGCAACAGTCAAACAGATAGCATGCTCTGACTGGAGCACATTAACTGTGTGAATATAGGGCTGTGTCAGAGCAGCACATAGTGACTATGCACAGTGCTGACACGTCCCCTGATTGAGCATGGCACACAGGAGCTAATGGAGCTAGCATGTCCCAAATAAGATAGCGCCAGGACTCTTGTGGGCCATGTTCAGCCCTAACGCTAATGAGCCCACTGAGTATGCAAGGCGCTATGAGCCATTATCATGCCTATTATGGGCTCATTAGCATACACGTGGAGCTGGAGGCCCCAGCCCAAGCAACTGTCCTGTAATTCTGTATAACTATCTGGTGGTTCAGTGGACCCCACCCCTCCATAACTCATCCAGGCTGATGTTAGACATCTCTGGTAGTCTAGTGGTACCTCCATCCCTCTGCCTGACTGTCACCCCTGGCGACCTGAAACATAATGCGTCCTCCTGTTGGTGTATCTTGGACCCCCATCCCCCCAAAAGTGCAACTGATTCCCCCTCTTTCCCCACCCTCACAGAACCCTCCTCCCCATAACCCTCGCCCTGGTAACTGATGCAGATATATGGCATTAGGGACCATGACTGACACAGCCCTCCGCTCACCACCTCAGCCTGCCAGCATCTGAATGTCTGAGGTCGATTGCGCACCTATTGTATTACTCTGTAGATTAGATCCCAACATACAGTAATTCAGGCATGGTGCAAGTACATAAAAATAAAGCAAGGGAAGAGGAGAGCAAAGAAAGAAGTGATAAGTACAGTACAAGAAGAGAAAAGGGACAGACAGAAAGAAAGAAAATCCATGCCAGCTTAAAGAGCTGTGTTCTTACTGCGGGTAGTCTGGGCTCCACAAAGAGCTAGGAAGCTCGGGGGCAACTTATTTGGGTGTATGATGGCCATTATTGCTGGGCTCCCCTAACATAATGCTACTGCCCACTGCATCCTGTCCCCAGTGTGCAAACAGGCTGTGGAATTGTGCAGCAGCACGCCCACACCAAGTCAGGCCACCCTAAAGTGCCACACTGCTGCACACTCGCCCTGGGCTCCTGCCCAATAGGAGCTGCTCCCCAGACACTGCCTGACTACGAACAAGCTGCCCACCCTCGCCCCGGACTCCTACCCAAAAGGAGCTGCTCCCCAGATGCCACCTGACTACGAACACGCTGCCCACCCTCGCCCGGGGCTCTTGCCCGATAGGAGCTGCTCCCCAGATGCTGCCTGACTATGAACAAGCTGCCCACCCTCGCCCCAGGCTCCTGCCTGATAGGAGCTGCTCCTCAGACACCGCCTGACTACGAACAAAGTACAAGTGACTACCTTTGGCACCCTGCCCAGCTTGAATTACTCTCCATTTTTTTTTTTTTAACTTGACGCCTTTTTTGGTTCTGCTGCTGCTCAAGCCACCAGTGTTTTCTCCTCTGCTCGGGCTGGTCTTGCTACTAGAAGCACTGCTATAGCTGGAGAAAGTGCAGTATAAATAATTTATTTTACTCTCAAACAGGGATTGTCATTTGTAATGCAGGAGGTCACTCCCTACCTCAGGATTCCGGTGCGTTGCTAGTCAGCTGGGGTGCACTCCTCCGCAGCAATCACCCATGAGACCAGGCACTCTCTGCCTCCTTATCTCCTGCCAGCTGCTAGTCCTGATGACTTTGGCATCTCCCCACCCACCCAGCCACCCCACCCGCCCCCCCTATCTGGGCATTTAATTTTATACTGTGCTGTGATCAATGAAAATAAGACCATCTCCTCATTTTTCCATTGGCTCGTTATACCAACCAGCCACTGGGGGGCACCCTTAACTAGTATTCCCCTTTTCTCCTCTTTCACTCACTATCTGAATGTATAGTTGGAATCTTTTTATCTCAAGACTGCTCTGATCTTTTCTCCCACAGCCTTTTCTAGGGAGAAATTCTCATCCTTATTTTCTGTCATTACACTGTCTGCTTGTCTGCTTCAACTAGTTCACCTTTGCATAGCTTTCCACTTCACATCTTGCAGTTCCCTTGTTTATGCTGTACTTATCGGTTGTCCTATTCAGATTGTTACTCACATACCCTTCTGACAATCTAGAGTCTTTTCTTAGAGCTTTAGGGAACTCAATTAATTAGGCGGATCACAGGATCTCCTAAAACTAGGCAGACTATGGAAGTTCCAGAGGCGGCAGTTACATTTTGCTATCCACTGCATCCCCCAACCCTCTATCCAGCCATACCCAACATGCTTGCTATTAAATTCTACAGAATGGCTTGGTTATCTCTACTTGTGCCCTCTGTTATCCTGTCTTTGATGTTACTTAGTATCCTTACAGTGCCCAATTTCAAAAATCACTTCAAAGACAGTGACTTGAATCTAAATGATTTCACTTATTCTAACTTGCTAATCCTACCAGCAAGAGGCCTCGATGTGACTCCTGCCCTCCTCCCTAAGCTACTTATCTATTACACTACTGTATCTGTCACTAAATGATGTTGTATCTATAGCTGTAATAGCCCTCAATTTGCCCTGCATAAGTTAGGGTACATCACATTGTTGGTCCTCTTGCTGTCTGGGGACATTGAGTTAAACCCTGGACCAACGCCAGGTAAATTACCTCTACATTGCACTGGCTATGACACGAAAGGTCTTCACCTGGTCCATCTAAATGCTAGGAGTCTTCTCCGCAATCATACTGAGCTTGAAGCCTGGGTGGCAAACCACCATCCCAATGTGCTCTGTCTATCTGAGACATGGCTAAAGCCCTCTACCCCAGATACCTTTTGCCTACTCCCAAACTACAACTTTCTTAGGTGTGATAGCCCACCTCCAAAGCGTGGTGGGGGTGTCACAATATACTACAAAAATAATCTAAACCTAACTATGCTAACTGATAGGAAAAACTCCTTGTGTGAATACATCCATGCCATACTCAGACTAGGAGCAAATAAAATCCACATTGTCTGTGCCTATAATCCCCCAAATAGCGGACTTAATGGCCTAGTGGACTTGCTGGATCACATGGCGGTATATATGGGAAAAAATTAACTTATTATTCTTGGAGATTTAAACTTAAACTGGCTTAGCAAATCTCGATATACCCTACAATCCCTGGTACAGAGCTACAACTTACACCAAATTATCACTGACCCTACAAGAATGTCTGTCACCACTGACTCCAGCACCCTTATTGATTGGGTCTTAACGAATCGCATGGACAGAGTTGCAGCAAAGAACGCTACCGGACAATATCAATGATCATTCCCATGTTTTCTGCATATGGAGTCCATCTACAATCTCCACATACCCCCAACAATGTATATGCTTCAGAAATTATGCTAACTTAAACCAGACTCATTTCCTATATGATGTGTCTCATACTGATTGGTCCCCTGTCTACCAATCACCGAGTATGGATGCCGCCCTCCATGCATTCCTGAGTAGGTTCATGCTCCTACAAGATAAACACACTCCAGTCATCACTCAGTGCATACGTGGTAAACAAACCAAATGGCTGCATAAAGACCTCCTTGCAGCCCTCAAAAACAGGTATAAATGCTGGAGAAGGTTAAAAATCTCCAGTCTCACAGCAGACTTTAACATATTTTTTGTTAGTTGTTTAACCAGGATATACAGAGAACAGCGATCAAAGTGCAAAACACAAATAAGACATGCCAAAAGCCAGTACTGTAAGGGCCTTCTGATGGATGCAGCTGGTGACCCTAAGAAATTTTGGTCCCATATCAAAACTTTCCTCGGATCAAAGCAAACTCTCCTAAACAATATGATATTGAATGGTGTTCATTGTAATGACCCGGGCACAATTACCAATGCATTTAATTCTTACTTCTCTGACCTCTCCAATTACACAACTGCTTTCTCTTCTGATAACCTAGTGTCTGGATCCCCCACCCCGAAGGACGCTATAAAGACACCGCTTTTCTACTTCAAAGCTATCTCAAAGAAGGCTGTCCTTAAACATCTAAATTCCATATCAGACAGTACTGCTGTTGGATCTGACTGCATTGAACCCAAACTCTTAAAGCTTGCAGCACTGTTCATTGCAGGACTGCTGACCAGAATATTCAATTTGTCCCTGAGTGAAGGCATGGTGCCCGATATATGGAAACTGGCATGAGTCACACCAGTATTCAAAAGAGGCGACAAGAAAAATATAACCAACTACAGACCAATAGCTATACTATCAGTATTAAATAGAGTCCTTGAGAAGCTTGTCTCAGCACAGATCTCAGAACACCTTACTAAGTATAACCTTCTCCACACTAACCAACATGACTTCAGAAAAGGCCATAGTATTCAGACTGCTCTTTTACAGCTGACAAACGATGTTCTTCACGCCATGGATCAGGGTCATCAAACAGGTGCAGTGTTTATCGATCTGACAAAAGCTTTTGATCTGATTAACCACCCTCTTCTGCTTACAAATCTCCAAACCCTGGGTTTCTCGACTTGAGCTGTAACCTGGTTCCATAGCTACTTATGGAACAGAACCCAAGCTGTTAAATTCAACTCAGCCACTTCTGAAAAAGCAGTCATCAATGTTGGTGTACTACAGGAATCGATCCTCAGACCCCTCCTCTTCTCGATTTTTATTTACAACATAGTTCAAAATATACAGTATCCTCTTGTTCTTCACTGCTATACACCGATGACCTTGTTCTTTACACTAGCTCAGATATTGTCCACTCTATTAATCAAACGCTCTCTATGGATCTACATAATATTCAGTCCTGGATCTCCAGAAACAAGCTCGTTCTCAATGTTGGAAAGACCCAAGCTATGCTCTTTGGATCCTCTATTAAACTTAAGCAGTGCCATGGATTTTTCCAGGTCTCCTGGGCTGATGGTTCTCCACTGGAGATGGTAACTTCCTTTAAATATCTGGGTGTCCTGCTTGATGAATCCTTTACTTCTGACACCCACATAACCTCTACATGTAAGCTGGTCAATGCCAAACTGGGCTTAGTCTACAAAACTAGTCATATTCTAACCCCTTCTGCTAGGACAGCCATTGCTAGAGGAATCCTACTTCCATCACTCTCTTATGGATCCTTGATCTATACTAACACATCCAAGGCTACTCTCCATAGGTGGGATACAACTTATAACAGTATATGCAGATACGCCTCTGCATCCTCCAGACTAAGACATCACTGCCTACTGTATTCAGACCTCAATTGGCCCTCCCCAATTGTTTACAGGCTCCTCTCTCTTGGCAACCTTTGGGACAGTATACTGCGGTCCATGATGCCTTCCTACATCACCTCCTTGCTGACCCCTCAGCCCATCTCTTACGGTCTCCGATCTTCGGACCGTTCCTTGCTCACCATTCCTAGATGCAGAACGACCAAAGGGAAATCAGGTTTCTCGCACCTAGGTCCCTTGTACTGGAATTATCTGCCCCTAGATGTACGCCTTGCCCCTAATCATGCTACCTTTAAGAAGAGACACTGCTCCCTTCTTACCGCACATGCTCGTTGCACCTGTTTCAACCCACCCTAGATCTTGGCTCCCTTTGCCTCAGCTGCTAAAAGTTACCTCCCACCTTCTGTGGTATGAGCGGGCACCCTGCTCCTCAGCCTACCCACAAGTTCTATCCTCTCTCCCTCTTTTCTTCCTTTCCCTTCCTCTTCCTCTCTCTTGCTAGGTTTTATCTCAGCTTTACCTCTCTCCCTGTCTCCTCCCTATAGCTGTTTTTCTCAGTTTCAGCTGGACGTAACGATACCCTAAGGCACTTTTGCACCTTAAAAGTGATATTACTATTACTGTTTATACATGGGCACTTACCTTCCATTGTATAATTTACTCCTTACGTGCCTTAATACCATCATTGCCTTAATTTTGTATTCACTTCTGATTGTGATGTATTGCACATTTCTTGACATTGTATTCTATGTACCTGTTTATCTCTGTCTTGTTGACCTCCCAGGTTGTGCCTGAAAATAGTTACTTTTGTGTCTAGTGCACCTACCCAGTCATCAAAAAATAAAGACTATGTAAAGTGCAGTAGCAGTGCTTCTCACACCACTGCTATGTTACAATGCTGCTATAATTTGTATTAGAAAGTAATATGCACATGCAGTCTGAAATGGGAATGTTTTCTATTTTGTCACAAATGTGTACAGTTGTTTAACCCTCTAGTGCTGAGAAAAGCAAGATAATCTGAGCAGACATAGCATGGAAGTGAGGAAGACAATGAATGGTAACCATCATTTCTTACAATATGGATTGGAATAGCCAGTCCAACTTGTTGCATCATCTCTGTATGAAGAACGGTGCCCTGGAACTCAGAATCTTTTCAAAGATGCAGATCTCATCTGTGCTGGTCTCAAGCCTTCCAGCATTCCCTTGCCAGATCTTTGAGCTGAAAAGTTTAGGAGTTTGAGACTTCATTTGAAAAAAGATTCAGATTACGGTAATCAGAACAAATCAGATTAAAATGAAAACCCTTTGTTTGAAATAACATAGAACAAGCTATATCAACGATTAAAAGCTCAAGTATATAAACAGATTAACTAATTTTGAAGAATCTAATTTCCTAGCCTAAAAAGGGGAGGCAGGGAAAAGAAGCTATATTGGTTGTTCTAATACAATTGGAAGAAAAGTCGTTACTACTGTGAGTAACTTTACCTTCCACAACATGGATTTGAACAACCAGTTCAACTTGCTGCAGACTCCAAGCTTTACCCAGGGTTGGAGGGTTTTATGATTTCTTTGAGAATAGGTTCTGAAGTAAAGGAATCCTGACTCTAGCATCTTCTCTTGCTTGTGTGTTCAGGCAATAGTGAGATATTAATGTGTGTACTGTGGACCAGGTAGCAGTTTGACTGATTTATTCTAGTGGCACATTCCTCATTGCTGCCACTTATACTGTTGCATTCCAAGTGGAGTGTGCCCTAATGCAACCTGGGGGTCCTTTTCCTGCCTTAGTATAAAAAAATGCCTTGTGGAGACCATCCAGTGTGAGATTTATAAGTTCAAAAGCAGGCTGCCATTGTGAGTCATCTATGTATGTGACAGGCAGCTGTTTGTTAGTGCCTCTGACACCCTTTCTCTAGTCTTATAGAAACTGAGGGCTGTCCTAATATCCAAAGTATGTACTTTTTCCTCTCCCCTATTTATATGGGTCTGGGAACATACCCTTGCAAAGTAATAGATTGATTTAAATGAAATTTTGAGGCCACTTTAGGCTGGAATTGAATACTTGTCTCCAGCACCATCTTTTCCCTATGGAAAATCCGACATGGTGGATCAGTGCTGAGAATCTGTGACTCACTGACCCTCCTTGCTAATGTGCTTACTGCCAAGAATAATGTTTTCCAGGTGAGGAACTTCAGTTTTGACCATGGGTTCAAAAGGAGGGAACATTCACTGAGAAAGAACCAAGTTTAGGCCCATCCTCACAGAAGGGTACATATTTATTTATTTTTTTTTATTTTAGTCTTTGGTAACCGGGTAAGGCCCACTAGGCACAACTGCCTGTTTTCAGGGGTGACCTGGGAGCACTGAGCGGTTAAGTGACTTGCTCAGAGTCACGCAGTATACAAGTGGAGGTTGTGAGAATCAAACTCAGGTCTGGTCTGCTGGATGTATCAAGCTCATTCACACCTCATTCCTCTAACCTCTAGGCTATACTGCCAGCTAGGAACATGTAAAACAATGGTTCACACTCAAGGAAGGCAAACTGGGCAGTTATTTTGCCAAAAAGAGACCCTTTTAATGTCATCATGTCAACAGGATTATCACAAATCATGGGTCTTTTAAGGCTTCTCCTGTAATAATGCCACACATGATAATGTGCAAAATGCTAAGTTTAGCACTAAATAACTGCAAAAACAACAAATACCACTGTATGAAGTCGGCTGAAATGCCCTGACGCTTCACGCACATGGAGCTTCATCAGGGGACATATAAGATAGGCCCTTAAAAATAAGCAATAATGCATGACAGGATGTGGAATAATGTTAAATTACTGCACACCCCAGGTGGGCTACGAGGCATGAGGTACAGCCGAGTGCTTTCAACCACCTGGGAAGTGCGGCAATTTATAGCATCACCACAAACCCTGGAGTATGTTATTCTGCTCATAAAATGGCTTTAAAAGTTAAAACACAGGAAAAATGAAAGCAGAATTTGAGCTGTGTGACAACTGAAATTAATGCATGGTCAGATGACTAGTTTTGACCTATCAGATTGCTTGTTGATTCAAGCCATCTTATAAAGAACCTTAAAGAATTTCTTGAGCACTAGAGGTATAAATGGAAAGCTTGCTGTTGTTTTGGAACTGTATGCAGTACTGCTGACAAATGCACCTTCAAAAATGATGGCCACAGACACTGGGATTTAAGGTGCAGTAGATACTCTAGGATTACTGATGTTTTAGCTTCTTTGTGTGAGTGAGGAATAGTCTCACACTAGACAGAATACCTTTCCATTCTGAGACATGTGTTTTCCTAGTGGCTGGCTTGCTAGCCTATTTCAAAATTTCCATTACCTGAGAAAGATTTACTGTAACTTTGGGACCACCTTCCCTTCAAGAGCCATACCTTCAGATGGAGTGAGTAGGGGTTCAGCTGGGTCACGTGATTAATAAAAATTATCAGCAGATCATGGCACAGTGCAGTGTGTATAACCTTATGGACATCTAAAGTATTCCCTTCGTAACACTGACTCTTACTCTGTTTCTCCCTTCCTCCCATGAAATCCTCTGCAGGGCAAGCAGTTTTCTCCTTCAGATTTCCTAAGATCTGGGCTTCTCTCCTGTCTGCTATTTGATCCATTTCATCTCTTAAATCCCTCCCTAGTGACTTCTCAGCTCACTCCTGCAAATGTGCCTAACCTCTCCTAGCCCTTATACTGCTCTTAAGTGCAGCTCTTGTGGTCTGCTCCCCCCTGGGATTGCCACACTCAGGACTGCATCATAATATTCTGTTTATTGTATTTGTGCTGCCAGTGTTGGTTGAATTGAAACTGTACCTTTCATTCATGGCTCAGCTGTACTATATACCGAATCTTGTAATCTGATCATGACACTCCTATACCTCTTGTACAGTTACTGTGCTATGTTTTAATGTATAGTATTCTGTATGCACCTTATTGTTGTATTTACTGTTTTGTACTGTTGCTCCCTTCCCCCCTCCCCCAGAAGACATCTGGAAATGAGCTACTACCAGTTCAGTACGTCTTTACTGGTGAAACTTTTGTAATAACTAAATAATAGGGATTAGCATACACTCGCATTATTGAGTCTAGTGTCCCATTGTCACAGAATAGCAGGACAGTAGCTCTGTGTTCTGACTGACAGAAAAGGGGTCTTTTTCCGTTTAATACGACATAATCCACAACCTTTATGCCATTATTCCTTTAATGACACTGTGCCTCAGAAAATAGTGTATGCTCAGTTTAGTACAATATATGTTAGGATCCATGCATGAATGTACAACTAGAATGTACATACACACCCACTTATAATGTCACAATAGTAACAACTTCCTGTGTCTTAGCAACAGGAGGAAGCATGCTACAGCAATGTTTTGTTGCTACGTTTATTGTTTACTACCACAGAGAAGAGGAAACACCAATGCAGTCAGTTGTTGTATTGTAGTACCGCAGGATGACATTGCAGAAAAAAATGAATGGGCCTTGGACCTGCAATCTTTCTGACAGGTAAATATGTTGTAATGATTTGCTGCTCAGAATTATACTATTCTTTAATGTTTATACAACTTTTCCTGAAGTGAGGACGCCCTCTCTTGTGGTGCCCCAGCCAACTGTAACTCATGACCTGACCCCACTTAAAGTAGCAGCAGCATTTCATGATATAAAACTGAAATACCCTATTCAGCAGTTAGAGCAAACAAAAACTTAAGGTACCAGTTTAGAAACATAGTAAATGACAGCAGTAAAAGACCCAAGGTCTGCAACAGGGTGACCTCTCTCACAGTGGACACCCCCGGATAAATTGAAACCCCTTCCTCAAGCAGTTTATATGTTTTGTATAATGTCCAACATACTGTTTGGCTGGCTATAACAAAACTACTGTAAGTGGGTAGTTTTAGTTGAAGAATAACAAAAATTTGTGTCTGCTTTTTCTAGATCTTAGCAACCCCTTCTAAGATATATTTTGCAGCAGACAGCATGAGGTAGTTTGACCCTGCATGAGAGTTTAAGAGAGCACAGAATGTTCTGACTTAGGCTCTGACCTTTAACAATGTTGTAAACAAGTTATGTAATGTGCTTCAGGTGCCAAATACCTGTTCTCTGTAGTGCAACAGTGGCCCCCTAGTGGCTAGTTTTATGTTGTGTTTGCTACTAATCAAAAGGCAGGGAAATTGTTTTTCCAACTTCTAGTGAGCTTATAAAAAGCCCTACCTCAGTGCTGAGAGAGGTTAGATAGCGGTTAGTTGTATGCTGACTGAGGAAGGTGGAAGACCTCCTGGCTTTCACACTGTTTGATTCAAGTTAGGCTGAAGAAAAGCCTTAGAAACTGCTGAAGCTAAGCAGTCGCCTGACTTACCATTTTGCTTTCTGTGTATTTTACTTGAAAATAAAATGATAGATGCAACCATGCGTTTTTTATGCACCTGACTTGTAGTCTGCTGAAATTATGTTATCCTAAACCAATGCCCGGTGACATATGGTTTTAGAAGTGGGATCTGACTGAACATCCAAGGTAAGAAGTGGGAGTTCAGTCAGTTGGTGCCAGACCTGGTACTGAGGATGTACAGCAGAGGTACATGGCACCAGAGATGAGGAGAACAGAACCTGATGCAGATGGTGACCTGGGCGAGGCACCATGGGTGAGATGAGATGAACCTGATGGCCAAATGGAGACCCTGATATGGCTTCTTCACTGGATGAGTGGGAGATGGCTGGAGGCTGATTGACGCTGGAGAGAGGTGGAGCGTTGATGCCAGGAGCTACTTGAGAGGTCCCACTCAGAGGATGTTGAGGAAGAATCGGTGGAGCAGGATCCATGGGCTCTGGAGGAGGAGGACCCCCTGACAGAGCATTTGTGACTGACGTTTGTGGAGATCCCATTGTTACCCATTTTTCCGGGCTGCTCTTTGGTGGAGAATGGCGAATAAGAAGAGGAGACCCCAGGTAAGACTTTGACTGGCAATGTGTTACTGGGGGAGAACACTTCAAGCAAGAAGGAAGAAGCCATTTTGGCTGAAGGGACTTTTGCATGTTTTAAACCTCCTCCTATGAAAAATGATTGTTCTCCTGATGTTGACTTGGGAAAGTTACAGGGTGGGGGATCCTGAAGTTACCCAGTTAAGGGAATATGTAAAAATCAAGGATCGGAGGCAGTTTAATGGTGGCATGGGGGACAGGTTATGGTGGTATGAACTTAGGAAGGAAGTTCTATATCATATAATGCCCAATCCCTGGACGAAGCAGGTGGATGCCCAGGTAGTGGTGCCCGTAGCATATAGGTAAAAGGTGATGGAGGATGTGCACTCCAGTCACTTGGGGCATCTGAGCCACAGGAAGATTGTGGCTAGACTAAACGTTTGATAAGCTGGCCAACAGAGTTAAGCTAGCCCTGGCAAAAAGAAATACAGGTGAGGGGGTACAGGCAAAGTGGGCAAGCATTAAAGATGCAATACTTGAAGCAACATCTCATTGTGTTAGTGAGAAAAGGAAGTGCAAAAGAAGAAGGAAACCACTTTGGTTCTCAAACACAGTAGCAGAAAAGGTCAGAGCCAAAAGGCTGGCCTTCAGGAAATATAAGGGAACGCAGCAGGATGAAGACAGGGAGGCATACTAAACTTCCCTAAGGGAAGCAGGGAAGGCAGTAAGGCAGGCAAAGGCCCAAACTGAGGAAACACTAGCACGAACAGTAAGAGAAGGTGACAAGACTTTCTATAGATACATTAGTGAAAGGAGAAAGTCCAGAGGGGGTATTGCTAAGATCAAAGGGGATAAGGGTGTGTGTGAGGAGGAGGACCATGTAAAAGCATCTATCCTAAATATATACTTTTGGTCAATATTTACTGAAGAGAAGGTAGGGCAGGGCCCACAGCTCTGCACCATGGACATGGGGGGGTGTGCACTAGTCCCTTCACAAAAGAAAGGGTCCTATAAGAGCTCGATAAGCTCAGGGTGGGCAAGGTAATGGGACCTGATGGCATACATCCCAGGGTAGTGAAGGAGCTAAGGGTGCAACTAGCAGAGCCATTATCCGAACTGTTTAGTGAGTCTCTGAGCACAGGAGAGGTCCCAGAAGACTGGAGAAGGGCTCATGTGATCCCGCTCCACAAGAGTGGTAGCAGGAAGGGGGCAGGGAACTACAGACCAGTCAGTCTTACCTCAGTAGTGGGCAAGATTATGGAGACACTCCTTAAGGAAAGGATAGTGCAACACCTGGAATCCATAGGAGCACAGGATCCAAGACAGCATGGGTTTACAAAAGAAAGATCCTGTCAAACTAATCTCATAGATCTCTTTGCCTGGGTAACCAGAGTGGTGGACCATAAGGGAGCAGTTGATGTTGCCTACCTTGACTTCAGCAAAGCTTATAATACTGTTCCACATAGAAGATTGATTAGCAAGCTGGGTAGCTCAGGGTGGGTCAGACATTGGTCAACTGGGTGGCAAACTGGTTGACAGGCAGAAAAAAGAGAGTGGTGGTAAATGGTACACAGTCAGAAGAGATGCAAGTCACAAGTGGGGTACCTCAGGGATCAGTCCTGGGGCCAGTCCTCTTCAATATCTTCATCAGTGACATTGCAGATGGACTGGAGGGTAAAGTTTGTCTGTTTGCAGATGACACCAAGATCTGCAACAGAGTAGATGATCCAGATGGTATGGGCAGAATGAAAAGAGATCTGGATAAACTAGCAAAATGGTCGGAAGAGTGGCACTTGGAGTTTAACGCAAAGAAGTGCAAGATCATGCACATAGGGAAGAGAAACCCTGAAGCCACCTATATAGGCTGGGATGGGAGCTGCTGGCAGTCACAAGGGAAGAAAGAGACTTGGGCGTCATCATCACCGATAACCTGAAATCATCCAAGCAGACCTTTAAAGCAGCAGGTAAGGCTAGAGGGATGTTGGGGTGTATTAGTAGGAGTATCACAAGTCAGAAGAGGGAGGTAATAATCCCTCTTTACAAGACACTGGTTAGGCCCCATCTGGAGTACTGTGTGCAGTACTGGAGGCCACACCTTCATAAGGACATTAACCAAATTGAGGAAGTCCAGAGAAGGGCAACCAAAATGGTGCAGGGACTGCAGCAGAAAACATATGAGGACAGATTAACTGAACTCAATATCTATACTCTAGAGCAAAGGAGGGAGAGAGGCGATATGATTGAAACATTCAAACATGTTAAGGGCATTAACAAGGTGAAAGAGTCTAACTTGTTTCAATATAAGAAAAATAGCAGGACAAGAGGACACAGCATGAGATTAGAGGGAGGCCGATTAAGGGGTAATTTGTAGAAGTTATTTTTTCACAGAAAGGGTGGTGGATGCATGGAACGGCCTACCTCAGGAAATAGTGGATATGAATACAGTGCAGGGCTTCAAACATGCATGGGATAGGCATAAGGGAGCAATACAGATGAGTATGAATAGATAAGCCATTGACAGAGCAAATGCCGATGGCACATTTATAAGGTAGAAAAAGAAATGGGCAGACTGGATGGGCCTTGCGGTCCTTATCTGCTGTCAACTTTTATGTTTCTATGTAAACTCATATTTCTTTTGGCCAGGCATGTATAGGCAGGTGGCAGCATGCCATAAGACCTGTTGTAGGGGCAGACAGATAGATAGCAATCACTGATAATGATGTGGGAGGAGTAACCCAGAGGGTGAAGGGCAATAGATAGCACCCTTGGAGGAGAGGCAAGGTGGTGGCCAACACCACTAGAAGTGTATATGATATGATACGTAAACCCAAATGTTAGGGACATTATCCCTTATCAATGCCGCAAGGTGCTCCCTTGCTACAGCAACCTCCTATGCTGCCACCGATGTCACCGATGCAGTCCCTCATTCCCGTCGAACCAGCCAATAGTGAATATGAGTATAATCCTGATATAATGCAAGAAGAGGAGGGTGAAGCTGAAGACTATGGTGAGAGCCATTATGAACCTGGCACCAGCACTGCAGTCTCCATGTGCAGTGAGGACTCTGTGGCGAACACAACAAGGTCACCTCCAGAGGACCCTACATTCTTCACCATGATGCAGCAAATGCAAGCTGCCATGGGATTTGCAGCACTAGAAGAGCAGGATACCACCAAAAAGAGCCTACTGGAGTTCCTGGAGCTCCCAGAATCTTCTACCATTGTGGTGCCTCCTCTGCTCCCAGCTTGGTATTGATCAAACAGTATATCAGCTGTTCCCAACAAGGCAGATATAATGCATTCTGCCCCCTCTGGGGAACCTTTCTATGCCACACATCCTGAGACAGATTCAGTGGTGATTAGTGCTGCCCATGACAGGTTTAGGGTGCCTAAACTCTTCGGTTCCCTTCCTGCTGACAAGGAATCTAGGAGGCTGGATGTCATTGGTAAGAGGACTTATGCCTCTGCCTCATTAGGCATTTGTATTGCTAATTACCAGACCCATATGATGAAGTATCAGAACACCCTCTGGAGGAAGGCTAAGGCTGCTGCACGGGCCTTGCCTGAGGCACCCCAAAGAAAGAACTACTAAAAACTTTGACAGTTGGGGATGATGTCGGCAAACATTTGCTTCACACAGACTATAATGTTTCTGATGCTTCTGCCAGGGCTGCAGATTCTGACATTTGTCTCTGGAGATATTCATGGCTCTGGGTGGCAGGCTTTGCCACAGATTCCAACAAGCAATTCTTAGTGCTCCATTCAGAGGGCAGAAATTGTTTGGTCATGCTGTACAGGAGACTCTCAAAGATCTCCAAGCTTCGGGCAGAACTTTGAAGTCTGTACACTCTTTCTACCATACCCAATCTAGGGGTAGGAGTAGGGGTACCTTTCACCTAGCTGGTGTTAGGGGACGGCACCCAGCCTGCAGACAGCAGGGAAAGGGTAAAGGAGCTGGGGCCTTGCCAGTCCTTGCCACAACCCCAGATGCCTATTTTAAAGCACCTTGAGGTGGTGGAGCCAGTGGAGCCACCCCCACTGGTTCAGCCTGACACCTTGTAAACCCCCCAACCACCTTTACCTCCAGGGGTGGTCATAAGGGGCCGTCTC
The DNA here is from genome assembly GCA_016271365.2 of Neoceratodus forsteri. Classification (NCBI taxonomy): domain Eukaryota; kingdom Metazoa; phylum Chordata; order Ceratodontiformes; family Ceratodontidae; genus Neoceratodus; species Neoceratodus forsteri. The sequence continues at coordinate 310,511,911 of CM057450.1, forward strand.
TCCCTTCATTTAGATCAGTGGAGGGAGATCACTACAGATGCTTGGGCTCTGGTGATCATAGAAAAGGGGCATGCCCTGGAACTTTTGGACAATTCTCCAGCTCATCCCCAATCTATGACAACATATCCCCCAGGGCACCTGCCCTGTTGCTGGAGGAAGTGCAGACTTTGCTGCAAAAGTGAGTCATAGAACTTGTGCCTCTAAAAACAAGAACACAGGTTTCTACTCCCGGTACTTCCTTGTCCCCAAATGAAAAAGAGATCTGAGGCCTATTCTGGATCTCAGGAATCTCAGCTTCTTTATAGAATACAAGAAGTTCAGAATGGTCACATTGTAGGGTCTCCTTCTGTCACTGAAAAGAGGGGACTGGATATGCTCCCTGGATATAAAGGATGCATACCTCCATATGAAAAGTCAGAAACCTCACAGAAAAGACTTGAGGTTCCTGTGTCAAGGGGAGCATTATCAATTCAGAGTGTTGCCCTTTGGCTTGTCTTCTGCACCACGGGTCTTAACCAAATTCTTGGCAGTAGTAGCAGGAGCCCTTTGCAGGGAAGGCCTGTATGTTTTCCCTTACCTGGATGATCAGCTATTGAAAGTCTAGTCCAGGAACCAGCTTCTGAAGACCTTAGCTTATACAAGACACTTGTGTGATACTGTGGGGGTGACAATTAATGTTCCCAAATCAGATCTGATGCCTTTCCAGTGACTGCAGTACATAGGGGCAGTCCTGGACACTGCTCAGGGCTTGGTCTTTCTGCCCATGGACAGGGCCGACTGCCTGATTGCCCAAGCACAGTTAGTGCACAACAGTCATTAATTCTCAACAAGGATGTTCCTGTGTCTTCTAGGCTTGATGTCAGTGGCTACTGTCACAGTGCCACAGGTGGGATTGCATATGTGAATCCCCCAGTGGACCATGCGGTTCCACTGTGACCAGCTCATGGACAATCTAGAAGAGATGATTCTAGTTACGTCCCCTGTGCACAGAGTGCTGAAGTGGTGGATGTAACAGTGACCTACTCAAGAGGGTGCTGTTCCTGATTCCCTCCCCTTTCCCAGATCCTCATCACATGCTATTGGGCTCTGGAACACGATCTAGAACTGTCAGTAGTACATGTTCCAGGTGTCCAAAATGTCTTAGCAGACAAGTTAAGCAGGTCACAGTCCAAGATGCACAAGTAGGAACTGCTGACCTTGGTAGTCGACGAGCTATTTGAAAGATGGGGTCATATAGAGTTGGACTTTTTGCATCCCCAGACAATGCAAAACTGCCATGTTTTTGCTCGCTCACTTGAGGGCCTGGAGTTTTCTGGCAAAACACATTGTCTCTCTCCTGGAAATGGAGGTTTCTGTATGCCTTTACTCCCTTCCCTCTAATTCAGAGAGTACTACTCAAGTTGCAGATGGAGGGGCAACTCTGACACTCATTGCTCCCCTATGGCCTCTTCATATCTGGTTTCTGCTTCTGCAACACCTGGCAGTGGGAAACCCCCCCCCCAATACCTCTGCTCCTGTGCAAGGGTCTACTGTCACAGACACAGAGGACCTTCGTCTATCTGGACCTGAAGTCTCTTCACCTGCACGCATGTCTCCTGATGACATAGCCATAGCTCATTTTGGGGTTTCCCTAAAAGTGGTGGATGTTCTGGTGGCACGCATGCAAATCTTCCACCAGAACCAGTAGGTCACCAATTCCACCAGTAGGCAGTATAGCGCAGTGGTCTAAGGCTCTGAGCTGACATCCAGCAGACCAGACCTGGGTTTGAATCCCCCAGCTTCCACTTGCATACTGTGTGACCCTGAGCAAGTCACTTAACCTCCTTGTGCTCCCAGGTCGCTCCTGTAAAAAAACTTTCAGCTTAGTGTGCTATACCTGGTTAAACAACTAAATTAACAAAAAAAAAAAAAGAAGCACTTATTCCATGAAGTGAAAGCGGTTTGCTTTATGTGCTGCTTCTCACCACCTGGATCTATTCACCTGTCCAGTTAATCAGGTTCTAGAGTATCTGCTGTCCTTATTGGATTCAACCCTGTAGTATTCTTCACTCAAAGTGCACCTGGCTGCTATATCAGCATTCCACGTGCTTATAGATGGTCATACGGTGGCTTAGTTGGAGGTAGCCCATACATTCTTGAGGGGCATTTTACATCTAAAGCCCCTATACATAATCAAGTCCCGACTTGGGACTTGAATTTTATTTTGGCAAAGTTCATATGTGTGTTATAAGTATGTTAAATAAAGAATTCTCGTGTTTAGTAAAACTCTTGGGTGTAATTTTTAAGTCCTCTGGCCAGTTTCTCACATTTGAGTGCTTCCAAATGGAGAGAGACTTACCCAGTCATTAGTAAAAACTGCAATATGTCAAGTCCTTACTACACAAAGGGCTCTGTTATAGATCCAGGGACCGCTCTCGAGCAATTGGAGTGCTCCTTTACATGTGAGACAGTCTTCTTCTATGAAGAGTGTCTCACGTTCAGCTGCCCAGAAAATGGACACATTCAGTTAAGATTTTCAAAAATTAATATATTATTGATCAGTCTCAATCAATAATATATTAATACTGCAGCCGAGACCACTCTTGTGGTTGTAGGAGTGGTCTCCCTTACTCTTATATTGTATCAGAACCGCTCGCCTTTGGTTTATGGTTCTCATAACCTAAGAATGTGCATAAGACCACTTCTACAATCATAAGAGTGGTCTCGGTGGTGATATTAACATACATCAGCAGAAAGCTTGGCTTTGCTTCAGATAGAAGTGGAAACATTTCTAACTCAGAAAACAATAGAGCATACTTCAACGCACCAGTTGGGGAAAAAGTTACTTCTCAAGATGCTGCCTAACAAAAATTAAAAATGGAGACGTGTCAGCAAGTCCTGAACCTCAGATTTTTATGCAGATATACAGTATAAAAAAAAGTTCATGGCGGTATATTTAAAAACAATCATTCCATCTGGCCAAATAGGGGATTGGTTTGGTTCAATGGATCTAAAAGATGCATACTTCCATATTCCAAGAAGGTGGAGTCACAGGAAGTACTTAAAGAGCAGCCCTATATTCCAGCATGTGCTTTCATTAATGAAATGTTT